>CM068745.1:29635441-30377101 GCA_035084275.1 Hydrolagus colliei
TCCCCACCACCCACCCTATCCTACAATTGGTGTTGTCAGCCAAGTGTCAGCTATAGCCACTCCTGAGTCAGATAGTTATGGGTTCAATCCTCATCACACAGTTTAGCTGACGCTGGAGAATAATACCACTAATAATAATAATCCTTGTACTGGATACCTATGTAACGCTTTTCACGTCTTTTCGATATCCCCTGCACAGAATATACTGTAAAGTGAATTGACTGTATATTTGTGGGCGAAACACAGCGGACAATTGCGAACAGCAGCGTCCCCACAAAGTGATCAATATATTAGTTTTTTGGAGGGCTTATTTTCAGGCGTGTGGAGTAAAGAAACCTGCCCAAGGTTTCACCCTAACTTGCCTGGAATTGAACCCAGGTCTCTCGCTTGTAAGGACTCCAGAGATGTTAAATTGAGGTCCCAATTGAGATTGGGCCACCTGGTTCTCCATCATCACCCTCTTAACAGTGAATCCAGTGATGTGCTCCGGGACATCCTCCCAATGTGACATGCAAGGATTATTATTGTTCTGTCATTCAAAAAGTAAATTGCTCTCAGTAAGTGAGTGAGCAAGCGAGTGAAGTGAAGGAGTGAGTGATCGGGAAGGGGGGAGACAGAGAGAAGAAGGGAGCGATGGACGGGTGGATGGAGCGAGTGGGTGAGCGAGCGTGAGGGAGGGAGGCAGGGAGGGGAGGGAGTGTTAAGTACTTATTGAATTTTTTTTTAAATTGTAGGAACCAGAAGAAGCCCTTTCTGCTGTTTGTGTCGCTGTTGTACGTCCACACACCTCTGTTTATGACTAAGGGGTTTGTTGGGAAAAGCAAGAACGGTTTATATGGAGACAATGTGGAAGAGATGGACTGGCATGTGGGTGAGTTCCTTCACCTTTGCTTTGCAACAATCATTGAAACCCTCGTGGGAGCTAAAGGCAGCATTTATGATGTGCAGCTATCACTCCAGTCCTCGCCGGCCTTAATAATAATCCCTCCAAAAATTAATCCCTCCATTCCACTAATAAATTTGTCATTTCAATCCACAACTGTTTGTAGGGATGCTGCTGTCCGCAATTAGCTGCCGCGTTTGCCACAAATATACAGTCAATTCACTTTACAGTATATACTGTGAAGCACTTTGAGACATCTAGAAGACATGAAGAGCGCTATATCAAAATGCAAGGATTATTATTGCATTAATAATAATTTACATGGTGCCATTCACGCAGGGTAGCATCCCAGAAGCTGGGAGTGTTTATACGAAGGGCAAAGCTAAGTATTTTGCCCGTAAAACATATACAGTCAATTCACTTTGAGACATCTCAATTATATGATAAGACGCTGTGTCAAATGCTAGAATTATTATTACATTATAACATTAATATTAACAATTTACTCCACATAATAATAATCCCTCAAAAAAAACCACAACTCCTGTGTGTAATTAGCTGCCACGTTTCGCCCACAAATATACATTTTACACTTCACTCTGTGAAGTGCTTTGAGACGTTGATAAGATGTGAAAAGCGCCATATCAAATGCAAGGATTTTGTAACAATTTACAGAGCGCCTCTCACGCAGGGCAGCATCCCAGAGCGCTTGACTATGGCGGAGGCAATTCACTTTACAGTATAGTACATTCTGTGAAGCTCTTTGAGACCTCTAGAAGACGTGAAAAAGCTCTATATCAAATGCAAGGATTATTATTATCAGTATTAAGGTCTTCAAGCGCAACCTGAAATAATAATAATAACCCTTGCATTTCATATAGCACTTTTTCACATCTTATAAGACTTCACATTTTCCCCTGAAGATGGGGAAGGAAGGGGGCAAGGCAGAGGGATAAAGGGAGAGCTTTGCGGAGTAAACCTTCCTTCCGAAATCAGGTCTCTTGCAGTCTCCTGATTCCAGGGATTAATGCTTAATCCTAATGATCAGTGTTACCTGTGGAGCTCCTGTAGCTCAGTGGTTAGAGCACTCACGTTACAAGCATGTGACCTGTGTTCAAATCCAGGCAGATCAGAGCGAAACCTTGGGCAAATTTATTTACTCCACACACACACCTGATAATAATCCCTCAAAAAAATCCCCACAATAATAAAAAAAATTGGTCATTTCAATCCACGACTGTTTGTGGGACACTGCTGTGTGCAATGGGCTGTCGCATTTTGCCTACAAATATAGAGTCAATTCACTTTACAGTATATTCTGTGAAGCACGTTGAGAAATCGATAAGACGTGAAAAGCCCTATATCAAAATGCAAGGATTATTATTATTATTACCTCCAGGTCAGATTGTCAACGCCATCGATGAGCTGGGATTGGCCAACAGGACCCTCATCCATTTCACCTCAGATCATGGTGCTAGCGTTGAGGACATGGGACGGAGGGAGGGAGGCTATAATGGGATATACAAAGGTACGTTCACTCCAGACCTAATTAAACTATAACGCATTTTACTGTAATTTAATGCCAACTGTGTACAATGGGTAATACGCAATGTAAGGTGTGTAAGTGTAGTCCTTCTTTCCCCCATCGTGTCTGTGCTGGTGCTTGCTTCCCCCACTGGAACTCTCTAATATTTCCCCCATTCCACACTACTCAGAGAATTCAATTCAAGATGCTGGTCTTCACTTTGACCGTGTCTTCTGCTGCCCTCCCAACTCTCTTCCTCACCTCCTAACTTTGTCCCACCTCTCCCCCTCTCCCTGCCCTGCCCCTCTCCCTTGCTCGGGTCCAGACTTGACTGTTCAACGCCTTGGGTCATCCTGACGTGAAAGGCGCTCTATAAATGTAATTTTGTTGTTATTATTAAAGCCCTCTACGGCCTTGCCCCATCCTTGTTTTCTGGTTCTTCTGCTCAGTGCAAGGTAAACAACTTATTATGGTCTACATTATCTTTTCCTTTCACAAACTTAAAGACCAAATAATTGGTTTAGCGCCTTATCACCTGATTGTCAGCCTTCCCAATTCCGCCCTCCATAGACTGCAGATATTCTAGAACTCTGCGGCCCATGTCCTCCACCGCTCCAAACTCCGTGACTCCATCTCCCGCATTATCGTCCAATTCCACCGGTTCCCCAACACCCAGAATTCAATTCAAGATCCTGGTCCTCACATTTAAAGCTCTCCGTAACCTCGCCCCACCCTACATCTGTGACCAACTATCCCCTTACCAATCTACCCACCCCCTCTGCTCAGCAGGCTCTTTCCTGCTCCATGTCTCCCGACCCACCATTGGCGGGCAAGCCTTTAGCCACTCTGCCCCCGACCTCTGCAACTCCATCCTGCAATCCCTCTGCCTCGCCCCTTCCCTGGCCTCCTTCAAGTCTAGCCTCAAAACTTTCCTCTTCGATGGACCCATCGGCAACTCCTAATCTCCCTCTTCCCTCCCATCCCCCATCCCACCATCCTCAGCTCGGGTCTGAAGCAGTGACACTCCAGCACCATGGGATGTCCTCCGGATGTGAAAGGTGCTATACAAGGGTAATATTGTTGTTGTTGTGTGTTGATGCACTGCAGGTGGGAAGGGGATGGCTGGCTGGGAGGGAGGTATTCGGGTTCCAGGGATATTCCGGTGGCCGGGAGTCCTCCCTGCTGGTCGCACAATCAACGAACCAACCAGCCTCATGGACATCTACCCAACCGTGGCCAACTTGGCTGGTGCCCCTCTGCCCCAGGACAGGTACATACACCTCCCTCCCTCCCTCCCAAAGGCGCGATCGAAGAGAAAGGTCTTTAGCTGTGACACTTCCTTACTTCACGTGCCTCTGTTTAAGTAATCAGTACAGTAATCAATCAGTGGATCACTGTTCCCTGAAGATATTAATCCCTTTATAAAAAAAATTGATCACTCAATCTATGACCTTTTGTGGGGACGCTACTGCGTTCAATTGGCTGGCTCATTTCAACGCAAAATACAATCAGTTTACTTTGCAGTATATTCTGTGAAGGGCTTTGAAATGTCTTGAAGATGTGATAAAGTGCTATCAACTGCAAGGATTATTATCATCCACCTCAATCGATGTGAATGGATCCAGCCTTTTGGAGGGAGGGAGAGATTACCTGAGTTGCACTGGGGTTTGAGTGAAAAACTGGTCCCTGATTTGATGCCTTAATAATAATAATGCTTGCATTTGATATAGTGCTTTTTACATCTTATCGACGTCTCAAAGCTCTTCACAGAATATATTGTAAAGTGAATTGACTGTATATTTGCGGGTGAAACGTGGCAGCCAATTGCGCACAGCAGCGTCCCCACAAACAATCGTGGATAGAAAATGACCAATGTTTATTATTGTGGGGTTTTTTGGGGACTCATTATTATTAGGTGTGTGTGTGGAGTAAGGAAACTTGCCCAAGGTTTCGCCCTGACCTGCCTGGATTCGAACACAGGTCTCACTCACGCTTGTAAGGCGAGTGCTCTAACCACTGAGCTACAGGAGCTTAATGGCATGGCTCTGATTATAAGACTTTGTTCTGGTTCTGTTTTATGGTATGTCTTTGGGATGTGAAAGGCACTATGTAAATTAACGCATTCTACAAATGTAACCTGTTGCTGTTTGACCTCACAAGGATGATAGATGGACGAGACTTGATGCCACTCTTAGAAGCTAGAGTGCGTCGCTCGGAACATGAATTCCTGTTCCATTACTGTGGGAATGAGATACATGCGGTCCGCTGGCATCCCAGAACAAGTAAGTGTTGGGTTAACTTGGTTAACATTGACTAAAATCATCATAATGATAGCGCTTGCTTTTTCATATAGGGCCTTATCATGTTTTCGAGACGTCTCAAAGCGCTTCACTGTGAATTTTAAAGTGTAAACTGTATATTTTCTGGGTGAAACGCGGCAGCCAATTGCGCACAGCAGTGTCCCCACAAACAGTCGTGAATTGAAATGACCAATTTTGTAACTTTTTTGGAGAGATTATTATTAGGCATGTGTGGGAAAGAAGGAAATTTGCCCAAGGTTTTGCCCTGACCTGCTTGGATTCGAACACAGATCTCACGCTTTTCTCTCACATTTCTCTCTCTCTTTCCACCCTCCCCACCCCTCTAACATCATAATAGTACCTGCATTTGATACAGCGCCTTATCAGGTCTTCGAGATGTCTTAAAGCCCCTCACAATGTAAAGTGTAAAAAGTAGATCGACTGAAAAGAAAAAAGGCTCCATCTTTTCCAAATAGGATGAGAACATGGGGAAAAAAATGATGGATTGAAATGACCCAATTTATTATTATTATTTTTTAAGGAATTATTACCCCCAGAAACACTATCCGCCAATTGACTAACAACTGGGTTTCTACTTACTGCTAGATAAACTAGAGGAATGTGGAGCAACAAAACTTGCCCAATATTTTGCCTTGACCTGCCCAGGAATTGAACTCAGGTCTCTTGCTTGCGAGGCGAGTGCTCTAACCACTAAGCTACAGTCTATGATATGTAATGTCATAGAATATTACTGCACAGAAAGAGGTCATTCAGCCCATCGAGCCTGTGGTGGGGGAATCACACTCCCACTCCCCCACGCTCTTCCCATATCAAACTTTTCCTTTCCAAGTCCCTATCCAACCCTCTTTTTAAAGTGAAAGTTGAAAGTGGTGTCCTCCAGCTGTGGTTAGAGCCACACCGTAGAAGCGAGAGACCTGGATTGAATTTCCGGCACAACCTTGGGCAAGTTTACTTACTCTGCACATCTCATAATAATTCCCCCCCCCAAAAAAAAAAAAAAAGTTTTTTAATCGATCACTCGACCCATGACTGATTGTGGGACACTCTTGTGCACAATTGGCTGCCGTGTTTCACTCACAAATATGCAGTTAATTTTCTATACAGTATATTCTGTGAAGCAGTTTGAGATGTCTAGAAGACGTGAAAAGCGCTATATCAACAACAACAACTAGGATTTATATAGTGCCCTCATTACACTCTGGACAGCATCTCAGAGCGCTTTCCAGTAACGGATCCCGGGACCGAGCCAGAGTGAGGGGAAAGAAGATGACAAAAAGCACGGTCGAAAAGAAAGGTCTTTAACCGAGACCTGAAAATAGGAAAGAAGGAGGCGAGGCGAAGGGAGTGAGGGAGGGAGTTCCAATGCAAGGATTAGTATTATTAATACAATTTACACTCACACATTCGGGAGGATGTCTCAAAGCGCTTTGTACATTTTGGGGAGAGGTGGGCTGGGGAGGAGATGGGGTGACCTGAAGAGGTTGTTTGTTTGGGGTGGTGGGGTCTAAAGAAGACAGAATGAAAGCACATTCAAGCAAGGAAATGTTGACACGCACTTTGACAGTTGGGAAGGCATGTGTATTTATGGAGGTGGGATGGTGGGGAGAGTCTGAAGGATTCTGGAATAGTTCCAGAGAGCAGTGGGTTGGGGAGTGGGTTAGTTTGGGGGGTGGGGGAATGAGGGGTACAGTATCTGAAATAGGATGGTTCTCTTCCACCTCAACTTTGTGTTCTTTTCCTTTCGTGTGTGTGTGTCTGTCTATCTGTCTGTCTCTGTTTGTGTATGTGTGTTTGTGGTATGTATGTATATGTGTGTGTGGTGTGTATGTATTTATTTATTTGTGTGTGTGATGTATGTGTGTCTGTCTGTCTCTGTATGTATGTTTGTATGTACGGATGTATGTACAATGTCTGTGTGTATGTGTCTAGGTGACTCGGTGTGGAAAGCCCACTATTTCAGTCCAATGGTCAGCCCTGATGGCTCAGGCGGGTGTGACCAGGCCGGGGTGTGCCCTTGCTGGGGTCCCCGTGTCTCCCGGCACAGCCCACCGTTACTCTTCGACCTCTCCAAGGACCCATCGGAATCATCCCCCCTGACGCCCAGCTCCGAGCCTGGCTTCCAGGAGATCCTGGCGGAGATTGGGGCAGCGGTGGACACACATCGCAGGACCTTGATCCCGGTCCCACAACAACTGTCCTGGGGAAATGTGGTGTGGAAACCCTGGTTGCAGCCTTGCTGTGGGATCTTCCCGTTCTGTGGTTGCCACCAGGAGTCTACCACGCAGAAGGCTGACCAGTAATAATAATAATAATCCTTGCATTTGGTATAGCGCTTTCCACATCTTATCAACGTCTCAAAGCGCTTCACAGAATATACTGTAAAGTGAATTGACTGTATATATTTGTGGGCGAATCGTGGCAGCCAATTGCGCACAGCAGTGTCCCACAAACAGTCATGGATTGAAATTACCAATTTTATTATTGTGGTTTTTTAGAGGGATTATTATTAGGCGTGTTGAGTAAGGAAACTTGCCCAAGGTTTCGCCCTGACCTGCCTGGATTCGAACACAGGTCTCCCAAGCTTGGTCTCCCCAGCTTGGTCTCCCCAGCTTGCAAGACAAGTGCTCTAACCACTGAGCCACAGGAGCTCCACGAAGCCCAGTAGAAAGCTCTGGGCTTCGTCACCCGGTCCAACTGGCGGCCCGCCGGCCCACGGACCATTCCCAACTTTATTGTCCACTGAGCAGTTATAGGAGACATGCAGACCTTCTCACTGACCCACCCGCCGCACCCTCCCCCCCAGTGCCAATCAGGAGACAGTCACTGGGTGGGGAGGTGGGGCTCTGGCACTACCTGACATCAGTACTGGCCAATCAGGATAAAATATTGCTTATTAGAATATTAATAATAATAATCCTTGCATTTGATATAGAGCTTTTCACATCTTCCAGACCTCTCAAAGCGCTTCATAGAATATACTGTAAAGTGAAATGACTGCGTATTTGTGGGCGAAATGGGGCAGCCAATTTGCGCACAGCAGCGTCCCACAAACAGTCGTGGATTGAAGTGACCAATTTTATTCCTGAATGGTGTTTTGTTTTGGAGGGATTATTATTAGGCACGTGTGTGTGGAGTAAGGAAATTTGCCCAAGGTTTCGCCCCGACCGCCTGGATTCGAAACACAGATTTCATGTTTGTAAGGCGAGTTCTCTAAACACTAAGCTATAGTACTCCAATTCTGTGGGCGAAACTCGGCAGCCAACTGTGGAATGAGTGACTAAATTATTATTATAATTATTATTTTTAATTTATTTTTTGTGGAAAGATTACGTGGCTCTTGGATGTTTCTCAAAGTTTGGACAAGTTTCCTTACTCCACACTCACGCCTAATAATGATCCCTCCAACTTAAAAAAAATTGGTCATTTCAATCCATGTGGGTACACTGTTGTGCGCAATTGGCTGCCGCGTTTTTTCCACAAATATACTTTACAGTATATTCTGTGAAGCACTTTGATATATTGATAAGATGTGAAAAGCGCTATATTAAATGCAAGGTTTATTATAAAGTAAACCTTATGAAGCACTTGGAGCTATCTCATCGACGTGATAAGGCGATGTATTGAATGCATGGATCATTGTTTGTAAAATTGACCTCATTGTTTTTTTTGGTCTAGATTTTTTCTCTCTCTGTTGAACTTCTAAACTCAAATTTGCTGGTTTTAATAAAGTATATCTTGAGAGTGAATGTCAGAGGAGATGTTTGGATCTTGTTACATTACAGCCTTGGCAACACTTGAAACCCATATTGAGTCTAAGTGAACTCCGCCGCCCACATTCTCACCCAATCCAAACTTCACTCTCTGATTACCCCAGGCCTCGCCACACTTCATTGGCTCCCTGTCACAGAACAGATCGACTTTAAGATCCTCACTCTTTTGTGTTTAAATCCCTCCACTATTCTTCACCCCTCCTACCTCTCTAACCTTCTCTCCCCTCACGACAGTACCCTTTGCCTTTGCTCTACTAAGTCTGGCCTCCTCCTTGTCCAAAATCTTCCGCTCCACCATCGGCGGCTGTGCCTTCAGCCACTAAACCCTGAAGCTCTGAAGTTCCTTTCCTCACTCGCTTCGCCTCATCCCCTCCTTATCCATTTTCAGATTGCGCCTGAAGACCTTTCTTTTTGACTGCGCCTACGGTCACCTTCCCCCTCTCCCTAGCTCGCTCCCGGGATCTGTTATTGGGAAGCACTGTGAGACGCCATCTGCCATGGCATGAGGGCACTATATAAATCCAAGTTGTTGTTGTAAGTGGACAGTTTACTGCAGTGTTGCTAAATGAAATGCACAGATTATTAATAATCTTTGGCCATTGAGTGGCAATATCAGATTGTAAATCACTCCTCCATTTGCAGTTGCCTCAACTGTTATCCACATTTTTTTTCCTCTGCATGTCCTCACATTTAATGCCCTCCACGGCCTTGCCCCACCCTCTCATCATCCCAAATCCTGTCCATTCCCTCCACCCTCCCCAATCCTGACCCCAGTTTGGGTCTGAAACATTGACTTTCCAGTGCCTTGGGATGTTCCATGTTGTTGGGAAAGAGACGGGAGTTTCTCTCACTCTCTCTCTGTCCTGGCCAACAATCTACTAAATAAAATCAGCCGTTCATTCTTGACTGTTGGTGGGGGTACAATGCTGTGCAAATTGGCTGCTGCGTTTGTCTACGGTCCATCCTAGGAAGAGCTTTGAGCCGCCCTCCCAAAGCAAGAGGTAAAGGTACATATTTTAACAATATAAAGTATTTCCTTAGCAATTAACCCCACCCCTACCCTCTCTCTCCATTCCCCAAATTCCCTTCCTTATCAGACTTGATTGACACACGACTGGGAAATGCAGAGTCCTATAGCTCAGTGGTTAGAGCGCTCGCCTCACAAGTGAGAGGATCTGGGTTAGATTCCCCCCTTTGGACGAAACATTAGTTAAGTTTTCCTACTCTACAGCTTCTGTTTACCAGCAGTAAGTAGGAACTCGGTGGCTAGTTGATTGATGAGTTGCTTTTTCGAGTGTATTATATTAAAATAATAATGATAATAACTTGGTCATTTCAATCCACGGCTTTATGGGACGCTGCTGTGTGCAATCTGTCCAGATTTCACCCACAAAACATAGTCAATTCACTTTACAGCATATCTTGTGAAGGGCTTTGAGATGTCTTGAAGATAAGGAGTTATAGTAATAATAATCTTTGCATGTGACATAGCGCTTTTCACGTCTTCTAGACGACTCAAAGCGCTTCGCAGAATATACTGTTAAGTGAATTGACTGTATATTTGTGGGTGAAACGCGGCAGCCAATTGCACACAGCAGTGTCCCCACAAACAGTCGTGGATTGAAATGACCAATTTATTATTGATTTATATCAAATGCAAGGATTATTAGTATCATTTGCAGTTCATGAATTGAATTTATTTGCAGTGCTGTAGAACTAACAGCAGAGAGCGATAATAATCCACACACATAGTGAACACAGACGACATGAAATCCTTGCATTTGATATCCAGTAGAACCTTTCCCATCGGGAGGACATCTCAAAGCACTTCACTGGATTTTACTATGACGTGCAGTGACTGTGTGCCATGACCAGTACTGCCTTCCACCACCTTCGCAACATCGCCAGACTCCGCCACTGCCTCACCCCTCAGCTGCCGAAACCCTTCTCCATGCATTCATCACATCAAGGCTTGACTAAGGAAACTCCCTCCTCGTCAGCCTTCCTCCTCGTTGTTTCCTTCACAAGCTACAGATCATCCAGAACTCTGCAGCTCGTGTCCTCACCCGCACCAAGCTCCACAACCACATCACTCCATTCCACAGTCCCTTCGCCTCGCTCCCTCCATCGCCTCCTTTGATGCTGGTCTCAAGACCCATCTCTTTGACGGTGCCTTCTGCTGCCCTACCAACTCTCTCCCTCCCCTCCTAACTCTCTCCGTTCCCTTCCCTCCCCACTACCCTGCTCTCTCCCTTGCTCAGGTCCCGACGTGACTGTTCAGTACCATGGGACTTGAAAGGCGCTCTAAGTGTAATTTTGTTGTTGTAGTTGTGTGTTTGTAGGTGAACAAAATTGCACCCAGCCAGATCCTCACATAGAGTGAGTGACCAATTGTATCTGGTGGATTGTCGGTCAGGACACCTTGAGGGAAACCTTCTCAAATATCTCAGGATCATTAATGTCCAGTAGAGCAGGTCCCTCACTGGGCCTCGGGTTAAAGTCTTCTCTGACTCCAATCTCTGGAACTCCATCCCGCAATCCCTCCGCCTCGCCCCCTCCCTGGCCTCCTTCAAGTCCCACCTCAAGACCCTTCTCTTTGACGGTCCCATTAGTCACCCCAAATCCCCCTCATTTCCTTCCACCCTCCCCTTCCCCGACTCTAGCTCGGGTCTGAAACAATAACTGTCTAGTGCCTTGAGACGGCCTCCTGAAGTGAAAGGCTCCATTCAAGTGTCATTTTGTTGTTGCTGTTGTTCTTGTTGATAATAACCCCTATTGCACCATTGATTGAAGTCCTGTAGCTCAGTGGTTGGAGCTCTTGCCTCGCATTCGAAATGACCTGGGTTTGATTTCCGGGTAGGGCGACACCTTAGGCAAGGTTCTTTACTCTGTTTACCAGCAGTCAGTAGGAACTTGGTTGTTAGTCGATTGGCGGATCACTATTCTGGCAGTAATAATCCCTTGAAAAAAACAATTGGTCACTCAATCCATCACTGGGTTTAATTAATAATAATCATAATCTCTGGGGGGGGTAAAAATCCTTTAAAAATAAATAATAATAATTTGGTCACTCAATCTATGGCTGTATATCTGGAATCCTGTAGCTCAGTGGTTAGAGCACTCGCCTTACAAGCGTGAGACCTTTGTTGGAATCCAGGCAGGTCAGGGTGAAACCTTGAGCTTACTCCACATACACATGGCTAATAATGATCCCTCCAAAAAGCAATAATAAAATTGGTCACTTCAATCCACGACTGTTTGTGGGGACACTGCTGTGAGCAATTGGCTGGCGCGTTTCGCCCACAAATATACAGTAATTCAGTTTACAGTATATTCTGTGAAGTACTTTGAGACTTCTAGAAGACATGAATAGAGCTATATGAAATGCAAGGATTATTATTATTAATATTACTTCCTGGCCTCTACCCCTAAAGCTTACCTGCAGCTTGGACCCGTGACCTCTCGTTCCGCTTGCCCTGTAACCAGTGGGCTTTTCCCGAGGAGCGGAAGGCATTCCAGCTGCTGATAGATCCAGGATAAATAGTCTCCTGAGTCTCGCCTTTGGAGCCCGCAGCGACAGATGAACTTTCCAGGAGCCATGGTGTGGAATTAACCAGATCCCCAGCAGGGTCCCTCGTAAGCCAGCGAGAGAGTGTCCTTGTCTGAGACAGGTGAGGTGGTGCCCTGATACATTACAGCAGGAATTTCTGATTGTAAAACCATGTGGGAGCTTTTTTTTATTGTGAAAGATTACATCCCCCCTCTCACTCCACCCCCCCACCCCACAATAAATGCTTCCGTGTCCCAAGAATAGATGATATTGATTTGAAATCCAGGCTTAGCTGGAAACTTCGCTCTCTCTCTCTTTATTTTGCAAAGCAGTCACTGGTTAGCTGCACATCAAGCTGATCTGCTATTGCTTAAGAAACATCTGCGCGAGCAATTCTGCCTCAATCCGTTTGCTGAATGAAAGCTTATTATTAACATAATGATATCATAATAATAATCCTCGCATTCGATCAAATGCAAGCGCTACATATCATTTTCGCTCACCTGTTACACAGTCATAAGGCGTTATACCAAATCGACAATGATTATGATTAAGAATCAAGTTATAATCCTTGCGTTTGAAATGGTATCTTATCGCCTTGGGACGTCTACAAGACGTGGAAAGCGCTATATCAAATGCAAGGATTATTATAATATATACAAATAATAATCATTGCATTTGATGCAGCACCTTATCATCTTGTTGTCTTCGAGACATCTCAAAGCGCTTCACAGAATATACTGTAAAGTGAACTGACTGTATATTTGTGGGTGAAACGCGGCAGTCAATTGCACACAGCAGTGTCCCACAAACGATTGGATTGAAATTACCAATTTTATCATTGTTTTTTTTCGACGGATTATTATTATATGTGTGGAGTAAGGAAACTTGCCCAAGGTTCTCCCTGATCTGCCTGGATTCGAACACAGATCCCACTCTTGTATGGCGAGTGCTCTAACCAATGAGCTACAGGAGCACTCACATATGTGTGTGTGTATTTTGCTTGACTGAAGCTGAACCATCAAGGTGCTGTGTTTTTATTGAGTTCTGTGTGTGTGCGAGTGTCATCAAATTGACCAGATGACATTGTGATAAGAGCGTAAATATCCTGTCAGGAAATGTTTCATGCTTGAGTTGAGATTATGTTCTGCATGAGACCTGAATGATAGATAGGAAGCTCCGCTCTGCAAATCCTTTTCAAAGCTCTCCCTCAACTCCTTCCTCCCTCCTCCCTCCCTCACCCCCTCTCTCCCTCCCTCCTCCTCTCCCTTCCAGATGCAACAATACTGTGTTTAGTTTCAAATTGTACCAAATTGTAAACAATAGCACTTAACCGGAAACCAAAGCTGCCCAAAGTTTATTCTAAGCTGATCGTGACATCCTGTAGCTCAGTGGTTAGAGCGCTTTCCTCACAAGAGAGGACCTGGCTTCGATTCCCGGGGAGGGCGAAGCTTTAGGCAAGTTTCCTTTACTGTATTCGAGATGCCTCAAAGCACCATATCAAATGCAAGCAAAATAATAATAATAATAGCATTTGATACAGCGCCTTATCAGTGTCTTCGAAACGTCTCAAAGCGCTTCACAGAATATACCATAAAGTTAATTCAATGTGAGTTTTGGAGTCGAAATGTGGCAGCCAATTGCGCAAAGCAGTGGTGGATTCAGTAACCAAATGATTATTATTATTCAGCAGTTAATTCTAACAGTTCCTCCTTCCCCCCAGCCCTTCCCCTCCACCTATTGGAAATCCTGTAGCTCAGTGGTTAGAGCCTGACAAGCGTGAGACCTATGTTCGAATCCAGGCAGATCAGGGCAAAACCTTGGGCAAGTTTCCTTACTCCACATATACACACCTAATAATAATCCCTCCAAAAAAACGCAATAATACAAATTGGTAATTTCAACCCACGATTGTTTGTGTGGACACTACTAAGCGCAATTGGCTACCGCGTTTTGCCCACAAATATGTAGTCAATTCACTTGACAGTATATTCTGTGAAGCACTTTGAGACGTTGATAAGTTATGAAAAGCACAATATCAAGTGCAAGGATTACTATTATTTATTATTATTATTGCACACTCTGGGATTTTCCCATGTCTAATAATCTCCGGAATTGGGTAATTAGGAGTATGTCCCTCTACGGGAGAGAGAGAGAGAGAGACACTGGGAAATTTCAGTGTACATCTGACGCACATAGCTTGGTTTGGTTTCTGTGTACGCCCGGATAAACCAAAAAGAAACACAAAGAGATATCAGAGATATGTGGAATGCTGGTCTGTCAGGCAATCACATTCTCTAAGATGCTGGGAATAAGATGTGCCTGAAAAGACAGATGGGGACCTCAGTTTATCATCGCTTCCGAAGGACAGCGTTTCTGACAACACAATAAATCGATCCTCTCCGGGACAGGGAGCCAGTGCAGTCTGGCAAGGACTGGGGTAATCGGGGAGCAGAGTTTGGTACGGGTGAGAATGTGGGCGGTGGAGTTCTGCATGAAAGCTAGACACAACGTCCCTCGGATCCAGTGTTTATAATGGTTAGTAGTTTGGTGTGTTGCCTGTGAATGGAGAGATGGGGATGAGGGCTTGTTCTCTGCTTGCTCTGATCCCTGTAGCCACATTCCTTACCGCCTGCTCAGTCTGCGCTGGTTCCCTCCAGCCTCGCGCTTTTCATCTTTATCTACTCCGTAATAAATATTAAATTGCCTCCACTAATCGTCCGCTTCGCCCATAAAGTACCTCCCGAGACTTGCCTCTCATTTTCTGGAGCAGCTATCAGATATCAGCCTGTCCGCCAACCGTTCCTTTCCTAACTCTCTCTCTCCACCCACCCTTCACCCTCCGCATACTCTATCCCCCTCATTCTCCCCAGCCCCTCCATCAATCTCCCTTCCCTCCTCCACCCCAACCTCTCTCTGCCTCGCCATTCACATGCTGCCTTAAGATGTGGTAGCGGAACTTGTCTCCTGTCCTGTTTGTTGAGTTGCCTTGTGCGTGGGTCTGATTTCCGTGTCTACAGATACTTGGAGAATCCATTTTGCGTTGTGGTGCCAGGTTTGATTGCTCTGCAGTCCTGGGTCACAGCAGGATGTGAGACATGCTCCAAGCTAAACACAGTGTTCCTGCACACAGCCAAAGGACAAGCCGCCTGCCAGCATTGGTGCTGTTAACATGCTGCCTTTGCTCAGTTACACACACCATGTAATATATAATAATAATCCTTGCATTTGATATAGCGCTTTTTACATCTTATCGACGTCTTAAAGCGCTTCACGGAATGCGCTGTAAAGTGAATTGACTGTATATTTGTGGGCAAAAAGCGGCAGCCAATTACGCACAGCAGCGTCCCCACAAACATTCGTGGGTTGAAATGATCAATTTTTATTATTGTGTCTTCTTTTTTATCATCACACAAGGAGCGCGACTTGCAAACGCAGATCGATAATAATAATTCCTGCCTTACCTTACCTGTGTTCGAATCCAGGCAGATTAGTACGAAACCTTGGGCAAGTTTCCTTACTCCACACACAAACATGCCTGATAATAATCCGTCCAAAAAAACCCACAATTATAAAAAATTGGTCATTTTAATCCATGAGATGTCGACAAGATGTGAAAATCACTAAATCCAATGCAAGGATTATTATTATTATTATTATTCTCTCGCAGTCAGTAGGACATCGCAGAGCGCTTGACAAGATGTGAAGTGAATGGCCGGGTATTTTGTGAACCCAACGGCCCACTGATATGCCACAAACAACCATGATTGTATTTGGTAGATTGTTGGCTAAGGTTAGCAGATTACCTCATATAGAGAGGAGTTACAGTAGGAATCAATGTGCATTTTGATAGAACACCAACAGTAATATGGATTTATATCTGGAGTTGTAGATAAAAACAGCATCTGGCATTTACAATGTCTCAAAGCGTAGCGGTTAGAGCAAGCGAGAGGACCCGGGTTTGACATGAAACCTTGTAGTGTAGTATGAGGTGAGTAGGGAGGGAGGGGTGGAATGAGGGAGGCAGGGAGGGAGGGTTCAATGGACTAAGTAAGGTTACGGAGTGAAATGGGTAAATACAGTGGATTTGTAGGTGAGAGCAGCAGCCAAGTTGCACACAGCGGTTTACAAGACATTTGCTGGAACAATTTATACAGTTAACGGTTTGCCCAGATGCCTTCGCTTTTGTGACTTTCTTTTGAACTCCGGGGCTTAAGAGTAGACGGAAGTTACTATACAAGCTGTTCCAAGCATTTCTGGTGGAGTGCTAAGCGGGAAGTTGTATTGACTGCGCGCTTTGTGGGCGAACAGAGCAGCCAATTTGCACATAACATTGTCCCACCTCCAGCTATAAAGTGAATCACCAGTTTTATCTGGAGAGACTGTCAGCCAGGACAGCGGGAGAGAAATTCTCTTCTCTTTTCAGACGGCGTTGCCAGATATTTAACATTTGTGTGAATATGCACACCCAGAACTTCGGTCTAAAGTCTTATCTGAACGAAGGTGCCTTTGGAGTCCTGTAGTCCTGTCAGTGGTTAGAGCGCTCACCTTACAAGCATGAGACCTATGTTTGAATCCAGGCCGATCAGGGTGAAACCCTTGGGAAAGTTTCCTTACTCCACACACAAATATGCCTAAAAATAATCCATCAAAACGCCCCCCACTGCCACTTTTCGCCCACAAATATACAGTCAATTCACTTTACAGTATATTCTGTGAAGTGCTTTGAGACATCTGTCTAGATGATGTAAAAAGCTCTGTATCAAATGCGAGGATTATTATTTTTATCCATTATTTATATTTTGCGAAATGCTATGAAACATCTCAACGATGTGATAAGGTGCTGTGTCAAATGCAAGGATTATTATTACTATTTAAAATGTTTTACCGTGCGGCAGTTTTCACCGCTCGTGATCCCACCAATAGTGGCTGAAATCACAGCCGCTGATGGTGGAGCGGAGGAGATGAGAGACATGTAGGAGGCTGGAGCCAGCCAAGTGGAGGGAGTGGTTAGAAGAAGGGGTGTGAGTGAGCGGGTCAGAGAGGTAGGAAGGTGACAGAGACTGTCACAATAAGTGAATTGTGGGTGAGTATGAGTATTTTGTCCTCCTTGGCAGTGTCCTCTACCGTTCCAAACTCCATGACCCCATCTCCCTCATCCTTGCTCGACTTCACTGGCTTTCCATCATCCAGAGGATCCAATTCAAGATCCTGCTCCTCACATATAAAGCCGTCCCTCCACAACTTGCCCCACCCTACTCCTATCGCCTTACCAACCTGCCCGCACCCTCCGCTCAGCAGGCTCTGGCCTGCTCCACGTGCCCCCAACCACCCGCCTCACCATTAGCGAGCGAGCCTTTAGCCACTCTGCTCCCAACCTCTGGAACTGCAACCCGCAGTCCCTCTGCCTACCCCCCTCCCTGACCTCATTCAAGTCTCGCCTCAGGACTCTCCTCTTCAATGGACCCATGAGAAAATCCTAATCCCCTCTTTCCCTCCCCCCATTGTCCCCAGCTCGGGACTGACACACTGACTGTCCAGTGCCTTGAGATGTCCTCCTGACGTAAAAGGCGCTATACAAGTGTAATTTTATTGTTGTTGTTGTTGCAGCCGCAGAAAACTGCACGCAAAAGACGCCTTTTGTGTTCATTTGAGAACCATTTAATCATTCTCACATCTTAATCAGTTCCAGGATAATTAGTCAGGGAGTGGGGGAGGGCCGTGGGAGTTGGGGGGAGGGCAGTGATTAAGCGCTTTAAGAGCACTCTGCGTTGTGGTTCGTGTTAATGGACTTTTGTGGTCTGTTTGTCCTTTATGTCTCTCTGCGGGCGGTAATTACGTTACAGGTCATAGTGTTTTTTGCAATGATAAAATAATAATAATAATATCCCTGGGGTTTAAACCCCTCAGGTTCTCTGGTCAAGCCACAGCTTATAATAATAATACCATTAATAATCCTTGCATTTGATATAGCGCTATTTATGTCTTCTAGACGTCTCAAAGCGCTTCACAGAATATGCTGTAAAGAGTGTGTATTTGTGGGCGAAACACGGCAACCAATTGTGCCCAGCAGCGACCTCACAAACAGTCATGGATTGAAATGACAAATTTTTATTATTGTGTTTTTTTGTGAATAGATTATTATTAGGCACGTGTGTGTGGAGTAAGGAAACTTGCCCAAGGTTTTGTTCTGATCTGCCCGCATTTGAACACAAATCTCAGGTTTGTAAGGCCAGTGCTCTAACCATTGATCTACAGGAGCTCCATAATCCAATAACAACCCGATTCCTATTTACTGCTGGGTAAATGGAAGTGTGTGGAGTAACAATAACAACAACAACAAAATTACATTTATAGAGTGCCCTTCACGTTCGGAGGACGTCCCTAGGCACTGAACAGTCATGTCGGGACCCAAGCAAGAGAGAGCGGCAGGGAAGTGGGAAGGGGTGGGAGAGAAGTAGGAGGGTAGCAGGATAGGGGGGAGGGGTGGGAGAGAGGCAGGAGGGCGGCAGAAGGCACGATCGAAGAGGGAGGTCTTGAGACCAGCCTTGAAGCAGACGAGGGAGAAAGGGAGGCGAAGGAACTGTAGGTTGGAGTTCTAGAGAGTGGGAGCAGTGAGGCTGAAAGCCCATCCACCAAAAGTAGGACGGGTCGGGTCGGGGACGTGGAGCAGGTTGGAGCCCGTTCAACGGATGAGACGGCCAGGTTGGTAGGGACACAGCAGGTCAGAGAGATAGGAGGGGGCAAGGCTATGAATGGACTTGAAAGTGAGGTTGTGGATCTTGAATTAGAGTAAGGAAGCTTGTCCAACGTTTCTCCCTGACTGGAAACCGCACTTGCGAAAGGAGGCGAGTGCTCTAACCTCCAAGATATGGGACTCCACAAAGAAATACTGTAGGAATTACCCGTAACACATTTCCTCATTGTGACTAAATGCAGGAGAATTTAGTTAGAATTATCAGCCTGGTTAGAATTACTGTACGATTAGTCATCTGAGGACAAGTATTAAGAGCAAGGATTCCCTTGGGCCTCCAGCAGGGTTTAATACCTCTATAAAGCGCCTAATTTATTTCACTGAGGGCCACATGAAATGTCACACACGTGTGTGTTTTGCCAAAGCCTTGGTTTGTAACAAGCCCCAGACGTGGGGGTGAACACACACACACACACACATGTGAACACGGAAGTCAGTTGCAAACCCCAGAGCTCCAATAGCTCAGAGCAGTCAACAGCGTTGGTAGCTGAAGCAGAGCAAGTTTAGCCCAGTCCAACCCACATCTCAGACCCATGACTTAGCTGTGAGTCTAGGCCATCAGCGGTTCCTCATCTCAGTGGCAGTGGTCACAGGCGTTTAAACTCTCTACCCCCATCCTTTGGAACTCTAGCCAAGAATCCCTCCACCTTCACCCCCTCACTCACCTCCTTCAAGGACAGTCTCAAGACTCCTCTTCAACGGTGCCTTTGTTCATCTTCCTACTCTCCCATTCCACACTCCCTGCCCTTCAGGCCTCTCTAAACCCAACCCCCAGCTCAGTCCACCTTTCACTGGTCAAGCACCTTGGGACATCCTCCCTACGCGAAACGCGCTGTGTAAATGCAATCTGTTATTATGGTTGATAGTTAAAGACCCTGACAAAAACAACAACCACAACAACAGCAACGTGATACAACAGAGAAATGGTTGAAATGAGACCTGATTCATGTGTATGCGGTCAGCCGGGTGTCAACACGTGTGGAAATGCATTATTTTGCTTAAACGGTTACAAACCAGTTCCTCCATAGCTCAGTGGTTAGAGCACTTACCTTACAAGTGTGAGATCTGTGTTCGAATCCAGGCAGATCAAGGCAAAATCTTGGGCAAAAAGTTTCCATACTCCACACACATGACTAATAATAATCCATCCAAAAGAAACGTAATTTGTCATTTCAATCCACGACTGTTTGAGGGAATGCTGCTGTGCGCAATTGGCTGCCGCGTTTCGCGCACAAATATACAGTCAATTCACTTTACAGTATATTCTGTAAAGCGCTTTGAGACATCGATAAGATGAAAAGCGCTATATCAGATTCAAGGATTATTACATATATTGTGGGAAAGAGTACATATTGGTAGTTTGGGACTAAGGTGAAAGTGATAACCAGGAAGGTGGGAGGTGAACTAGATGGACCTGGGTTTTTTTTTGTCTAAATTTCCTGTTTTGATATTATTGGATTTGTGGATACTTGCAATGTATATAGCTCTTTGTCATGTCTACGAAACATCTTAAAGTGTTTCACAGAATATACTGTAAAGTGAATTGACTGTATATTTTGTGGGCGAAACGCAGCAGCTAATTGCTTGCGGCAGCGTTCCCACAAGCAGTGGTGCATTGAAGTGACCAATTTTACTACTGTATTATTATTTTTGAAGGAATTATTATTATCTCCGGAAAAGTGATCCGCCGATCGACTAACAACCGGCTTCCTATACTTCTAGGTAAATAAAGGCATGTGGTGTAAGGAAACTTGCCTCACATTTCACCAGGGTCCTCTTGCTTGCGAGGCCAGCGCTCTAACCACTACGCTACAGTACACTAAGCAACTCCACATCGATTGAAAAATAACCTTTAAGAGACGTGCTTGTCAGGAACAAATCGATGACGTGTTCTTGACGTGGAAATTGATACAGTTGAGGAAGGGTTGCTGTGGGGTTAAGTGGCTTATGACTTTGTGCTTTGACTGACTTTGTCCTGAGTAACATGTGGTCTGTGTTAAGGCTTTGGTACATTGACGTTCCTCAGCACCTCAGTGGGTCATTGTGTTACTACAGAGACATGGCCCCAAACTCAGCCATTGACTCGAGCGGAAATCATGTGATGGGTCGGATTTTGTTCAGACTTTACGATAATAATGACTTTCCCCCTCTTTCTCTCTCTTTTGCTGAATACTCAATCGAGATAGACAGGCTCGTGCAAACAATAGTAATGGAGCTCCTGTAGCTCAGTGGTTAGAGCACCTACCTTACAAGCATGAGACCTGTGTTTGAATCGAGGCAAATCAGGGCAAAATCTTGGGTAGGTTTCCTTACTCCACACACACATGTCTGATAATAATCCATCCCCCAAAAATCTCAATAATAAAAATTGGTCATTTCAATCCACGGCTTTTTGTAGGGACACTGCTGTGCGCAATTGGCTGCCGCGTTTCGCCCACAAATGTACAGTAAAGTCACTTTACAGTATATTCTGTGAAGCGCTTTGAGACGTTTGTCTAGAAGATGTCAAAAGCGCTGTATCAAATGTAAGGATTATTATTTTTATCCATTATTTACATTCTGTGAAGCTGTTGTTGTTTTGACAGCTGATACAGTAGCGTACCCACAAACAGTCGCAGATTGAAATAACCCATTTTTATTACTGGGGGTTTTTTGGGGGACGGATTATTATTAGGTGTGTGTGTGTGTGTGGAGTAAGGAAACTTGCCCAAGGTTTCGCCCTGACCTGCCTGGATTCGAACACAAGTCTCGCGCTTGTAAGGCAAGTGCTCTAACCACTGAGCTACAGGAGCTTAGACTGTGATTCCACGTTCCAATGTGGGGTTTAAACCAACAACCTTCTGACACCCTCAGAACGGAGTACACTACCACTGAGCCAGGCTAACTCAATCAAATGCCCTCATCATTTTACTGTCCTCTGTTGTGTTTCGAATTGGGGGCAGGTGTGGGTGTGGGGGAGAGGGAAGCAAATAACATTTCCTTCAAGACAGTGCCCCTTTAATGGATAATAATCCTTACAACTAAAGGTTTTGTTAATATAAAAACTGCTGTAAACGTGGCACGGAGAGGGGGCGATTTATTGTAGAAATTCCTGCAATGTATAATACCTGAGGGTGGATTAAAAAATGTAGCCTTTAAGCAGATTTATGGCAAACTGTGTTTGACTAGGAGGGGAGAAAGTGGGGAGTGTCTAGGATTTGGGGCTTACAACAGGAAACAAGCAAATGGGGGGGAAAAAAGTAGCTGAGATAAAGCAGGAATATTGGAAATTCACTGCAGATGATTCCTGTTGAGAAGGGGGAGAGGGAATTGGAACAATAATCCTCTCGTTTGATACAATGCCTCACCAGGTCGTCGAGAAGCGCTTCATAGCGTATACTGTAAAGTTGGGTATCTGTGTTTTGTAGGTGAATCACGGTAGCCAATTGCGCACAGCCCTACAAATAGTCGTGGATTGAGTGACCACATTTTTATCTCCAGAATGTAATAATAATAATAATTACATTTGATATACATTTGATATAGCGCTTTTTCACATCTTATTGATGTGAAATTGGCGAAACGTGGAGCCAATTATGCACAGCAACGTCCCCCACAAACAATCATGGATTGAAAATGACCTATTTTATTATTGTGGCTTTTTGGGAGGGATTATTATTGAGCGTGTGGAGTAAGGAAACTTGCCCAAGATCCATAAATTGTAAGTATGGCCTTGAGGCGATGGCCTTGGGGGGGGTGATTACAGGATCATAGACCCCCCCCCCCCAACCCCCGTCACCAAATCCCTCATCCCTGCCTTGAATGCTGAGATAGTGGATCAAGGGAGGCTTGCACAGACCCCATAGCCAGGCACAGCAGTGAATTTCATCGCATCCGCAACCCTCGACCATAAACAAGCCAAATAAACTTGCTGTACGACATATAGCAGGGGAATTGTTAAACCAATCTGGTTTAGATCCTCAAATTCACTGCAGATCATCTCTCTCTCACTCTCCCTCTCTCTCTCTCCGACGAGTGCTCAATCTGGATTTACTTACCTCAGTGCAATTGACGTGACTTCGAGGGAGTCCTCTTATAAATGCTCTGAGACACTGCCCTGTATGGAGGGCGTTAGATAAAGGCAAGTTGTTGTTGTTGTCTTGTAGCTCAATGGTTAGAACACTTGCCTCACAAATGAGAAGACCTGGGTTTGATTCCCGGACTGGCAGGACAAAGCCTTAGATAGGTTTCCTCACTCCACACACCGCTGTTTACGCAGCGGTAAGTAGGAACCCAGTTGTTAAGTCGATTGGTGGAGCTCCTGCAGCTCAGTGGTTAGAGCACTCACCTTACAAGCATGAGACCTGCGTTCGAATCCAGGCAGGTTAGGGCGAAACCTTGGGCAAGTTTCCTTACTTCACACACACACATACCTAATAATAATCCGTCCCCCCAAAAAACACAATAATAAAATTGGTTATTTCAATCCACGACTGTTTGTGGGGATGCTGCTCTGCGCAATTGGCTGCCACATTTCGCCCACAAATATACAGTCAATTCACTTTACAGTATATTCTGTGAAGCGCTTTGAGACACAGTTTAACGTCGCAAGACGTTAAAAGTGCTATATCAAATGTAAGCATTATTACTATTATCTTGGACAGTCAGCTGTTCGATCCTGCCCTTGTTCCTGGGATCCGTGGAAATCATCATCAAGAGCAAAACCAGTTCCCCGATCAAGCCTGGATTGTCCACAATTCTGCGCAAGATGCTGTTGGCAAGAGTTCAAGCCCTCGCTCACAGTCTAGGCTAATGCTCCAGTGTTAATATAATATAATAGATAATAATAATTCTTGGATTTGATATAGCACTTTTCACTTCTTATCAACGTCTCAAAGCGCCTCACAGAATATTCTGTAAAGTGAATTGACTTTATCCACAAACAGTTGTGGATTGAAAATGACCAATTTTTAGTATTGTATTTTAGAAAATGACCAATTTTTAGTATCACAATACTAAGATTTTTTAGATGGATTATTATTAGGCAAGTAGAGTAAGGAAACTTGCCCATTGTTTCATCCTGACCTGCCTGGATTCAAACACAGGTCTCATGCTTGTTAGACGAATGCTCTAACCACTGAGCTACAGGATTCCAATAATAATAATAATAATAATAATAATAGGCTCAAGACTTGTATCAAGCCTCCTTCAAAGCTTGACTCAACAACCTCCTTTTTGACCGTGCCTTCAACAGCCCTCCTACCTCTCTTCCTACCCTCATTACAACTCTGCCCACCAACCCAACTCCGCCATACATACTTGGGTTTTGACCCCTGATTGTTCAGCGCCTTGGGTGCCTCTGAAGCGCTCTGAGACGCTGTCCGGCATGGAGGGCACTATATAAATCAAAGTTGTTGTTGTTGTCCTCCAGACATTACAGGCGCTCTACAAATATAATTTTGTTGTTGTTATAATGATGATAATAATAACAATTATTATAATCCATGCATTACATTTAAGGTCTTATCATGTCTTCGAAACTCTTCACAGAATACAACAAAATAACAGGAATATATTGTAAAGTGGATTGACTGTGGGTTTTGGGGCAAAACGCTCCAGCCAATTGGGACCAAATTCATTCTTAAAGTTATTTTGGAACCAATTGGTTTTATTTCATGATGTGGTTAATTGATTCCCCCATCATCCCACCCCTCCCCACTCCAACCCTCTCTACCCCACCCCTTCCCTCCCCACTCCACCTCTCCTCTTTGCTCTTCACCCCACCCCTCCCCACCTCTCTCCATTCCATCCCAACCCTCTCAACCCACCCCTCCTCTCCCCTCTCCTCCTCACCCTACTCTAACCCAACACTTCTCTCCCCCCAAATGTCCCTCCCCTCCCTTCTCAATCCCACCCCATTCCACCTCATCTCGCTCACTTGCTCGCTCGCTCACTCCTTGCCACATCTGCATCTGGTTCAGATTCATTGTTCCCAAGTCACTTGGCCAAGAATCTAAGCAAGCTGTGACACTAACAGCTTGTACATATCAATCATTAAAATAAAAATAAATTTAAATAACTCACAGTAATAAAAGTGTCTCAGCCATGTGATAAGGCACCGTATCAAACAGAAGGATAATTATTCTGATCATTTTCTGTTGGCAAAATAATGGTCCCTTTAACCTTCCGCCCAGGGTGGAGATAGGAAGATGGTTGAAGGCAAGATCGAAGAGATAGACATTGAAGAAAGCAAGGGAAAGAGCAAGGCAAAGGAATTCTGGGATCGGATCCCAAAGGGTGGGACAGAGAAGCTGAAAGCCTGGTTGCTGATGGTAGGATGGGTCAGGGGACATGGAGCAGACCGGAGCCCATTGAACGATGGGAGCGGACAGGTTGATATGGGGCCAGCAGGTCAGAGAGGTAGGGAGGAGCAAGGCTATGGAATGATTTGAAAGCCAGGAGGAGAATTTTGAACACTGCATTGGAGTGTCAGATAGCTAATGGGGAAAGGTGAGAAGGCCAAAGAGGTAAACAGGGACCAGGGAAGGTCTTTAAAGGATTCTGTTTAAATGATGCCATGGGATCTTCGAACTCTATCTGAACAGAATAGAAGGGACCAACCTTGGGCTAGGTGAAGGGGGAATGAAGAGGGGAGACAGTGAGATGCATTATGACGGTTTCTGAGATCTGATTGCTCTCCCAGAGGTGCCTCTGGCTTTATTTCACTTGTATTGTTGTCATTGATGAGTTATTGCCTCACTCCCCCCACCCCCCACCCCCCACCCCTCGCTCCATCCTCCCCCAGGGAAAGAATAAATCATATCCCAACAGTTCCTAATAAATTCCCTCGCTTCCCTGTTGACAGCTCCTCACCGTCGCACAGATTTCCTCACCATAGATCCTGGTTCTCACATTTAAAGCCCTCCACAACCTCGCCCCACCCTACATCTGTGACCTCCTATCCCCTTACCAATCTGCCCCCCACTCTGCTCAGCAGGCTCTGGCCTGCTCCACGTTCTCCGATCCACCCGCCCCACCATTGACGGGCGAGCCTTCAGCCACTCTGCTCCCAACCTCTGGAACTCCATGCTGCAGTCCCCCTGCCTCGCCCCCTCAGTGACTTCCTTCAAGTCCCGCCTCAAGACCCTCCTCTTCGATGGATCCGTCGGCAACTCCTAATCCCCCCTTCGCTCCCCCCTACCTGTCCTACACTCGGATCTGAAGTACTAACTGTCCAGCTCTTTGGGACGTCCTCCTGACGTGAAAGGCACTATACAAGTATAATTTTGTTGCTGTTGTTGCTTTGACAGCTGGAGAACACTTTCCTATGGCTGACAACTGTTTGTCTCCCGTACCCTCCGTGTTTGCAGCCACTGTGCCCCCCAAACTCTGGAGCATTCTCCCTGAATCCATCTGCTTTGCGCTCTACTTCCAGTCACATTGTTCGGACTCCAGTGGTGGGATGTATGTTAGGTCAGACTATCAAGGGATTTGGGACAATGGCGGGTGTCAGGACTTGAGGTATAGTTCAGCCATGATCTAATAGAATGGTGGAACATGCTCGAGGTCTCAATTGTCAGATTTGCCACAAGATTTGTGGAGTACCTGTAGCTCAGCTAGGGCACTCACCTTACAAGCATGAGACCTGTGTTCGAATCCAGAGCAGATTAGGGCGAAATCTTGGGCAAGTTTCCTTACTCCATACACACACACGCGCCTAATAATAATCTGTCCAAAAAGAAAACACAATAATAAAAATATTGGTCATTTCAATCCACGACTTTGTGGGGACACTGCCATGCACAATTGGCTGGCAAAATTCGTCCACAAATATACAGTCAATTCACTTTACAGTATATTCTGTGAAGTGCTTTGAGATGTCGATAAGATGTGAAAAGCAAGGATTATTATTATTATTAAGATGAGACTTTAAACCTAGGATCTGGCTATGGTCAGGTGATAAAGATTCTGTGGCTTTGTTGGAAGAGGAAAGGGACATTCCTGCAATGTTCTGCCCAACAAACCAACAGGAGAGTTATTATCACTAACAATGGCAGAGTTTGACAAAGGACTTTATAGTTCATGTTACTGTAAAGCGGAGTAACTGTATTTTTGTATTTTTGTATTCTGTATTTTTGAAGGGGAAGCATTGGCTAATTTGCTCAGAGCAAATGTCCCACAAACAGCCGTGACGTGGGTGACAAATGTTATCTGAGGAAATGTCGGTTGGAACACCAGGAGAGAGAGAAATGCTTCTCATTCACTACTTTGATAATATGGAGCTTCTGTGGCTCAGGGTTAGAGCACTTTTCATAGATTCATAGATTCATAGAATTTTACGGCACAAAAGGAGGCCATTCGGCCCATCTAGTCTGTGCCGGCTCTTTGAAAACAGCGATTCAATCCCACTGCCCTGCCCGCTCCCCATAGCCTAATAGACCTGTTCTCCCTAAATATAGATCTAATTCCCTTTTAAAAGTTGTTATCGAATCAGCCTCCACCACCTTTTCAGGCAATGCATTCCAGATTTGAACAACTCGCTGAGTGAAAAAAATTCTCCTCAGCTCCCCTCTACTTCGCCTTGAAACTATTTTAAATCTGTGACCACGAGTCACAGATTCGCCCACGAGTGGAAATAGTTTTTCTCTATTTGCCCTGTCGAAACCCCTCATGATCTTATAAACCTCTATTAGGTCTCCCCTCAATCTTCTCTGCTCCAGAGAGAATAACCCTAGCCTATCTAGCCTCTCCTCATAGCTGAAGTCCCTCAATCCTGGCACCATCCTAGTAAATCTTCGTTGTACCCTTTCCAATGCCTTCACATCCTTTCTGTAGTGTGGTGACCAGAATTGAACACAGTATTCCAGCTGAGGCCTCACCAAAGTCTTATAGAGGTTAGTCAGCACTTCCTGACTTTTGTACTCTATACCCCTATTTATAAAGCCTAGTATCCCATATGCCTTCTTAACAGCCTTGTCTACCTGTCCTGCCACCTTCAACGAGTCACTAACACAAATCCTCTCTGTTCCTTCACACCATTTAAAATTGTACTATCTAGCCTATATTGCCTCCCTTCATTTCTTCTCCCAAAATGCATCACCTCACACTTCTCTGCATTAAACTTCATCTGCCATGTGTCTGCCCACTTTACCAATTTGTCTATATCCTCTTGCAGATGGCTACTATCCTCCTCACTATTTACTATTCTCCCTAACTTAGTGTCATCTGCAAACTTGGAAACTGTACTCCGTACACCCAAGTCCAGATCATTGATGTAGATTACAAACAGCAATGGTCGCAAAACTGATCCCTGTGGCACACCACTGCTCACTTCCCTCCTTGTCTTGCAAGCCGGGGAGACCAAGCTGGGGAGACCTGTGTTCGTAATCCAGGCAGATCAGGGCGAAACCTTGGGTAAATTTCCTTGCTCCACATGCCTAATAATAATCCCTCTAAAAAAAACACAATAATTAAATTGGTCATTTCAATCCACGACTATGTGTGGGACATTGCTGTGTGCCATTGGCTGCCGTGATTCGCCCATAAATATATACAGTCAATTCACTTTACAGTATATTCTGTGAAGTGCTTTTGGACGTTGATAAGATGTGGAAAATGCCATATCAAATGCAAGGATGATGGTGATGATGATGATGATTATTATTATTATTATTATAATCCTCACATTTGATATAGCGCCTGATCACGTCTTCTATGCATCTCAAAGCGATATACTGTAAAGTGAATTGACTGTATATTTTTGTGGGCAATTGCGCACAGCAGCTTCCCATAAACAGTCGTGGATTAAAATGACTAATTACTGTATTTTGGTTTTTTTTTGAGGGATTATTATCAGCAGTGTGGAGTAAGGAAACTTGCCCAAGGTTTTGCCCTGACCTGCCTCAATTTGAACATATGTCTCGCGCTTGTAAACTGAGTGCTCTAACCGCTGAGCTACAGAATGAGGCAAAGGGATTAGGGAATTTGTTGTTGTTGTAGGGAATAAGAGGCACAGACAGACTGCTGGATAAAAAGAAGGGAATTTCTTCCAGTATCCAAGCCAGTGACAATTCGCCTGATAAAATTGGTCAGAGGAATTGTTTTGAAGTGGGGTAGGTGGGGTGGGACACATTGCTTTGCGTGAGTTTTGTCTGCAAATTCAACACAGCAAATTTTATTTGACAGTAAATCCTGTAAAAAGCGTTTTATAATGTTCCAACTATGTGACAAGGAGCTATATTAAAACCTAATGAATGTTGTCACGGAAACAAGGATATCTCCACACAAGCCCTGAGGCAGCTGTGTTAAGCCAAACAATCAGGAATGTAAACTGGGGGATTGGGGTAATCACTACACAATTAGTGAAGGCGAAAGATTACACAGGCAAAATGCAGAGAGAGGAGCCTTGTCCATTTGCTTAATAACAGCAGTGTTTGCACTGAGAATAATAACCTTTACATTTACTCCTCCACGTACCCCCAAATTTGCCACACCATTGGTGGGCGAGCTTTTAGCCACTCTGCCCCCAAACTCTGGAACTCCATCCTGCAGTCCCTCCGCCTGCTCCCTCCCTGACCTCCCTCAAGTTCCGCCTCAAGACCCTCCTCTTCAACGGTCTCGTTGGTCACGCCAAATCCATCCCCTTTCCCTCCACCCTCCTGTTCCTGACCCCAGCTCGGGTCTGAAGCAGTGATTGTCCAGCACCTTGGGACGTCCTCCTGACAAAGTGTAACTTTGTTGTTGTTGTTACATTTGACACACCGTCACTTTGAGACATCTCAAAGTGCTTCTCTGTAAAGTGGTTTATAAATTAGGTGTAGCTCAGTGGTTAGGGCACTCACCTTACAAGTCTGAGATCTGTGTTCGAATGCAGCAGGTCAGGACGAAACCTTGGGCAAGTTTCCTTACTCCACACACACGCCTAATAATGAACTGTCCCCAAAAAAAACACAATAAAAAAATTGTCATTTTTAATCCATGACTGTTTGTGGGGACCCTGATGTGCGCAATTGGCTGACGCGTTTCACCCACAAATATACAGTCAATTCACTTTACAGTAGATTCTGTGAAGCGCTTTGAGACATAAGATGTGAAAAGCGCTATATCAAATGCAAGGATTATTATTATTATTATGTTTCTATGTCTGTGAATTTTGTGGGCGAAATGCAGCAGCCAGTTGCACACAGCAGTGTCCCCACAAACAATTGCGGATTGAGTGGACAATTGTTTTTTATGGGAGCGGTCAGTGGTTAACGAAATAAATCTGTCAATCGACTAACAAACAGATTCCTGGGTCAGAACAGTCTTCTCGAAGCTGAGCTGGGCACCTGAATGACCTAATCGAATGCCGGTCTCTTTCTTGCTGTCTCTGTTATCCGGTTTCCACCCCCACATTCTGGACATCCCACAGTTCCTTCGCCTTGTTCCCTCCCTCGCCTCCTTCAAGGCTGGTCTCAAGACGATCCTCTTTGACTGTGCCTTCTGCTGCCCTCCCAACTCTCTCCTTCCCCTCCTAACTCTCTCCCTCCCCTTCCCCTTACATTGCCCCTTCCCTTTGCTTGGTCTGAAGTCCTCATTGCATGAAAGGTACTTTGTAAATGTAATTTTGTTGTTGTTCCTGAACCAAGCTGAGGTCCGCAATACACCCAGGGCTCTCTCTCTCTCTCTCGCTGCTGATGACAGCACTGCCCCAGCCCTGACTCATCAGCAGGTCCTGGAAGGGCAGCCAGGAATCTGTTTGTTAGTCGATTGACAGATTTTGGGGCAGGGAATCCTCCCACTGCAGCTCCTGTTAATGCTGCAGCCCAAGCCCCAACAGGTAGGCTCATGCTAACTGGACAAACGGCAGGAAGATAATGCTGTCAATTGCCAGAGAATGCTACCAATGGCAAGATAATAATAATACTTGCATTTGATACAGCACTTTTAGTGGCTGAAGGCTCGCACGCCAATGGTGGGGCGGGTTGGGCGGGGGACGTGGAGCAGAGCCTGCTGAGCAGAGAGGGCGGGCAGGTTGGTAGGTTTGGGGTTAGGAGATTGCAGAGATAGGGAGAGAAAGAAAGAGTGAGAGAAAACGTCAAAGATTGCATGGCACTATTGCAAAGGCAAAGGAGGTTGTTCCTGATGTCATGGCCGACAATCCCCCATATAATAATAATCCTTGCATTTGATATAGCGCTTTTCACATCTTATTGACATCTCAAAGTGTTTCACAGAGTGTACTGTAAAGTGAATTGACTGTATATTCACTGGGCGAAATGCAGAAGCCAATTGCACAAAGCAGCGTCCTCACAAACAATCCTGGATTGAAATGACCAATTTTATTATCGTGTTTTTTTTTAGGAATTATTATTAGGCATGTGGATTAAGGATGGGGATAAGGCGGGTAGGCAGAGTTACATTAGATCAGCCATGATCTTATTGAATGGTGGGGCAGGCTCGAGGGGCTGAATGGTCTACTTCTACCCCTAGTTCTTATGTTCTTATGCTCTAAGGAAACTTGCCCAAAGTTTCACCCTCATCTGCCTGGATTCGAACACAGGTTTCACACTTGTAAGGTGAGTGCTCTAACCACTGAGCTACAGGAGCTCCAGTCGTTCATTTTGCGGCTGTTTGCAGAGTCGTCGATGTGCGCAAACCGGCTGCTGCGTTCTCCCACAGAACCCGCGTCACAGTGAATCCTGTGAAGCTCTTTGAGACTGATCTCCCAACAGGACAGGCGCTGTATCAAATTGGAGGATTATTATTGTTTATTGAGTTCCCAGGGCAATTCAGCTGCTGAGTTCCTGGGGCCGTTGTGTTTTGTGGACCTCTCTTGTTAATGAAACTTGCCAAAGCCAATCTCACCAGAGCCATGAATAACAGCCGTGAGTCCTATGAGAAAACCAATTCTGTCTAGACTGGACTAGGTCAGATCAAAGTCCCACGGTTCATTCCTCCACTATTGTGGAAACCGCAATAGCTACTGTTATGGGCTAGGCTTTCCCTGACCGCCACTGTCACAGGAAACAGCTCCATGACCCATAACATAAGAGACAGCTGCAGAAGAAACCAATATAGAGTGTCACTGGAGGGATTCATGTTAATAGCTTCCTTTTAGATTGTGGGGCTCCTGTAGCTCAGTGGTTAGAGCACTCGCCTTACCAGCGCAAGACCTGTGTTCAAATCCAGGGAGGTCAGGACGAAACCTTGGAGAGGTTTCCTCACTCCACACACACGCCTGATAATAATCCGTCCCCAGCGCTTTGAGATGTCGATAGGATGTGAAAAGCGCTGTATCAAATGCAAGGATTATTATTATTATTAGATATCAGCCGGGGAAAGGAAAATAGAATGCAGGGATAAGAGGAGGCCATTCAACCCATCCAGCCTGCTCCTCCAGACTTTTTTTTTTGTCCAGTTGGTGTCTGACACAAGCAAAAACCCGTCACTGTTGCTTCAGAGTCTCCAAACCAAACTGAGAATTCCCCACATCCCACCTATACAGGAAATCTCAGAGATAGATTGTTGGAATGGAATGCGCTCTCTCTCTCTCTCAGACCCTGTGACTCTCTCTCTCCCTCTAGAGGAATGTAATATCAGCAAGGATAATCCTTGCATTAGATATAGTGCTTTTCACATCTTATCAACGTCTCAAAGCGCTTCACAGAATAGACTGTAAAGTGAATTGACTGTATATTTGTGGGAGAAACGCAGCAGCCAATTATGCACAGCAGCGTCCCCACAAACAGTAGTAGATTGAAAAGACCCATTTTTATTATTGTGTTTGTTTTGGACGGATTATTATTATGTGTGTGAAGTAAGGAAACTTGCCCAAGGTTTTGCCCGGATCTGCCTGGATTCGAACACAGGTCTCACACTTGTCAGATGAGTGCTCTAACCACTGAGGTACAGAAGCTGTGTATATCCTGTTTACCTAATTCTGGAGAGTATTAGGTGCAGGTTGGCGAGCGCCAAGGCTTGTGGGGGAAAGGGGGAGCCCAGAGTGTGTGTTGGGGTAACTGCTGGAGTCTAACCAGCTAAACTCACACAATAGCTTGGCCATTGATATCACTGTCTGGCCAAGCTTTCCCACTGCTTGTCCAGCTAGGACCACACTCTTAGTTAGTTAGTTAGTTAGTTAGTTAGTGCTTTGTCTGTAGGGTTAACAGGGGCTGTAGTGGAGGATTCCCTGCCCCCAGTAAATGGTCTGCCTTTCCAGGTCCTGCTGATGAGCCAGGTATGTGGGTTGCCATTAATTCATATTTGGGTCACAAAACACACAGAGTCACACGATGTTACAGTAAAAACAATCATGTGAAGTACTCTGAGATGTCTAGACAGCATGATAAGCTGCCATATCAAATGCAACGACTGCTGTTATTGGAAGTCAAAGGGGTGGGGGAGTGGGGGAGGTGGGGAGAGAAGGAAAGAGAAAGGAAGTGAGAGGAGAGCTTATTATCGTATAAAAATAATTTATAGTATATTCTGTGAAGCTCTTTGAGATACTTGGAAGATGTGATAATGCGTTGCATCAAGTGTAGAGATTGTAATTAAAATCATAAAATGTGTTTCAAAGCTATTTCCTGAGCAAAGAATGGAATGTGCTGGGGGAAGTTGTAATTTCATCTTAAACCTCGAATACAGATAAACAGCTTTGTGCAAATTGGCTGCCACGTCCGTCTACAAAGTACAGTCTACAGCAAATCACGTGAAGCGCTTTGATGATGTGCTCAGCATGATATTAAATTATTATTTACTGAGGAGCATTTAAAGGGGCTTTAGGCTCCCTCCACATTGTTGTTGCACAATCAAATGCAAGGATTCTGTGTCTAGCTGGGATCAGTCAATAGCTGTCTTTCTCGCTCTCCCACTCACTCTCACCTCTGAGTCAGAAGGTTGTGGTTCCATCCCCCACATCGGGACTTTGAGCTCACGTAATCAAGGCTGCTGCTCCAGTACAGTGCTGGGGGGAATGCTGAGTTGTCAGTGTTTCCCACCTTCGGATGAGATATTAGTCCCTATCTGTGGAGCTCCTGTAGCTCAGTGGTTAGAGCACTTGCCTTATAAGCGTGAGACCTGTGTTCGAATCCAGGCAGATCAGGGCGAAATCTTGGGCAAGTTTCCTTACTCCACACACACGGGCCTGATAATAATCCCTCAAAAAAAAATCACAATACTAAAAATTGGTCATTTCAATCCACAGCTGTTTGTGGGGACGTTGCTGTGCGCAATTGGCTGCCGCGTTTCACCCACAGATGTAGTCAATTCACTTTAAGGTATATTCTGTGAAGCTCTTTGAGACATCAATAAGATGTAAAAAGCACTTTATCAAATGCAAGGATTATTATTATTATTATCTATAAGCATTTGTAATCACTGATTCTCCAGTGGCTTGGGATGTCCTCCTGATATAAAAGCTGCCGCACAATTGTAATTCAGTTGTTTGTGACGTCTCAAAGCCGTGATAAGGCGCAAGGATTATTTTTTATTGTTATTCCCATGTGACGTGAAAGATCCTCGAAATGAGAAGGGAGTTTCTCTCTCTCTCTCTCTCTCTCTCTCTCTCTCTTTCAATCTGTGTCCTGGCCAATATTCCCCCCATATGAAACCAGGCATTTACTTTGTGGTTTGCAAGTCATCGCTATGAGCAAATTGGGAAAATTGGCGTTCCCTTCATTTACAAAACACAGTCAGTTGCGCTTAGCAACACTTTGAAGTGCCCAGCGAGGTGATAAGTCTGACATCAAACGCATGGATTGTTAATGAATTGTGATTAATATTATTATTATGACGACTGTGTATTGTGAAGGGCGATGGCAGGTGTCTGTAGCGTAAGATTGGCAAGTCTTATCCACTGTTTCCTTTTGATATCTGGAGCCCAGCCTTGACATCTCTGTCCAGAACACCAATGAATAACTTAATTTCTAACTCTTACCAGATGCCAATGGATTGAGGCTGCAACCCTTCGACATATGGTTCCAATCAGCCCGCAGAGTTCATAGTTTCGTTTTGATTATTTTTCTCTCTCTCTCCGTCTATCTCGCTCCCTCTCAACTCCCTCGTCTCCCCCACCCCCCACCCACCCCATCCAAAACTGAGTCCACTCGCTTGCTTGCTTGCTCATCTAATAATCCCTCCCAAAAAAATATACGGTCACTCGATCCACGACTGTTTGTGGGGACGCTGCTGTGCGGAATTGGCTGCCACGTTTCACCCACAAAATATACAGTACATTCACTTTGCAGTATATTCTGTGAAGCGCTTTGAGATGTCTCCACGACATGATGAGTTACTGCATCAAATCCAAAGATCATCAGTATATTATTACCCACTCGTTCGCCAAATATATATTATTAAACGTCACTGGAATAGTATTCTCTACATTCCCTGATGTATTGGGGTGTGGCCATTTTAATTAGAGAAATATTTGTGTGTGTGTGTGAGTGTTTGTGTGAATATTTGTATGAGGGACAGAAAATATCACTTATTGATGATTTAACCTTTTCCCTTTTTCCCTAAGTCAATAAGCTTATCTTTCATGCCTGTGAGCTTGTCAGATTCCTTAGCGTACATGAGTGCTGGTCTAACCTTTGGGATTACTGGATGACAGTCAACAAACAAAATAAGGAGGACAACTTTTCCTCAGAGTTTCAGCCCCATCTCATTGAAGATGTGAAGATGTACATCGATCTGCCCAAGAAATTAGTGACTATTCCAATGTCCTCCTCGTCGGTCTCCCCAGCTCCACCAAGTACACCTGATTTAGAACTTTGCCGCCCATATTTCATCCACACTAAACTCCGTTCCCCCATCACCCCAGCCCTCAGCAGGCTCCATTGGCTCCCTATCACACAGTTATCTCCGTACCCCATCACCCCAGCCCTTGCCAGGCTCCACTGGCTCCCTATCACACACTAAACTCCATCCCCCATCACCCCAGCCCTCGCTAGCCTCCACTGGCTCCCTATCACACACTAAACTCTACCCCTATCACCCCAGCCCTCGCCAGGCTCCACTGGCTCCTTGTCACAGAACAGATCAATTTCAAGATTCCTCTGACTTGTCTACAAATGCCCTGACACCTCCCCACCTTTCTGACCTGCTTTCTCACCACTCCAATCCCGGCTGCATCCACTCGGCTGGCTAAGTAATAATAATACTAATAATGCATGCATTTGATATAGCGCTTTTCACATCTTATCAATGTCTCAAAGCGCTTCACAGAATGTATTGTACAGTGAATTGATTGTATTTACATGGATGAAACGCGGCAGCCAATTGCACACAGCAGTGTCCCCACAAACAGTCGTGGATTTAAATGACAAATTTATTATTGGGTTTTCTTGAGAGCTTATTATCAGGTGTGTGGAGTACGGAAAGTTGCCCAAGGTTTCACCCTGCCATACCAGGAATTGAACTCAGGTCTCTCGCTTGTAAGATGAGTGCTCTAACCACTGAGCTACAGGACTATGTACAGCATCTTTCAGGGTGGGTGGAGTGCTTAACAATGACACTGTTTGACACGGATACAAGGAAAGTCTTCAGGTGAGATATGAAGATTGGTAAAGTGGGGGACAGGTGAGGTGGTGGGATTGAGGCAAAGAGTTGCGGAATTTCGGGGCACAGTGACTGAAAACACAGCCGCTGATGGTGGAGCGAAGGGGTCGGAGGATTTGCAGAAGACGTGAGTTGATTGAGCGAAGGTAGTAGGTAGAGGAAATGGGATGTGAGCATATGGCAGATATAAGGAGGTGCTAAATCCTGAAGTAATTCAGAGCAATGCTTAGCAGCGAGGTGGACAGATAATCATCCCCATTGGAAGGATGGCACCTCTGACAATACAATGCGTTTTCTCACCTCCCTCATCCCAACCCTGCCCCACTCCCCCACTCATGCTGACTGTTCAGCGCCTTGGGACGTCCTCCTGACGTGAAACACAATAAAAAAACTGGTCATTTTCAATCCACGACTATTTGTGGGGACACTGCTGTGCACAATTGGCTGCCGTGTTTCGTCAACAAATATACAGTCAATTCACTTAACAGTATATTCTGTGAAGCGTTTTGTGACATCAATAAGATGTGAAAAGCGCTATATCAAATGCTAAGATTATTATGATGTTATTATTATCACCTCGTTGACTGTGCCTATTTTCACTTTCCCTCCCCATCTCCCTTGCTCGGAGTCTGACTATGTCTTTGTTAAGTACGGTACTCTGAGATGTTGCCTTGTGTGAGACTCACTGTGAGAAGTCAGAGACCCCAACTGTGTGAAGGCTGCTGTGTAAATGCTAGAATTTCTCTCATTAGAGGTGTCTAAGATTTGAAACTTCAATTGTTATTGTTAGTCATAAAATGCATGCGACAACAATTATCGTTTCAAAGGGCTGAGCTTGTATTTACACAGCGAGTCTCACACATGGAAACATCTCAGAGCACTTAACAAAGACAGAGTCAGACTCTGAGCAAGGGAGATGCGGAGCGGAAGTGACAACAGGCATAGTCAATGAGGTAATAATAATATTAATTCATAATACTGTAATAATAATAATTATTATTCATAATAATAATCTTAGCATTTGATATAGAGCTTTTCGCATCTTCTAGACGTCTCAAAGTGCTTCTCACAGAATATACTGTAAAGTGAATTGACTTTGTTGGCGAAATATGGCAGCCAACTGCTCACAGCAGAGGTAAGTTTTACTAATAATTACTTAATAATAATCATAATAATTTGGGGAGGACGGGTTTGCGGGGTTATGGGGAGAGAGCCGGGGAGTGGGATTGAATTGCTCGTTTCAATGAGCTGGTGCAGACTCAATGGACCAAATGGTCTCCTTTTTGCGTAAAATTCTATGATTCTATGATTCAGTGGAGTTCTGTAGCTCAGTGGTTAGAGCACTCATCTTACAAGTGTGAGACCTGTGTTCAAATCCAGGAAGATCGGGGCGAAACCTTGGGCAAGTTTCCTTACTCCATACACACGCCTAATAATAATCCCTCCAAAAAAAACCACAATAATAAAATTGGTTATTTCAACCCACGACTGTTTGTGGGGACACTGCTGTGCACAATTGGCTGCCGCGTTTTGCCCACAAATATACAGTCAATTCACTTTACAATATATTCTGTGAAGCGTTTTAAGACATCTAGAAGATGTGAAAAGTGCCATATCAAATGTAAGGATTATGATTATTATTTTTATAATCTGGGTTCAGGACCTCTAGCATAGGGGAGGGAGAGGGGAATGTTTGGGATGAGGGAAGGCAAGGAGGAGTGCATGAGAAATTAGGTGTACAGGATCAAAGAGCCTTTGAAGCGAGGCGAAAGGGGAAAACCATTCGAAAGATGTAAGGAGAGAACTGATTTTGTTACTGCAAGCAATTTCACTGCGGAAGGGCTGAGCAGTGAAGACAGACAACTGATGGAAATGCGAGGTCCTGGATTAATCAGTGCGCGGATTGCTTGCCAAGGGCTGGATTGGAAAACCGGGAGAATTCTGGGCAGTGTCGGAGTGGGGGGAGGGAAGACAAGGAAGGAAGGCGGAAGGCGTTGCCAAGATTCTCAAAGGAAGAATTTAGACTTACAAATTACGCAAAGCAGTTATACTACAGAAGAGATATAGGCACGTTGCCGCAAAGGATCCTGGCAGGAAATATGGCAATAAATATAACCGGGACGCCACTGTCCCGTAATTGGCTGCCGCTTTTCACTCACAAAATATACTGTCGATTCACTTTACAGTATTTTTTCTGCAGAGCGCTTTGAGACATCTTGATGATGTGATAGAGCGCTGTATCCAGGATTATTATTATTATTTTCCAGCTGAATATCATCATGCGTTCAGAGACAACAACAACAACAAAATTACACTTATAGAGCACCTTTCAAATTGGGAGGATGTCCCAAGGCATTGAACAGTCGGGTCGGGACCCGAGCAAGAGTGAGGAAGGGCAGGGTAGGGGAGAGGGGAGGGAGAGAGTTAAGAGCGGAGGGAGCGATTTGGGAGGGCAGCAGAAGCACGGTTGAAGAGGAGGGTCTTCAGACCGGCCTTGAAGGAGGCGAGGGAGGGAGCGAAGCGAGGCAAAATGACTGTGGGATGGAGTTCCAGAATGTGGGGGCAGAGAGGTTCCTCCGATGGTAGGAGCAGGAGCAGACAACAACCCGCTGAACGGAGGGGACGGACAGCAGGTCGGAGAGGTGGGGGTAGGCAAGGCCATGAATGGCCTTAAAGGTGACACTGCTCAGTGTGAGGGGAGCTGGGCAAATACAAGTTCTTGTTGCTGTTTAATTGCGAGGACACAAAGTGTGATGAGTTTGTGGAGCTCCAGTGGTTAGAGCACTCGGCCTTACAAGCACGAGACCTGTGTTCGAATCCAGGCAGATCAGGGCCAAATTTAGAGGAACTTTCCTTACTCCATATACACACACCTAAAAAAAATTCCTCCCCCCAAAAACTACAATAATAAAAATTGGTCATTTCAACGTAGGGACGCTGCTGTGAGCAATTGGCTGCCGCGTTTCACCTACATATATACAGTCAATTCACTTTACAGTATATTCTGTGAAGCGCTTTGAGACGTTGATAAGATGTGAAAAGCGCAGTATCAAATGCAAGGATTATTATTATTATATAGTTAGTTGCTTGTGGAGAAGATTTTCTTTTACATCTGGGGACAGTTCGACCTGAAGCGAAAGGAAAATATTATTGAGAGTAAAACTATGCATTGCTGGCTGGCTCCAGTCCATTATCCCGTCTCTCTGATGTGACCACAGTATCCGTCGCCTGCTCACTTGTAATGTTGTGCGTAAGGCAGAAGGCTTCATAGTTGTGGCTCTGCTGATGTCATACGTGTGTGTGTGTTTATATTCGTGTGTGTGTTTATGTGAGTGTGTGTACCTTTGTGTCTGTGTGCATGTTTTTGCGTGTGTGTTTGTGTGTGTTAGCGTGTGTGTGCGCACTAGGGTCCGTCGATATGGAAATTTTCCGATTTAGATATATTGATCAGCTCATATCGAGATATACTGAAATATCTATATTTTCGGGGTTTTCGTACTGCGCTCGCGCGCATTCCGGGTGCGCGCGCATTCCAGGCCTATCTCCTCAGGAGGTAAATATCTTTCTCTCTGTGTCTCTCACTCACTCCATCTCTGTGTTTTTCTGTCTGTGTCTCTGTGTCTCTCTCACATCCCCCCATCTCTATCTATCTGTATATTATCACATCGACCCCGTCTCTCCCCACCACCACGCCGTTTTTATCCCTCCCCCCCCACCCCGCCGTCTCTCTCCCCCCTCACCCCCCCAGCCGTCTCTCTCTCCCTCCCCCCCTCCCCGCTGTATATCTCTACCCCCCACCTCCCCCCAGCCGTCTCTCTCCCCACCCACACCCCCCAGCCGTCTCTCTCCTCCCCCACCCCCCACCAGCTGACTCTCTCCCGCCCCCCCCCCCACCTCCCACCAGCCGTTTCTCTCCCACCCTAGCTCCCCCAAGCCGTCTCTCTCCCCCCCCCAACCCCCCCAGCCGTCTCTCTCCCCCCCACCCACCCCCAGCCGTCTCCCTCCCCCCCACCCACCCCCAGCCGTCTCTCTCCACCCCTCAAGACCCCCAGCCGTCTCTCTCCCCCCCCATCACCCCCAGCCGTCTCTCTCCCCCCCACCCACCCCCCAGCCATCTCTCTCCCCCCCACCCACCCCCCAGCCGTCTCTCTCCCCCTCACTACCACCCCCCCCCCAGCCTTCTCTCCCCCCCCTCACCCCTTGCATAGCTGTATATTGTATTCGAGCACTATGAATACAATATGGCGGCTTTGCACCTCGGTCTGTGCATTGTGTATAGAGATGAGCATTCTGGGTCTTGTAGTTCAGTGTTCGCGCATTCAGATTTTTTACCTCGATATATCGACTTTTTGATATATCGATTTTTTTTTAAATGTGTGTTTTTGCATGCATGTATTTGTGTGTGTGTGCTTGTGCATGTGTGTGCTTGTGTGTTTATGTGTGTGCTTGTGTGTATGTGTGCTTGTGTGTGTGTGGTTGTATGTGTGTGGTTGTATGTGTGTGTGTGATCCATATGTGAGAATCATTGAAACTCAGCCTGCTCAGTTGGTTGTGCTGTTAGTCTCTAAGTGCAAAGGTCGTGGGTTCAAGTCTGGATCTAGAAATTACTTGGTCTAGGCTGACTCACCATTGTAGTGCGTTGGTGAGGGGATGGATGGGTGGGCGGGGGGTTCGGTGGGGCAATGTGGGTTGGAGGGGCCGTCCTTTGGATGAGATGTTAAACCCAGGTCCCGTCATAGCTGTTCAGGTGGATGTTAAAGATCCCGCGGGGCTGTTAGAAAAGTAGAGTGTGTTTCTCTCACTCTCTGTCTCTCTTTCTTGATATAACGCTTTTCACATCTTATCGACGTCTCAAAGCACTTCTCAGAATATACAACCAAGTGAATTGACTGTGTATTTGGGGCAAAACTCGGCAGCCAATTACGCGCAGCAGCGTCCTAACAAACAGTCATGGATTAAAATGACATATGTCATATTATAATTTTTTTTTGAACGGATTATTATTAGATGTGTGTGTGGAGTAAAGAAACTTGCCCAAAGTTTCGCCCTGACCTGCCTGATTTGAACACAGATCTCACGCTTGTAAGGCAAGTGCTTTAATCACTGAGCTACAGAACTCCAGATAAGCTCGATTGTCCCCCTTCACAGCTGTTAGGGATACATTGCTGTGCCCAAAATGTCTCCCGCATTGGGGTACACAATACACTGTCACTACATTTGACTAATCTTTCCCAGCATCTCATCGCTTTGCTCATCAACCTAGCGAAGTGCCTTGACTGTTGTGCTGTCATGGATCTCCATGTCTGGGGATGCCTGTGCGGGTGGGGGGTGGGGTTCATAGATTCATAGATTCATAGAATTTTACGGCACAAAAGGAGGCCATTCGGCCCATCTAGTCTGTGCCGGCTCTTTAAAAAGAGCGATTCAATCCCACTGCCCTGCCCGCTCCCCATAGCCTAACAGACCTGTTCTCCCTAAATAAAGATCCAATTCCCTTATAAAAGTTGTTATCGAATCAGCCTCCACCACCTTTTCAGGCAATGCATTCCAGATTCGAACAACTCGCTGAGTGAAAAAATTTCTCCTCAGCTCCCCTCTACTTCGCCTTGAAACTATTTTAAATCTGTGACCACGAGTCACAGATTCACCCACGAGTGGAAACAGTTTTTCTCTATTTGCCCTGTCCAAACCCCTCATGATCTTATAAACCTCTATTAGGTCTCCCCTCAATCTTCTCTGCTCCAGAGAGAATAACCCTAGCCTATCTAGCCTCTCCTCATAGCCGAAGTCCCTCAATCCTGGCACCATCCTAGTAAATCTTTGTTGTACCCTTTCCAATGCCTTCACATCCTTTCTGTAATGTGGTGACCAGAATTGAACACAGTATTCCAGCTGAGGCCTCACCAAAGTCTTATAGAGGTTAGTCAGCACTTCCTGACTTTTGTACTCTATACCCCTATTTATAAAGCCTAGTATCCCATATGCCTTCTTAACAGCCTTGTCTACCTGTCCTGCCACCTTCAACGAGTCACTAACACAAATCCCCAGGTCTCTCTGTTCCTTCACACCATTTAAAATTGTACTATCTAGCCTATATTGCCTCCCTTCATTTCTTCTCCCAAAATGCATCACCTCACACTTCTCTGCATTAAACTTCATCTGCCATGTGTCTGCCCACTTTACCAATTTGTCTATATCCTCTTGCAGATGGCTACTATCCTCCTCACTATTTACTATTCTCCCTAACTTAGTGTCATCTGCAAACTTGGAATCTGTACTCCGTACACCCAAGTCCAGATCATTGATGTAGATTACAAACAGCAATGGTCCCAAAACCGATCCCTGTGGCACACCACTGCTCACTTCCCTCCAATCTGAAAAACAGCCGCTCACTACAACTCTCTGCTTTCTGTCTCGCAGCCAGTTGTGGATCCACGCAGCCACTGTCCCTTTTACGCCATGGGCCTTTAATTTCATAATACGTCTCTCATGTGGCACTTTGTCAAATGCCTTTTGAAAGTCCATGTAAACTACATCAACTGCGCTACCATTATCCACCCATTCCGTTACCTCATCAAAAAATTGGAGGGGTTGGGTGGGGGGTTGGGAAGACGGGATGGAATGGGGTGGGGGGTGGGGAGAGATGGGACAAAATAGTTTCCTTTAAAAGAAAAAAGTGTGATCCACTCGTGGGCGTTGTGCTAACACATGTTCCTTGTCAAGGGAGTGTGCTGTTGTGTGATCCAGTGCCTAATGCATGCCAGAGCCAAGTACAGTCCTTGTTAATGTCCTAATGTCAGGCAGATGCTAAGACAGATGGAATTTCAAAGGGCTTTTCCTCCCCTCCGATACCTCCTCCGCTCCTTCCCAATGGTACTGTGGCCTCTAAAGCCAGCAGGTTGTGGGTTCAAGGTCCCCACATCAGTAGATGGAATTTATGTAGTCCCGATTGACACTCAAATACATTGTTAGGGGAGAGCTGCATTGACGAAGACATCCCAACAGAACTCCCGTAGCTTAGTGGTTAGAGCATTCGCCTTACAAGCGTGAGATCTGTGTTCGAATCCAGGCAGGTCAGGGCTAAACCTTGGGCAAGTTTCCTTACTCCACACACGCGCCTAATAATAGTCCATCTGGTCATTTTCAATCCACGACTGATTATGGATTGAAATAATCAGTTCAATCTGATTTTGTGCAATTGGCTGTTGCGTTTTGCAAACAAATATATACACTTTACAATATATTCTGTGAAGTGCTTTGAGACGTCGATAAGATAAAATACTATATCAAGTGCAAGGATTATTATTATTATCTTAACGCACTTTCACAGAATATATTGTAAAGTGGATTGACTGTATATTTTACAGGCGAAATGCAGCAGCCAATTGCGCACAGCAGCATTGCCCCATAAACAATCAAGGATTGAACTGACTAAATTATTATGGTTATTTTATTATTTATTTTTGGAGGAATTATTACCCCTACGAAAGCGATCTGCCAATCAACTAATAATCAAGTTCCTACTTACTAAGGTTTTAATAATAATCCTTGCAATTGATATAGTGCTTTTCACGTCTTCTAGATGTCTCAAAGCTCTTCACAGAATATACTGTAAAGTGAATTGACTGTATATTTGTAAGCGGAATGTGGTAGCCAATTGCACACAGCAGCGTCCCCACAAACAGTCGTGGATTGAAATTACCAATTTATTAAAGATTTATTTTAAGGGATTAATATTAGAAGTGCGGAGTAAGGAAACTTGCCTAAGGTTTTGTCCCGACCTGCTTGGATACGAAACACAGGTCTCACACTTGTAAGGCGAGTTCTCTAACCACCGAGCTACAGGAGCTCCACAGTTTTGCCCTGCCATGGTATCAAACCCGGGTCCTTTCGTTTGCGAGATGAGTGTTCTCACCACCACACTACGCTACAGGACTCCATATTATGGGATGTTGCCGTGTCCCATATCAAATGTAAGGATTATTATTGTTACTCATTGTTAATAAAGTGTGATTGTGTGGTGAATTGGAGCCTTGTCAGTCAAAGAGGCAGAGAAGGAAGCCAAACCTTCAAAACTCTCCGACTCTCCTCTCGATCTGCTCCCCTCCCCCTACCTGTATTTAAATCCACCCTAAAAGGCTTTGACGTGTATAATAAAAAACGTCCCTTCACTGCTTTCATCCTATAGTTTCCTGCCGCCCGGCACATTCTATCTGGCTCACTTTTCTTGGCCAGTTGCCAAGTTAATGTCATTACATTTTGCCTTTTGTAGGAAACAGGTGAGATTGTATTCAAATCCAACCCAGAGCTGCGCCAACTTTCCCCTCGCAACAATTCTGCTTTGATCCATACATTTTTACTCTTTCCGAGAGGGGTGGAGAGGGACGGAGAGGGAGGAGAAGGAGGGAGAAAGGGGGAGGGGGTGTGAGGGAGGGGAAAGAGGGAGAGTGGGGGGATGGGGAGGAGTGGGGGAATCCATCTCTCTGAACTCCTCTCTCAAAACAGTATCCGTTGCCTTCACTCCTCCGGTTGTGGCCTCCTCCTTGTCCCCCGAATCCTCTGCTCCACCATTGGCAGCCGTGCCTTTAGCCACTACGCCCTGAAGCTCTGGAACTACTTTCCTCACTACCTTCCCCTCGCCCCCTCTCTTCCTAGTTTCAGGTCTCGGCTAAAGACCTTTCTTTTCAACTGTGGCTTTGGTTACCTTTTTCCCCTGGCTTGGCCCCAGGATCCATTATTGTGAAGCGCTCTGAGACACCACCTGGCGTGGAGTAAGGGCGTTATATAAATCCAAGTTGTTGTTGCTATTGTTGTTTTGCTATGGCTTTCAATTTGGTGGAAGAGATTTTATTTGTCTCTCTCCATTTCCCTCTCTCTTTCTCTCTCTCTCTCCCTCTCCCTCTCTCACATAAGCTGAGGAATACAAGGCATTAAGAGCGGTGGTGGCTTTTTCAGAGTCCGATGGGGCTTTGCTTCAAACCTCAGGTCTGCTCGGGATGAAAAACGTTTCTCCCAAGAGGTGTAGAAGGTTCCCTGGGGAAAATAATACTATTAACAATAATCCATGCATTCAATACAGCACCTCATCACATCGTTGAGGCGTCTCAAAACTCTTCACAGGATGCTCCATAAAGTGAATTGACTGTGTTTTGTGAGCGAAACACAGCAGCCAATTGAGTACAGCAGCGTCCCAACAAACGACAACAAAAACAACCACAAAATGACATTTATAGAGTGCCTTTCACGTTAGGAGGACGTCTCAAGGCGCCGAACAGTCAAGACGTGACCCAAGCAAGGGGCAGGGCAGTGGGGGAGTGGTGAGAGAGAGGGGAGGGAGAGAGTTGGGAGGGTAGCAGAAGGCACGGTTGAAGAGGAGGGTTTGGGGACCGGCCCCGAAGGAGGCGAGGGAAGGACCAAGGCAAAGGAACTGTGGGATGGAGTTCCAGAGTTTGGGGGCAGAGTCATGGATTGAGTGACCAATCTTATAGGTGTATTTAGGGCCAGGACACTGGGAGAGAGAACCTCCCTTCTCTTTCCCAACGCCCAGCGGGATGTTTAACATCCACCTGAAGGATGGTACCTCCCACAATGTAATGCCCCCAACACTAGATTGGAACGTCGGCCTAGACTATGCGATTCCAAGTCTCGACATGGGAGCTAGAACTCACAACCTGCCGACTCGAAAGAGGTGAGAGAGAGAGTGCGCTAGCTGAGCTGACACACATATCAATAATAATAATCCGTGCTAGATAGAGCGCTTTTCACATCTTATCGACATCTCAAAGCGCTTTTTTCTGTATTATTATTAAGTGTGTGTGTGGAGCAAGGAGTTGGATCAACGCTAGTGCTTTGCAATAATAATAATCCTTGCATTTGGTATAGCTATTTTCACATCTTATCATCGTCTCAAAGTGCTTCACTATATATTTGCAGAAGAAACGCGGCAGCCAATTGCGCACAGCAGCGTCCAGTCGTGGATTGAAATGGCCAATTTTTTGTGTATTGTTTGGAGACGGATTATTAGTAGGCATGTGGAGTAAGGAAATTTTGGTAAAGTTTCTCCCTGATCTGCCTGGATTTGAACACAAGTCTCAAGCTTGTATTGGTGAATGCTCTAACCACTAAGATTGGCAGGTAAAACAGCTAAAGAGCAAGGAGGAGATGGTTCAGGTAATGAACAAATACATTCCCACAAAGGGAAAAAGTAGGGCATTCAAACCTCTCTGGATGACTAAGGAAATTGGGTCTAAAATAAAACAGAAAAGGAGATTAAAATACACAAGGTAATCAAATAGAATATAGGAAGTACAGAGGAGAAGTGAAAAAGGAAATAAAAGGGGCAAAAGTACTGTATGAGAAAAGATCAACGGGTAACATTAAAGGGAACTGGAAGGTATTCTCTAAGCATATAAAAAATGAAAGGTTAGTGGGGCCAATTGAGACCAATAATTGATTGTACTTTTTAAGGGAAATAAGGGTAATAATACTGTAGTAATAATCCTTGCATTTGATATAGTGCTTTCTAGATGTCTCAAGTGCTTTCTAGACGTCTCAAAGCGCTTCACAGAATATACTGTAATTTGAATCGACTGTATATTTTGTGGACGAAATGCAGCAGTGAATTGCGCACAGCAGCGTCTCACAAACAAACGGATGGATTGAAATGACCAATTTATTATTTTTTTGTGGGATTATTCTCAGGCAATGTGGAGTAAGGAAACTTGCCCAAGGTTTTGCCCTGACCTGCCTGGAATTGAACCTTGGTCTCTCATTTGCAAGGCGAGTGCTCTAACCACTGAGCTACAGGACTGCACCGTCTTGAGGGATTTGCAAACTATGATAATAATTCCTCTCAAATAGCAAGATCACCAACAAGAGAAACGCACGTCAACACATGTAGTTCCTGTAGCTCAGTGGTTAGAACACTCGTCTTACAAGCGTGAAACCTGTGTTTGAATCCAAGCAGATTAGGGTGAAACTTTGGACAAGTTTCCTTACTCCACACATAAACAAACATGCCTAATAATAATACCTCTAAAAAAAACACAATAATAAAATTGGCCATTTCAATCCACAACTGTTTGTGGAGATGCTACTGTGAGCAATTGGCTGCCGCGTTTTGCGTTCACAAATATACAGTTAATTCACTTTCCAGTTTATTCTATGAAACGCTTTGAGATGTCTAGAAGATGTGACATCTCAAACCAAGGAATATATTATTATTGTTATGGAGTATTCTTCCTGCCATTACTCACCTTGTTTTAAGAAAAGCTAGAATAATGTCAAGGATTCAACTGTTTTTTACCACAATAAACAAACCATCAGACATCCATACTGTTTAGTTTGTTACTGATTTTCTGTACTAGGAAAGAACTATGAAATATCAAATTACCATGGTTGGAAATAAAGGAAGCTCTGGTTAGAATCTTTCAATCCTCCGAGGTGGTGCCAGAGGACTGGAAGGTTGCAAATGTTACTCCCCGTTCAAGAAGGAACAAAAGGATAAAGGCAGCAATTATAGACCGGTCAGTGGTCGGGAATGTTTGCTTTTCTGTCTGGAGAGAAGCATAGAGTGGGGTTCCCCCAGGGCTTGGTATTTGGACCACTGCTGTTTTTGATCTATATAAATGAGCTGGACTAGGGTAAAGAGAGTTTGCAAATGATAAGAAGCTAGCAAAAGTAGTAAATGGTGAGGAGGACAGTGGCGTACGGAACACTAGGCTTTATACATAAGGGCATAAATGCAAAAGTCAGGAAGTTATGATGAACTTTCATAAGACACTGGTTAGGCCTCAGCTGGAGTATTGTGTTCAACAACAACAACAACAAAATTACCTTTCACGTCGAGAGGACATCCCAATGTGCCGATCAGTTCTGGGCACAACACATTAGAAAGGATGTCAAGGCATTGGAGAGGGTGCAAAGGAGATTTACCAGGATGGTTCCAGAAGGGGCTTCAGTTATCAGGAGAGGCCAGAGAGAAGCTAGGATTATTCTCCTTGGAGCAGAGAAGGTTAAGAGGAGACGTACAGAAGTTTTCAAATTTATCAGGAGATTCGATAGAGTGAATAAGGAGAAACTATTTCCACTGACGAGTGGGTCGGTAACCCGAGGACAACAATTTAAAATAGTTGTTAAAAGAAACAAAGGGGAGGTGAGGAGACATTTTTTTCGCACAGCGAGTTATTGGGATCTGGAATGCGTTGCCTGAAAGGGTTGGTGGAAACCGATTTGATAACAACTTTTAAGAGAAACGTAGATATTTATTTGGGGAGGATAGGTTTTCAGGGCTGTGGGGAGAGAGAAAGGAACTGTATAAATGTAATTTTGTGTTGTATTGTATTACAAGCAGGGCTCGGTTTGGAGGGTTTACACAAGGTGACTTGAAAGAATCACAGTCTTCCCCTCTGAGTCCCGCTGGCAAGCCAAGTTTTGTTGGTCTCTCATCAACAGTTCCTTGATGTATCACATACCCACCTGGCTCAGGAAATGATTGAGTCACATTGCTACATGAGGGTTGACTTCATTCCGACATTCCATTGGCAAGCATGTCACTTTGGAACAAGATCCAACTCCCAGCAAACCCTCTTAACTCTCTACACAAGGAGAACAGTTACCAGTTGGTCTTTAAAACTGCCAATATATAAGTCCAGAAGCTCGGTGGTTAGCGCACTCGCCTTACAATCATGAGTCCTGTGTTCAAATCCAGGCAGGAAAGGGTGAAACCGTGGGCAAGTTTCCTTACTCCATACACCTAATCATAATTTTGCAAAAAATGCAATAATAATTTGGTCTCTCAATCCATGACTGTTTGTGGAGACGCTGTGCTGTGCACAATTGGCTGCCGCATTTCACCCACAAATATACCGTCAATTTACTTTACAGTATATTCTGTGAAGCACTTTGAGACGTCGATAAGATGTAAAAAGCATTATATCAAATAAAAGGATTATTATTATCCCCAATAGTAATGCTTGCATTTGATATAGTATCTCCGAGTCCTCCCAAAGTGCTTCACAGAATATATTTTAACACCAATTGACTGTATATTTTGAGGGCGCAACATGGCAGAAAATTACGCACAGCAATGTCCCACAAACAGTTGTGGATTGAGTGACCAAATTATTAATTATTTTCCTCTTGTGTGTTTCTGAAAGTGAAAAGCGATCTATCAATTGACGAATAAACACAGGTGTGCGGAGTAAGTGAAGTTGTCTAGGATTTTGCCCTGGCCAGGAATCAAATCCAGGTCCTCTCACTTGCGAGGCAAGTGCTCTGACCACTGAGCTACAGAACTGGGTATAGAACCATCCTGGATTGACGAGGAGTGGGAAGCTTGCCAGGCACTATTAACAATGCTTAACTGTATAGTTTAGCTGGTTAGCCTCCAGCAGTTACCCCAACATACACTCTGGGCTCCTCTAAGCACTTGGCTCTTGCCAACCTGCGCCTAATACTTTCCAGGATTAGGTAACCAGGGTGTGTGTCCCTTTGGGGAGAGAGAGACAGAGAGAGTATGTGCATTCCACTTCGGACAGGAGTGGAAAGCATGTGAGACTCCCTGCAGTTTGGTTTGGAACTCAGTCACGGGATTACACACAACATCAGGCACTCGGTTGACTGGAAACCATATCTAAATGTTTATCATACAGTATTGTGCTGCTGGCTTGCGCTGTATTAAACCTGGAGTAAAAATATGGGCAAGAGAAGCAGAAGAGAATATCTAACTGATCAGGTGCAGTCCTGTAGCTCGTAGTTAGAGCACTCACCTTGCAAGTAATAGTAATCCTTGCATTTGATATAGCTCTTTTCACGTCTTCTAGACTTCTCAAAGCGCTTCTTAGAATATACCATAAAGTGAATTGACTGTATATTTGTGGGTGAAAGGCGGCAGCCAATTGTGCACAGCAGCATCCCCACAAACAGTCGTGGATTGAAATGACCAATTTATTATTGTGTTTTTTGCTAGAGATTATTATTATTGGGCGTTGGAATGAGAGGACCAGGGTTCGATTCCCAGGCCAGGCACAAACTCGCTTTAAAAAGATACTAAAATAAACAATAAGAAGAATGTGGTCACTCAATCCACAGATGTTTGTGCGGATGCTGCTGTGCGCAATTGGCTGCCATGTTTCTCCTACAAAATATACAGTCAATTAATTTTACAGTATATTGTGTGCAGAACTTTTAAATGTCTGAACCACCTGAAAAGGGGCTTCTGAAATGCAAGGATTATTATTATTACACTGCAAAGTGGATTAACTGCGTATATTGTAGTTGAATGCGGCAGTCTATTTACGCACAGCAACGTCTCGCTAAGAGCCATAGAGTGAGCTAACAATTATATTTGCCAGTATACTGGGAGAGAGAAACTACAGCCAGTGGGTTGGTAGTGGGAAAAAATATGACAGTATTGTTATCTTAATAATAATTTTCATTCTTTCGAGTCAATAGAGTTCTAGTGTAAACAACAATGACAACAACTCGGATTTATATAGCGCCCTCACTCCACGCCAAACAGTGTCTCAGAGCGCTTCCCAATAAGGGATTCTGGGGCCAAGCCAGGGGGAAGGGGGGGAAAAGGTGACCGAAACCGCAGTCGAAAAGAAAGGTCTTTAGCTGAAACCTGAAAATAGGAAGAGAGAGGGGCGAGGCGAAGGGAGTAAAGGAGGGAGTTCCAGAGCCTCGGGGCTGAGTGGCTGAAGACACGGCCGCTGACAGTAGAGCGGAGGATTCAGGGGACATACACAGTGGAGCGAAGGCAACGGGTGCTGTTGTGAGGAGAGAGAACGTCAGAGAGGTAGGGAGTGGGATGCAGAGGAGTGGAGAGATTTGAAAACAAAAGTGCGGATCTTATTATTTATTTAACAACATTAACACCTGTTTAACCAATCATCTCCTGCTCCTCTTCTACCCCATTTTCTCCTTTGTCTCCGTTGCCCTGCCACTCCCCTCTCTATTAATCCTTAAAAGCCTCTCCCTCCCAACATGCCCGATTTCTGACGAAGGGTCGTGGACCCGAAAAATTGAGTCACTTTTCCTTTCTCCATGGACACTGTCTGACGCACTGAGTGTTTCTGTTTCACAAATAGTAATAATTTGATCACTCAATCCAGAAATATTTGTGGTCATACTGTGCGCAATTGGCTGCCATGTTTCACCCGTAAAATTCAGATAATTCACTTTACAGCGTGTTCTATGAATTGCTTTGACATGTCTCAAAGACTGTTTCAAATGCAAAGGATTATTATTATATATTGCTCAATAAATGGACAGACAGTCTGTCTTAGACAGAGGGAGGGAAGGAATGGAGTAGGAGGAATTCTGTCAGTACAAAAAAAAAGGCAACGCATTTATTTACTTAGCTCTGAGTAATAAATATCAGTCTGGGTGGATTTAGAACCTGGCTCCACTCTCTCTCTGCCTCAGTTATAGTCTCCCCCTTTTATAATAAAATGTCTGTCAACCCAGCTGATCGCCAATCTCTTTCCTGAATTCTATTCTCTCGTAAGAACATAAGAATTTGGGAGACGAAAGAGGACCAGGGTCGATCCAGTTGACCTTCCACCATCTGGCAGTCGCTTGACATGTCATGTCCCAAACTATATACTGTATTCCAAGATACTATTTCCTTACTGACTTCTAATCTAATCATAGTTTGGTCATTCAATCCACAACTATTTGTTAAGACTCCTCAAAGACGTGATTAGGCACTGTATCAAATGGAACTATTGATGTTATTATTACCCATCTCCCTCCCTCCCTCCCTCCACCTGTAAATACACACTCCATTTTGCAGTAAAGTTTCTGTGAAGCTTTTTGTGTCGTCCTTCCGATATAAAAGGCTCTGTACTAATATGTAAGGATTATTATTATTACTACTGTAAAATCCTGTAATTCTCTGTGTTTGGGTTGCCCACAGGAAATATCGCTAGCATCAACTTGCAAGTGAAAAATGGTTTGGTTGCTGTTATGTCCAGAGCACAGCAGACAGTCATTCATCACTTCAACACCCTGTATAGTGAACACAGCTGGATTCCTTTACTTTCAAAGACTCTTGAGTTTCTACATGTAGTTTGTTCCTGGGCAGATGGCATTCAACAGCAAAGATATGCTCAAAAGCATTGGAATCATTGGTTACAAACTCAAGGTGCTCATTATTAAAATGCTGCCATGGACAACAACAGCACAATCACATTTATAGAGCGCCTTTGACATCGGGAGGACGTCCCAAGCGCTGAATAGTCAGGTCGTGACCAGAGCAAGGGAGAGGGTCAGGGTAGGGGAGAGGTGCGGGAGAGTGTTGGGAGGGGAGAGAGAGTTGAGAGGGCGGTAGAAGGCACGGTCGAAGAGGAGGGTCTTGAGACCAGCCTTGAAGGAGGCGAGTGAGGGAGTGAGGCGAAGGGACTGTGGGATGGAGTTCCAAAGTGTGGGGGCGGAGAGGCTGAAAGCCCGTCCACCAATGGTAGGTCTGGTCAGGCGGGGGACATGGAGCAGGTTGGAGCCCACTGAATGGAGGGAGCGGGGAGGTTCATAGGGAGACAGCAGGTCAGAGAAGCGGTGAGGGGGGATGGGGTGGGGGAGGGGTCAATTCCGTGAATGGCCTTAAAGGTGAGGACGAGGATCTTGAATTCGATCCTCTGGGGGATGGGGAGCCATTGGAGCCAGGCGATGGTGGGAGTGATGTGCTCGTGGAGCTTGGTGTGGGTGAGGATACAAGCTGCAGAGTTCTAGACACACTATTAACGTGTTCCATAGCCTAGTGGTTAGAGCACTCTCCTCACAAGCGAGAGGACCCAGGTTTAATTCCTGGGCAGGCTGAAACCTTAGACAAGTTTCTTTACTCCACATGCCTCTGTTTACTGACCAGTATGTAGGGACCTGGTTGTTAGTCCATTGACATATCATTTTCCGGGAGTAATACTCCCACACAAATCCACAAATATTTGTGGGACACTGCTGTGCGCAATTGGCTGCCGCGTTTCAACCACAAGAATACACAGTCAATCCAACAGCAACAACAAATGATGTTTACACAATGCCTTTCACATTGGGAGGATGTCCCAAGGTGATGGACAGTCAGGGATTTGGACCCGAGCTGGGGGTTGGGGATGTGAGGGGTGGAAGGCAGGGAGGTTGGGGTGACCAAAGTATCGGTCAAAAAGGAGGGCCTTCAAATAACAACAAGAAAATTACAGTTGTATAGCGACTTTTTTCATCAGAAAGATGTCCTAAGGCACTGGATGGTCAATGTTTCAGACCGGAGCTGGGGTCGGGGACGGGGAGGGCAGAAAGAAAGGAGGGGAGTGGGGGTGACTGATAGGATCATCGAAAAGGAGGGTCTTGAGGTGGGACTTGAAGGAGGCCAGGGAGAGGCAAGGCAGAGGGCCTGTGAGATAGAAATCCAGATGTTAGGGGCCGAATGGCGAAGGCTCACCTACTGATGGTGGGATGGGTAGGTCGGGTAACATGGAGTAGGCCGGAGCCCACTGAGCAGAGGGGGTGGGCAGGTTGGTAGTGGGTTAGGAGATCACAGAGGTGGAGGAAGCGAAGCCATGGAGCACTTTGAAGGTGAGGACCAGGATCTTGAATTGAATCTTCTGGGTGCTGGGAAGCCAATAGAGTCGGGCGAGGATGGGAGATGGGTGTCAAGGAGCCTGGAGCGGGAGAGGACACGGGCCCAAAGGTTCTGGATGATCTGCAGCCCGCAAAGAGAGGGATTTAAGAAAAGAAGCAGGAATTTCAGGACAGAACATTTTTCCCCTCTGCGTTTTTATGTTTTTCTCACTTTCTAGGACTCTATTGGGGGAGAATTGGATATAATCTGACTTTCCGTTTACTGCACATTCCGTTGATTTCATAAAGTGTTAGGAATTTGTTACAAATTAATATACTTACACAGCTGCAATTAAGTGTTCTAAACGTGTTATGGAAGCCAATTACACATTTTTTATCCTAAACATAAGGTATCAAATAGGCTCAGTCAGTGGCTCTCTCTCACATCGTTTGTGGGTTTAAATTCCAGTGTCAGGACTTTGAGCTCAGAATAGTCTCGACTGACATTCACTGAGCTCCTGTAGCTCGGCGATTAGAGCACTAGCCTTACAAGCGTGAGACCTGTGTCCAAATCCAGATAGATCAGGGCGAAACCTTGGGCAAGTTTCCTTATTCCACCAACACACACTCAATAATAATCCTTCCAAAAAAAACACAACAATAAAAATTGTTCATTTCAATCCACGACTGTTTGTGGGGACGCTGCTGTGCACAATTGGCTGCCGCATTTCACCCACAATTATACAGTCAATTCATTTTACAGTGTATTCTGTGAAGCGCTTTGAGACAACGATGAAATATGAAAAGCGTTATATCAAATGCAAGCATTATTATTATTGTTATTATTATCTTGCAACTCAGTGGTTAGAGCACTCCCATCACAAGTGAAAGGATCTGGGTTTGATTCCCAGTCAGGGTGAAACCACATCTCTGTTTACCAATCAGTAAGTAGGAACCTGGATGTTAGTCAAGTGGAGGATTATACTCTGGAGGTAGTAATCCCTTCAAAAATGTTTACAACACTACAGTTTGGTACATCCTCCTGCTGTGAACAACAACAACAAAATTACATTTATAGAGTGCCTTTCATGTCGGGAGGACGTCCCAAGGTGCTGAACAGTCAGGTCGGGAGGGAGCGGGAAGGGTAGGGGAAAGTGGCTGGAGAGAGTCGGGAGGGGAGGAAGAGAGTTGGGAGGGCAGCAGAAGGCATGGTAGAAGAGGAGATTCTTGAGACCGGCCTTCAAGGAGGCAAATGGACTGTGGCATGGAGTTCCAGAGTGTGGGGGCAGAGATGCTGAAAGCCTGTCCACTGATGGTAGGGCAGTCGACTTGCTTCACAACCAGCTTGTGGTAAAATACCCTTTTTTACAAGATGTGAAAGGCGCTATACAAGTGTAATTGTTGTTGCGTTATGCGTAATCGGCTGCCACATTCCCACACTATAAACATAGTTAATTCACTTTACAGTTGATTCTATGAAGCGCTTTGAGATGTGAAATGTAAGGAGTAGTATTATTATTATTATTTGTTGTTTAAATCTCGTCTGTGCCTGTTCAGTTGGAGAGGAGGTGGGGGTAGGAGGTTAGTTGAAGATCCCACGACCTTATTGCAAATAAGAAGGTGAGTTTCTCTGCCCTGGTGTCCTGGCCAACAATCCCTCAGATAAAATCAGTCATACACGTTCAGTGTGGCCCGCATTCTGACCTGCACCAAACTTCACTCCCCGATTACCGCAGTCCTTTCCAGACTTCACTGGTTTCCTGTCCCGGAGAGGATTGATTTCGAGATCCTCACTCTTGTTTTCAAATCTCTGCACTCCTCTACACCCCCCTACTTCTCTGACCTCCTCTCCTCAAAACAGCACCTGTTGCCTTTGTTTCACCAGTTCTGGTCTCCTCCATGTCTCCCGAATCCTCTGCTCCACCATTGGTAGCTGTGCCTTCAGCCACTACGCCTTGAAGCTCTGGGACTCCCTCCCTCACTCCCTTCTCCTCACCCCCTCTCTTCCTAGTTTCAGGTCTCGGCTGAAGAGCTTTCTTTTTGACCGCGCCTTCGGTCACCTTTTTCCACCCTGCTCCTGGCTCGGCCCTGGGATCTGTTATTGGGAAGTGCTCTGAGACGCCGTCTGGAGTGGAGTGAGGCCGCTATCTAAATCCAAGTTGTTGTTGTTGTCCCAACGTGATAAGGCACTGTATCAAATGCCAGGGCTCTCAGTTGTAATTATTGATAATACATTAAAAATCAATGACTTCTTTGACAAACAACTTGTGGTAAAATATCCTTTATTACAAGATGTACAGAATATTGGATGAATTAACAGTACAAACATAACTATACAAATAAAAGGGAAGGGGGGAGTGGGAGGGAGAGGGGGATAGAGAAAGAGAGGCTTTAATTTACATGTGCCACTAGTTATGTGCCAATTTAAGGCAAACAGGTCCCTCCCTTTACATTCAAGTGCAAATTTATAATTGAAATTCCCCCCAATCTGTCACCCAACCTTTTTTTTCTAAGTGATTGAAAGAGTTAAAACTTAATAGGATGTCATTTGCCACAATCAGGATGGGACGGGCTGGTGGGCTTTTTGCATGTGTGTGGGTGGGGGGAAGAGGGGGGATTGGAGAGGAATGGGGAGATGGAGAGCGAGAGAGAGAGAACTGGACTTGTGAATGCAAATATTCTGGTGTGTTGCAAGGATCCATGTAAACGAAAGACATTTGACGTAAGAGCAAACGACGAACCAAATCTGTTCTGAAATGTCCCCAAAAGTTACTTTACGCTCTAACCCTAGCCTTGTAAACGAGAGACCTGGGTTCAATTCCTGGCAGGTCAGGGCAAAATCTTGGGCAAGTTTCCTTACTCCACACACAAATCTGATAATAATCCCTCAAACAAAATCATAAATTGGTTATTTTCAATCCACGACTGTTTGTGGGGATGCTGCTGTGTGCAATTGGCTGCCAGGTTTTGCCCAGAAATATACAGTCAATTCACTTTACAGTATATTCTGTGAAGCACTTTGAGATGTCGAGAAGATGTGAAAAACGTTATATCAAATGCAAGGATTATTATTATTATTATTATTTATTACTCTCTCTCTCGCTTTCTCACTCTCTCAAAAAATCAAACACAATTTTATTTTCTCCTCAAAGTGAAAATTGTAAAGCTGTGAGATTGCAAAGCAAGTCATTTGATATTTGGTTTGATTTCCTTAATTTAATATAATTTTAAAAAAACATGAGTAGGACAATCTGACAGTTTTTTTTTAATTGCTGTGTGAGGTGGGTGAGGGGGAGGTGGATAAATGGCTGAGAGGGAAGTGGGTGAGGTGGACAAGGGGGAGGTTGGTGAGTGGGTGAGGTGGGCGAGGTGGAGGTGGGTCAGTGGGTAAAGTGAGTGAGGTGAGGGGGTGAGGGGTAGGTTGATGAGTGGCTGACGTGGTTAAGATGGTTGAGGGGGAGGTAGGTAAGTGGGTGAGGTGAATGTCTGAGGTGGGTAAGTGAGCGAGGTGGGTGAGTTGGACGAGGGGGCGATGGGTAAGTGGTGAGGGAGGCGAGGGGGATAAGTGGGTGAAGTTGGTGAGTGGTTGAGGTGCGCGAGGAGGGTGAAGTGGGTAAGTAGGTGAGGTGCGCGAGGGGTAAGTGGGTGAGACGGAGATGGGCGAGTGGGTAAGGTTGTGGGGAGTATCAAGCACTGTGAGATCATTCTCTCTCCCCAATGACCATCAGTAGACATGGACATAGGTTGTCTTGACATCACTGCCCAGGAGGTTGGTGGCCAGACACCTATAGAAGCCGGTGTCACTGGGGGTGGGGCTGTGGATGATCAGTGTCCCCTGGGGGTGCAGGGACTTGTTGCCCACCAGCCGTCCCTGGTGGGTGAGGATCACTCGGCCCTGGCCTGGTACCTCCCAGCTGACCTGTGCCGGTGGGGTCCCGGTAGCCGAGCAGTCTAGCCTGACGGAGCCCCCGCCCCGCCTGGCATAGGTGACTGGCGCGGGGCTGGTGGTGATGCGGGGGGGGTAGGCCACCACGATGACCGGGACCCTGGCATGAGGAGCCCCGGCGGGACCCTCGGACGCCCGGCACAGGTAAGTTCCCCGGTCATACACTGAGGCTTGGCGGACTTCCAGGGAACCATTCGGCAGGAGCGAGAAACGGCCCCGGTTTTGCGGCCGGCTAAAGACTGCGCCACTTGGTAGGACCCACGTCACCGGTGAGGCCCCTCCTCCAGCACCACCGCCGCCGCCACCGCTCAGCGCACAGTCCAACCGCATGTTCTCACCATTCAGCACCCGCACCAGCCCCGAATACCGGCTCCGTGGCTCCGGTTCCCGGCTGATCTCCAGCGTGACCAGCCGCTCGGCCGAGCCAGCCTGATTCCTGGCCACGCACCGGTACTCACCGGCCTCAGCGGCGGTGGGCTGGCTGATGTGTAATTCGCCGCTGGCCCCGTGGTAAGCCTTGCCGAGCCGCTGCCCACTCTCCAGCCGCTGGCCGCCCGGCAGGTACCAGACTGTGTCCGGTGGCGGGTGCCCACGGGAGGAACAGTCCAGCCGCACCGCGCGGCCGCTGGTGGCCGCTGAGATCACAGCGGCCGAGGACGGCGTGTCAACGAACGACGGTTTGACTGCCAGTTCCTGCTCTTCCTCTGCCGCCGCCAACTCAAGCTCCAGCCTCACTGACAGCTCGGCCTTGCCGACCTGGTTAACAGCCACGCATCTCAGTCGCCCGGCATCTGTCCTCACGGCCTCCCTGATGTCCAGGGTGCCATTGGCGTGAACCGTGACCCTCCCGCCATCCTGGTGAGAGGCGGCGGCCACGGAAACTCCGCCCGGTAGTTGCCAGGTGACGGTGGGAGCTGGCAGTCCCTCTGCCCGGCAGTCGATCAGCTTCCGGGCACCGAGCGACACTGTCTCCATTATGACCTCCCACTCCCCGGTGTCGGTAAGGATCCGGGGCGGCTCCAGCCTGACCCTGACCGTCACCACCCGCCGTGCCTCTCCAGCCCCGTTCCGAGCCAGGCAGGTGTAGTTACCGGAGTCGTTGCTTTGCCCATCCCTGACCCACAACGTCCCGTCCTCTCCCACCCGGTACTTACCGGATGAGATTGGGATGTAACGGTTTGCCGGCGAGAACCAGGCCACCCAGGGCCTGGGCTCGCCCTTGGCCTGGCACTCCAGAGAGAAGGACTCCCCGACCTGTACCTCCACCGGCTCCCGGTTGCCCTCCCCGCCGCCCAGGATGGCGGGTGGCTCAGACACCACCTTGACGCTGACCCGCATCTCATCCTTACCAATCTGGTTCACGGCGTAGCAAGTGTACTCGCCCTCATCCTTGGGCCCAGCCCGGTTGAAGTAGAGCGAGCCATTACCGAACACCACATACCGGCGGCTGCGGCCGGCCAAGCTGTTGACGGTGGTGCCATCCGGGAGGCCCCAGGAGACCTGGGGGTCTGGTAGACCTGAGGCCTCACAATCTACCCGCAAGTCTTTGCCGTAGGTGACCTGCTGCCGGGCGGCCTCCGGTTTGTACCGGATTTTGGCCGGTGCCATGGCCACCCCCACCCGCTGGACCAGGAAGTCGTCTCCCATCCGGTTCCTAGCCACGCACAAGTAATCACCACGGTCCTTGTCAGTTGTCACCAGGATCGATAGGGTACCATTAGCATAGACCTTGATCCGGTCGTCGTGGCTGCGGTGGGAGAGGAGGGAGGGGGAGTGAAAGGGTTTGGAAGGAAAGGGAGGGAGGGTTAGGGAGAAGGATGAGAGGGAGGGAGGGAGGGAGGGAGGGAGGGAGGGAGGGAGGGAGGGAGGGAGGGAGGGAGGGAGGGAGGGAGGGAGGGAGGGAGGGAGGGAGGGAGGGAGGGAGGGAGGGAGGGATGGAGAGAGTATTATTACTACTGTTATCATTGTGTTAATTACTATTATTAATAATCATAATCCTTGTATTTGATATAGTGCTATATCAAATGCAAGGATTATTATTATTACTGTATCTTTGCTGCCTCTCTTAAGAGCTCCTCTTGCCTGCCTTCCCCCTGTATACCTGCAGTTGACCCTATTTAAGCATTTCTCTCATTCCCTCTTCAAAGCTAACACAGATTCTGGCTGAACCACTACTCCCCACAGTGCACTCCATATCCTAACCACTCCGTGTCTAAATATTTCTCTTAACCTCCCCCATTTGACCGTTTACGTAACTTGATACTCTTCAGTCATTAACTCACTGACTCACTCTTAACACTTTCCCTCCCTACGTGCCCAACTTCCTCCCTCCTCAACAATAATAATAATCCTTGCATTTGATATAGCGCTTTTCACATCTAATCGACGTCTCAAAGCGCTTCACAGAATATACTGTAAAGTGAATTGACTGTATGTGGGCGAAACGCGACAGCTAATTATGCATAGCAGTGTCCCCACAAATAGTCGTGGATTGAAATGACCAATTTTTTATTATTGTGTTTTTTTTAGGGAGGGATTATTATTAGGCATGTGTGTGGAGGAAGAAAACCTTCCCAAGGTTTCGCCCTGACCTGCCTTGATTGGAACACAGGTCTCACGTTTGCAAGACGAGTGCTTTAACCACCTGGGTTCATTTCCAGGCAGGTCAGGGCAAAACCTTGGACAAGCTTCCTTACTCCACACACCTGATAATAAACCCTCAAAAAAAAATTTGGTCATTTCAATCCACGACTGTTTGTGGGGGCACCCACAAATATACAGTCAAATCACAGTACAGTACATTCTGTGAAGCGCTTTGAGATGTTGATAAGATGTGAAAAGCGTTATATCAAATGCAAGGATTATCATTTTTAGCGCTACTGGTATTATTACTTATTACTATTATGATTACTATTAAAGCGCTCTGAGAAGCCGTGCAGCGTGGAGGGTGCTATATAAATCCAAGTTGTTGTTGTTATTAGTGTTATAATTATTATTAGTACCATGATTATTAATCCTCTTATTACTATTATTAGCCTTAGTATTATTATTATCTCTGTGTGATTATTACCTGTAACGGGAATCCACCAGCTTCATGGTGGGCAGTCTCCAGAGAATCCTGGGCTGAGGATCTCCAGTGGCCTGGCAGTCTAGGTGCAAGGAACTTCCGTACGCCACATCCACCCTGTTTGGTGAGGGGGCGGTGATCCTGGCAGGAGCCGAGGGCGTCTCCACACGCACTCTCACCCCCCTCCTCGCCAGCCCCACCAGGTTGGTGGCCAGACACTCGTAATGCCCGCTGTGGGAGCCGGTGGCGTTCCGGATGTACAGTGTCCCATTGGGAAAGACAAAGATGTTGCCATTGATGAACTGGGAGGGTTTGATCTGGGTCCCGTCGGGAAGAGTCCAGCGGATCCTGGGTGGCGGGGCGGCCTTGGCCGTACAGTCCACGTGCAGCCCCCCACCGGTGGGCACGCTAACGTTCTCTATCTTGCTCTGCCCGATCATGGGGGGTAACGCTGACACGTGCAACCAGACCGTGGCCACGTCCACCCCCGCCCCGTTGTCAGCCACGCACCTGTACAGCCCGCGGTCCGAGAAGGTGATCTCGGTCACGGCCAGCGTGCCGTTGGCCAGGACCACCACTGGCCTGGAGTGGCCGGCCTGGCCAGTGGGAGGCGATGGAGCCCGTAACATGGCTCCATCCGGCAGCAGCCAGGACATGCGGGGTGGGGGCAGGCCTCCGCCATGGCAGTCAGTGGCGAATGTGGCTCCCAGGTAAACAGCAGCCTCTCTGTGCCGGGGCACCGTGACTCTGGGTGGCTGGGACAGAACCACCAATGTGACCAGGGCCTTGTCCATCCCATGCTGGTTGCGGGCGGCGCACAGGAACTGTCCACGGTCCTGGAGCTCCACCGCCCGGATGGTAAAACTGCCATCGGGCAGGACTTTGAACCGTTGGGTCTTGGTGTTTGCCGTCATCGCCATCCCTGCCAGAGAAACAGCCACATGAATCCACCAGCCATCAAATGCTCGATTCCCCCCCTCCACTGGCACCATCTACTATAACCCACAACAGCGCACCCGTTGCCTTCGCTCTATCGGGTCTGCTTTCCTGCTTGTCTCCCGAATCCTCCGCTCCACCATCGGTGGCCGTGCCTTCAGCCACTTCGCCCCAAGGCTCTGGAACTCCCTCCCTCACTCCCTTCAAGTTGCCCCCTCTCTTCCTACTTTCAGATCTCGGCTAAAGACCTTTCTTTTCGACCGCACTTTCGGTCACCTTCTTCCCCTGCTCCCTGGCTCATCCCTGGGATCCGTTATTGGGAAGCGCTCTGAGATACCGTCCAGCGTGCAATGAGGGCACTTATATAAATCCAAGTTGTTGTTGTTGTAACCCCATTCCCTGCGCGCTCTCTCTCTCTCTCTCTCTCTCTCTCTATCCCACTCTCTCGCTCCCTCACTGGAGCTGTCTGACTCCGTCTCCCTATTCTTTTTACAATTAAACTGTGTATTTATCCAATTCAACTTTCATTACTTTGACAGACTTGGCTTCAACGCACAAATGTGGTGAGGCGTTCCACATTCCGAGTGTTATTTTTCAGGTCAGACGTGTGTCTCGCACATGCAGAAATCCCGTCACAATATTCAGTCATAGAATCATATAATCTTATGGCACAAAAGGAGGCCATTCGGCCCATCAAGTCTGTGCCGGCTCTTTGAAAAGAGCAACTCAATCGCACTCCCCAGCTGTCTCCCCATAACCATGCAAACCCATCCTCCAAAAATAAATGGGGTGGTGGAGGGGTTGCATGATGGAGTTATGAGAGGATGGGGTAAGGGGGTGAAACGGAGAGGGGCCTGGCCTCTGGTAGTTTCCTTAACGAGTTAGTTGATGGTGCTGGTTTGAGCCCACCTATCAGCCTGCCCGTCCCCTCCATTCAGCAGACTCAGGCCTGCTCCACGTCCACCGCCCTAACCACCCAACCATCAGCGGCCGGGCTTTCAGCCTCTCTGCTCCCACACTGTGAACTCCATCCCGCAGCCCCTTTGCCTCACTTCCTCCCTTTCCTCCTTCAAGGCCGGTCTCAAGATCTTCCTCTTTGAACGTGCCTTCGGCTGCCCCACTAACTCTTCCCTCTCTCCCACTCTCCTTCCCCTTCCCCCTGCCCCGACTCTCCCACCCCCACTCCCCCCGCTCGGGTCCCGATCTGACTGTTCAGTGCTTTGGGACTTCCTCCCAACGTGAAATGCGCTATATAAGTGCAATTTTGTTGTTGTTGTTGAGGTAGGTTATAGGTTAGCTACTCTCTAATAATAATAATAATAATAACAATAATAATAATCCCTTAAAAAACAAAGCAATAATAAATTGATCATTTCAATCCACGACTGTTTGTTGGGATGCTGCTGTGCGCAATTGGCATCCGGGTTTCACCCACAATATACAGTCAATTTATTTTACAGTATATTCTGTGAAGCGCTTTGAGACATCTAGAAGACGTGAAGAGCGCTTTATCAAGTGCAAGGATTATTATTATTATAAATGTCTACCACTTTTTTAAAAGTTGTTGTCGAATTGGCCTCCACCACCTTTTCATGCAATGCTTTCCAGATTTGAACAACTCGCTGAGTGAAAACATTTCTCCTCACCTCCCCTCTGCTTCATTTAGAAACTATTTTATATCTGTGACCTCGGGTCACTGACACACCCACCAGTGGAAGCAGTTTTTCCCTGTTCACCCTATCGAATACCCTCATGATCTTGAAAACCTCTATTAGGTCTCCTCGTAATCTTCTCTGCTCCAATGAGAATAAAAAGTTTCAAAACCAAACAGAGAATTTCATGCCTCTCATCAGGTTGTTGGATTGGATTGCGCTCTCTTTCCCTGGAGGACACACACTGCTTAACCAATCCCGGAAAGTTTCAGGAGCAGGTTGGCGAGAGCCAAGGCTTGGAGTGGGGGGAGCCCAGTGTGTGTGTTGGCGTAATTGCTGGAGTCTAAACCCACACAATAGCTTGGCCATTGATATCACTGTCTGGCCAAGCTTTCCCTCTGTTCGCCCAGCCAGGGCTAACGTCACAAAGACATGGCTTGATTCCAATATTATTTCGCGCTGGAGTTAGTTCAATTCCAAAGAGACCACATTTCCCTAACCACCCCACCCACTGCGGAGGATAATCGTTCGACAACTGTATGTATTCAAAAACATCATCTCATCTCTCTCTTTGTTTCTGCTGGTGAAAATCTTCAATTATTTCCAACTTGATCGGTCTCCCCCTCTCTCTCTCTTTCTCATTGTTTTAGGTCTCATCTTGGCTCAGTCAATAACATATGTGCCCCTGGGGCAAAAGGGAGAAAATTTTAAGCTCCACAGAATAATAATAATAATACTCCTTGCATTTGATATAGCGCTTTTCACATCTTATCAACGTCTCAAAGTGCTTCAAAGAATATACTGTAATGTGATTTGACTGTACATTTGTGGGCGAAACGCGACAGCCAATTGCGCATAGCAGTGTCCCCACAAACAGTCTTTGATAGAAATGACAATTTGTTTTTGAGGGATTATTATCAGGTGTGTGGAGCAAAGAAACTTGTCCAAGGTTTCGCCCTGACCCGTCTGGAATTGAACCCAGGTCTCTCGCTTGTAAGGCGGGTGCTCTAACCACTGAGTTACAGGAACTCTACAAAAACAAATACAGTAATAATACCAATAGTAATAATGCTATATCAAAAGGAATGATTATTATTATTACTACATTGGAACATCAGCCTAGAGTGTGTACAGAGTCCCCAAAGTAACCTTCTGAACTCAGAGATAAAAGTGATATCTCAGCCAGTGCTCCACAAACATTTGTGGATTGAGTGACCAAATTAATATTATTTTTCCAAACAATTATGTAATCATTATAAGCACCCTCTCCCTACCCTTGCAAAGCAAATCTGCCGATCTAACATCTGGGTTACTACTTACTGCTAGGTAAACTGATGATGGTGTGTGGAGTAAGGAAAGTTGCCCAAAGTTTATATTGAAAGACTGCTCATTCTTAAATAGTTTGACTTTTAAGGCTTGCCGTGCAGTAATAGTAATAGCAATCCATGCTTTTGATATAGTGCTTTTCACGTCTTCTAAATGTCTCAAAGCGCTTCACAGAATATACGGTTAAGTGAAATTATTGTATATTTGTGGGCAAAACGCAGCAGGCAATTACGCACAGCAGCATCCCCACAAACAGTCGTGGATTGAAATAATCAATTTATGATTGTTTTTGAGGGAATTATTATTGGGCAATGTTCTTAACAGGATGAATTTCTCTTCCAACTCTTTTTGTCAACATTGTAATATTTCTTGGAATGGTATGTAACTGTAAAGAATTAGGATGTTGGCAAAAACACAGGGGAAATCAAAGGCATGCCACTTTACAGTGTAATCCTGAGAAGCGCTTTCAGACGTCCTCCTGACAGGGGCAATGGAGAGACAGGAGTGGGGGTGGCAGGGGAGGGTGGAGCCCTGCATAGAGATGATGAGCTAAATAGCTTCCTTCTGTGCTTATCCTTTTTACAATTCTCGTGTCCGCACTATTGAAATGCTCATAAATTTAACGAGCCGCAGATGTTTAAAGTATTTGCTTGAAAGCTCATTACTGTGCACTTCACCAACAGAACATCTCTGGTGGTATAAATTTAGTCTCTGTCTTTCTCCCGACTGTCTCCAGGATTGTCTCTGTAGCTGACTCAGTCGGTATTGCTCTCACCTCTGAGCCATAAGGTTGTGAGCTTTCAGTCACTCTGCCCCCAACCTCTGGTACCCCATCCAGCAGTCCCTCCATCTCACCCCCTCCCTCCCTGGCCTCCTTCAAGTCCCACTTCAAGACCCTCCTCTTTGAGGCTTTGGATTGCTCCATGTCCCCCGCCTGACCCCTTACCATCGGCGGACGGGCTTCCAACCTCTCTGCCCTCACACTCTGGAACTCCATCGCCTCCTTCAAGGCCGGTCTTAAGACCCTCCTCTTCGACCGTGCCTTCTGCTGCCCTCCCAACTCTCTCTCTCCCCTCCCAACTCTCGCCCTCCCCTCCCAACTCTCTCCCATCCCCTCCCTTCTACTCTGCCCCTCTCCCTTGCTCGGGTCCTAACCCGACTGTTCAGTGACTTGGGACGTCCTCCCGACGTGAAAGGTGCTCTATAAATGTCATTTTGTTGTTGTTGTTAAAACACTGACTGTTCAGAGCCTCCTGACGTGAAAGGCGCTATACACATGTAATTTTGTTATTTTTGTGGGATCAAACCCCTACATCAGGACTTGTAATCACGGTCTAGACTGACGCTCTAGTACAGCACTGGAGGGTGCTGCATTGTCGGAGGTGTCGTCTTTCAGATAAGACTATGGGGGAGGATGTTGAACCCCACAGCCTTGTGAGTCAGAGGCGAAAGTGCTACCAACTGAGCTAGGCTGGCACCTACCTTTATCAAATACAGTACAATGAATTACTATCATCATTAATATTATTATAAATATTATCATTGCCACTGGTTGTGCCTGAAGGCACTGGTAAACACTTGCAGTTTCAAGGTGGGATCTTGCTACTGATCACCTCCTGTTTGGCTGTGTGTGAGTCACATCAAGTTACGCAAAATATTTAATAATAATAAGCATTATCATCATCACTGCATTTGATACAGCACCTTATTGAGACATCACAAAGTGCCTCACAGAATATGCTATAAATTGAATTGATTGTGTATTTTGTGGGTGAAATGTGGCTGTCAGTTGCACACAGCAGCGTCCCACAAATAACCATGGAGTGAGTGACTACATTTTTGGAGGCAGATGGATTTTTACCTCCAGAAAGTGACTAACGAATGGTAAGTCACTTCCATTGACTTGGTAAAGGTGGAGTAAGGAAGTGTGGAGTAAGGAAACTTGCCTAGCATTTCACCCTGACTGGGATTAGAACCCAGGTCTTCTCATTTGTGAGGCGAGCGCTTTAACCACTGAGTTACAGGACTCTCTACGACGTAAAAAGGTTCACCTTATTAATCCTTGCATTTGATATGGTGCTTTTCACGTCTTCTAGACGTTTCAAAGTACTTTGCAGAATATAATGTAACATGAATTGATTGTATATTTGTGGGTGAAACGCGGCAGCCAATTGCACTCAGCAGTGACCCACAAACATTCGTGGATTGAAAATGATAAATTTTCATTATTATGGGGGTTTTTTGAACGGAGTATTACAGTATTGGGCATGTGGGGTAAGGAAAATTGAAGTGACCAAATTCATTATTTTTTTCTTGAGGGATTATTATCAGGTGTGTGGAGTAAGGAAACTTGCCCAAGGGTTCCCCCTGGACTGCTGGGAATAGAACCCAGGTCTGGAGCTTGTGAGGCAAGTGCTCTAACCACTGAGCTACAGGACTCTTAGACCAACTCTCTCTTACCGGTTGGCACTTTTGTCCAGGATATCCACGGTTTGGGTTCCCCGGTGGCAGTGCAGGGAAGCGTAGCGTTCTTGCCTGCCTGCACGGACACGGTGTGGAGGTGTCTGCTGGTTACCTTGGGTTTGCCCTTGGCTGCTGCTCTGAGATCGGGGAGAGGCTGAGATCCTCTGGAGGAGTTGTTAGCCATAGACTCTCTGACCTGAGGTACCATGGGAAAACGAGGCGGCTTTCTGTTCAGCAACGTAACCCTGTACAGGTGAGTGGTGGCCATGGTCACAGCAACGGTGGGGAGACTGTTTCTGGTGTGGGAGTTTATTATGGTAGGACTTTTTCTGGAGGAGCTGGGGTTGGAGGAACTTGAGGCAGTGGGTCCAGGGGAATGCAGTCCAGGGTAACTTTCTTGTGGGGAAAGGGATCTGGGAGAATTTTCTTTGGGGAAATGGAGACTGGGGGAACTTTCTTTTGGTCTGTGGAGTCTGGGGGAGTTTCCTATGGGAGAACCTAGTCCAGGGTAATGTTCTCTTGGGAAAATTTCTTCCAAGAAATGGGAATTCGGAGAACTTTCTTTCGGTTGGTGGGGTCTGGGGGAACTTTCTCGGGGGGAAGTGGAACCAAGGGTAGTTCCTCTGGAGGAACCTTCTTTGGGGGAATGGGGTGTGGGGGAGATTCCTCTGGGGGCACTAGTTCTGTGGACAGGTCTTGAAGATGAGGAAATGTCTTCCTGACCAAACGCAGGCGGGAGCTGTAAATCCACTTGATGTCCCTCCCCCCACTCCGAGTTGGTGTTGACTATGGGTGGGCGGGTGGTCGATGGGACATGATCAATGGTGGTGGTCTCGGGACCTTCCCTTGTGCTGGTGGTGGGGCTCGTGGTGAGAGGTCGGGCACTGGTGGGGGGATGGGAATAAATCCTGGTGACTGGGTGCTGACGATAGGGATTAATGGCAGCTCTTCCTGTGGTGTGATTGGGAATTTTGGTGCCAGGTATCCGGGCTGTCTCAGACTCTAAATCTGGTCTTGCATGAGGTTTGGGAATGAGGTTAGGAGCCTGCATGGAGAAATCCGGCCTTTTGGAGCTCATTGGATCTAACCAGGTTGAGGTGTCACCATCCAGCCAGGCCCTGATTACAGACGTCTCGCTGGTAGCAGGGTTTGGAGACGGTGAGCCCCTCAGTGCTGGGTCAACCCCTTCGGTCTGGGTATCTCCAGCGCCTTGAGGCTGATGGGCGGTGATCACCTCAGTGGGGGCTGTACTCTCCAGTGGTCCGTTGGTGATGCCCGCAGTGAATCTCGTGCCATTCAACATTCCTCTGCCGCCCTGCGTTGCTGTGGGTGGGTCGCGCCACGGTGTGAAGCGTGATTCTGGGGTCTCGGGCGAGGTGACCAATGACGGACGAACCAGGCCCACACTCCAGGCATCTGGTGACTCCCGATCGGTGTGAGGAGGAAGCGGCTCGTTTTGTCTTGGTGATTGTGTAGGAGTGAAGGAGAATGGCCATCGGGCAGAATCCGGCATTTGTCCTGGTTGTGGCTGTGGTTCGGAGACACTCGCGGTAACACCCTTTGCCATGCTCTGACCCATGGCTGACGTGGTGGTACCGAGCTTCACCTGAGATGTCTCTGATTGCGGCTGACCCCGGGAGCTGGTCATTGTCGGTCGGCTGGGCGCGGTGACACTTGCGGCTGCTGCTGCAGTCAAGGTGGGTTTTGCCATTGAGCTCCCTGTGACCAGGTGAGGAAGGTCTGAGCTACCATAGGGCGCCGCTTTCTCTGGTTGGGCATGGTGTGGGAAGCCCTGCGACTCTCTTCCCACCGTCACTGCGCCTGGATGTGCCGTAACCGAGGCTCTGATTACACCCGGTGCTGGCGCCGGTTTCCCTCTAGCCGCTGGGCGGAATCGTGGTCTGTGCCGGTACCTGTTGGGCCGGTACCTCCTGGAGCCGGGCAGACGTTTCCTGGGGTGATGGCGTGAGGCCGTACCGGGTGGTCTTGCCGTGCTCTTTCCCATGGGTCTGAGGGTCGATATGAGAACTGGTGAGGGTCTGGTTGGGCTGGTGGGTTCAGCAGATACTGTGGTGATGTGGAGGCTGGGATCAGTAACACTGACTAGCACTATTGTGCTGCTGGGAGCCATGGCAATAATGGTGGCTGTTTTGGTTGTAGCTGGCAAGACCTCGTCTTTAGTGATGGTTTTTGAGGTGATTATACTAGTTATTGTCTGGGTTGGTGTTGTACGAGCCATAGAGTCCTTGGTGACCAGAGACTCAGTTCTCCTAGTAGCCACCTCGGTGGTGGGAGTAGTAGGAGAGTTGGTTACACTAGTCACCTCAGTGGTTGTGGTGCTAGTGGTGGTAGCCATGGTTATACCAGCAGATGTTTTGGCCATGCGAGTAGGAGGTTGAGTTGTACTTGTCAAGTCTTTGGCCATGATGGTGAAAACTGCCGTTGAACTAGTAGATGTTTTGGTCATGGTGGTCGGTGTCTTGGTTAGATTGATTGTGTCCTTGTTGGTTGTGGTGATGGTTGTGCTAGCTGTGGTTAAACCAATCGGGTGGGTTGTGGCACCATGCAAGGCCACAGTACGTTGCCCAGCTCCCCGGTTGCTATGCACAGCTGGCTTGGTGATGTCCCTGGTGTCGTGCCCGCCTCCGCCCGGTGCTCGTTCCCTAAGGCCAACCTCACCACTGCCCTCCTGCCCATCACGGCCACTCAACACTGCCTCCTCTATCAGCCCTTCCTCGGACAGCCTCAATCCTTTCCCCGAGCCTTCCTCCCCCTCTCCTTCCCCGTCCTCCTGCCCAAGGCCCTTCACCTTCCCTGGTTGAGGGGCCTGAGTGGCCTCCAAAGTGGCTTTCCCCCTCACCCTGGCCAAAATGTCCGCCCAGCGCTGTGGGTCGATCTTCCTCGTGGATCCGCTCGGCCTCCTCCTCCTCCCCCAGCCCACCCACCTCCTGCCCTCGGCTGCCCTGAGCTGTGAGTCATTCCCAGGCTTGGGTCTGGGCCGACGGCCGGGCCTTGGTTTGGCTTTGCGGCCTGGGCCCCTGTGAAGCCTCCTTGTGTTGCTGCGGCGCTGCGCTCTGGCGTTGCCGAAAACTGTCGCTGCCTCCAACCCACCCGAGCCCTCCCTCTCTTGGGGTGCGGGTCTGACCAGGACCTTGGGGCCTGACACCCGACTAGGCCGGATGGGCCTATCTACCAGCAGCCGCACGGAGAGCGAGTCAGCCCCGTAACGGTTAACGGCCACACATGTGTAGTACCCTCCCCGCAGCCCGACCTCCACCTCCAGCGTGCCATTAGGTGCTGACACCACCCGGTTACCAGGGAGCAGCCAACTCAGCTGGGCCTCGGGCACTGCGAGGGCGACACAGGGCAAGGAGATGGCCTCGCCCGACCTGGCACGGACCATCACCGGTCTCTCCCTCAGCAACCCGGGCTCCGGCAACACCACTGCCACTCGGTACATCACCGAGTCCCAATCTCCCTCCACCCGGCGCGTGCAGCGATACGGCCCTGAATCGCGGCCGTCCACGGCCCTGATGATGAGGACGCCAGCGGCGCTGGCACTCAACCGGTTATCAGCCGAGTCGAAGGGAGCCCGCACCGCAGCGCCGTCCGGCAATGTCCACTCCACACTTGGACGTTCATCATCGTAGCCGGCAGAGGTCACGGCCGGACAGTTCAGCCGTAACATGGCTCCAGGCAACACCAAATGCTCCATGAGGGTCTCACCGATCAGCACCCAAGGCCGCCTCGCCGGCTCCAGCTCCTCGCGGTGGCCAGTGAATCTCCGGTACAGCGAGGTGGCCAGAGACAGCACGGCCTGGCTTCCCGAGGTGCGCCGCCTGTCTAACCGCATTGCCACCACTGGCTGCATCAGCCAGGCTGGTTCAGCCAGTATGTCAGCCCTAATGCCACCCATACGGTAGTCAGGACCTTCATTTTGCTGGTATCGGCCCCCGCTCTCCGTCGCGCCCGTTCTCCGTAAAATCAACGGCAACTCCTCACTGTAATAGGCGGTCAATGTCCACAGCCTGGACAATTGCTCCCGGTCGACGGCACAAACCAGCTCCACCGTCAGGTTCACATTCACCCTGGCGTCCACCGCACCGTTATCTGGCAGCTCCCAGCGTGTTTGCGTGCCGTGCTCCTCTGGCCCGGTGACCTGGCACCTCAGCTCCACCCTATTCTCCCCGTGACGGTCGGTTAGGTTCACAGCCACCTCCCCCTCCAGGGGCCGGTATTCAGGCTCGGCCAACTCCTCCGTCTCCACCTCCTCTCGCCACCCGGTGGCGGTCACGTTGCTGAGTTTCTTCAGCGGTGAGCGGACCCTGGGTTTATGGCATTCCACATCTGAGGCTCGCAGTTTGGAGAGAACCGACCCCGCCAAGTGCTGCGGTTTACTGCAGGACGAGCAAAGCTGCCCGCCAGGGTACGTCCGATCTTTTTTACACTTCACTGGACCTGTCCATGGAGAAACACACCCAAAAAATTAATAAGGTCTCACAACAGTACCCATTGCCTTCCCTTCATCGGGTCTGGCCTCCTCCTTGTCCCCTGAAACTTCCGTTCCACCATCGGTGGCCGTGTCTTCAGCCACTACGCCCCGAGGCTCTGGAACTCATTTCCTCACTTCCTTCGCCTCGTCCCCTCCTTCCCTATTTTCAGGTCTTAGCTAAAGACCTTTCTGTTCGACCGTGCTTTCGGTCACCTTCTTCCCCCTCCCCTGGCTTGGCCTTGGGATCCGTTATTTGGAAGCGTTCTGAGACGCCATTCGGCGTGGAGTGAGGGCGCTATATAAATTCAAGTTGTTGTAGTTGTTAGATTATTTTATTTAGTTTATTAATAAATAAATAAAATTTGTTCGACACAAGGAAGACCAATGGGAATGAGTCCAGCCATAAGTCACAGCCTTTTGGGGGAGGGAGGGAGGGAGGGAGGGAGGGAGTCCCAGATTCCCATTGTCCCAAGATATTATTTCCTAAAAGTAATTTAATTTTTCTTCACAATAGAAATGTCCACTGATATAGCAAGTGCCCTTCAATGTGGGGTGGGGTTACCTTGTGTGTCAATGCGGCAGAGGTTCCATCTAAACACTCCGGGACCCTATCCCACATGAAGGACCCTACATAAATACAACTCTTGTATCTGAAGATGGGCAGTGGAGTGGGGGTAGTCTGATATAGTGCCTTATTATAACTTTGAGGAGTCTTAAAACGCTTCCGTGAATAAACTGTAAACAACAACAAAATTACATTTGTATAGCACCTTTCACCGTCGTGAGGATGTCCCAAGGCACTGAAAGTGAACTAAATTATCATCATATTTGTGGGCAAAACACGGCAGCGAATTGCACACAGCAGTGGTATCCCACAAACAATCGTGGATTGAGTGACAAATCGTTATTCTCTACTTTTTTTGAAGGGATTATTTACCCCCAGAAAAAAACAATCTGTCGATCGATTAACAGTTGGGTTCCTACTTACTGCTAAGCAAGCAGAGGTCTTTTGAGTAAGGAAACTGGCCCACCCTTTCACCCCGCCCAGGAATCGAACCCAGCGTCCTCTCGCTTGTGAGGCGAGCACTCTAACCACAGAGCTGCAGGACTCCAAATGAAACCGGGGTCGAGTGATCAGGAATCAATGGTATCACGGATGTTCCCACATACCTCCCGCCTGCTTCTCCCAATCCACCAGCCACTTGAGCCGACAGTCACACTCCCAGGGGTTCCCGTGCAGGTAGATGCTTTCTAATTGGGGCATCGATTGGACTATGCGGTGCGGAAGGCTTCGTATGGAATTGTCCGACAGGTAAAGGTGTCTGATGGATGAGACCTCAAAGTACTGCAGGAAGGAGAAGGTTACAAAAGTCCTGGGATGGAGCCTCCCAAGGCGGTTCCCCTCCAGGTGGAGCAGCTTTAGGGAAGTCAGGCCATAGAAGGCTCCCGGGTGAATGAACGTGATCTTGTTGTGGTCGGCGTGAAGTCTCAGTATGCTCCTCAGGCCTCGGAAAGTCTCCCCTGTTATCACATCCACTTTGTTGTAGCTCATCTTCAGCACCTGTAACAATAAATAATGATAATCCATCTCATTTGATCTCGGGCCTCATCACTTCTTCCAGAGGTCTTGACACGCTTCACAGAAACAGCTACTAGATCAACAAAATGCCATTTATTCAGAGCTTTTCACGTCGGGAGGACATCCTAAGATGCTGAACAGTAAGTAACAGGTTGGGACCCGAGAATGGGGGAGGGGCAGGGTAAGGGGGGGAGGTAGAGGAAGAGAGTTGGGAGGGTGGCAGAAGGTATGATCGAAGAGGTCGGCCTTAAAGGAGACAACGGAAGAAGCAAGGTGAAAGGATTGTGGGATGGAGTTCCAGAGTGTGAGGGCAGAGAGGCTGAAAGCGCGGCCACCAATGATAGGGCGGTTCGGGCGGGGGACATGGAGCAGGCCGGAGCCCGCTGAACGGAGGTGTCGGGGAGGTTGGTAGAGAGTCAGCACATTGGAGTGGGAGGAAGGGATAAGGCCGAGGAAGGCAATGAAAGTGACAAGGAGGATCTTAAATTTGATCCTCTGGGGAATGGGGAGCCAATGGAGCCGGGTGAGGGTGGGAGTGATGGGGTCACGGAACCTGTTGTGGGAGAGGACACGAGCTATAGAGTTCTGGATGCTCTGCAGCTTATGGAGGGAAGAGCTAAGAAGGCCAACAAGGAGGGAGTTTCTGTAGTCAAGCCTTGATGTGACAAATGCGTGGATAAGGGTTTCGGCAGTCTGAGGGTTGAGGCAATGGTGGAGTCTAGTGATGTTACAGAGGTGGTGGAAGGCAGTGCTGGTTATGGCATGGATGTGGGGGAAAAAGGACAGTTCAGGGTCAAGCAAGACACCCAGGTTCCTGACTGGCTTTGTGAGAAGAACTGCAGAGTGTAGTGACTGTATATTTTAATACATAGGAACATAGGAATTAGGAGCAGGTCTAGGCCATTCAGCCTCTCGGGTCTTATAGGTTTATTATAGGTTTATTTAGATCACCTCTAATTCTTCTATTTCATAGAATTGGCTGGTGTTTGTTGAGGGGACAGGCCAGACGGTAAGGTTTAAGGTGATCTCTGAGGTAGGGTGTCTTGCGAGACCATGGAGGGATATAAACATGAGGACGAGGATGTTGCACTTGATTTACTCAGAGACGGTGGGGTGGAGCCAAGCTAGAGTGGGGGTGAGCTAAGAGTAATGCAATTGGATAGATATTGATTGAGTCAAGATTTCAAACAGAGCAAGTCGGGTAATTGGGATGGAGATAATAATAAATAAATAATCCTTGCATTTTGATATAGCGCTTTTCATCTCTTATCAACGTCTCAAAGCACTTCACAGAATATACTGTAACGGAAATTGACTGTATATTTGTGGGCAAAACGCAGCAGCCAATTGCACACAGCAGTATCTCACAAACTGTCCTTGATTAGAAATAACCAATTTTAGTATTGTGGTTGTTTTTTGGATGGATTATTATTATTATTAGGCATGTGGAGTAAGGGAACTTGCCCAAGGTTTCGCCCTGATCTGCCCGGATTTGAACACAGGTCTTACGTTTGTAAGGCGAGTGCTCTAACCACTGAGCTAAAGGAGATCATCCATGATCCTATAGAATGGTGGAACAGGCTTGAGGGGCTGAATGGCCTCCTGGTTCTATGTTTCTAATTCCAACTATTGATTCAATGGCAATTTATCAATCCCTAAGACACACACACAATTTTAATTTAGGAGGATTGTTTGCCAGGACACTGGGAGAGAGAAACTTCTGCAATTGCCCCTCCAAAATTATTTAAAACATTTAAATGAAAGTACTTCAAAAGGCTGAGAGCTCCACATGTGTCTGACGCCTACACAAGAACGTTTCCCTATGGATTGGAATGCTCACTCCATCCATCGACAGAAAAACACAGACTTTGAGCATGTGTATGAAACAGGCTTCCTAATTAAGTCTGGATTGAAGAACCCAAGTTAATTAGAAGGCAACCTTTGAAGATTCATGAAGAGAGGGGAGGGGGGTTTTCACCCGGTGGTTCTCAAGAGAAAAGTTTGAATGATGATTACCCCAAGCAGCTCAGTTGGTGGGAGCATTCTCTCTCATACCAGAGTCAGAAAGATTGTGGGTTCAAGCCCGCACCCCCCACCCCAGCCACCTCCTCCTCCCCCAAGTCAGGACTTTAAGTCCGTCCATAACTGTTCAGGTGGATGTGAAAGATTTATATCAATAATAATTATTGGATTTGATATAGCGCTTTTCACGTCATCTAGACATCTCAAAGCGCTTCACAGAATATACCCTAAAGTGAATTGACTCTATATACATGAGACGCATGTTCAAATCCAAGCAGGTCAGGGCGAAACCTTGGGCAAGTTTCCTTACTCCACTTAATAATAATCCCTCCAAAAAAAACCACAATAATAAAATTGGTCATTTCAATCCACGACTGTTTGTGGGACACTGCTGTGCGCAATCGGCTGCTGCATTTCGCCTACAAATATGCAGTCAATTCACTTTACAATATATTCTGTGAAGCGCTTTGAGACGCCGATAAGATGTGAAAAGCGCTATATCAAATGGAAGGATTATTATTATTATGTGGATAAAACAGAGCAGCCAGTTTACGCACAGCAGTGTCTCCGCACACAGTCGTGGATTGAAATGACCAATCTGTATTATTTTTTGAGGGATTATTGTCAAGCATGTAGAGTAAGGAAACTTACCCATGGTTTCTCCTGACCTGCCAGGAATTGTACCCAGGTCTCTCGCTTGTGATGCGAGTGCTCTAACTATTGAGCTGCAGGACTCTACAGCACTATCTCTCACCACTATTCACAAAGAGAGAGAGAGAGGTTTCCCTCTCTCGTGGTGTCCAGAGTGTCAATTTCCCCCTAGATATCAATGGTCATGCACTTTGTGGCTGTTTGTGGGGACGTTAATGTGTGCAAATTGGCTGCACCCAAAACTCACAGTTAGTAAAATCCCGTGAAGTGTTTTGAAGTGCTATATAAATGCATAATGTTGATGAGATGCCTCAAAAGCTGGTCTCCCAGCACCACCATGCAAAAGATTCGGCCAGCCAGCCAGCCCCTCCCTCCCTCCCTCCTTCCCTCCCTCCTTCCCTGAATCCACCATCCAGCGTCTCTGCTCAACTGGCACTGGCTCCTTCTCGGCCCTCACACCCTCCGCCCCACCATCGGAGGTTGCGATTTCAGCCACTACGCTGAAAGTTTTGCCCTGTTTGGGAATCGAACCCGGGTCCTCTCGTTTGCTGTCACTGCATGCAGTATAGCTGCTGTGCAGATGCTCAGTTCTAGAACATATTCAAGACTGAAATTGACAGATTTCTTATGGATAAAGGGATTAAGGGATATGGGGATAACAACCACAACAACAAAATTACATTTATAGAATGCCTTTCACATCGGGGGGACGTCCATAAGACGCTCAACAGTCAGGATGAGACCAAAGCAAGGGAGAGCGGCAGGGTAGGTGGCGGGGCGGAAGAGAGTTAAGAGGGATGCGAGAGAGTTGGGAGGGCAGCAGAAGGCACGGTCGAAGAGGCGGGCAGGTGGAATTAGATTAGAAGGTCTCACTAAATGGTAGGGCAGGTTCGAGGGACCTACTCCTGCTGCTGATTCTTACGTTCTTATAATGATAATGACAACTTGCACATGCATATAGCCCTCCTCATGGGGCAGGGTCTCTGAGCGCTTACCTGCAGTGAGTGCAGATCACGGAAGGCTCCATCAGGGATTCTCTGGATGTCATTGCCATGTAGCATAAGGAGCTCTAGCTTGTCCAGCCCTGAGAACGACGACTCGCTCACAGACTGTATACTGTTGAAGCTGGAAAAGCATAATAATAATCCTTGCATTTAATATAGTGCTTTTCATGTCTTCTAGACGTCTCAAAGCACTTCACAGAATATACTATAAAGTGAATTGACTGCATATTTGTGGGCGAAACTCAGCAGCCAATTGCACACAGCAGTGTCCCCACAAACAATAGTGGATTGAAAGGACCAATTTTATTATTGTGGGTTTTTTGGACAGATTATTATTAGTGGCGTGTGTGTAGAACAAGGAAACTTTCTCAAGGTTTCGCCCTGACCTGGCTGGATTTGAACACAGGTCTCACGCTTGTAAGGCAGGTGCTCTAACAACTGAGCCAAAGGACTCCACAGCATAAGAGAGTCACACAAAATGTGTGTGCCCACAAAATACACAGTCACTACACTTTGCAGTATATCCTTTTGGAAATCCATTCCACAATCCCTTCGCCTCGCTCCCTCCCTTGCCTCCTGTAAATCCCAACTCAAGACCCTCCTCTTTGACCATGCCTTCAGCTGCCTTCCTATCTCTCTGTCCTCCTTCATCCCAACCCTGGCCTCCCTCCCACATGCTCGGATCCTGACTGTACAGTGCCTTGTACTTGTGCCTTCCGACATGAAAGGTGCTCTACAAATGCAATTTTCTTCTTGTTATCGTTATATATTTTCTCTGAAGCACTTCCAGACATCTTGTCGATGTGCTACATCAAATGCGAGGGGTTATCATAATTATAATACTCTCCGGAATTGGTTAAGCCAGGCTGTGACCCTAGAGAGAGAAAGGTGGGGGTGGGAAAGAGAGGGAGAGAATACATATTCCAATCTAGATACTGTACAGATAAATTTCTATATGTGGTTGTGGGACCATTCACATATGGAACCCTGAGTTTGATTCACATCCTCTTAAGCTCATTGGTTTCCATGTGTGTATCAGACACCCAGCTGAGACACCGCCACCAACCAAAAGAAAAAAGGCTACTCATTTTATGGTTCTGTGCATCAAACAGGCTCCTAAATTAAATCTGGATCGAACAATTTTGTTGAGTTATTCTGTCGGAATCGATCTTATAAAGCCTAGCCTTTCCGGAACAAGATATTTCATCTGGCAGAGAGATGGATCTCATTGTCTCTTCAAAAGGAAATCTCTTCAAACAAAAATACTACTCAAATCATTGCCATATGGCGGCTAAGCATAAGTTCCTCATGAATGAAAACATGTTTGGCAATTATAAAAGATTGTAATTATAAGGCTGTACCACCCACTCCTCTCCTACAAGGAATAATCCTTGCATTTGATATAGAGCGCTTTTCAAATCTTCTGGATGCTCCACTTCAACCGTGCCTTCTGCTGCCCTCCCAACTCTCTCCCTCCTCCCCTCGTAACTCTCTGCCCCCCTCCCCTCTACGCTGCCTCTCTCCCTTGCTCAGGTCCCGACCTGACTGTTCAGCGACTTGGAACGTCGTCCCGATGTGAAAGGCGCTCTGTAAGTGTAATTTTATTGTTGTCTCAAAGCGCTTCACAGAATATATTGTAAAGTGAATTGACTGTGTATTTGTGGGCAAAACGCTGCAGCTAAATGCACACAGCAGCGTCCCCACAAACAGTCGTGGATTGAAATGACTAATTTATCACTGTTTTTTTCTTCGAGGTGATATTATCAGGCATGTGCGCGGAGTAAGGAAACTTGCCCAAGGTTTCGCCCTGAACTGATCTGACCCTACCTGGCGGGAATTGAACCCAGGTCTCTCGCTTTGCTAGGCGAGCGCTCTAACCGCCGAGCTACAGGAGCTCCACACACATCCTCCCCCACTTTTCAGAGGAGATCACCGAGGAGCATACGAACCCCAGATTGATTCTCTCCACGTGTTTCGATATGGCGGCCGGTACAGCAGTGAGCGATCTGAAAGTGCAGTGAACCTCGGTGGGGAAATAGCAGGCACAGAGCTGAGGGCAAGCCAGCAGCATTCCTGGGAGCCTGAGAGACAGGATCAGAACCACGGACAGCAACACCACACTGCCCATATCGTTCCCCGCTTCACGCCTCTTACTCTCACGCGTTCTCTCCCTGGGTACCTGCCAAACAAGTCACTCACATTTCAATGAGAGTTCACGCACGTACACACACGCTCTCACATACGTGAACACCCACATACATATACACTCACACACACATGCACTGACACACATATGCACTCACATGAATATGCAGTACTCATACATTCAACAGCAACACTCATGTGTGTACTCATACAACAACAACAACAAAATGACACTTGTATAGCACTTTTCATGTCAGGAGGATGTCCCAAGGTATTGGACAGTCACTGCTTCAGACCCGAGCTGAGGACATGGTGGGGATTAGGAGTTGCCAATGGGTCCATCGAAGAGGAGAGTCATGAGGTGAGACTTGAAGGAGGCCAGGGAGGGGGGCAAGGTGGAGGAACTGATGTGTGACACACGCACTTACACACATGCACTCACACATGAATATACTCATACATACAAGTACTCATACACATGCACTCACACACATACACGCACATAAGTACTCACACACACTTGAACATACACATACATAGTCCCTCACAACATCAACCACAGAATTACATTTATAGAGCGCCTTTCACGTTCCACACACACACTTGAACACACACATACACATATGTACACACCCACTTTAACACACATACACACATGCATTCACACACACACTTTAACACACATACACACATGCATTCGCACACACATGCACTCACACACATGCAAAAACAAACTTGCATTTATATAACGGCCTTCATGCGCACAGGGTCTCGGAGTACTCATACACACACTCACATGCCCACACATACACACACACCCACAAACACATACACATACTCTCACACACCCCCACACACACATCCGCATACACCAGCGCACACAAATGCACACACACACAAACGCACACACATGCACAAACAGACACACACACGCACACAAAGGCACGCACACACACATACACATAGCCAATTTCTGTTCACAAAATAATCCTTGCAACATCTCAAAGCCCCAGAGATAATATAATTTCCCTGTGAATTATAGCATCTGAATATTATGCAGGCAAACACGTCAGCTAATTGCTGAACAGCAAAATTCCCATTAAAAGCCACAAAGTAAGTGGGTGGGTGGGTGGGTGGGTGGGTGAGTGAGTGAGTCAGTCAGTCAGTCAGTCACCTTCTCTTTTTTGGATAGCACAGGATTTTCTATTAGAGAGTGTCAGCCTAGTTCAGTCGGTGGCTTGTTTATCTCTGAGTCCAAGGCCTGTGGGTTCAAGCCTGAGATCAGGACAATAAACTCATAGTCTAGGCTGATGCTACATTGTAGAGTTGGGGTGTTTACTGCTCTATCGGAGGTGCTGTCTTTCAGATGAGATATTAAACCAAGACACTGTCCATCCTGGTTAAGGTGAAGGGTTCAGGCATTCAATATATAGTTTGGGACACGACAAGTCAAGCGACTGCCAGGATGTTAGAACAACACTAACTTGCCGGGCGGCGTCTCAGAGCATTTCCCAATGGCGGAGCCCGAGGCTGAGCCAGGGGGAAGGGGAAGGTGACCGTATGCAGCGTCGAAGGAAACAGTCGTCAGGCGCGATGTGTAAGGAGGGGGGCGAGATGAAGAGATTGAGGGAGGGCGTTCCAAACTTTGGGGGAGTAGTGGCTAAAGGCACAATTGCTGATGGTGGAGTGAAGGATTCGGGGGACATGGAGGAGGCCAGGTCCGGTAGAGTGGAGGCAGCGGGTACTGCTGTAAGGAGAGAGGAGGTTGGAGACGTAGTGGGGGGTGCAGAGGAGTGGAGGGATTTACACACAAGAGTAAGGATCTTGAAGTCGGCGCACTGGACAGACTTTGTCTTCTTTTGCTGAGCAAATTGTTATGTTCTTATGTTCTTCTAACCTTAACCCAGTGGCTGCCAGGTTCACCCCCAAAATACACCGTCTCCCCACAAAAATCACAAGCAAAGCCAGTGGAGCCTTACTGGTATTCACTCAGGAAATATGAAATAGCGTTGTTTCTCTCATGTTCAGCAATCAATCAAAGAGGTGCTGACATTTTTGCTTTGTCTAGCGTGCCAGCGATCAGCTGAGAAGAATAATTAGAAACGTCCTTTTCCCTGGAAGATCTGCCAACATCTCAAAGACACCAGTTGGCTGTCAGACAGGTTTTTCCGATAGAAGTTATAGAAATTTATAATTTACAATTTACAGGGCAAAGACAGACGTCATTTGGCCCACTGTTTTGGAATCCCATATTGGTTAGAGCCCTCACCTCGCAAGCAAGAGGACCTGGGCTCAGTTATAATAGAAATAATAATCCTTACATTTGATGTAGCGCTTTTCACATCTCATCAATGCTTCAAACCTCTTCACAGAATATACTGTAAAGTGAATTAACTGTACATATTTGTGGGTGAAACGCGGCAGCCAATTGTGCACAGCAGCGTTCCCCACAAACAGTCATCGATTGAAATGACCAATTTTGTTACTATTGTTTTTTTTAGAAGGATTATTATTAGGCGCGTGTGTGTGTGTGTGGATGTGGAGTAAGGAAACTTGCTCAAGGTTTCACCCTGACCCATCTGGATTAGAAACACAAGTCTTACATTTGTAAGGCGAGTGCTCTAAGCACTGAGCTTAGATGTTCCCAAAACTCCCTGGATCTCTCACCCCCCCCCCCCCCCCCCCCCCCACCCCCCCGATCCTTGTTAAATACAGATGATTCCCATTTCAGATCAGTGGGTCAGATAACAGCTGTGAATAATGTGGAACATATAGCTCAGTGTTTTGTAACTGATACTGTGATAGTCCCCACATCCTCTCTCTCTCTCTCTCTTTCTCTTTCACGCTCTCTTGTGTTTGAATCCTCACTTTATTGCTCATCTGTATCTCTGTGCAAATCTTGTGGTTGCAGATACCAAACACTTCTGTGTGTGTGTGTGTGTGTTTCAGGGGTAGGGAGATGGTGTCTGTGTGTGTGTGAGAGAGATAGTGTGTGAGAGAGAGAGAGAGACAGTATATATGTGAATGAGAGAGAGATAGCGTTTGAGTGTGTGAGAGGGATTGCGTGTGTGTAAGAGACTGTGTGTGTGTAAGAGAGATTATGTGGGTCTGATGTGTGGGAGAGAGAAAAAGGCTTTGGGTGTCTGTAAGAGAAAGACTGTGTGTGCGAAAGAGAGAAGATGTGGTTCTGTATGAGAGTATGTGTGAGAGAGAGACTTTAGCTGTCTGTGTGTGAGAGTGTGTGTGTGAGAGTGAGAGAAAGAAAGAGACTTTGGGCGTCTGTGTGTGTGTAAGAGAGAGGGACAGTGTGTGTGTGTGAGTGAGAGATTATACTTTGCATGCATTCTCACATACAGTACATATATTTTGCACATAATTTTAAAAAATCCAACCCCCCTCTGCCTAAAATAAATGATATAAACTGGCCTAAGACACACACACACACACACACACCATATCTATTCTTAATCGTTCACAACTTTTAAATCAAGGCAGCATTTTATAATATAGTGTACAGTATTTTTATTAAAACAAAACAAATCGTAACTAATCTCTTTGAACAAATAGCTGTTTCGAGGGTGGGAGGGAGTGAGGAGGGAGTTAATTTTAACTGCATAAAATTACCCACTGATCACAAACCACTCACCCAAAAAATATTTTTTACAGAGGTGTGGCTGGGTGAGTACAAGTTGCAATAAGTTTTAGAGAAACTTATTTTTTCGGAAAACGATTAAAAAAAATGTAAATGACTATACCTTCTGTTGAGAAAAGTTGGCAAACTGGATTTTAGAACCAGGCTGATGATGGTAATGTCAATTTATCCATTGATGCACACATATTTCCAGAGCTCTGTTGTGTGGTTCGAAGGTGGAGAGAGAGAAAGAGAGAGAGATCTGGCTGCTATTTGGAGTCTAATTTCAGTGTTTAAAGTAAACTTATTCCCTCGATTACTGTCAGAGGCATTCTTTCCAACACACCCCACAACGCCATCCCATTCAATAGTCCAGTAACACAAAGCATTAACAACTACCTTAAAACTATTTCTCTCTCTCTCTCTCTTTCATTCACTCCTTCCAACACATACACACATACACAAACACTCACCTATTCATTCACAAAACAGATCCTCATCAAAGTGAATTTCCTCTCTCTCCCTCCCTCCTCCTTCCTGACTTTTCCTTACTTTTCTCCACCAAAAAAGTGTCCTTTTTAAAAAATAATACGTTTTCTTAAAAGCTCTGAAACTTTTTGCAGTTCTGTGGTTTTTTTCTCTCCCCCTCACTTCCCACAATTTTTTTCATACAAAATACAGAAGGGTTTTAGTGGCATTGATCCGTTGAATTCGCCATCAAAATTCTCTGCAAAACAGATAAGTTTCCAATAAAAGAAAGTTGACATGCACCGTTCAAACAAGAATATACTCAGGAACTTGTTAAATCTCTCTCTCTCTCTGCCTGTAATGTTGAGAAGAGGTGATTGTATTCTTCCAAATATCCCTTAAGAATCTAGTCTTCAAATCCATCCGCTTGAGGTGAAGAGCTTGACCTAGAACTTTGCTGCTTTCTGTGTGTAGGTGAGTTGGGATGTGCAAATCAGTTCAACTTACTCCTCACAGCATCTGGTCTACAAGTGAGAGAGGCAGGGAGGGAGTGTGTGTGTGAGAGAGAGAGAGAGGGAGGGAGGGAGGGAGAGAGGGGGAAGGGAGGGAGGGAGGGGGGAGTGGAAGGAATGAAGCAGTAAAATGCTTTTGCATTCTGGATTCAGTCCAACTCCAGGGTTAGATTCTCAGCGCTTGTTAATGATCACTTAGGTTTGTCACAAGAAAAAAGCTCCTTCAGATATCTCGAGGCACATCTTGTTAACATTAATGATAATAATAATAATCCTTGTATTTTCATATAGTGCTTTTTACCTCTTCTAGACTGTGTCTCAAAACGCTTCATAGAATAAACTGTAAAGTGAATTGACTGTATATTTGTGGGCGAGACACGGCAGCCAATTGCGCACAGCAGCGCCCCCACAAACAGTCATGGATTGAAATGACCCATTTTGTCATTGTGGGTTTTTTCGGAGGGATTTTTATTAGGCGTGTGTGTAGAGAAAATTGCCCAAGGTTTCACCCTGACCTGCCAGGAATTGAACCCAGGTCTCTCTCTAGTAACGAGTGTTCTAACCACTGAGCTACAGGACTCCATGAGCATAGACTGTTTTTTGGGAGTCACCTAGGTGTCTGACACACACGGAAATCTGTCACCGTTGCTTAGGAGTCTCCAAACCCAACTGAGAAGTGCTTTTTACATCTTAAAGCGCTTCGCAGAATAGTAAAGTGAATTGACTATATTTATGGGCAAAATGTGGCAGCCAATTGTGCACAGCAGCATCCAATAAACAGTCGTGGGTTGAAATCAACACCAATTTTATTATTGTGGGTTTTTTTGGAGCGATTATTATTAGGCATGCGGAGTAAGGAAACTTACCCAAGATTTCGCCCTGATCTGTCTGGATTCGAACACAGGTCTCACACTTGTAAGGCAAGTGCTCTAACCACTGAGCTACAGGAGCCAGACTCATTCATATCACTGTCTGGCTAAGCTTTCCGGCTGCTTGTCCACCTAGGACCCTCCCCATTAGTTAGTCAGTTAGTTAGTTGATTGGTTGGTTGGTTAGTTAGTGCGGGATTTGGCTGCAGGGATAATAGGATCCGTAGTGGAAGGATTCCCTGCCCCCCAGGTCCTGCTGATGAGCCAGGGCTGTGGGAGGTGGAATAGAGAGAGATTTGTCTTGTTCAATGGGACCAGGCATATGGCTTATAGTGGCCTTTTCTTCCCCTGAACATTCCTGTGCTTGTATGAAGAACCTAAACGTCTTGTTGTTAGGATAGAGACCAAGTGCCACATTTTTATATATTGGATTTAAGGAGAGAGGGAGAGAGGAAGGGAGGGTGGGAGGGAGGGGGAATGGAGGGAGAGGAAGCGAGATATGGAGGGACAGAGAGGCAGGGAGTGAGGGAGGAACGGAGGGATGGAGGGAGATGGAGGAAGGAGGGACAGAGAGGGAGGGACAGAGGGAGGGAGAAGGAGGGAAGGGAGACGGAGGGAGGGGCATTAAAGGAGAAATGGTATTTCTTAGCAACACAAACAGTGGTTATTTTGACAGCAAAGTGGACCTGGAGGTCAAGGTGACAGATAGAGCGAAGGATAAATGAAGCAGAAGTGGAGTCTTGTCACTGCAAAGTGAGATGTCAGATTGGCTTAGTTGGAGCTCCTGTAGCTCAGTGGTTAGAGCACTCGCCTTACAAGTGTTGAGACCTTTGATCGAATCCAGGCAGGTCAGGGCAAGACCTTGGGCAAGTTACTTACCCCACACACACACCTGATAATAATCCCTCCCAAAAAATCACAATATTAAAATTGGTCATTTCCAATCCACGACTGTTTGTGGGGACGCTGCTGGGCGCAATTGGCTACCGCATTTCGCCTACACAATGTACAGTCAATTCACTTTATAGTATATTCTGTGAAGCGCTTTGCGACGACAATAAAACGTGAAAAGCGCTATATCAAATGCAAGGATTATTATTATTATCCAGCGCCTCTTGGGTCAGAAGGTTGTGGACTCCAGCCCAGTGTCGTGACTTTGAACACTGTTTCTCTCTCACACTGTCCAGGCTAAAAATCCTCCTGATCACATTGGTGATTGTGCAAATTGGCCGCCTACGATCCCCTTACTTTACCCTTAAATCCCTCGCCCGTCTCCATTGGCTCCCCATTCTCCAGAGGATCGAGTTCAAGATCCTCGTCCTCACCTTCAAGGCCTTACATGGCCTTGCCCCGCCCTATTTAACCAATCTACTCTCCCCCTACAAGCCCACCCGGACCCTCCGTTCAACAGCACTTGGCCTGCTCCAAGCCGCCCGCCTGAACCGCCCCACCATCGGAGGCCGGGCCTTCAGTTTTTCCGCTCCCACCCTATGGAATACCATCCCCCAATCCCTCCATTTCGTTTCTTCCCTTTCCTCTTTCAAGGCCGGTTTGAAGACTTTCCTCTTCGACTGTGCCTTTTGTTCCACCCCGAATTTTTCAACCTCCTCTTCGTGTCTCACCCCTTCCCAAACACTCCCCTCCCAGCTCGGGTCACACGCCTCCTGTGCAGCGCCTTGGGACGTCCTCCCGACGTGAAAGGCGCTATATAAATGTAATTTGTTGTTGTTGTTGTGAAGCACTGTGAAACGTTAACAATAATAATAATAATCCTCGCATTTGACGCAGCGCCTTATCACCTCTTCGAGACGTTCCAATGCGCTTCGCAGGATAGACTGTAAAGTGGATTGACTGCGTAACTTGTGGGCAAAACGCGGCAGCCAATTGCGGACAGCAGCATCCCCACAAACAGTCGTGGGTTGAGTGACCGCAATATTTACGGAATTATTACCAGTGGAAAGCGATCCGATAAACTAATCAACTAACAACCTGGTTCCTACTTAGTGCTAGTTAAACAGAGGAGTATTAAATCCCTCCACAACCTCGCCCCACCCTATATCCTTGACCTCCTATCCCATTGCCAACCTGCCAGCTCCCTCTGCTCAGCAGGCTCTGGTCTACTCCACATCCCCCGACCCACCCGCCCCACTATTGGCGGGCGAGCCTTTATCCACTCTGTCCCCAACCTCTGGAACTCCATCTCGCAGGCCCGCCGCCTCGCTTGACCCCTCCTCAACCTCCTTCAAGTCTCGCCTCAAGACTCTCCTCTTCGATAGACCCACGGAAACTCCTAATCGCTTCCTTCCCCCCCTCCCACCCCTTCATCCCCAGCTCGGGTCTAAAGCAGTGAATGTCCTGCATCTTGGGATGTCCTCCTGACATGAAAGGTGCTATACAAGTGGTATTTTATTATTGTTGTTGTAGGGAAACTCGTCTAAGATTTCGCACTGGCCAGGGAATCGAACCCAGGTCCTCTCTCTTGGCGAGCGCACAAACTACTAACATACAAGATTTATCGTGAACATGATACACAACATGGCAATGGGTTGAAGAAGAATCTCTCGGTGTGTGTGTGTGTGTGTCGAGAGAGAATCTGTGAAGATAGGGTCATTAATCATCGATCTCCAGTTACGGTGGCTGGTGAGCCGATTGCCAATTATAACACAGCACAACACCACACCATTCACAAAGCAACTCTGGCTGTACTCCCCGGAGAGACAGAAATCATTTTGTGGGCTCAAGCTGTGAAAACAAGTGTGAGCCATTGTTTATTTTTGCAAACGGACGTCAGAGGATATCAGCATCAGCATTCGATCAAGATGATGCCTTGGAATGTGTTTTTCTTTGCTCCCTGTTAGATCCCCGCCAGAGTCACCTAAAATTAATAATAATAATAATCACAATAATTCTTGCATTGGATACACAGCGCCTTATCACGCCTTCGAGACGTATCAAAGTGATTCACCGTAAAGAGAACTGACTGTACATTTTGCGGACGAAACGCGGCATTATCTCCTGTAGCCCAGTGGTTAGAGCACTCACCTTACAAGTGTGAGACCTGTGTTTGATCCAGGCAGATCAGGGTGAAACCTTGCACAAGTTTCCTTACTCCACATGCCTAATAATAATCCTGCCAAAAAAAACACAGTAATAAAATTAGTCATTTTAATCCACAATGGTTTGTGTGGACGCTGTTGTGCGCAATTGGCTGCCGTGTTTCACCCCCAAATATGCAGTCAATTCATTTTACAATTTATTCTGTGAAGCGCTTTGAGCCGTCAATAAGATGTGAAAAGCGCTATTTCAAAGGCAAGGATTATTATTATTACCATTATTATTCTTTTGCAATGTTTATTTTGTGATGGGATTATTATCCCCCGGAAAGCAAACAGCCAATCGACTAACAACCAGGTTCCCACTTAACGCTAGTTAACACAAGTGTGTAGAGTTTGAAAAGTTACCCTGACCAGGAATTGAACCCAGGTCCTCTCGCTTGCGAGGGGAGTGCTCTAACCACTACACTACAGGATTCCAAGAGGTCATTGGAAGGATTCGATAGGGTCAATTGGCTGTTTCCACTTGCTGATGTGTCCAAATAGAGGCTGCCAATATAAGGTATAGCCAGTAATGAATCTACAGAGAAGCTGGTGCGAATGTGTTACCTGTGGACGATACATTTTGTATCTTCCAACGTTTTCTCCTCAAAGACCCGCACAGTTTCTCACGGCGTCCCCCAGGGCTCTGTCCTCGGCCCCCTCCTTTTCACCATTTACATGCTCCCTCTGGGCGATGTTATCCGCAAACATGGGGTAAATTTCCACATGTATGTGGATGACACCCAACTGTACCTTTCCGCCTCATCCCTCAACCCCCAGACCATCGATGTTCTGACAGCATGTCTGTCCGACATTGAGTCCTGGATGAGGGACAACTTCCTCCAATTGAACGTGAGCAAGACCGAGGGCCCTACTGATTGGCTCAAGCCATGCCTCCGCACATCGGGCGCTGCCAGCCTCAACATCCAAGGCTGTACTCTCCACCTCACAAAGCCAGTCAGGAACCTCAGCATCACGTTCGACCATAAACTCTCCTTCCTCCCCCACATCCGTGCCTTGACCGGCACCGCTTATTTCCACCTACGCAACATTGCCAGGTTCCACAACTATCTCACCCCCCACGCTGCCGAAACACTTGTGCACGTATACATCACCTCTCGGCTGGACTACGGAAACTCTCTCCTCGTCGGCCTCCCCAGCTCCTCCATTCACAGGCTGCAGGTCATCCAAAACTCTGCAGCCCGTGTACTATCCCGCACCTGCCTCCGCGACCACATAACCCCCACTCTCGCCCGTCTCCACTGGCTCCCCATCCTCCAGAGGATCGCGTTCAAAATCCTCGTCTTCACCTTCAAGGCCTTACACGGCCTTGCCCCACCCTATTTAACCGATTTACTCTCCCCCTATAAGCCCACCCGGACCCTCCGTTCAGCAGGACATGGCCTGCTCCAAGCCCCCCGCCCGAATCGCCCCACCATCGGAGGCCGGGCCTTCAGTTTCTCCGCTCCCACCCTGTGGAATTCCATCCCCCAATCCCTCCACCTTGTTTCTTCCCTTTCCTCTTTCAAGGCCGGTTTGAAGACTTTCCTCTTCGACCTTGCCTTTTGTTCCCCCCCGAATTTTTCGACATCCCCTACGTGTTTCACCCCTTCCCGAACACTACCCTCCCAGCTCGGGTCACACGCCTCCTGTGCAGCGCCTTGGGACATCCTCCCGACGTGAAAGGCGCTTTATAAGTTTAAATTGTTGTTGTTGTAAATAGCACGAATATGTATGTATATATTGTGGAGTCTTGTAGTTCAGTGGTTAGAGCACTTGCCTTACAAGTGTGAGACCTTCGTTCGAATCCAGGCAAATCAGTGTGAAACCTTGGGCAGGTTTTCTTACTCCACACGCCTAATAATAATATGTCCCCCAAAAATCTATAATAAATTGTTCATTTCAATCCACGATTGTTTGTGGGACACAGAATTTACTATAAAGTGAATTGACTATATATTTTTTGGGCGGAACACGGCAGACAATTGCACGCAGCAGCGTCCCACAAACAGTCTTGGATTAAAATTTATTATTATTTATTCGAGGGGTTATTATCAGGAGTGTGGAGTAAGGAAACTTGCCCAAGGTTGCGCCCTGTCTGGAATCGAACCCAGATCTTTCACCTGTAAGGCAAGTTAACTACAGGTGTCCACAAATGAGATGAAACATTGGGCAAGACCGTGATTTGAATCTACCGTCTCTGGCTTCGAAATTCCACTCATTTCCATAAACCTTGTGGCCACCATTATTATTATTATTATTATTCTTGACAAGTCCTGTGGAGTCCTGTAGCTCAGTGGATAGAGCACTCGCCTCGCAAGTGAGAGGACATGGGTTCAATTCCCAGCAGGGTGAAACATTGGGCAGGTTTCCATACTCCACACGTCTCTGTTTTCCCAACAGTAAGAAGGAATCCGGTTGCCAGTTGATTGGAGAATAGTGTGAGGAATATTTAATGTCCACCTGAACAGACAAAAAAATTGGGATTTGGGTTAAAAGTTATAATAATATAATAATAATCCTTGCATTTTGATATAGCACTTTTCACGTCTTCTAGACATCTCAAAGCGGTTCACAGTGTATACTGTAAAGCGAATTGTCTGTATATTTGTGGGCGAAATGCGGCAGACAATTGCGCACAGCAGTGTACCCACAAACAATCGTGGGTTGAAAATGACCTTTTTTTTTTTTTTGGAGGGATTATTTTATTAAGTATGTGTGTGGAGTAAGGAAACTTGCCCAAGGTTTCACACTGACCTGCCTGGATTCGAAACACAGGTCTCACGCTTGTAAGACGAGTGCTCTACCTACTGAGCTACAGGACTCCAGTTAATAGGATCCCATGTCTCATTTGAAGGACGAGAATCTAGCGTTACCCCCGGTACTGCAATGGAGCATCAGTATAGGTTATCAAATCCCTTCTCCCCCGCTCCCCCACTCACACACACACACACACATAAATCCCCCCCACTCCTCGCTCCCCCCTTTAAAAAGGTTAAAGCTCAACATCTTGAGCTGGCTTTATTTAAACTGCGGAAGGCAATAAAAATCACCAGGCACCAAGGCTTTAACAAAGTGAACTGTGTTTAGCAAAACTCAATGGAAAACTGCATTGCGATTGGGGTCACAGGGAAAGGTTCTGTCCATCTCCCTCCTACACCAAAGGGGACATCAAACACTCAACTACCAGCTACCAACTCCCAGGCTCAGGTTTGGGGAGAGGAAAAGGGGAAACAAGATCTATATTATATACAAGGCCATTCTAGCTCTGAGATTTCCATCCCACTCTTAGCCTGTGCTTTTTTCCCCCCTTAAAATATAAGCTGTAAAAATGCTTTCAGTTTCATGTTTTGAAGTTTCATAATTTATCACAACATCAACAACTGGAGTCAACCCATGAAGTCCTGCAGCTCATTGGTTAGAGCACTCACTCGCATTACAAGTGTGAGACCTGTGTTCAAATCCAAGCAGGTCAGAGCGAAACCTTGGGCAAGTTTACTTACTCCACATATCCAATAATAATCCCTCCAAAACACCGAATAATAAAATTAGTAATTTCAATCCACGACTGTTTGTGGGACGCTGCTGTGCGCAATTGGCTGTCGCGTTTCGCCTACAAGTATACAGTCAATTCACTTTACAGTATATTCTATGAAGTGCTTTGAGACGTCTAGAATACGTGAAAAGCGCTACATCAAATGCAAGGATTATTATTATTATAAATGAAATTTACACAGGAAGATGGCCCAAGGCGCTGAGCAGTCAAGGATTTGGATCAGAGCTGTGGGTTTGGGGTATTTAGAGGGTTAATGGGCAGGGCAGGTAGGGGGTAGGAGAGTTGGCTGAAGGCTCGGTCAAAGACGAGTGTCTTGAGACCGGTTTTGAAGGAGGCAAGGGAGGAAGCGAGGTGAAGGGACTGTGTGATGGAGTTCCAAAGCGTAAGGGCAGAGAGGCTGAGGGCTGAAGGTTGAGCGGAGAGAGCGGACAGGTTGACATGGAATCAGCAGGTCAGAGAGGTAGGAAGGAGCAAGGCCGTGGAGGGCTTTGAAAGCGATTGATGAGGATTTTGAAATTTAAAACCAGATTGAAAATGTTTCCACAAATTCCGTGCCAAGAGGTTTAATTTAATGGCCAATATAACAACCGGGTTCATACTGACTGCTAGATAAACAGAGGCTTAAGGAAACTAGCCTCAGGTTTTACCCTGACCGGGAATCGAACCTGGGTCCTCTCGCATGCGAGGCGAGTGCTCTGACTAATCCACAAAAGAATTCCACGACCCTGTGTCAGTTATGGCCTTGCACTTTCCCATGAATCTTCGTGAAGCACTTTGTGACATCCTTCTGATGTGAATGGTGCTATACAGAGAGCAAGAGTTACTGTTATAATAATAATTTTAAAAATCCTTGCATTTGATATAGCGCTTTTCAGATCTCATCGACGTCTCAAAGCGCTTCACAGAATATACTGTCAAGTGAAATGCAGCTGCCAATTGCGCACAAAAGCGTCCCCACAAACAATGTGGATTGAAAATGACCAATTTTTATTATTGTGTTTTTTTTTGTTGGACGGATTATTATTAGGTGTTTGTCTGTGTGTGTGGAGCAAGGAAACCTATCTAAGGTTTTGCCCTGATCTGTCTGGATTTGAACACAGGTCTCATGCTTATAAGGCGAGTGCTCTAACCACTGAGGTACAAGAGCTCCACAAGTGTTACGGGTCACACTCACGCCCCTGCTACCCCTGTTTCCGAGCTGTTAACAGACACGTTTCACACGCTATTGCTGACACTAACCACAGTATGAGATCTAACACCCAGGAGGGAAGGCTCTCATTGTCACCATACCCAGACATTCCACAGCCAAGGAATAGAGAACGTCTGATTCCCTTACCTCCCGATGACGGTAACATTAATATTAATAGTAATAATCCTTGCATGTGATACAGAGCTTTTCACATCTTATCGAGGTCTCAAAACCCTTCACAGAATATACGGTAAAGCAAATTGACTATATTTGTGGGCGAAACGTGGCAGCCAATTGTGCACAGCAGCGTCTTCACAAACAGTCGTGCTTTGATAATACTAATTGATTAATAATATTAGTATTACCCTGCTGTGTCCTTCCATGTGTTTGCGTTTTTTCTGTGTGAAAATGTACAAGTGTGTGGGTCAGGAGTGTGATCAGACTTGACTGTTTGTGGAGCTCCTGCAGCTCCGTGGTTAGGGTACTTGCCTTACAAGCGTGAGACCTCTGTTCGAATCTGGGCAGATCAGTGAAGTGCTTTGAGATGTCTAGAAGATGTATATGTGGGTGAAATGTGGCAGGCCAATTCTGCAAAGCAGTTACCCCAATACACACTCCAGAATTAGGTTAGCTGGTGAGGTCCCTCCAGGAAAAGAGAGACAGAGAGAGCACGAGAGAGAGTGTGCGCATTCCATTCCGGATGAGGGAAATTTCCATGTATACATATGTGGAATTCTCAGTCTGGCTTCGGACACTCTTAAGCAATAAGTTTCAGTGTTTGCCAGATTCCTGGCTGACCCCAAATAAACCTACAGCTCTTTTAAGGATCTCTTATTGTTCCATCGCTGTAAGGCTTTCTGTACCAGAGCTTTCCACATCCTCCCAGAACTCTCGCTGGGTGAGGAAACACTTCCTTGTCTAATCCCAGGGTAATTACAGCCCAGCACCTGCTCCTCGGCCGAGCCTGACTGCTGGAAGTTTGTGAATTCGAGTCCCGGTCTTGGCCTAGTTTATTACAGTTTAACAGCTGCAGCACTTAGCGACCTCACATCTGCCCGAGATATATATATATCTGCTTCTCAAGCTCTACACAGGCAGTACAGTGCTCTAATCGGCCCACACCTTCAGCATGTCCCCTGGCCCTAACCACTACTCTAGTAGAGTCCTGTAGCTCAGTGTGTTGGAGCACTTACCTCTCAAACAAATTGACCTACAAAATGTTAGATAAATTTCCTTTCTTCATGACCCCATCTCCCCCATCCTCGCTCGATTCCATTGGCTCCCCAACATCCAGAGGATCCAATTCAAGATCTTGTCCTCACATTTAAAGCCCTCAACAACCTGGCCCCACCCTCTATCCGTGACTTCCTATCCCCTTATCAACCTGCCCACCCACCCACTCCACTCAGAAGGCTCTGGCTTGCTCCACGTCCCCGACCCACGCACCCTACCATTGGCGGGTGAGTTTTCAGCCACTCTGCCCCCAACCTCTAGAACTCCATCCCGCAGTCCCTCCGCCCCGCTCGGCCCCTCCCCCATGGCCTCCTTCAAGTCTCGCTTCAAGACTCTCCACTTCGATGGACCCATCGGCAACTCCTAATCCCCCTTCCCTCCCCACCCAGCCCCTCCCATCCTCAGCTCAGGTCTGACACAGTGATTGTCCAGTGCCTTGGGACATCCTTCTGATGTGAAAGGTGCTATACAAATGTAATTTTGTTTGTTTGTTTGTTTCTCCAGTCGCCTCTGTTTCTCCAGCAGTCAGTAGGAACCAAGTTGGTAGGAAACCAGTAGGAAACTTGGGACATCCTCTCAAAGTGAAAGGGTGGTCAATCAACATAATTTTGTTGTTGTCGTTGCTGTGCACAATTGGCTTCTGCGTTTCGCCCACAAATATACAGTCAATTCACTTTACAGTATATTCTATGAAGCGCTTTGAGATGTCTAGAAGATGTGAAAGGCGCTGTATCAAATAAGGATTATTATTATTATTGTTAATCGATGCGCAGATCACTTTTGCGTGGGTGACAATCCCTTTAAAATGATTTTTTAAAATAGCAATAATATGATCACTCAATCTATCACTGTTTGTGGGATGCTGCTGTGTGCAATTGACTGCTGCATTTCACACAGAAAACCCACCCTCAGTCAATCCACTTCAAAAAACATATTCTGTGAAGCACTTTGAGACGTCTCGAAGATGAGAAAAGGTGGTAATATTAAAGGCCAGGATGATTATATTATTATACTACTAATAATAATTATTTGATTTGATATAGTACTTTTCACATCTTCTAGACCAGTGGTTCTCAACCAGGGGTACATGTACCCCAGGGGGGTACAACATTACTTCCAGGGGGTACAGGTGACGGTACATTGATTTATTTAGCTCTTTTATTTAGCGTTTTATAGCCTTCCAAATTGTATATTTAATTGTTATTCCTCTCATTTTGTATGTGCCAGTTATTTTGTTATATAAGGAAAGCTTGGTCATAAAATAAATAACCACTGAGCTACAGGAATCCACATTATATAAAAAGGCTAATAAAATGAAGCTACAGCAGTCTGTACACTATGTGTCTTGACACTAAGCTGGCGTCTGAACTTTGTGACTATGTTTTCTTATCAGATGAACGTCTGTCACTGCAGATTCCCAGTGTGTGGTGTATGATGGGGTTAGGAGGTTGGTTGAGGGACCTGGGATTATGGATGGAATGGAAGCGATCAGATGTGGCTCATCTGACCTGTCCCAAGGCTCCAAAACATTCCCTAATACCCTCAGCTATCCCCAGCCAAGAATCTATCACATTACCTCTAACCTCACTAATTGACACGTGCTGACATTATAAAAATATTCTCTGCAGCAGATTTTCTATTCCCTGCTGTAATCTTCTCATAATAATAATAATTTCCCCCCATCTATTTTACACCCACTCTCTCCACCACCCCTTAATAAACATTAATCATTGACAGCCCACTTTAGTCACAGTTTTAAGTTACATCCCCACTGGAATGCATCAATTTTAGTTTATGTGGAGCTTCTGTAGCTCAGTGGTTAGAGCACTCGCCTTACAAGCGTGAAACCTGTGTTCAAATCCAGGCAGATTAGAGCGAAACTTTGGGCAAGTTTCCTTACTCCACACACACACACCTAATAATAATCCCTCAAAACAAAAACATAATAATAAAAATTGGTTATTTTCAATCCACAACTATTTGTGGGGACGCTGTTGTGCGCAATTGGTTGCCATGTTCCGCCCACAAATATACAGTCAATTCACTTTTCAGTATATTCTGTGAAGCGCTTTGAGACATCGATAAGATGTGAAAAGCACGATATCAAATGCAAGGATTATTATAATGATAATCATAGCAATAATCCTTGAATCTGGTACAGGGCTTTTCAAGACAGGAGGACATCTCAAAGCGCTTCACAGGATTTTACTGAAAAGTGGAGTGACTGTGTGTTTATTGCGGGGTAATCAATTTGCACACAAACAGCCAATGAAGTTAATGAACGATATTTATTGAAGGGGAGGATTGAAGCAACAAACAGCAAAATAACAACAAAATGACACTTGTATCACGCCTTTCACATCAGGAGCATGTCCCAAGCCGCTAGACAGTCATTGTTTCAGATCCGAGCTGAGGGAGGGGACGGGGAGGGTGGAGTGAATGGTAGTGGGGGGGTTTGGAATGACTGATGGGACCGAAAAGAAGGGGAGCCGGGACTTGAAGGAGGGCAGGGAGGGGGTGAGATGGAGGGTTTGCGGGATGGAGTTCTAGAGGTTGGGGGCAGAGTCGCTGAAGGCTCGCCCGCCGATGGGGTGGTTGGGTCAGGGGACAGGGAGCAGGCTAGAGTCGTCTGCTGCGCGGAGGGAGAGGGCAGGTTAGTAGGCAGGTTGAAAGGCAGACACCAGGAGAGAAATTAATCTTAATCTTAATCTTGTTTAGACTAGTGCAGTGTGATGTTTAACGTCCACCTGAACAGAACAGGCAGACAGAGCCAGGGGTTGATCTAAAAGACAACAGGTCTGACAATGCAATCAATTTCTACCTCCCCCCACTCCCCCGCCTACTCCCCTTCCCCATGCCCACCGCCCCCTGCAGAACTGAATTGGTGTGTCAGCCTGGACTAAGTAAGCCTTTAGCCACTGTGCTCCCAGCGTCTGCAACTCCATCCCACAGTCCCTCTGCCTTGCCCCCTGGCCTCCTTCAAGTCCCTCCTCAAGACTCCTCTTCGATGGACCCATCAGCAACTCTAGTTCCCCCTCTTCCTTCCCCACCCTGTCCCCAGCTCGGGTCTGAAGCAGTGACTGTCCAACGCTTGGGGACGTTTTGATTGTACATGAAAGGCGCTGTATATAAGCAAGCGCTTATCGTTGGTGCTTTTCTAAATCGTTATGTGGCATGAAACTAAAGAACTGCCAATTACAAAAACAAAAACAAGTTCCCTCTTATTTCCAATTGCTGCAATTAGTTTGGCCAGATGTGGAAACCACTTGTCATTGTCAGATCGCTTTCCAGAGGGTAATAATTCCTTTGTTTGTCAGCGGATTGTGGGACGCTACTGTGCGCAATTAATTGGCTGTCACATTTCACCAACAAAAACAACTGAAACTGATTGACCGTACATTCAGTCAAATGCTTTGAGACATCTCAACAATGTGATGAGGTGCTCTAATAATAATAATAATCCTTGCATTTGATACAGTACTTTTCACATCTTATCGACGTCTCAAAGCGCTTCACAGAATATAATGTAAAGTGACTTGACTATATTTGTGGGCGAAAAGCGGCAGCCAATTGCGCACTGCAGTGTCCCCGCAAGCCACTGTGGATTCAAAATGACCAATTTTTATTAGTTTTTTTTGAGGGATTATTATTAGGCGCATGTGTGTGGAGTAAGGAAACTTATAAAGCGTGAGACCACTGAGCTACAGTGGTCTAACCATTGAGCTACAGGAGAATAAGGAAACTTAGAATCATAGAATCATAGAATTTTACGGCACAAAAGAAGGCCATTCGGCCCATCTAGTCTGTGCCGAAACTTGCCCAAGGTTTCAACCGCGATGCAAATCAAACGCCCGCCCTCTCACTTGTGAGGCGAGCGCTCTAACCACTGAGCTACAGGACTCCACTGGGTTTGAATTCACAGAAGGGGAAAGTTTTTTAGCTGGAGCGCTGGTTGTCTGTGCCAGATCACCACTGAAATCATAGCCTCTTTGCATCCTGTGTAACACAGGTGCTACTAGATGGAAACTTTCCAAGCTGTGTGTGGGGAGGTAGGAGAGAGGCAATTGGGAATGGTGGTGAGAGAAAGAGAGAGCAGAGCAGAGGAAGGGAATCTGTGAAGGGAGCTCGCTCGCTACACTAAACCCAGACAGTGTTTCTTTTCCCCCCACAGCAAAGAAAAGAGCAACTTGGGAGGAAATTACTCTCAGAATCATTGGAATGGAAATGTTGTACGTGTGGCAGCCATGGGATTTCTGGTGCAAGATGTGTTATGATGTCTCATGCAGAGGGATATGGTGGCTGGGGCTTGTGAGGGGCTTCAAGTCAAAGCTTCGAGGCAGCAACAGTAATAATAATAATAATCCTTGCATTTGATATAGCGCTTTTCACACCTTATCGACGTCTCAAAGTGCTTCACAGAATATACTGTAAAGTGTATTGACTGTATTTTTGTGGGCGAAACGCGGCAGCCAGTTGCACACAGCATCATCTCCATAAACAGTCGGATGGGGAGCCAATGGAGCCAGGCGAGGTGGGAGTGATGTTGTTGCAGAGCTAATGGTCTAGTTGGACAATCACTTACACTTATATAGCACCCTCCACATATATAGAATCTCAGAGGTTTAAATAAGCAGCGGGAAAGGTTACCAGACAGGTAATAATCCTTGTGTTTGATAGAGCAAATGTAGCTCAGTGGTTAGAGCACTCGCCTTACAAGTGTGAGACCTGTGTTCGGAATCCAAGCAGATCAGGGCGAAACCTTGGGCAAATTTCCTTACTCCACACACACGCCTAATAATAATCCGTAAAAAAAAAACACAATTATAAAAATTGGTCTTTTCAATCCACGACTGTTTGTTGGGACAGTGCTGTGCACAATTGGCTGCCGCATTTCGCCCACAAATATACAGTCAATTCACTTGACAGTATATTCTGTGAAGCGCTTTGAGACATCGATGAGATGTGAAAAGCGCTATATCAAATGCAAGGATTATTATTATGAGAGCACCTTATCACATCGTTAAGACGTCTCAAGGCGCTCGACTGAATGTACTGTCAATCAGTTTCAGTTGTTTTTCTTGGAGAAATGTGGCAGCTAATTAATTGGGCACAGTAGCGTCCCACAAACAGTTGACAACAGAGGAATTATTACCCTCTGGAAAGCGATCTGACAATGACAAGTGGTTTCCACATCTGGCTTAACTAATTGCAGCAATTGGAGATAAGAGGGAACTTTTTTGGGAGTTTTGTTTATGTAATTGGTGGCTCTTTAGCCTAATGCCACATAACAATTTGGAAAAGCAGCAACGATAAGCGCTTGCATATGTACAGCGCCTTTCATGTACAATCAAAACGTCTTGAAGCTCTTTGCAAAATAAATTGGATTATTGTGCGTTGGGTGTTAGAAAAAGCTGCGCTTATGGGGAGATTATTATTGTCTGTCGCTCTCGAAATGAATCGCTGGCCATGATTGCTAATGACAATTCCTTCCATTTGACACAGCTCCTTGCACGTCATTGTTCTACTTGATTTTACTGTAAAGCGTAGTGACTGTAAACGCAAAGGAGGCAGTTAGTTTGCACACAACAACATCCCACCAACAGACATGAAGTGAGTGACCGATCTTATCTGGAGGAATTGTTGGCCAGGACACAAGGAGAGAGAAACAGAGCGCGAGAGAGAGAGAAACTCCATTCTCTCTTTGCGAGTAGCACCATGGGGTCTTTAACTTCTGTCCACCTAACAGGCTCCCATTCAGCACACACTTGGAACTCACATTGTCTAAGATGAGGATCCAATGCAGCGCTGGGGGCTGTTACATTGTCAGAGATGCCGTCATTCTGATATGTTGAATAAATCCCCAATAAATTGGTCATTTCAACCCACGACTGTTTGTGGGGACGCTGCTGTGCGAATTGGCTGCCGCGTCTTGCCCATAAATATATAGTTAATTCACTTTAAAGTATATTCTCAGCAGGCTCTGACCTGCTCCACATCCCCAGACCCACCCGCCCCACTATTGGTGGGTGAGCCTTTCGCCACTCTGCCCCCAACCTCTGGAACTCCATCCCGCAGTCCCTCCACCTGGCCTCCTTCAAATCTCGCCTCAAGACTCTCTTCTTCAATGGTCCCGTCGGCAACTCCTAATCCCCCACTTCCCTCTCCCCTGTGCTCAGCTCTGGTCTGAAGCAGTGACTGTCCAGCAACTTGGGACGTCCACCTGACGTGAAAGGCACTATACAAGTATAATTGTGTTGTTTGTTGTTGTATTCTGTGAAGTGTTTTGAAACATCTAGAAGACATGAAAAGCCCTATTATTAAATTATTATTATGTGCAAATCAGCCGCCCCATTTTGCCTTCATAACAACACTGTCACCCCACTCACTACATTATATCCCGAGAAGCTCTTTGAGAAGGCACACATGATCCTATCACGGAAGGCGCTATATAATATAATAATAATAATCCTTGCATTTGATATAGCACTTTTCACATCTTATCGACGTCTCAAAGCTCTTCACAGAGTATACTGCAAAGTGAATTGACTGTATCTTTGCGGGCAAAGCGTGGCAGCCAATTGCGCACAGCAGCGTCACCACAAACAGCTGTCGATTGAAATGACCAATTTTATTATTGTGTTTTTTTTGGACGGATTATTATTAGGCCTGTGGAGTATATCAAACGTAAGGATTATTATTATTATTACCTCCTCTCCTCTCCTCTTCTTCCCTACCCCACCAAAACCAATCACCAAAATCACCCCTGGCGTGACCAAAAATTCCTTCCTAAGGATTCCAGAGAAGAATCATTGCCAAAACAGCCATTGCCGAGCCTGGGGGGTGGAGGGGTGGCTGTGGGGGGTGGGGGGAGGGGGGATCTAAACAGCGTGAACAGTAAGGTTTCCTCGCACAGTATTTCACGGTAATGTGTGGCTTCTGAAAGCTCTGGAGTATTGAGCTGAACAACTGTACTCTATTCCAGGTTAGAGCATCAGATGGAACTCATTTGCTGACTGGTTCAAAGCCAAAGAGGCAGCATAAACCCAGTTTAGATGCAAAAGAGAAAAAAATATATCTATGAGTACCAGTTAGTGAGACTTCTGTAGCTGGCTGACGTTCAAGAGACCAGAGGTTATTGTTCCTCTGCTTGTCAGAAGGTTTATACAGCTTGGCACCTCGTGGCTTGGAATGTTTCTCTGTGCTGTGTTTCTCTCACTAGTTCATCTAAAAAATGTAGACCTGTCCATCTCGCTCATCCTCTCCTCCCTCCCTCCCTCCCTCCCTCCCTCCCTCCCTCCCTCCCTCCCTCCCTCCCTCCCTCCCTCCCTCCCTCCCTCCCTCCCTCCCTCCCTCCCTCCCTCCCTCCCTCCCTCCCTCCCTCCCTCCCATCCCCTTCCATTCCCTGCACCCCACACCCCGCCACAGTGTGTTTACAACAACAGCAACATCTTGAATTTGCATAGCAGCCTTCGCTTGTGTCCTGTATCTCAGTGGTTAGAGCACTCGCTTCGTAAAGAAGGGGACCTGGTTTCGATTCCTAGGCAGGTCAGGGCAAAACCTTAGACAAGTTTCCTACCAGACAACCTCCTTGGGATATCCTCCTGACGTGAAAGGCGCTATACAAGCGTAATTTTGTTGTTTTTGTTGTTGTTGTAGACATCTCAAAGCGCTTCTCAGAATTTACTGTAAAGTGAATTGACTGTATATTTTGTGGGTGAAACGTAAACACAACATGATTTTGCTGTTGTTGTTGTAATGCAATTATATAAATTGAATTGAAAAGCAAATGTAATTATCATCGTTGCGTTTGATATAGCGCTTTTCACATCATATGGATGTCTCAAAGCTCTTCACAGAATATATTATAAAGTGAATTGACTGTATATTTGTGGGCAAATTATTTATTGTATCCATGCATATCTTTGAAAGCTGACCATTTCAAATATATGTTAATAGTCCTGCTAACGTTTCACCCACAAAATACACACATTGACATGACTTTACAGTCAACCCATTGCGTCGTCTCGACGAGGCGAGAAGGCGTGATATAAAAGGCAAGGATTATTATCACCATTATTATCACACATGGCAATTATTGAGAAAATTCACGTTTGGTTGATGGAGAGTTCCGATTCCTCTGCCTTTCGCCCATAAATATACAGTCAATCCACTTTACAGTATATTCTGTGAAGCACTTTGAGACGTCGATAAGATGCAAGAATTATTATTATATTATTGGACAGCTCCTGTAGCTCAGTGGTTAGAGCACTCACCTTACAAGTGTGAGACCTCTGTTTGAATCAAGGCAAATCAGGACAATACCTTGGGCAAGTTTCCTTACTCCACATGCCTAATAATAATCCCTAAAAAAAAACACATTATAATTTTAAAAATTGGTAATTTCAATCCGCGATTGTTTGTGGGGACACAGCTGTGCGCAATTGACTGCCACAAACATACAGTCAATTCACTTTACAGTATATTCTGTGAAGCGCTTTGAAACATCGATAAGACGTGAAAAGACACTATATTAAAATGCAAAGATTATTATTAGACTCGAGTCTGATTATCCCTGGAAACTTGTTCCTCAATATCTAAAGCCTAAACATCAGAGAATTCCACATTTATTGTGCATAGAAAATAATCTTTTGTCTTAAATGTACTCTCTCTCCCTCTCTCTGTCTTCCTGGAGGGAACGTTCAGTGCTCGCCCCAAATTCCGGGAAGGATTAATGGCAAATTGGCAGGAGCGCAGGCTTCGAGGGATGTGGGGAACTGGATGATGGAGGTTGTTAGGAGGTAGAGGTTGAGGTAGAGACAGAGGGGGAGCATACGCCGCACAGGATGTATTGATGTATCTGTAAGGAATCTGCAGCAACACAACAGAGAAAAACAGACGGCTTTCCATCGAGAGAGCTGTCTGCCAAGTTTCCCCTGAGCTTGTCGTGCTCAGACCAACCAAACTGTGTGGAGCTCCCATAGCTCAGTGGTTAGAGCACTCGCCTTACGTGAGACCTGTGTTCTAATCAGGCAGATCAGTGGGAAACCTTGGGCAAGTTTCCTTACTTCAGACACACATGCCAAATAATAAAACCCACAAGAATAAAATTCATAATTTCAATCCACGACTGTTTATGGGGACACTACTATGTGCAATTGGTTGCCACGTTTCATCCACAAATATACAGTCAATTGACTTTACAGTATATTCTGTGAAGCGCTTTGAGATGTTGTTAAGATATGAAAAATGCTATATCAAATGCAGTATTATTATATATAACTGTCAGGGCTTTGGTGGGGGTATACAAAACTAGTCAGTCCATCCAAGTCCTGCCAACAAGACAAGCGTTGTCTGATCTCTCATCAACAGCAGCTAGGTGAGGAACAGGTATTATTCCCAGAAAAGGAATCAATGAATGGATTGTCATGGATTGAAGAGAGAGGGAAAGAGAGAAAAATCTCTAGAGCAGTGTGCCCTGTTGGAATAATAATCCTTGCATTTGATATAATAATAATAATCCTTGCATTTGATATAACACCTTATCACATCTTCTAGATGTCTCAAAGAATATACTGTAAAGTGAATTGACTGTATATTTGTGGGCGAAGTGCAGCAGCCAATTGCGCACAGCAGTGTCCCCACAAACAGTCGTGGATTGAAAATGACCAATTTTTACTAGTGTGGATTTTTTTGAGGGATTATTAGGTGTGTGTGGAGCAAGGAAACTTTCCCAAGATTTCACTCTGTACCTACCTGGATTTGAACACAGGTCTCACGCTCGTAAGCTGAGTGCTTTAACCACTGGGCACCTTACCACATCTCCAAGACGTCTCAAAGCGTTTCACGGCATACATTGTAAAGTGTCCCACAAACAGTTGTCGTTTGAGTGACCAAAATATTCTGGTTCTTTTGAGAATGATTATTCCCGGATGCACCAATCAACTAGCAACTGGATTTCTACTTACTTAGAGGTGTGTGTGTGGGGAGTGGGAGGGCAAGAAAACTTGCCCAAGGTTTCTCTCTGCCTGGGAATCAAACTCAGGTCCTCTCGCGTGCGAGGCCTTTAACCGTTGAGCTGCAGGACTACAGGAGCGAGTTGTAGAGTAAATTCCGTACATCTTATAGATTACCTCGCTGCCAGAGAAAGAGTGAAACAAACACTCGCTTAAACCTCAACTCAAAGTCAAATAAACTAAAGTCATTTACTGCAACACTTGTCCTCCGCCTTCCCCCTCCCCCTCCCCCCCACCCTCCCCTTCCCGCTTAATCCTTATATTTCCTTTGGGGATTACGTGAGGTTTAAGGAACAATTTGGGAAATGTTTTTTTAATGGAGGGCGAGAGTGGGAGGGGGAGTGAATGAGACCCCGAGGATTGTGTTTGTTAGAGCATTACAAAACAGCTGTTTTTTGTATGTATAATGTACTCAGGGCTTTTTAATTAGGAGATTTCGCTCCGGTTTCAGATAATACTCAAAATAATAATAAAAACACACCCCAAAAAAACTTTGCGTCTGATCCTCTAAACCTCTAATTTGTGAGTGTGTAGCTCAGTGGTTAGAGCGTTCGCCTCGCAAGCAAAAGGACCTGGGTTCAATTCCCAGACAGGGAGAAACCTTAGGCAAGTTTCCTTACCCTATACGTCTCTGTTTACCAGCAATCATAAGGATCCCAGTTGTTAGTCAATTGGGGAAATCAATTTCCGGGGATAATAATGGGCGAAACCTTGGGCAAGTTTCCTAACTCCACACACGTGCCTGATAATAATCCATGCCCCCAAAAAACACAATAATAAAAATTGGTCATTTCAATCCACGGCTGTTTGTGGGGACGCTGCTGTGCGCAATTGGCTGCCATGTTTCGCCCGCAAACATACAGTCAATTCACTTTACAGTATATTCTTTGAAGCTCTTTGAGGCGTCGTTAAGATGTGAAAATCTGGATGATTAGATAAGATGTGAAAAGATAAATTGTGAAAGGCACTGTATCAAATGCACGGATTATTATTATTATTGAAAGCGCTATGTCAAAATAGTAATAATATTCCATGCATTTGATATAACACTTTTCACATATTATCGATGTCTCAAAGAATAAATGAGGCCCTGGCCATTCTAATTGCTCCACAGGCCCAAGTCTGAGGGGCGAGCGAGATGCCAGCTACTATTAACTAATTTGTTGCTTTTGGGCTCCCCGCAGGTAAACTAATGGTTATAATTCTGGCAACAAATCCCGACTTGGCTCAAATCTTTCCTGGACCCATTAACCTCCTGTTAATAAGTACAATTAAGTCAATAAATTGCCATTCCCCCACTCCTATTAACACTTGGTATAATTTGGAGTGAGTTCATCTGACCTCCGATCACCTACATTCAAATGTGATTTTCTCCTCCTCTCTCCCTCTCTTTCTCCCACGCACCCCCCAACACCCGCCACTCCCTTCGCATCCCCCAAACCTCCCCACCCCTGCTCCCCCTTCCACTCCCCTCCTCTCTTCTTGTACCTCCCTCCTTCTCTCGATTGAAGTTAGCTGCGACATGGGTGATAAACTGCAAGGAGAAATAAAACAGATGTCTCTTGGGACAAGCATTTTGACAAGCAAGAGAGAGAGAGAGAGAGTGCAAGAGAGAAAGTGGGAGAAAGTGAGAGGGAGTGAGTGTGAGAGTGCGAGTGCGAGAGAAAGAGAGCAATAGAGAGAAAAGAGTGAGACAGAGCATAAGACAACCATCTTGCAATTTGTTACAGTAGAGCTCCTGCAGCTCAGTGGTTCGAGTTCTCGCCTTACAAGCTTGAGACCTGTGTTCAAATCCAGGCAGGTCAGGGTGAAACCTTGGGCAAGTTACCTTACTCCACACACACATCTAATAATAATCCATCCAAAAAATCCGCAATAATAAAATTGGTCATTTCGATCCACGACTGTTTGTGGGACACTGCTGTGCGCAATTGGCTGCTGTGTTTTGTCTACAAATATACAGTCAATTCACTTTACAGTATATTGAGACATCGATAAGATGTGAAAAGCACTATATGAAATGCAAGGATTATTATTATTCGAAAAAGAGAAAGGAGTTTCTCTCTCCCAACAATCTGCCGATATTTCATGGCTGTTTGTGGGGACGCTGCTGTGTGCAATTGGCTGCCGTGTTTTGCCCACAAAACATACAGTCAATTCAATTTACAGTATATTCTGTGAAGCACTTGAAGAACGTCTCGAAGACAGGATCAGGGGCTACATCAAATGCAAGGATTATTATTATTATATTCAGTTCAAACTCTCTGTGATCTGGTGAATTAACAGTGAGAACTATTACAGGAATCCTGGAGACCATATTCTGTTGCAATCAGTATCGAGGATTGAGTGAATATAAAAATATAAGAACTTGTTGAAAAAAACCAAGATTAAGTTCCATGCAGTTGTCCTTCCACCATCCTGGCAGTGACTTGACATGTCGGGTCCCAAACTATAATAATAACAATAATAAGAATGATCCTTGCATCTGCTATAGCGTTTTTCATGACTTCTACATGTCTCAAGGCGCTTCAAAGAATACACTGAAAAGTGAATTGACTATATTTGTGGGCGAAACACAGCAGCCAATTGCACGCAGCAGGGTCCCACAAACAGTCGTGGGTTCAAATGACCAGTTTGTTATTTTTTTGGGGGGGAGGAATTATCATTAGGCGTGTGTGAGGAGTAAGGAAAATTGCCCAAGGTTTCACCCTGACCTGCCTGGATTCGAACACAGGTCTCAAGCTTGTAAGGCGAATGAGCTAACCACTGAGTTACAGGAGCTCCACGTATATATCAAGTTTACCAAGACCTTCATACCTTTATACCAAGAATATACTGTGAAGTGAATTAACTGAATATTTGTGGGCGAAAGGTGGCATCCAATTGTGCACAGCAGCGTCCCCTCAAACAGCTATGGGTTGAAATGACCAATTTTTATTATTGTGTTTATTTTTCTTGGTGGGAGGGATTATTATCAGGCGTGTGTGTGGAGTAAGGAAACTTGCCCAATGTTTCACTGGGATCAAACCTTGCGAGGTGAATGCTCCCATCTACTGAACTACAACTTATTTCAGCCAAATGGGGCTGTAAATTAAGCGAGCAAAGGCATGGCTGCTCGTCAGTTTATTGTGGTTGAATGGAGCGTTTGTCTAATTCTCCACACCACATCTGGCTATGGCTGTGAGCTTCTCTCTCCCAAAGTTGCTTCAACAAAAATAAATGCAGTTCTGTCTACATACCTGAGGCCCTTTGAATAGCTCTTTGTTTCCTTTCCCTGTAACAGGAACAGATGTGGGTTCCTTTGTGTCGCCCTGGCCCAGTTGGTAGCTGTCTCTCTCTCTCGCCATTCAGGGCCTTGCCCCCACCCCCTCCCACCTCTCTGATCTGCTGTCCCCCTATGAACCTCCCCGCCCCACTCCGTTCAGCGGGCTCCGGCCTGCTCCATGTCCCCCGCCTGACCCGCCCTACCATCGGTCGACGGGCTTTCACCCTCTCTGCCCCCACACTCTGGAACTCCATCCTACAGTCCCTTCACCTAACTCCCTCTCTTTAAGGCCAGCTCAAGACCCTCCTGTTCGACTGTGTCTTCCCACCTCTCTCCCTCCCCTTCTAACTCACTCCCTCCTCTCGCCCCTACCCTGCCCCTCTCCCTTGCTCGGGTCCCGACCTGACTGTTCAGCACCTTGGGACGTTCTCCCGACGTGAAAGGCCCTCTATAAATGTCATTTTGTTGTTGTTGTTGCCTCTGGGTTGAAAGATTGTGTGTTCAAGTTGGGACTTTGAGCTCACAATTCAGGCCATGTAGATCGTGGAGTCCTGTAGCTCAGTGGTTAACGCACTCACTCGCCTTGCAAGCGAGAGACCTGGGTTTGATTCGCGGCAGGTCAGGTCAGGGCGAAACCTTGGGCAAGTTTCTTAACTTAACTCCACACACACATACATGCCTGATAATAATCCCTCGACAAAATAATAAATTGATCATTTCAATCCATGGCTGTTTGTGGAGGTGCGGCTGTGTGCAATTGGCTGCTGCGTTTTGCCCACAAATATACAGTCAATTAATTGTACAATATATTCTGTGAAGCGCTTTGAGACATTTAGAAGACGTGAAAAGCGCTGTTTAAAGGACAGCGTCTCCCACAGTACAGAGCTCTCCCAATGCTCCCTCAGACTGCACTGTGTGTGAGTTTGAATCATAAAGTGGGGAAGTTGGCCTGGCCATTCACTGAAGACTTCATAGAGAGAGTGACAGAACCCATTGGAAATCATGGAGCTTGTAAGGAGATGATGGGGAGTTGGGTTGCGTGATTGTGTGTTTGTGTATGTGTTTGTGTATGTGTGCATGTGTATATGTGTGTTTATATATGAGTGTATCTATGAGTATCTGTCTATGTGTATGTATATGTACGTGTATATATATGAGTGTATGTATATGTGTTTGTGTGTGTGTATGTGAGTGTTGTCAGTGACCGACAGACAACGGAAAGTCATTGAGACCGTCTTCCCCCCCTCGCCTGATGAGCTCCCCCTTCCTATTAGTTCCACTCGAACACATCGCTCATTCTAAATCACAGTGACGGGTTTCCTTGTGTGTCAGACAGACACCCAGCTGATCACAGTGACGGGTTTCCGTATGTGTCAGACAGACAGACACCTGGCTGATCGACCTACCAAAGCTATGTTCCTCAGTAGTCCCAGAGCTTGTTTATTTTGGCCGCGTAATCGCTGGTGATGTAGTGTCCAGACATCTTTCATTATGTAAGGTTTTGATAAGGTGAACGTTAATAGCCTGTTTCCACTTGTGGTGAGTCTGAAACAAGAGTGTATAAATATGATCTAACCAGCCGCGATCTAATAGAGAGTTTCAGAGCAACTTCTTTACAATGTGGAACTCATTCATTTAAGAATTTTTTTTAATTAAAAAAACTTTGAGGAGCTCCTGTAGCTGAGTGGTTAGAGCACTCGCCTTACAAGCTTGAGACCTGTGTTCGAATCCATGCAGGTCAGTGCGAAATATTAGACAAGTTTCCTTACTCCACACACAACTAATAATAATCCATCCACAAAAAAATATAATATTAAAAATTGGTCATTTCAATCCATGCTGTTTGTGGGGACGTTGCTTTGCGCAATTGGCTGCCGTGTTTCGCCCACAAATATATACAGTCAATTCACTTTACAGTATATTCTGTGAAGCACTTTGAGAAGTCTAGAAGACTTGAAAAGCGCTATATCAAAATGGAAGGATTATTATTATATTATTATTATAATCCTTGAAATAATAATCCTTGCATTTGATACAGTGCCTTCATAATGTCGAGAAGCCTCAAAGCGCTTCACAGAATATACTGTGAAATTAATTGAATGTGTTTTGTGGGAGAAACGTGGCAGCTAATTGCACACAGCAGCGTCCCACAAACTTTCCTTTTTGAAGGCATTATTGCCACCCAAAAAAGTGATCCGCCAATCGACGACCAACCGACTTACTACCAGGCAAACAGAGGAATGCGGAGGAAAGAAACTTGCCTAAGGTTTCGAACCCGGGTCCTCTCACTTGCGAGGCGAGTGCTCTAACCACAGTACTGTAGGACTCCATGTCCTTGAGGTAGGTAGATTTGATGTAAAACACGAGGGAGAGAGGAGAGGGAATAGGAGGGTTGAGGCTTACGTGAGGTATAAACAACTGACACTGACTAGTTGGATGAATGAACGTGTCTGTGTCATATTAACTGTGTGTAATTGTAGACAGACAAACTTATCTATGAACAATGAGACAGTCTGCCTCAGTCAGTGACACCGGCAGCAACAAAGTCACAAGGCTGTGCGTTTAAATACCACATTGAGAATTGGAGCTACTGTATATACAGTATATATATAGTTTAGGCTGACACTTCAGTGTAGTAACGGGGTTCAGCGCCTCATTGGCAGAGGCGAGGTCTTCCAGATGACACATTAAATCGATTTGCCCGTTTTATGCACATTTCTAAATGCCTTGGGACGCATTCTCAGAGGAGCTGTCCTCCGAATGAGACTTTAAATCCAAGATCCCATCTGTACCTGTTATGTGGAGTACTGTAACTCAGTGGTTAGAACACTTGCCTTACGAGCGTGAGACCTGTGTTTCGAATCCAGGCAAGTCAGGGCGAAACCTTGGGCAAGTTTCCTTATTCCACACACACGCCTGATAATAATCCGTCCAAAAAAAACATAATTATAATAAAATTGGTCATTTCAATCCATGACTGTTTGTGGGACACTGCTGTGTGTAATTGGCTGCCGCATTTCGCCCACAAATATACAGTCAATTCACTTTACAGTATATTCTGTGAGGCAAATTGAAGGGGCTGCAGAATAGAGTTCCAGATGGTAGGAACAGAAAGGCGGAGGGATCGGGTAGGTTGTTAGGACTTCAGGAAGTCACGGAGAAGCGAGATCGTGCAGGACTTTTGTATAGTGACTTCATAGCGTATCCCGCGAAGCACCTTTGAAGACATTCCTCGAAGAGATCAGCAACGCTTTAACTCAAGTTTCTTGTCCAACCAATCAAGGCTTCACTCAGCTAATTCTGTTATTGTAACATCAAAGGTAACGGATGTCATGTTAAGATTGGAGCCAGATGCAGCTGGGATGTACTGCAGGTCCTCAAATCAAATGATTTCCACAACTGTGGTTCGAATTATCAATTGCGCTATCTTCCCACAGGGATTGAGGAATGTGCAGAAGAGACAGCTGGAGATGGGCCCGACTCACCCAGTCGGCCCCACCTCTCCGCTCACACCCTCCAATGTTTCTCAGCCTGGCTCAGTTGGTATAGCACTCTACAGTCCTCTAGTGTAACGGTTAGAGAGCACTCGCCTTGCAAGCGGTTCAGTTTCCCGGACAGGGTGAAACGTTAGGCCAAGTTTCCTAATTCCAAACGCCTCTGTTTATCAGCAGTCAGTAGGAACCCAATTGGTGGATCGCTTTTCTGGAGAAAATAATCTTCAAAAAAAAATTGGACACTCGATCCACGACTGTTTGTGGGGATGCTGCAGTGTGCAATTGGCTGCCACATTTAGCCCACAAATACAAAGTCAATTCACTTTACAGCATATTCTGTGAAGCGCTTTAAGACGTTGATCAGATGTGAAAAGCTCTATATCAAATACAAGGATTATTCTTCTTTATGTTATTTTTATGAGTGAATTTTTATGAGGCAAACTTCTGACTCAGAGGAGAGAGCGCTAGCCACTGAGCCAGGCTGACTCCTTGCTCTAGGAATTCTCATTCCAATTCCCATTAAGCACTTTATTTGCCTCTATGAGGTACCATGAGATGCCTTTGGTTCTCCCCCATGGATAAATCAAGTCCTAGAGGTCGGGTGGGGAAGGGGGGGGGGGGGGAGGGGGAGAGGGGGCTTCAGTGGCTCAGAAGCTTACATCATGGGCCCCAAATATCTCAAGGGCATATTTGGAAGCAAAGAGGGTAAATAGCAATGGTTGCAAACGCATCTGTTTTTTTGTAATGGAAAAAAACCTTTTTTATCCTGACCTGACAATCCTTACATTTCATACAGCGTCTCATCATGTTTTCGAGACTTCTCAAAGCGCTTTGTGGGATAGCCTTCAGCCACTACTCCCCGAGGCTCTTGAACTCCCTTCCTCATTGTCTTCGTCTCTCCCCCTCTCTTCCCAGTTTCAGGTCTCAGCTAAAGACCTTTCTCTTTGACCGAGCCTTCGGTCACCTTTCTCCCCCTGCCCCTGGCCAGGGCCCGGGATCCAGTGTTGTGAAGCGCTCTGAGATGCTGTCCAGCATGGAGGGCGCTATATAAATCAAAGTTGTTGTTGTTGTTGTTGTAGCCGGTAAAGTGGAGTGACTGTGTACTTTGTGGGTGAAACGCAGCAGACAGTTTGCATACAGCAGTGCCTCACGAACGGCCATGAGTTGGGAGGGATTTGTTGGCCAGGACATAAGAAATAAATACCTTTAAATTTTATTTTATATAGAGCCATGGGATCTGTAACACCGCTGCTCTTTGCAAGTTTTATCACATGCAAAGCCTATTAATTTGGAGTCCTCTAGCTCAGTGGTTAGAGCGCTCGCCTCGCAAGCGAGAGGACCATGGTTTGATTCCCAGACAGAGAGAAATGTTGGGCAAGTTTCCTTACTTCACACGCCTCTGTTTACCCAGCAGGAACCCTATTATTAGGCGATTGGTGGATGGCATTTCCCCTGGGTAATAATAAGGCACTATATCAACTGGAAAGATTATTATTATAGACATTCAGAGGGCTCTGGTCTGCTCCATGTCCCCCGCCTGACCCGCCCTACCATTGGTGGATGTGCTTTCAGCCTCTCTGCCCCCACACTCGAGCACTGCATTCCACAGTCCCTTTGCCTCCCTTCCTCCCTCACCTCCTTCAAGGGCGGTTTCAAGGCCCTCCCCTTTTTGTTTCCAGAATTAGGTAAACAGAGGGTGCTTCTCTCCATAGAAAGAGAGAGAGCGCATTCCAATCCATCAGTCTAGCTCTGTGTAGGTGACAAATACACCAACACAAAAACACAGCCAATTCATTTTATAGTATATTCTGTCCAGAAGATGTGAAAATCGCCGTATCTAATGCAAGGATTATTATTCTTAATATGCAGGGAATCCTCAGCTGGGTTGGGAGAGTCTTAATAATAATAATAATAATAATCCTTGCATTTGATATAGCGCTTTTCACATCTTCTAGACTGCGTCTCAAAGCGCTTCACAGAATATACTGTAAAGTGAATTGACTGTATATTTGTGGGCGAAACGCAGCAGCCAATTGCAAATGCGGCAGCCAATTGCGCCCAGCAGCATCCACATAAACAGTGGTAGATTGAAAATGACCAATGTTATTCTTGTTTTTTTGGGGCACGGATTATTATTATGCGCGTGTGTGTGTGTGTGTGTGTGTGTGGAGTAAGGAAACTTGCCCAATGTTTCTCCCTGATCTGCCTGGATTCGAACGCAGGTCTCACGCTTGTAAGGTGAGTGCTCTAACCACTGAGTCACAGGAGGTGGGTTTCCACGCATGTCAGACACACGGCTGGGCAAATCTTTATGGAAAATTTTAAAAATTGCATAAAGTACTGGTCAGAACCTAATTTGGGGAGCCAAGCCTTGGGAGAGATGTAATATTGGGCCTTAGAAAGTCTACAGCGTTCATCTATCAGCATCCAGAGGTTAAATCAAGATGAGAGGAGGGAAAAACTCTTGATGTTGAATTCTCTTGAGTTCAGGAGGTTGAGGGGTGATGTGATTGAGGTGTATAAAACTCTAAAGGGATTTGACAAGCTGAACAGTGGACTAGAGGGCATAGTCTTAACCCTGAATTTAAACTGTTTCAGATTGAAATAAGGAAAGATATTTTTTCACACAGCGTGTGGTGTGAGAGTGTAACTCACTCCCGGGGGGGGGGGGGGGGGCAAATGCAGGCAGACTCAATTGAAGAATGTAAGAGGCAACAAAATAAATACTTAATAGACAGTGGGAGGGGGAAGGAATTGAGTTTTCGGGGAAGTGAAATTGAGTTACTGATCATCCATAATCTTGTACAGTCATGAGACGGTCTCAGTGGAAATAATAATAATCCTTGCATTTAATATAGCGCTTTCCACATCTTATTGATGTCTCAAAGCGCTTCACAGAACCTACTGTAAAGTGAATTAACTGTGTATTTGTGGGCAAAACGCGGCAGCCAATTGCGCACAGCAGCATCCCCACAAACAGTCGTGGATTGAAATGACCAATTTTATTATTGTGTTTTTTTTGGATTATTACGTGTGTGTGTGGAGTAAGGAAACTTGCCCAAGGTTTCGCTCTGACCTGCCTGGATTCGAACACAGGTCTCACACTTGTATTGCGAGTGCTCTAACCACTGATTTACAGGAGCTCCATGGCCGATTGCTGTTCCTTTGTTTGTAAACCCACAAAATATATAGTCAATTCACGTTACAGTGTATACCCTGAGGCGTTTTAAGATGTCTGGAAGACATGATGAGGCGCTGCATCAAATGCAAAAATCATTATTATCAAGCCACTGTTCAGTTGGTCAATAAAGTGAGTCCTGTACTCAGTGGGTAGAGCACTCGCTTCGCAAGCGGGAGGACCTGGGTTCAATTCCGGGGCAGGATGAACCCTTCGGCACGTTTCCTTACTCTCCACGCCTCCGTACCTAGCAATAAGCAGGAACTTGACTGTTAGTCGATTGACGAATTGCTTTCCATTGATAATAATCTCTCCCCTTCCCCTAAAATACGTGGTCACTCACATACAGATTAATATCACCAACAAATCATCAAAGCATTTGCCCCAGCCTTTGGTATTTCCTTTAAGTGACTCTAATTAGACTATTTGTGTTTCCTTACCTTGTTTTCCTCCCAACTAAGTATAATAACAACAACAATAACTTGGATTTACATAGCGCCCTCACTCCATTCTGGCCGGTGTCTCAAGAGAGCTTCCCAATAACAGATCTCGGGGCTGAGCCGGTGGGTGGGGGGAAAAAGGTGACCAAAAGCGTGGTCGAAAACAAAGGTCTTTAGCTGAGACCTGAAAATAGGAAGAGAGGGGTCGAGGTGAAGGGAGTGAGGAAGGGAGTTCCAGAGATTCGGGGTGTAGTGACTGAAGGCATGGTTGGTCACCAATGGTGGAGCGGGAGATTCGGGGGATAATTAGCAGGCCAGAACCGGAGGACCAAAGACGGGTGCTGTTTTGAGGGGAGAGGAGGTCACAGAGGTAGGAGGGGGATGCAGAGGATTGGAGGGATTTGAATAATAATAATCCTTGCATTTGACACAGTGCGTTGGCAGGTCTTTGAGAAGTTTCAAAGCGCTTCACCGAATGTAATGTGAATTTAATTGACGGTGTGTTTTGTGGGCGAAACGCGGCAGTCGATTGTGCACAGCAGTGGATATAAACATCGGAAGGAAGTTAAAGCGTCTAATGGACCAGATTAAAGCAACAGATTAATTCTGCAGAAAGGGTTTTTCATGTCTAATCTTATTTATACAATCTAATAAATTATATGTCAAAATGTGCCAAATGTAAATCTGGAACAGGGGGAATTAATCAGAACTTCCAGTTGTCGGAAAAAATTAGGCCTCTTAATTTTTCATGGGAAAATAAAAACATTTAATTTTTTTTTGGCAACCAAAATAGTGCTCTTTCATGTACGATTACATTTTGGAGTGTTCAAACATATCTTAAGGGTTAACAAATTGGGCAGAGAGTTCCACAGATGTCCACTACCTAACTGTGGACTCCTCCAGCTCAGGGGTTAGAGCGCTCGACTCGCAAGCGAGAGGATCTGGGTTCAATTCCAGAGTGGGGTGAAACATTGGTTTCGGTGGATTGTTGTTAGTGGATTAGCAGATTGCTATTCTGGCGATTATAATCCTCTAAAAAAAAACACTAATTATAAATTGGTCACTCAATCCATGACTGTGGGTGGGGAAGCTGCTGTGCGCAATTGGCTGCCGCGTTTCCTCCACAAAATAATTCACTTTACAGTATATCCTGTGAAGCTCTTTGAGACATCTCGAAGATGTGAAAAGGCATTATATCAAATGCATTATATCAAATGCAAGGATTATTACCTTTGCCTTGGATATAGTGCTTTTCACGTCTTCTAGACTGTGTCTTAAAGCGCTTCATATAATATAAAGTGAACTGACTGTATATTTGTTGAAACGCAGCAGCCCATTGCACACAGCAGCATCCCCACAAACACTCGTGCGTTGAAATAACCAATTTATTATTACTTTTTTATGAGGGATTATTATCAGGCGTGTGTGTGTGGAGTAGGGAAACTTGCCCAAGGTTTCACCCTGCCCTGCCTGGAATTGAACCCAGGTCTCTCCCTTGTAAGGCGAGCACTCTAACCACTGAGCCACAGGAGCTCTATGGATAAGGCCCTCTGTTACAAACCATCAAATCCCTGACTGCGCAGGGTACTTGGAAGGCCCTCGTTGATGTGACAGGCGATATGTAAAGTTTCATTCCCTTCCAAATGCGAAGATGAGGGAGGGGGGAATTGGAGAGTCTCTCCTAGCGAATGGTGGTGGGGGGGGGGCTATTAGGCTGAAAATGGTAGGGCCGAACTCGTGAAGTTAATCTCCACGATCCCACAACACAGTGGTGTCCTTCATAATTTGTCCTGGGTCGACACAAGGTCAAGCTGACAGACGTCCCAATGGTGATTAACACAGCGCTGGAGATCTCTAGTAACTGGTGATGGTGAATTGCATGTTGAACTACACTTCGGAGGCCAGTGCAGGTGGCAAGACTGTGAAGATCTGTGTGTCGACAGGGAGCCCAGAAGATTGAGTTCACTCACTCTCCGCTCCGACACAGACGCATATATAACTTGATGAGAGTAATTCTTCGCGTTCTGCGCAGCTCCGTATCGTGGCATTCAGACGTTCTGAAGGCCTCACAGGATACACTGTAAAGGAAATTGACTGTTTGTTTCTCGTGGATCTCCTGTAGCTCAGTGGTTAGAGCACTCGCCTCACAAGCATGAGACCTGTGTTCGAATCCAGGCAGGTCACGGCGAAACCTTGAGCAAGCTTCCTTACTCCACACACATACACATGCACACGCCTAATGTAATCCCTCCAAAAAAATCACACAATGATAGAATTGGTCTTTTCAATCCATGACTGTTTGTGGGGGCGCTACTGTGCGCAATTGGCTGCCGTGTTTCGCTCTCCCACAAATATACAGTCAATTCACTTTACAGTATATTCTGCGAAGAAAAATGCTATATCAAATGCAAGGATTATTATTATTATTTCATGGTCCAATTGGAAACCGCTGTGTTCTGCAAACAGTGGCAGACTGTGTGACCCAATCCTTTTTTATTACCCCCTGAGATCAATCCATCAATTGACTAACAACCAGGTTTCTACACTTACTGCAAGGTAAACAGAGGCTTGTGGAGTAAGGGAAATTTCGCCCTGCCCAGGAATCGAACACAGCTTTCTTCGCTCGCGAGGTGAGTGCTCTAACCACCGAGCTACAGGACTCTGAGAGACTTGCCAACTCTTCCCTCCACAAGCTACAGCTTATTGAAAGCTTGTGTCCTCTCCCATACCACCCACACACATACCCACACACACACACGCCTGCGAACAATCCCTCTAAAAAAAAACAATAATAACTTCCGATAGCTTGCTAAACTTAGCATTTGATACAGCGCCTTATCACGTCTTTGAGAAGTCTCAAAGTGCTTCACAGGATACATTGTAAATCCATCTTAACAGCAAGACAGATGGGAAACTTGGACTCAAACTCAGTGGAAACCTCAATGTTAAAATAAATTTCGATGATGTGTGGGGGGCAGTTTAATAATAATAATAATACTCATAATTCACATCTTATCGATATCTCAAAGCGCTTCACAGAATATACTGTAAAGTGAATTGACTATATATTTGTGGGCGAAACGCGGCAGCCAATTGCGCACAGCAGCGTCCCCACAAACAGTCGTGGATTGAAATGACCAATTTTTATTGTTGTGGTTTTTTTGGGGAGAGGGATTATTATCAGGCTCGCGCATGTGTATGGAGTAAGGAAACTTGCCCAAGGGTTCGCTCTAACCTGCCTGGATTAGAACACAGGTCTCATGCTTGTAAGGCAAGTGCTCTAGCCACTGAGCTCCATCAGTTTGGTGGTGAGTGCATGAGGTAGATCCTCTTTTACAGATGGGAAAGGGTTAAATGGGTGCAGTGGCTCAGACTGAAATGGGAGGTGAGGTGGAATGAGCCGGATTGCTTAGGACACAGCCTGTGTTGTTACATCTATTAAGGCAGCAGACTGAGCACAGGGACTGAACAATTGCTTTTCAACCTGTGGAGCGGAGTAACGCAAACTGCAGCCTTTCCCATAGCAAAGCCTCAGCCCCCCCAGAAAGCCGCCTTACACACTGACCGACTGACTGACGGACTGATCAGCGAGAGAAACTATTTCCTTTTCTGGGAAATCCAGAACTATGGGCATCATGTGGAGTCCTGTAGCTCAATAGTTAGAGCATTCGCATTACACAAGTGTGAGACCTGTGTTTCGAATCCAGGCAGGTCAGGGCGAAACCTTGGGCACATTTCCTTTTACTCCACACACATACACACCTAATAATAATTGCTAAAAAAAACTATAATAAATTGGTCATTTTAATCCACATCTGGGACGCTGCTGTGCGCAATTGGCAGCTGCGTTTTGCCTATAAATATCCAGTCAATTCATCTCACTGTATATTTTGTGAAGCGCTTTGAGATGTCTAGAAGAAGTGAAAAGCGCTATATCAAATGCAAGGATTATTATTATTAAACGGTTTACCCACTTCAGGGGATACAAGCAGAGAGTTTGAGGAAACTATTTTTTTTCCCTCAGTCCGGTGTCTAACACACACAAAAACCCGTCACCGTCGCTTAAGAGTCTCTAAACCCAACCGAGAATTCCCCACATCCCACCCACACATGGAAAACCCAGAGAGAGATTGCGGGGATGGAATGCGCTCTCCCTCTCTCTCTCGCTCCCTGAAGGGACGCCTCCTGTTACCTCCTGTTAGAGAGTTTCTCTCTGAAATTAGGCGCAGGTTGGCGAGAGCCAAGGCTTGGGTAGGCGGAGGCCAGAGTGTGTTTAGCAGCTGGAGTCTAACTGGCTAATATTACACAGCTTTCCATTGAGATAACTGTTGGCCAAGCTATCTTGCTGCTTGTCCAGCTGAAACCACCCTCCCTTTAGGGCTTTGCTTTCTGAACAACCTACAATTGAAACAAGCTCCTGTAGCTCAGTGGTTAGAGCACTCGCCTTACAAGCGTGTAGACCTGTGTTCGAATCCAGGCAGATCAGGGCGAAACCTTGGGCAGGTTTCCTTACTCCACACACACACATGCCTAATAATAATCCCTCCAAATTAACCCACAAGAGTAAAATTGATCATTTCAATCCATGACTGTTTGTGGGGATGCTGCTGTGCGCAATTGGCCGCCCATAAACATACAGCCAATTCACTTTACAGTGTATTCTGTGAAGCGCTTTGAGACGTCAATAAGATGTGAAAAGCGCTATATCAAATGCAAGGATTATTATTATTCATTGGTTGGCAAATGAGAGGCTTGCCTGGTCTAGTGGGGACCTGATCAGGTGGTCTCTTGTTTTCGGAAGACGTAGAGTTTGCAGGATTCTGTAGACATAACAGCAAAAACATCCAGAAAATAATACATAATAATAATCCTTGCATTTGATAAAGCACTTCACAGAATATAACAGTAATGATCCTTGCATTTGATATAGCACTTTTCATGTCTTCTAGACTGTGTCTCAAAGCTTTGCACAGAATACACTGTAAAGTGAATTGACTGCATATTTGTGGGTGAAACACAGCAGCCAATTGACCATAGCAGTGTCCCCACAAACAGTCGTGGGTTCAGTGACCAAATTATTTTGATTTATTTCGAAGGGATTATTACCCCCAGTAATACGATCCACCAATCAACGAACAACTGGGTTCCGACTGACTGTTGCTGGTAAACAGAGGCGTTGTGGAGTAAGGAAACCCGCTGAATGTTTCGCCCTGTCCGCGAATCGAATCTGGGTCCTCCTCGCTTGTGAGGCGAGTGCCTTCAGCCACTACGCCCCGAAGCTCTGAAACTTCCTCCCTCACTCCCTTCGCCTCGCCCCCCACCTCCTCCTAATTCAGGTCTCGGCTAAAGACCTTTCTTTAGCCTTCGGTCTCCTTTCTCCCCCTCCCCCTGGCTCGGCCCCGGGATCTGTTATTGGGAAGCGCTCTGAGGCGCCGCCCGGCGTGGAGTGAGGGAGAGCGCTGTATAAATCCAAGTTGTTGTTGTTGTTGACCACCCTTGTTCTACTCAGTATTTCCATCAGTATAATTTTCTCACAGCTGTTAGTGTATACGCAACATTGCTGCCGGGTAGAAGGTCTAGTTTATACCAGGCTTTGAAATGCCAGCTGAATTTTTCCCTGTTGCAGAGAGGCAAAATTGCAAGGGAGATTATTTTTTTTATTCGAAATCATCTGGTTTGGACGAGCATTGAGGGATCCAATGGTTCTCCGCCAACCACTTTGTGAAAATGTAGAATAAGGTCAATTTGAGGACAGCAGCAGGCAAGATTATGAATAAAGAAGGAACGAGAGAGAGAGAGAGAGAGAGAGAGAAATCAAGACCAGATTTGTTATTTTTAATCATACAAAAATCTGACTTTATATAACTTTGCGTAAGTCATATACGATATAACTTCACCTAAGTCATATTAAATGTACAGTCCCAATTGTTACAATTTATGTACCTTGGGTTGGGACGTCTTGCCGACGTGAAAGGTGCCACAAAGTTAATTTTGTTGTTGTTATTGTTGTTGTTACGTAAGGTTTGCTGACAATATTCCATTAATAATTATAATAATCCTTGCATTTGATATAGCACCTGGTCACAGCTTGGAGACGTCTCAAAGCGCTTCACAAGATGCACGGTAAAGTGAATTGACTATATTTCGAGGGAGAAACACGGGAGGCGCTCGCGAACAGTGGTGTCCCCACAAATATTTTTTTGAAGGAATTATTATCCCTGGAAAAGTGAGCCGTCAGTCGACTAACAACCGGCTTCTTACTTGCGCCTGGGTAAACAGAGGCGGGTGGAGTAAGGAAACTTACCCAAGGTTTTGACCATTATATAGGAACTTTCAATTTTATTTTCTTATCCTAGTTTGATCCTCGTCCTCACTTTCAAGGACATTCATGGCATTCCCCCTCCTATTTTTCTGACCTGCTGTCCCCCTATGAACCTCCCTAACCCCTCCATCAGGCGGCGGACATGGGCTCTAGTCTGCTCCATGTCCGCCGCCCGACCTTCCCTACCATTGGTAGCCGGGTCTTTCAGCCTCTCAGCCCCCACTCTCTGGAACTCCAGTCTCTTCGCCTCGCTCCATCCCTTGCCTCCTTCAAGGCTGGTCTCAAGACCCTCCTCTTTGATCGTGCCTTCTGCTGCCCTCCCAACTCTCCCCCTCCCCCACCGCATACCCCCACCCTTCCCCTCTCCCCTACCCGATTCCCAACCTGACTGTTCAGCGCCTTGGCACGTCCTCCCGACATGAAAGGCGCTCTAGAAATGTAATTTTGTTGTTGTTTAGGCAAGTAAGAGATTTATTAGAACGTTGAGAGGCCTATAAACGGAGCCTGAAGAAACTAGGACTTTTTTTCCATTGGAACAAAGAAGGTTCAGGAGCGAACTATAGGGGTAATAGGGGAAAGAGAGGTAAGTAGGCTGAAAGGATTGCTCTTAAAAGAGCAGCACAGACATGATGGTCCGAATGGCCTACTCCTGGGCTGTACATTTCTCCGGTTGTAGTGTCTATGGCAAGACATATCTGTCATTCCCAACATTAGGGAGGGAGGGAGGGAGGGAGGGAGGGAGGGAGGGAGGGAGGGAGGGAGGGAGGGAGGGAGGGAGGGAGGGAGGGAGGGAGGGAGGGAGGGAGGGAGGGAGGGAGGGAGGGAGGGAGGGAGGGAGGGAGGGAGGGAGGGAGGGAGAAAACGGTAACAATCCACATAATTTACTGTAAAGTGTAATGCTTGTGATTACGGGATTATCCGCCAAAAGACTTAATAATAATAATCCTTGCATTTGATATAGCGCTTTTCACATCTTATCAACATCTCAAAACGCTTCACAGAATATATTGAAAGTGAATTGACTGTATATTTGTGGGCGAAATGCAGCAGCCAATTGCGCACAGCAGCGTCCCCACAAAGGTGATAGATTGAAAGGACCAATTTTTATGATTGTATTTTTTGGGGAGGAATTATTATCAGGTGTGTGTGTGGAGTAAGGAAACTTGCCCAAGGTTTCGCCCTGACCTGCTTGGATTCGAACGCAGGTCTCACGCTTGTAAGGCGAATGCTCTAACCACTGAACCACAGGAGCTCCACAAAAATATGTCATGTTTCCGGAAGGTAAACACAAAAATATTGCTAATGCAGCCCGCGGACATTTCTCAAATGGGCGTTCGAAGGGTTGGATTTCCACACCCACCCCCTTCCACCCAGGCTGGTTCTAAATCCTGATGTGGAAATCCTGGTTTGAGAGGTGAGAGTATGAGCGACTGAGCCAGATTGAGGCATGGCTTGTGTTGGCGCTCATGTTTAGGTTGTGGGTGGGCTGACTGAAATCCCTCAACTGTACTACTCGTTCCTGCAGCAGAACGAGAAACCAGAACACTTCGCAAAATATTATTGTTGCATCAGTAACAAGAAATCCAAGGGGGGAAAGCGGAGCGAGGCCCAACAGGGGCTGACGCTTACATCTCTCCTTTGATGTTCTCCCCCTTCCATCCATCCCCTCCGTTCCACCATCGGCGGTCATGCTCTCAGCCAGTAAGCCACCCAACCCTCCAGAACTCCTGCCTTAATAATAATAATCTTTACAATTGATGTAGCATTTTTCACATCTTATCAATGTCTCAAAGCGTTTCACGAATGTACTGTAAAGTGAATTGACTGTATATTTGTGGGCAAAATGCGGCAGCCAATTGTTCATAGGAGCGTGTGTGGAGTAACAAAACTTACCCAAGGTTTCGCCCTGATCTGCATGGATTCGAACACAGGTCTCACGCTTATCTCGTTTATTCTCTTTCCTCTTTCAAGGCCGGTTTGAAGACTTTCCTCTTCGACCGTGCCTTTTGTTCCACCCCGAATTTTTCGACCTCCCCTTCGTGTCTCACCCCTTCCCAAACACTCCCCTCCCAGCTCGGGTCACACGCCTCCTGTGCAGCGCCTTGCAATGTCCTCCTGACGTGAAAGGCGCTCTATAAGTGTAATTTGTTGTTGTTGTTGTTGTTTTCTGGCCTCCTCCTTGTCCCCAGAATCCTCCGTTCTACCATCGGCGGCCATGCCTTCAGCCACTACGCCCCGAAGCTCTGAAACTCCCTTCACCTCTCCACCTCTCTTCCCAGTTTCAGGTCTCAGCTAAAGACCTTTCTCTTCTAACTGTGCCTTTGGTCACCTTTCACCCCCTGCCCCTGGCTCATTCTCAGGCTCCGTTATTGTGAAGCAATCTGAGACGCCATCCGGCATAGGGGGCGCTATATAAATCAAAGTTGCTGTTGTTGTTGAGTGCTCTAACAGGAGCTCCACAATCCCTCCGCTCGCCCCCTATTTGCCTGCCTGTCAGATCACTCCTGAAGACCCTTCCTCCATTGCACCTACAGTCACCTCCTCACCTTCTCTCCCCGGCTCACCTTCAAGATATTGGCATTGTGAAGTGCTCTGAGACAACAACATGGCATTTATAGAGTGCCTTTCATGTCGGGAGGACGTCCCAAGGCGCTGAACAGTCAAGTCAGGATCCGAGCAAGGGAGAGGGGCAGGGTAGAGATAAGGGGCGGGAGAGAGTTGGGAGAGCAACAGAAGGCACGATCGAAGAGGAGGGTCTGGAGACCGGTCTTGATGGAGTAGAGGGAGGGAGCGAGGTGAAGGGACTGTGGGATGGAGTTCCAGAGTGTGGGGGGCATAGACTGAAAGCCCGTCCGCTGATGGTCAGGTGGGTCGGGAGGGGGACTTGGAGCAGGCCGGAATCCACTGAACGGAGGTGACAGGGAGGTTCGTAGGGGGACAGTAGGTCAGAAAGATGGTGGGGGGGGATTGGGGCAAAGCCGTGAATGGGTTACCCTATGGGCTGTACAAACCCAAGTTGTTGTTCAATGAAGCTCTTTTACACCATGAGGCCTCATTAGAATGTATTTACGGTCAACTGGCGTCTGTCTGACATAGAGCGTAACCCAACACCCGGCTGAAGTGTATCCAAACCAGACCAACTTCCACATATGTGTACCGCCTACACACAAACAAACGCCTGGAATGGAATGTGTTCCCTCTCTCTCTCTTTCTCACTCGCTCTCTCCCTGGAGGGATCTACCCTGTTTACCGAATCACGGAGGATATTATGCAAGGGTTGGTGAGGGGCAAGGCTTGGGTGGGTGGAGGGGGGAGGTGGAGCCCAGCCCAGAGTTTGTGTTGGGGGATGGGAGCCCAGAGTGTGTGTTGGGGTAACTGTGGAATCTAACCAGATAAACCCACACAATAGCTTGGCCACTGTCTGGCCAAGCTTTCCCACTGCTTGTCCAGCTAGGACTATCCTCCCCGTCCGTCTGTCTATCCGTCTGTCCGCCTGTCGGTCAGGGCTTTGGCTGTGGGGTTAACAGGAGCTATGTGGGAGGATTCCTTGCCCTCAATGACTGGTCTGCTCTTCTAAATCCTGCTGATGAGTCAGGGCTGGGGCTGCCATCAACCGTGGGAGAACTGGATATTCTATGGACCTGCCTGGCTCAGGAACTATCTCTTCAGAACCAACTCTGGTTAACCCTGACACTCTTACACAACAATAATAATAATAATAATAATCCTTGCATTTGATATCACACCTTGCCTTGTCTTTGAGACGTCTCAAAGCGCTTCACAGAATATACTATCAAGCGAATTGACTGATTACTTTGTAGTCGAAACGCGGCAGCCAATTGCGCACAACAGCATCCCCCACAAACAGTCACGGATTGAGTAACTAAATTATTATTGATATATACTTTGGGGAGGGATCCACCAATTGACTGCCATCTGGGTTCCTACTTACTGCAAGCAGGTAAACTGAGGCATGTGGAGTTAGGAAAGTTGCCTATGGTTTTGCCCTGCCCTGGTCCTCTCACTTACAAGGTCAGCACTCGACCCACTATACAAGACTCCACAAATATACCCCACAGGCTAAAGTCTGCAACCATTCCCCACTCCTTCTTCCCCCCGAACTCTATCAACAACAACAACACAATGACATTTGTATAATACCTGTCACATCAGGAGGACATCCTATCACTATAAACCGTACCAAACTCTGCTCTCTGATTACCCCAGTCCTTGCCAGACATCACTGGGAGGATCGATTTCAAGATCCCCACGCTTGTATTTAAATCCTTCCACTCCTCTGCACCCCCTACCTCTCTGACCTTCTCTCTCCTCACAACAGCACCTGTTTCCTTCACTCCACCGGGTCTGGTCTCCTCCTTGTCCCCCGAATCCTCTGCTGCACCATCGGCGGCCGTGCCTTCAGCCACTACGCCCCGAGGCTCTGGAACTCCCTTCTTAACTCCCTTCGCCTCGCCCCGCTCCTTCCCTATTTTCAGATCTTGAAATCTTTCTTTTCGACCGTGCTTTCTGTCATCTTCTTCCCCGCTCCCCCCCTGGCTCGGCCCCGGGATCCGTTATTGGGAAGCGCTCTGAGTCGCCATCTGGCGTGGAGTGCGTGAGGGCGCTTATAAATCCAAGTTGTGGTTGTTGTTGTATAACATGTCTGAAACATTCAGGCTCACTGGGACCACCCTCACAGCACATCAATAAGACCACCCTCCAGGCTGCCTTTGAAAGCATCATTGGCAGCTGTTACATGTGTACAGTGAGATGCCTGGCTCAGTGCAGATGGTCTGGTGCAATTGGTGCCAGGTCAGAACAGCTGTGAGCCAAGCCATCCCCTCCGGAGATTTCATATTGATCTGACACAAAACCAAAACCCACCGTATTGGAGCCCTATGGCTCAGTGGTTACAGTCGCCTCGCAAAGCGAGAGAGAGAGTGCCTGGGTTCAATTCCCAGTCAGGGCGAAACCTAAGGCAAGTTTCCTAGCCTATACTATAAAGTGAATTGATTGTATATTTGTGGGCAGAACGCGGAAGCCAATGTGCAGAGCAGCGTCCCCAGACTCCCCACAAACAGTCGTGGATTGAAAATGACCAATTTTATTATTCTGGTTGTTTTTGGAGGGATTATTATTATGTGTGTGTGGAGTAAGGAAACTTGCCCAACGTTTCGCCCCGATCTGCCTGGATTCGAACACAGGTCTCACGCTTGTAAGTCGAGTGCTCTAACCACTGAACTACAGGAGCTGGCCCAAATGGCCTCCTTCTGTGCTGTAAGGTTCTATGATTCCATAATTCTCTGATTCTAAACTAACCCCACCCACCCCTGTCCGAGTATTAAATTATCCTCCTGGTAAAGAAATACTTGCTAACATTTACCTTTGTGTCTTTGGGAGTTAAAACCAACGAAAGCTTGTTTTAGTTCAGTTTAATATTTCCCCGCCCCCCCTCCCTTTCCCCTCCTCTCGTATTTTCACTGTGGTTCGTCTTATTTCACAGACGAACATAGTCAATAAACAAACTCAGCGACCGCTAATGTGGTGATCATTACTGAGGACACCCAGTATTTGCGTGGTTGGGTTCATTAGCACCAGCAGCTCTCACTCAAGTAACTGAGCCAGTGCTATCTCTCTTCCCTTCCAGCCCAGTAGCTCAGTGGTTAGAGCACTTGCCTCGCAAGCGAGAGACCTGGGATTGGGGTGTAGTGACTGAAGGCACGGCCGCCGACTGTGGAACGGAGGATTCCGGGGGACAAGGAGGAGGCCCGTCCTGGTAGAGCGAATAATAGTGATTATTATTCATAATAGTAATCCTGGCTTATGATGCAGCACTTTATCAGGTCACCAAGATGTCTCCAAGCGCTTCACAGTATATATGAAGCTCCTGTAGCTCAGTGGTTAGAGCACTCGCCTTACAAGCGTGAGACCTGTGTTCAAATCCAGGCAGATCAGGGCGAAATCTTGAGCAAGTTTCCTTACTCCACACACACACACGCGCGCGCCCAATAATAATCCATCTGCAAAAAAAAACACAATAATAAAAATTGGTCATTTCAATCCACAACTGTTTGTGGGACGCTGCTGTGCGCCATTGGCTGCCAGATTTTGCCCACAAATATACAGTCAATTCACTTTACAGTACATTCTGTGAAGCACTTTGAGATGTGGATAAGATGTGAAAAGCGCTATGTCAAAAGCAAGAATTATTATTACCCCATAGCCCTGCAACGGTTTCCTTATCAGATACCTATCAAATTCCCTTATGAAACCCACTATCAAATGTTTCCACCCAGCCAGTCAGTCTGTGCTGTGCATTCCAACAATGTCTCCTCGTCTCTCCTTTGGTCCTTTTGCCAATTATCTTCAATCTGTGTCCCCTGGTTACCGACCCACCCACTCACCCGCCCGCCAGTGCAAACAGTTTCTCCCTTTTTGCTCTATTAAAAAAAAACTAATCGTTTTGGTCACCTTAGACGTCAGGGTTGTTTATTTGTGTTGTACGCATTTGCGGCACAAGTAATTATTTTTTATTACAAGGTACTGAATTGGAGTTTATGTTAGCGTGACCAGAGGTAGCTGAGGAATAGGCTCTGATTAGATGGCCCTTCCCTCAGCTCGCCTTATCTGATAGAATATGGATTGCTCGAGTTAGCTGATCCCTTTGGGAGGATGATTTTTGTTAATAAGGAAAGACTGGAATGTTCAGAGAGGGGGGCTGGTCCTGGGATTTCCATTCACTGGAAAATTATCAATCTAAACAAACTGTACCAACAGCGCAGTTTCCTCTCTTTACGTATCTACATGTTTTCCTCATTTCCCGCTACCATGACCCGCTGTCTCTCTCCGTTCAACAGCGGCCATGGTTGCAACTCAGCACTTTCCAACCAACCATCTCTCTGCGAGTAATGTAATAATCTGTTCGTTTGACACAGCGACTTATCACCTCGTCCAGGCGTCAGCAAACCCTTCGCAGAATTTTGCTGCGGGAAAATAATAATAATATTAATAATCTGCATTTGATGTAATTATGATAATAATCCTTGTGTTTGATACAGCGCCTTATCGCATCTTCTAGACCTCTCAAAGCGCTTCACAGGGTTTACTGCAAAATGAATTGTAAGCTTTGAGACGTCTGGAAGACGTTAAAGGCTCTATATCAAATGCAAGGCTTGTTTTTATTATAATAATTGACTATATATTTGTGGGAGACACGCGGCAGCCAATTGCGCACAGCAGAGTCCGCCCCACAGTTGTAGATTGGAGCGACAAAATAATAATAATTGTTGTAAAAAAAAAAGGGATTATGACCCCTGGAAAAGCGTACTTACGAATTTGTCAAATTCAGTACGCTCTGAATTAGAATTATTGAAATTTACAGCACAAAAGGAGGCCATTCGGCCCATCGTGTCTGTGCCGGCTCTTCAAGAAGAACAATTCAAAGTCAGTCCCACTTCCCGGCTCTCTCTATCCCTCCATAACCCCGCAAACCCGTCCTTCCCAAATAATTCATAATAACAGTAATAACAATCCTCACATGTGATACAGCACCTATCACGTCTTCCAGATGTCTTAAAGCGCTTCGCAGAATAAAGCGAATTCAACGTGTATTTGTTGTGTCGGCGAAACAAAATCCTAAGCAACTTGAGCAAGTTCGGTCCCATGGAATAATAATAATAATAATAATAATAGTAATAATAATCCTTGCATTTGCATTACAGCTTTTCACATCTTATCGACGCTTATCAAAGTGCATTAGATGTGTTTTCAGATCATGACAGGTTTGAAATTGCGATGATTTCCCTCCTAATCCCTCCTAATCATAATCCATCCAAAAATAACCACAATAATAAAATTCATTTCAATCCACGACTGTTTGTGGGGACGCCGCTGTGCGCAATTGGCTGCCACGTTTCGCCGACAAATATACAGTCAATTCACTTCATAGTATATTCTGTGAAGTTCTTTGAGATGTCTAGAAGATGTGAAAAGCGCTATAAAAAATGCAAGGATTATTATTATTATCTTACTGGTCTGATTGAACCTGGAGTCTCTCCACTCAGACCCCCCCCCCCCCCTAAGAGAGTTCAAAGACAGAAAGAGCTTGTCTGGTTCGGAGATGGGGATACACATTTGTCACCTCACGCCCTCTATTCCTTTTATTTTAACACCAAAATGAGACAACGAGGAACGAGACCAAGAGAAGAATTTACGGCTTTGAAGTTGGTTCAGTAAAAACAGAAGCGGGCAGTGAATAAAAACTTTACGAGGCCGGGGTCAGAACACTCTAAAGAAAAACGTCACAAAGTCCTGAAGTCTTCTTAACGATGATTCTTCTTCAAAGACTAATTAGTTCTAAATGTTAAAAAAAACAAGTCAAAACTGGTGGATAAATTACAACCCTCTGCCCCCCTTCCCCACAACCACCACACACAAACACACATACACGCGCACACAAAAATGGAGTAATGCACTTCTGTACTCCAAACCCTCCCCAAACCTTTGGTGAATTTAGTGGGTTCCTGTATATCTCAGAGGTTAGAGCACTCGCCTTACAAGCGTGAGACCTGTGTTCGAATCCAGGAAGATCAGGGCGAAACCTTGGGCAAGTTAATGCCGTCAATTTGATTTCAGTCTGATATGAATATGAATAAAAAAAAGCTTACATTTGTGACCAATGACCAATTTTTTTTATTGTGGCCTTACAAGCGTGAGACCTGTGTTTTGAATCCAGTCAGGTTAGGGTGAAACCTTGGGCAAGCTTCCTTACTCCATACGTCTAATAATAATCCGTCCCCCCCAAAAATCAATAATAATAATTGGTCATTTTCAATCCACGACTGTTTGTGGGGACATTGCTGTGCGCAATTGGCTCCGGCGTTTCGCTCTTCCACAAATATACAGTCAATTCACTTTACAGAATATTCTGTGAAGCGCTTTGAGATATCGGTAAGTTGTGAAAAGCGCTTTATCAAATGCAAGGATTATTATTATTATAGTTTGCTAACCCCAATTGATGCCAGCGGCGAGTGAGCGAAGTCTGTTCAGGAAACCCTAACAGACGAGTGGCTTATGGCACCCACTATGTTATTCCAGGTCACTTCACTTCTGCCAACTTGAACGCGGGCCAACATTCTGCGTGTTTAGCCCATTAATGGAACAGACCGATACCTTACAAACATTCAGGACTAATGCCAGTAAAAATACAACACCCATTTCCCCCCCCCACTCCAACCCCCACCCAACCCCCACCTGCCCCCAACATACACAAAAACAACACACACAACCATGCCACACACTCTCTGAACCTCCACTTGCATGTACTGCGGAGTGTAAAACAATCCAGTCTGATCTGTCTCACAAGGACATAGTTTAGGGTTGAGGTAATTCTATACACTCGTGGGCTCATCGGAAACCTTCCCACTTGAGTTCCCTGTAACCTAGCCACTATTTAGCCTATCCCTAATGTAATTGAGGGATTTCAAATCACATTAAGGACAAGAAATTCCTCATGGTAGTAACTTCTTATTGTGGGATTTGTGTAACAGGAGCTCTCACCAGTGACCGACTCATGGGATAGCCTCAGGGGTTGCATTATGGTGCTCTGTGTGTGAGTGGGTGTATGTATGTGTATTTATGTGTCTGTATGTGTTTGAATTCAGCACCTTGGGAAGTCCTCTTGACGTGAAAGATGCTATATAAGGGTAATTTTGTTGTTATGTGTCTGTCTGTATGTGTGTGTGTGCATGTGTCTATAAGTGTCTGTATGTATATGTGTATTTGAATGAGTGTGTCTGTATGTATGTATGTATGTATGTGTGTGTCTGTATGTATGTATATACAGTATATGTGTGTGTATATACGTGTAGGACTTTGGTGTGTGATTTTGAATAATAATTTTGTTGTTGGTGATAAAGGCGCTCTGTCAAATTATAAATAATTTAAAAAAATATTTGACACAGCGTCTTATCACGTCATCGAGACGTCTCAAAGCGCTTCACAGCATACACTGAACAGTGGACTGAAACGTGTTTTGTGGGCGAAACGAGGCAGCCAATTGCGCACAGCAGCGTCCCCACAAACAGGTTTGGAGTGAGTGATTAATTTTATTTGAGGGGAATTGTTGTCCAGGAAAGACAAACTCCCTTCTCCTTTGGAATAGACAACAACAACAAAATTACAATTTTAGAGCGCCTTTCACGTCGGGAGGATGTCCCAAGGCGCAGACGGGACCGTTTAATATCTCACCTGAAGGACGGTACAGTATTTCCCACAATGTAACACCCCCCCAGCACGGCATTGTAGCACAAACTTAGACAATGATTCCAAGTCCTGAGGCACACACTTGAACCCACAACCTTCTGACTCAAAGATGAAAGAGAGAAACCACAGAGCTAGGTTGACACACTTAATAATAAGTGGTCATTATGGTCCATTCCTTTGTCACCTCTCGGTTGGACTATTCCAACACCCTCCTCGCTGGTCTCCCATCCGCCACCATTCATAAAATCCAGCTCATGCAGAACTCCGCCGCCTGCATTCTCACACGTACCAAACTCCGCTCCCCGATTACCCCAGGCCTTGCCAGACTGCACAGGCTCCCTGGCCCGGAGAGGATGTCAAGATCCTCACATTTGTATTTAAATTCCTCCATTCCTCTTCCCCGCACCCCCTTACCTCCCTGACATCCTCTCTCCTCACAACAGCAACGGTTTCCTTCTCTCCACCGGGTCTGGCCTCCTCCTTGTCCCCTGAATCCTCCGTGCCTTCAGCCACTACCCCCCGAGACTCTGGAACTTGCTTCCTCACTCCCTTCGCCTAGCCTTCTTGCCCCTCCCCCCGGCTCGGCCCCGGGATCTGTTATTGGGAAGTGCTCTGAGACACCACCATGGTGGAATATAAATCCAAGTCATTGTAATAATCTTGCATTTGATACAGTGGTTTACCAAGTGTTCGAGATGTCTCACTCTTAAAGTGAATATAGCGAATTGACTATATTTCGGGGGCAAAATTTGATGCCAAACGGCAATACTTCACTTGCAATAATAATAATAATAATAATTATGCATTTGCATTTGATAAAGCGCTTTTCACATCTTATCAAAGTCTAACACAGAATATCACAGAATTCACTTCACAGACTATACAGTAAAGTGAATTGACTGTATATTTGGGGGTGAAACATGGCAGCACAAACAGTCGAGGATTGAAATGACAATTTTTTTTTTTGAGAGAGATTATTATTAGACGTGTGTGTGGAGTAAGGAAACTTGCCCAAGGTTTTGCCCTGACCTGCCTGGATTCCAGGTCTCATACTTGTTAGGCAAGTGCTCTAACCACTGAGCCATAGGACTCCACATTTTTGGAGGTTGAGGAGCGGGGGAGGTGGGGGGAGTGGAGGATATGTAAGGATGATGCAAGAATGTCATCATTTGATTGAGCTTCCCACTCAGGTCCTAACAACATCGCCTGCAAAGTTTATGGGACACTGCTGTGCACAATTGGCTACCGCATTTCACCCACAAATATTACAGTCAATTCCGCAAACAAAATCCACAGTCAATTCACTCGACTCCTACAGTACTGTGAGGAGCTTTGAGGCGTCTCGAAGACGCGATAAGACGCTGTATCCACTGCAAGGATTATAAGGAGTGGTGGGATAGCATGTTTGCAGCTGGGACAAGGAGAACAGAGGACATTTTGGGGGAATTGGTTGGGGGAAACACATGCTTTTCACTGGATAGGAATGAAAGGACCTTTGGCTTTAATAATATTCATCATCCTTACATAGGGACCTTTTATGTCAGAAATACATGCCAAAGTACACCACAGAACACAGTGTAGAGCGTCTGTGTGTACTTTTTGGGTGAACATGGCAGCCAATTTGTGGATTGCCTGTAGCTCAGTGGTTAGAGCACTCGCCTTACAAGCGTGAGACCTATGTTCAAATCCAAGCAGTTCAGGGCGAAACCTTGGTCAAGTTTCCTTACTCCACACACACACACCTAATAATAATCCGTCCCCAAAAATACGCAATAATAAAATTGGTCATTTTCGATCCACGACTGTTTGTGGGGACGCTGCTGTGCGCAATTGGCTGCCGCGTTTCACCCACAAATATACAGTCAATTCACTTCACAGTATATTCTGTGAAGCGCTTCGAGACATTGATAAGATGTGAAAAGCGCTGTATCAAATGTAAGGATTATTATTATGTCTCTCCATAGCCCTGCAATCTTATGTCAAGCGCAAACATTATCATGATAGAATTATTATTATTTGATATAATATCTGCCAGGTCGATATCCAACTAAAATGTTTTGCTGTGAAGGGTTTTGCGCTAAAGCTCGGTGATTGTTTCTGAGGGAACCCGGCAGGCAACGTGCACACATAAATAGACGTCTCAAAGTGATTTGCATAATATGCCGTACAATGAATTGACTGCGGATTTTGTGGGCGAAAAGCAGTAGCCAATTGTACACAGCAGCTTCCGCACATACAGTCGTGGATTGACAGACATTGATTTTTTAAAGGCATTTCATTGCACATCAGCATTCCACAACACCAATAACTCAGATTTATATAGCGCCCTTACTCCACCCCAGGCGGCATCTTAGAGCGCTTCCCAACAACGCATTCCGGAGCCGAGCCAGGGGGAAGGGGAAGATGGTGACCGAAAGCGCAGTCGAAACAAAAGTCTTTAGCCGACACCTGAAAATAGAAAAGGAGGGAGCGAGGCGAAGGGAGTGAGGAAAGAGTTCCAGAGCCTCGGGGTGTAGTGGCTGAAGACACGGCCGCCGATGGTGGAGCGGAGGATTTTGGGGACAAGGAGGAGGCCAGACCCGTTGGAGCAAAGGCAACGGGTACTGTTGTGAGGAAGAGGTCAGATAGGTAGCGCGCTGCAGAGGAGTGGAGGGATTTGAAAACAAGGGTGAGGATCTTGAAATCAATCCTCTCCGGGACGGGGAACCAGTGCAGTCTGGCAAGGACTGGAGTAATGGGGGAGCGGAGTTTGGTACGGGTGAGAATGCGGGCGGCGGAATTTCAAACAGCCACAATGTGAGTGAGCAATCTTATCCGGTGGGTGACGGGCAGGAAACTGTTAATCTGTGATTGAACAGTCAAACAGACGTCCATTTAGCATCTCACCCGAAGGACACGATATCCGAGCATCAGATTAGACTGAGCTCAACGTCCCTGCCACGGGACTTCAACCACAAGCCTTCCGCCCCAGAAGCGAGGCTGCTATTAACTGAGTCAGCCCAGTACAGTACTCAAAGCCTCCGGAAACCTCGATTGTGCAACCCTTTTTAACGTTTTTAAACAGCTCTTAATGTTTTATGAATACAATTAGAGCACACTTAAATTCTAAAGAGAGCAATTTCTCCAGGCCTCTATATTTTTTAATATTGGCTTCGCTGATTTGAGCGAACAGTGAATACACCAAACGCACACAGACAGCCTGCGTTCTGTTTGGAGCTGTTTCGCTGGCCTTGAGTGAGTTAGTCAGGAAGCTGTGCAGCCTGAGGGGATTGCAGGCTTTCGAATCCAAAAGGTTGTCAGTTTCAGTTTTCCATCCAGAACAGAGTACCTCAGGGGATAGCCAAACGTTGTGGCTACGTTACCTCGCCAGCACCTGCCTCTCTTAACTTACGAAACATTCCCTTCCCCACCTCCTGACTCAAGGCCCTCAGTCGCGCGGGAAATGATGCCAATTTTAGTGATTCATGAACACGCAGTTCAGCGCCAAGTCCCTCACAGTGAGTGCGCCCGCCCTTTCATACCCCCTCCTCCACCCCATAATCTATACAGCAGTCAGGCATTTAGTAAGAAATCACTGGAACTACAGGATAAAGCTTGTCCTTCAAATTTCCACACTGTTAGGAAGAGGAAATTCTGACATGTTCCATCCACACACACACACACACCACACACAGACACACACACAGCACATGCGCACCACACACCGCACACACACATAATAATCCTTGCATTTTGATATAGTGCTTTTCACATCTTATCGACATCTCAAAGCTCTTCACAGAATATACCGTAAAGTGAATTGACTGTATATTTATGGGTGAAATGCAGCAGCCAATTGCGCACAGCAGTGTCCCACAAACAGTCGTGGATTGAAATGACCAATTTTTATTATTGTGTTTTTTTTTGAGCGATTATTATCAGGCGCGTGTGGAGTAAGGCAACTTGCCCAAGGTTTCGTCCTGATCTGCCTGGATTTGAACACAGGTTTCACGCTTGTAAGGTGAGTACTCTAACCACTGAGCTACAGGACCTCCACACACAACCAGCGACCTCTCGAGTGTTTAACCTATATTGCCCCACAGTGGCCACTGCGATTTATTTTATCCCTGATAGAGAAAACACTAAAGTTTACTGATCACTTTCTATCTGCTTGCTTGCTTACTTACTTATATATCATAGTAACAGGAGGAGGCCATTCAGCCCCTCCAGTCTGTTCCCCTATTCTATAAGACCATGGCTGATCTGTCCCTCAACTCCCAATTCCCCGCCCTTGCCACGTATCCTCTGATACTCTGACCTAACAAACATTTCTCCTTTGTGAAGATGGGAAGTGCTGTGATGGGTAATTTCAGGACAAAGCAACTAATGTACTTATACAGCTAAACCACAACACACACGCACGTACACATACGCATGTACGCACTTGCACAAACACACACACAAACTCTCCCACACACACACTCATCCCCTACACTTTCACCCCCAGGAGAATCTCAGCAACAACTTGCATTTATATATCGCCCTTTACAAAGGGGAGTTTGATGCTGAGCTGTGGAGAGGGAGGGGAGAGGTACCGTGAGCACAGCTGAAGAATAAGGTCTTCAGGTATGATCTGTAGATGGACCAGGACAAGGAGTGGGGGAGTGAATAATAATAATAATCCTTGAATTTGATATAGCGCTTTTCTCATCTTATCGACATCTCAAAGCGCTTCACAAACTATACTGTAAAGTGAATTGACTGTATATTTGTGGGCGAAACACGGCAGCCAATTGCGAAAGCAGTGTCCCCACAAACAGTCGTGGGTTGAAAATGACCAATTTTTTTTTTTTTGGACGGATTATTATTAGGCGTGTGTGTGAGTAAGGGAGTAAGGAAACTTGCCCAAGGTGTTGCCATGATCTACCTGGATTCGAACACAGATCTCAAGCTTGTAAGGCGAGTGCCCTAACCACTGAGCTACAGGACTCCACATATCTCAGGTTTGTGAAAATAACAGATTCAAAGGCACATATTAGTTGCTGTTGTGAAAGGCGCTGTGTAAATGTAATCTGTTGCTGTTGTCCTACCCAACCAGCCTCACAATTGATTACCGGTAGTTCATTCACCGAGTCTGCATTTTGACGATGGCTTAATCATATAAGGATCTTTGAAAAGTGCTTCACAGAATATACCATGAAGTGTGGTGACTGTTTTTTTGTAATCAAAGGCGTTAGCCAATTTCCATAGAGCCAGCTATGAAGTGAATGACCAATGTTATGGGGTTGGGGGTAGGAGAGGGGGTGGGGGTGGGGGGTAATTGTTGGCCAGGCCACTGGGAGAGTTTGCCTAGAAAAACAAGTAGCCTTGACAGCAAGAGATTTGAAAATCAGGCTATTTCTAAACTAAACAAGAAGCAATTAAAAGTTAATTTCTCTCTCTCTCCCTCCCCCAAACTTAACAAGTAGAGGGAAAGTGGAACGGACTCAACGAAAGCAGCTAACACCATTCAAACCATCACAGACAGGCATCTATTTAAGGCTATCAATGCAGTCTAATAGTTTGGACGCTTTGGGGGAGTAATAGGGGGTGAGGGCAGAGGGCCAGTGTTGAATCATTCGGGTTGGAGGAGTGAGGAGTAAAGTTACATAGCGCTTAGTTTTTGGATGGTAGGTACATGCTTAAGACTCTGCAGCTGTCGAGAAGTCACAGAAACATTTTCTATTTGGGATTTTGAAACTTCTCCCATATGGTGAACACTCTATACTCGTCTGTGCCAAGAAAAGACAAGGGGAGGCTTGATAATAATAATAATCCTTGCATTTGATATAGCGCTTTCCACATCTTCTAAATGTCTCGAATATACTGTAAAGTGAATTGACTGTATATTTGTGGGGAGAAAGCGGCAGCCAATTGCGCACAGCAACGTCCCCACAAACAGTCATGGATTGAAAATGACCAATGTTTATTATTGTGGGTTTTTTTTGACGGATCATTAATAAGCGTGTGTGTGGAGTAAGGAAACTTGCCCAAGGTTTCGTCCTGATCTGCCTGGATTCGAATACACATCTCATGCTTGTAAGGCAAATGCTCTAACCATTGATCTACAGGAGCTCCACATATCTCAGGTTTGTGAAAATAACACTGATTCAAAGACACGTATTAGTGAGTGAAAAACAAAACACAACTAGAAAGAATATTGGTTTATTAGATGCCACAAATATTTAACAATCCAATGACAACCCAGTAGCTTGGCTCTGAAGAATTCAAGAATAAACCACATTGATTGTACAATGCTGAGGAATCTATTTACAGAATAAATCTACTTGTCATCATTTTAGTATAAACACAAACACAAATCAAGGGGGGTAATAATTGTTCCTCTCCTTAAAAAAAATCATTAGTCCTTGCATTTGGTGCAGCGCCTTATCACGTTGTCGAGACGTTCCAAAGCCTTCAATAAATATGTGTATTTTGTGGGTGAAACGCGGCAGTCAGTTGCGTACAGCAGTGTCCCACAGACTGTGGTGGATTGAGTGACTAATTCTTTTTAAAAAAATTGGAGGGACTATTATCTCTTCGTCAAGATATATTCTCAAACCAAAACACCTTATTTGGGGGAGGACATAAATATCTGAGGCACCAAACTTCTTGTGGTTTAGACAGTATATTTGAGGCCCACAGTTCTTAAGGTAAGAGAATTATTTTAAATTTAAGATCATACAAAATTTAGAACATTTCACAAATTGCAATTCGAAAGCCCTTTGAACATTCTCTTCCAAATGAACAACTGCAAGAAATTCCATTTGTACAGCGCTTTTCACATCGGGAGGATGTTCCAAAGCGCTGATAAAAATTCAGATGGTTTTGAAGAATTTTGCAAAATTTTATACAGTACTACGGAATTGAAAATTATGAATTTAATAATAATTCTTGCATTTGATATCGCGCATCATTGAGACGTCTCAAAGTGCTTTCAATATACTGTAAAGCGAAGTGACTGTATATTTGCGGGTGAAAATTTAAGGATAAAATCACATTGTTTGAACACAACGATAATTTACATTTACACAGGCTCATCACGCTGGTTAGTGTCCCAGAGCGCTGGACAGTGACACCGAGCCAAGTGGGAGGCGATCGAAAAGAAATGTCTGATGAAAGGTCTCACTCGGATAGATTTGAAGCAAACCCAGTTGAGACCTGATCAATTAACTCGATGAAAAAATAAACTGACTGGAAGATTATTGGAGGTCATTAAAATTGGTAACATGCTGTGATTCCAATTGGTACAGGCATGGAAACAGCCCACTCATAGGATGTGCTGCTGTGGTTTCTGTGTTCATTACCAAGCTAGGATTCATGTGTGTAAATAATAACAATAATAATAATCTTCGCATTTGATAGAGCGCTTTTCACATCTTATCGACATCTCAATATACTGTAGTGAATTGACTGTATATTTGTGGGCGAAACGCGGGAGCCAATTGTGCACAGCAGTGTCCCACAAACAGTCGTGGATTGAAATGACCAATTTTTATTGTGCTTTTTTTGGAGGGATTATTATTAGGCATTTGTGGGGATAAGGAAATTTACCCAAGGTTTCGCCCTGAACCTGCCTGGATTTGAACACAGGTCTCAGGCTTGTACGGCGAGTGCTCTAACCACTGAGCTACAGGAGTTCCACTTGAAATAAGACTCAAGAATAATCTGGAAGTTTTGCTCAGAACATCTTTGGATATTAGAATTTTCCCTGAGTATAATAATAATAAACAATAATCATCCTTGCATTTGATACAGCACCTCATCACAACTTTGAGACGTCTCAAAGCACTTCACAGAATATACTGTAAAGTGGATTGACTGTATATTGCAGGCAGTCCATTGTGCACAGTAAGTTAAACAGGCGGAGATGGAGTTTCAATAGGGAAAATTTTACATGGTAAATTACTTTTAATTTGGACTCTCACGACACACCTAATTAATTAGCCGGAGCATATAAATAGCTACGGCTATAACATCAGCTGTAGTCTCCCACCTGTTTTCTTAATTGGAGTTCAGACTGTGCGAGGCAGGAGGGCTGGACGGGCAGATCAAAATCCCAAAATATACATTTTCCTTAGACCCGTGACAAATCCATCGAGTATGCAAATTCCCCTGCATTGTCAATGCTTCTTATAAATACATATACAGCATCAGTAATTCAAATAATAAACTGGGTCCAGTTTCCATTAACCTTAGAGAACAATATTAGTGGCTCCTGAAAAGAAAACAATTAGGAACTAGTACATTGGAAAAAAAATACAGAATTTTTTTGGATTTCTGTATGTACAGTTCAGATTATATAATAATCTATAAACAGTTACAGAGTGCCCACAATTCCTTAGACTGGAGGTTCTGAGTTGTGCAGTTGTACCAATAATTTTACAACGGCTGTAAGTGTTCAAAACCTAAATTTGCTATATATATTTTGAGCTTCGCACAATATGAAATATGTATAACAACAAAATCACATTTGTATAACGCCTTTCACATCAGGAGGATGAACCAAGGTGTATAAATTAGACTGTGCATACATATTGATTGTAAATAAATAGATTTTTTCTCTCAAACCAACCACCCTTTAATGTATAATATTCTCCTGTTAAAAAGGGTAGCTGTTTTTCTACAATGATTACACAAATTGGGGGCTGCACACTAAACAATAGTCCATATGCAATGCTCTGCGGTACAAAAACAGATTTAGAAATGTATTTACAGTACAGTACTGTACTGTATTAAGGCTGCTTCGAGTGCAAAATTTGCCATTAATAAGAAAATTTGAATTTGATGCTGAAATTTGAAAGAGCAAAATAATTATTATATGGAATAGACTTTCACAGGAACGGTGCATAATAATAATCCTTGATTTGATATAGCGCTTTTTCACATCTTAGATGTCTCAAAAGCGCTTCATAGAATATACTGTAAAGTGAATTGACTATATATTTGTGGGTGAAACGTGGCAGCCAATGGCGCACAGTAGTATCCCCACAAACAGTTGTGAGTTGAAATGACCAATTTTATTATCATGTTTTTTGTGGAGGGATTATTATTAGGCGCGTGTGTGTGTGGAGTAAGGAAAGTTGCCCAAGGTTTCGCCCTGACCTAGCTGGATTCGAACACAGATCTCACGCTTATAAGGCGAGCTCTCTAACCACTGAGCTACAGGAGCTCCACAAAGCATAGTTTGGAACTGTAAGACAATCTAAGAGTTATTTCATTTATATCAGTCAGGAACTAAATGTTACTACTGTACAACAAAACCAAACAAAAAATCTCTATTTAAGCTTGCAAGGCTTCTTGGCTTTGCTAAATATTATATACCATATTCCAATGGAGTCTCAAATTAAATATTTGTAACAGGAAATCTCCTCTTGCCAGTAACAATAACTTGAAGAGCGCCTTTCAGGCTGGAAGGACGTCCCAAATGACTGGACAGTCAAGGATGTGCATCTGAGTGGAGGAGGTTAGAATCAACAGTACTGAGGGTGGAGGAGTGAGTAAAAGGGTAAGGTCTTGAGATGGGACTTGAAGGACACACTAGACTAGTAATTGCCACTCCCATTACAATCTGCTCACGGAGTGTAGTTGCCTTAGGTCGGGAATGCGATCACAGTCAATCCTCGCCCAAAACTGCAGAAAGTCCAGTTCAAGCAAAAATTCAACTAGTAAAATAAGTTGTTGCCAAAAAAGTTCAGATGGAAGTCAAAGTCTGGAGATAGAAACAAAGGGGAAATCTGGAACCAGTTACGGTAAATCATGGCTCCATCAGCATGTTGGTAACGGCCATGGTTTTCACAAAGTGAAATTCTAAATCAATGAGGGGGGAGTGAAATAATAATAATAATCCTTGCATTTGATATAGCGCTTTTCACATTTTATCAATGTCTCAAAGCGGTTCACAGAATATACTATAAAGTGAATTGACTGTATATTTGTGGGTGATACGCAGTAGCCAATTGCGCACAGCAGCGTCCCCACAAACGGTCATGGGTTGAAATGACTAATTTTATTATCGTGTTTTTTTTTGCAGGGATTATTATTGGGCACGTGTGTGTGGAGTACGGAAACGTGCCCAAGGTTTCACCCTGATCTGCTTGGATTCGAACATAGGTCTCCTCACGCTTATATTGCAAGTGCTCTAACCACTGAGCTACAGGAGCTCCACAATCTCTTTTCTTTTCTCCCCAAATTCCTGATCTCCATCACAGCAGCTCTCTTACACAACGAGATAAAGACACAAAGCTGACCCACAATATTAAACACCCTGTAGTGGAGACAGACAACGAGGGGTGGGGGGGGGGGCTACTGATAGGAATGAGGAGCAACTCAATTTTCTGCCTTCTCGTCTGAGGAATTATATTATTGCACTAGGGCCATTAAAACAGGGGGGGAAATTTTAGTAAGAGGACAACAGGAGAAATTAAAAATAACACGCTAAGGAGGGCTAAAACAGCATTGTGTTAAAACCTCAAAATGGGTAATCTCCATTAATGTATCACCTACAAAGCAAATAGTGCCAATGAAATATAATACCAGAGTAATCAGAATTTATTACTGCTCCATCAGCCTTTTTAATCAACCCAATAGCTGTTGGGCATGTACTAGACCTAATGCAACAGCAATATCCTTCATGAGCCCGAAATCATGAAATAGAATTATCTTCACTGTGTGTTTCTATGCAACAAATAAGCTTTGAGAACATAAGAATTAGGAGCAGGAGTAGACCATTCAGCTCCCCCAAGCCTGCCTCGCCATTCAATAAAATCATGGCTGATCTTCTAATCTAACTCCACCTGCCTGCCTTATCCCCATATCTCTTAATCCCTTTATCCACAAGAAATCTATCAAACATTTAATTTATGTTTGTAGGTTTTTTTGGCCTGTGGTATGAGTTGGGTTGGTTTGATCAATGGGTGATCTCCAGCAGAGGAGCAACCATTTAGTCAGATTATTCCATTCCTCTCCAATAACAATTGTAGGTTCTCTACACCATGTTTAGACCAGGTTCTCATACTCTGCCATAAGCAGCCTCCCCATATTGTACCTCCCCATAGTTTACTAAGGCCACACAATCAACTGAAAATACTCTCCTCCAAAAGAATATAAGAAAACCTTTGATCAGTTTAGTTATAATGAGAGCAGGAGGGACAAAAATACTTTTTCTATTCCCCACAGCACCGTTGTGTTACCTTAATGATCTGCCGTTCCGCCCTCCCTCTTTTCCGCCACTATCTCGCCCCTCAAGCCGCTGAAACCCTCATTCACGCTTTCATCACATCTAGGCTCGACTATGCCAACAGCTCTGCTTGTCCGCCTCCCCAATTCCTCCATCCATAGGCTGCAGATCATCCAGAACTCTGTGGCACATGTCCTCTATCGCTCCAAACTTTGTGACCACATCTCCCCCAACTCCATTGGCTCCCCATCACCTAGAGGATTCAATTGAAGATCCTGGTCCTCACATTCAAAGCCCACCAAGGCCTCGCCCCACCCTACCTCTGCGACATCCTAACCCTCTACAAACCTGCCCGCCCCTTCCACTCAGCAGGCTCTGACCTGCTCCATGTCCCCCAAACCACCCACCTGTCAGTCAAGTCTTCTCGTCAAGGCCAGGCAAAGGAGCTTGAACTCCGTTAGCAAGTATGTTACTGAAGAGCTTTCAAATTTGTTATCTCAACCATAAAGACATGATTAAATAAGTAAAAAGAAAAGGCAACATGCTAGTATTTCAGATGATCCCTTCAAACAAAGACAATATTTTTCTGAGCTAATCTTGACACGTTTCGAAATCAAGGTAAGCATGACAAATCTATATACTCGTGGCCCATCCATTTCACTGACATCGGTATATACAAATAAAGTGATAGGATCTTAGCTTTATGTCTTTCCTATATGCAAGTTTTTTTTTTAGAAAAAAAAACTTCCTTGTGCCTTTACAACTCAAAGCGATTTGCTGATAATAAAATAGTCTAGATTCACCACCCAATAAAAACAGGCTGTGGGAGAGGCAAAATCTGATTCCAGTTATTCAAAATAGCTTTCGTAATAGACATGCAACAATCACTATAAACATCAAGTCATCCTTGTTACATCATGTATACTATGTCATCGATGTAAAAAAAATCCAGTTGATAAATTTCTATGCAATCACTCGCTCAGAGAATACCAAATTTTTGTAAAGCCAAACGTGGACTTTCCTTACAAAGTGCATTTCTGAACGAGAATGTATAGGCGAAGGCCATGTAGAGAAAACAACAGTTTGAATTTACACAGTGACTCACACGTGGGGTAGAGTGTCAGTGACCCCGAGCCATTGGGAGAGGTGACCAGAGCACCGTAAAAACAAAGGTCTTTTAGGCTGGATTTGAAGGTGGGGACGGAGAGTGGGGGGGGGATTGAGGGAAGCAGTTATACGGCTTGGAAGCGTAGTGGCTGAAGGCACGGTCACCGATGGTGGATCGGAGAGCACGAGGGACAAACATAAGGCCAGAGCCAGCCGAGTGGACGAAAACACGCACTCAGGTGGCCAATAGTTCCTACGTGGCATCTCCACCCTGGTCACATTCTTCACGGCAGTGTTTTGATGTTCGACATCTACAAAAAGGAACAGCAGAGATTCATTCATTAATCCTTTGCTTTTTAAAACCTTGTTTTTTGCATTCAGACGAACTGTTTGAGTCAATTAAAGCCTCCTGACATCCAATACTCACACTATCTTTTCACCATGCTCACACACACTCTAGAGTGTAAGATATACAAGATAATCAGTGTAGTACAGACTGGATTTAGGACTCCAAACAAAAATAAGAGCTAAACTATGTGACTTTATTAAGATCTGGGATTGTTTGTGGGACACTGCTGTGCGCAATTGGCTGCCGCATTTCGCCCATAAAGTACACGGTATACACATTTTATAACATATTCCATGAAGTTTTTTTAACAAGAAGCTATATCAAATGCAAAGATTATTCTTATTAGTAGTGGTAGTAGCAATATATGAAAAATAATTAAACATTAAAAAAAACACCACCTTTCAACCCAACCTTCCCATATTACTTTCTTTAAATTCATCAAATATCATAAGAATTTGGTGGACGAAAGAAGATCAGAAGTCCATGATCTTCCAACATCCTGACAGTCGCTTGACATGTCCTGTCCCAAACTAAATACCTGGGATATAATTTTCGAGCTGAAATCTATCTCATTTGCTCTTCAAACAAAGACTTCCACCATCTGTCTGTCCTCCTAGGGAGCCTGTTCCATAAGTTTACTGTTTCTGAAATTTGTTCTGAATCACCCCCGTTCAACCGCATATCCTTAGAAAGTGATTACTTTAAACTGAAAAAACAGATGAAGGGCCAAAGGCACAATTGGCACACAGTTTACATACTGTACCATCTATGTAACCACACTACCATGGCTGAAAGAGCAATGAGATTGAGAAGTTTAACTTGAAGTAAACTCAGTTTTTAAAAACTCACAGATTGAAGGAGGCAAAGATAATAAATTAGAATAATGTAAATGCTTGCATTTCATGCACTGTAGTATGAAAGGACTAAACAAATGTAATTTTGTTGTTGCTGTAGTATGTTATCATGGCCTTGCCCCCGCCTATCTATCCAACCTGCTTTCTCCCTATCAGCCTGCCTGTCCCCTCCATTCAGCAGGCTCTGGCCTGCTCCACGTCTCCCGCCCGAACCGCCCTACCATCGGTGGCTGAGCTTTCAGCCTCTCTGCCTCCACACTCTGGAACTCCATCCCGCAGAATCCCTTTGCTTCACTTCCTTCCTCCCTTTCCTTCTTCAAGCTCTGTCTCAAGATCTTCCTCTTCAACCGTGCCTTCTGCTCCCTTCCTAACTCTCCCACCTCTCCTTCTCTGCTTCCCCCTACCCCGAACCCTCCCAACCTGTTCGGGTCCCGACCTAACTGTCCCGCGCCTTGGGACATCCTCCCGACGTGAAAGACGCTCTATAAATGTAATTTTGTTGTCGTTGCCTGGAATTGAACCAAGGTCTTTTGTTTGTGAGGTGAGTGCTCTAACCACCAAACATTGGGGAAAAAAATGCACCTTACCTTGTCCAGGAGAAACATTAAAAATCATGAAAAATTTCTAGATCCTTTGCTGACACAGCTGGAATCTTTTTCCACTCGTTTTCTGGATAGGATTCAAAGTTTGACGTATCACCATCGTGGGACACCTTTGGTATTAATGGTGGCTGCAAAACAAAATGTTGTTGAGACCCAATAACAATATGAAAGGAGGCATCCTTCTGGTTAAACATAATTAAATAATCTCCTGGATACAGTGATTGAATAAACTAAGATAAATTTGTCATCTTAAATTTGTCTCATTTGAGAAACCCATTGCATTGTAAGATTAGAATCACACAGTAATCTTACAACAGTAACCAACTTGGATTTATATAGCGCCCTCCATGCCGGATGGCGTCTCAGAAAGCTTCGAGTTATTACCTTATAGGTACTCTAAATAAAACAAAAATAGAAATGGCTGGGAACACTCAGCAGTGAGTCAATGTTTCGGATCTACGACCTTTCGTCAGAACCCAAAATAAAACATATCCTGTTCTATTTCCCCTCTTTCTGAAAAAATTACATCTGAAGTAAACTTGCTGTACAGTAAATAAGTGTAGTAAAAATTTTCATAAGGAAAACATGGCAGCAATTTTACACAGTAAGTTCGCACAAACAGCTATTGATGTGATTTATTAATTAATTGTATTGTCAGAGGTGCTGTCCTTGGGATGAGATGTTAATCCGAGACCCTGTTTGCAAGTTAAGCACTTTGAGATGTTGATAAGATGTGAAAAGCGCTATATCAAATGCAAGGATTATTATTATTATTATTATTATGATGTTCAGGTGGATGGTAAACATCCCATGGCACTATTCGAAAAGAGAAGTGAGTTTCTCCCAGTGGCCTGGCTAACAATCACCAAAATAAAATGGGTTATTAACTTCATTATAACAATATAATAATAATCCTTGCATTGGATATAGCGCTTTTCACGTCTTCTAGACGTCTCAAAGCGCTTCACAGAATATACTGTAAAGTGAATTGACTGTATATTTGTGGGCAAAACGCGGCAGCCAATTGTGCACAGCAGTGTAGCACTTAGTTTTAAGATTAAGGGTTAGTCTTTTCGCACTGAGTTGAGGAAAAACTTCTTCACTCAGAGGGTAGTGAATTGATGGAATTCTCTACCCCAAAATGCTGTAGATGCTCATTCCTTGAACATATTCAAGACTGAAATTGACAGATTTCTTATGGATAAAGGGTTAAGGGTTATGGAGATAAGGCGGTAGATGGAGTTAGATTAGAAGATCAGCCATGATCTTATTGAATGGCGGGGAAAGCTTGAAGAGCCGAACGGCCTACTCTGCTTCTTATGTTTTTATGAGGCGTCTAGAAGACGTGAAAAGCACTACATCAAACTCAAGGATTATTATTTATTATTATTTATCACGGCTTTAGCTAATGGGAGATCTTTGCCAGTGACTACTCTGTACCTCCAGGTCCTGCCGATGAGCCAGGCTGGGCTGTAATCAGCAGTACACTGCAATACTGCGGACCTGCCTGGCACAGGAACCTGACTAGAAATCGCCAGATGGCTGGCTCGATTCTGACATTCTGTTGCCAAACATATCACCTTGGAGCAAGAACAAAATCAATTTATAGTTACAGGAATGAAGAACCGTGATCATCCTCAGGGAATCAAGTGAGCAAAGGAAGTGCCATTAATAATAATGGTCCATACTCAGTTGGTGGGAATCTTACAACTAGGACGTTACAGAATAATAGTGTGTGATAGAACAGGCAAGGTGAACAACAACAACAAGAACTTCGATTTATATCGCGCCCTCCACGCCGGACGGCGTCTCAGAGTGCTTAAACACCTGCGTGAGATGCAACTCCATAATAACTTTGTGTTTAGAGCACTCGCCTTACAAGTGCGAGACCTGTGTTCAAATCCAGGCAGGTTAGGACGAAACCTTGGGCAAGTTTCCTTACTCCACACACATGCCTGATAATAATCCGTCCCCCAAAAAACACAATAATGAAAACATTGGTCATTTCAACCCACGACTGTTTGTGGGGATGCTGCTGTGTGCAATTGGCTGCCGCCTTTCACCCACAAATATACAGACAATTCACTTTACAGTATAGTCTGTTGAAGCATCTTCTTTGAGACATCTAGAAGATGTGAAAAGCGCTATATCAAATGCAAGTATTATTATTATATCAATCAATCAATCAAAATCTACATTTATATAGCGCTTTTCACGTCGAGAGGACGTCCCAAGGCGCTGTACAGTTAGGTAGGGACAAGAGCAGGGGGGGAGGGGTTGGGGCAGGACGAAGAAGAGTGGGAAAATTGACTGTATAATTGTGGGCGAAACACGACAGCCAAATTGCGCACAGCAGTGTCCCACAAACAGTCATGGAAGTGGGATTAAGGGAAATGGGGGGGAAAAGATGTCGAGGGATTGGGGCAGGGGGAAGGAGAGCAGGAAAGCTGACTGTATACTTGTGGGCGAATATATATTATGAATATACTGTATAATATAAACCTAGCAATTTTGAACAGCTGGAGCCAATTGGGGAGTCGGGTGTCACCATGGTATAATATTACATTGCTGTTTTCACACTCTCCATGCTACGATTTTGACCTTGGAAAACACAAGGGAAAACTATAGAAATCTTTGTAAAACTTCTAGCAATGCTTATCTAAAGATTTACCATCGGTGGTCGGGCCTTTAGCCTCTCTGTTCTCATCATTTGGAACCCACAGTCAATTCGCTAACCCCTCCCTTACCTCCTTCAAGGACGATCTCAAGAACATCCTCTATGATCACGCCTTCAGTCATCCTCCTACCCCACCCTCTCTAGCCTCCCCACACCTTCTACTTCCAACCCCAACTTGGGTGCAATTTCCTGACTGTCTGAGCCTAGCGATGTCCTCCCAACGTGAAAGGCGCTATGTAAATCTCATTTATCCTTGGTGGCTGATATAAATCTAATCTAATTTCCTCTCAAAAGATTCACCTTGTGACGTTTCCATCCTTTAGGGCTACACACAATAGAATAATTAGCATTGCAAGCAAGAGGACCTGGGATTGATACCTGGGAGTGAAAAACTTTCCTTATGCCTCTGTTTATCTAGCAGTAAGTAGGAACCCAGTTGTTAGTCGATCGGTGGATTGCTTTTCTGCGGTAATAATCCCTCCATAAAATAGAAATACTGTAATAAGTGATTTGGTCACTGTTTGTAGGGCACTGTTGTATGGAATTGGCTGCTGCGTTTCGCCCACAAAATGTAGTCAATTAACTTTACAGCATATTATGTGAAGAGCTTTTGAGACATGTCAGAGATGTGATAAACTGCTATATTGAATGCAAGGATTATTATTATATGGTTCCAGTTATAAACTCCGCTACTTTGCCAAACAGCCAATATTTATGTCTGAACTGGGAGAGCTGACAGGCATCATTCACAGATAGAGGGTCAATTTCCAAATGTATGTGGATGACACCCAACTATATCTCTCCTCCTCCACCGTTGATTCTAGGAAAACTGGCGTCCTGACAGACTGCCTGTCAGACATCAGCTACTGGAAGACAGTAGCTGATGAGAGACAGATGAACGTCAGCAAGGCCAAGGCCCTCCTGATTGGCTCAGACCAGCACCTCAAGCACTGGCAGCATCAGCATCCATGGCTGCACACTTCACCTCACCACACCAGACAAGAACCTGGGTGTCTTGTTTGACCCTGAAATGTCCTTTCTTCCCCCATATCAGTGCCATAAACCAGCACTGTATTCCAATAACTCTGCAACATTACCTGATTCCACCACCGCCTCACCCCTCAGGCCACAGAAACCCTCATACTTGTCACATCAAGGTTCGACTACGGCAACTCCCTCATTGTCGGCCTCCCTCAACTATTCCCTCCACAAGCTGCAGATCATCTAAAATTCTGCAGCTCATGTCCTCTCCCTCACCAGGCTCTGTGAGCCCATCACTCCCACCCTCATCCACTAGCTCCCCATCCCTCAGAGGATCAAATAAAAAATCCTCGTCCTCACTTTCAATCCCCTCCACAGTCTTGCACTCTCCTACATCTCTGACCCACTGACCCTCTATCAAACTGTCCACCTCCTCCGGCCTACTCCATATCTCCAGGCCAAACCAGCAGTGGCCGGGCTTTCAGCCTCTCTGCTCCCATCCTTTGGAACTTCATCTGACAATCCCTTCGCCTTCCTCCTTTCCTAGCCTCCTTCAAAGCCTGAATCAAGACCTCCCTTTCGACGATACACTCAGCCGCCTCCCCTACCTCTCTGACCTCGCTCATCCTAACCCTGCTCCACCCACTGACCACCCCACCTCCCCTGAGGGTGGGCGGGGGACATGGAGCAGGCCGGAGCCCGCTGAACGGAGGGAACGGGGAGGTTCATAGGGGGACAGCAGATCGGAAAGGTATTGAGGGGGCAAGGCCGTGAATGGCCTTGAAGGTGAGGATGAGGATGTTGAATGCGATACTCTGGGGGATGGGGAGCCAATGGAGCCGGGTGAGGGTGGGAATGATGTGGTTGCGGAGCTTGGTGCGGGTGAGGACACGAGCTGCAGAGTTCTGGATAATCTGCAGGTTGTGAAGGGAAGAACCAGAGGAAGGAATTTCCATAGTCGAGCCATGATGTGATGAATGAATACAGCAGCGCCAAACAAATCAACTGCAACACATAACCATAGAGTATACTTAACACAAATGGGGCTCAGTATTTGTGTGCATCATGTGTGCAACTGATAGCAGCTCACCTTCAATTTCCTTTGAGGCACTGATTCCCAGTCTACACATCGGAACCATCTGTGTCGCTTAATATCATCTGCTCCATTCTGAAAATTAATTGAGAGAAGTTTTTACAATTCACACGTCAGCATTCAGTTGCATTCATCACATTAAATTACCATAGTGGGATATTAATCAGATGATTACAAACAATTAATCTATACCAGAGGATCTCTTATCTCACATGTGCTCCTGATGCAAAAGGCACTATATAAATATAATTTGTATTGTACGTCAAACAGCCGCACGTCCACCTATCTGCATAAGTCTCAAAGTGCTTTACACAATATACTATAAAGTTAGTGACTATTACATTGATAATTCTTGCATTTGATATAGCATTTTATCATGTCGTCAAGCGCTTTTATATGCACATTATAACACATTCCTTAATAGTGGCTTCCAAACATTCAATAGCGGCGCCCCCCCTAACCAAGCAACATTTTCATTGTGCCCCACTCCTTCATACTCAGGTCCTTGGTTGTTTGTGAGGCCCGTGGGCAGGAGTGGAGCCGACTGACTCCACCAGTGGCCGCTGGGTTGTGCGGCCCTTGTTAGCTCCCTTTAACATAGGTTGATCGTCAACCTCTCGATTCGACTGCATCTTCTTTCACCTCCACCTACCCCCTATCAATCACTGTGTGTGCTCGCACTCAGTCATTGTAAAGCACTGTGAGGTTCTTCTCCTATGTGTGAAAGATGCTTTAAGTGCAAGCTGTTGTTGGAACATTTTTAGCTCGCACAGCAGCCAATTTATGTTTTGTGTGACATCCAATTACCCACCTTGTTTGCTTATCCACAATACATTTAAGGCAGAGAATCTAATCGCTACCTTTCAAACAGTAAGACAAGTTTTCTTGATGAGTCACTGAAGTCGCAATTAAAATAAGAGATGTTCAAAAGGTATTTTCAGACCTCTTGATAACGCATAGGATTGTGTTTCCTTAAAACTAAATACAGTAAAAGCCCGTTTATCCGTGACCCAATCAACCGTAACTTCTGTATAACCGGCATCTCAAAAAAAAGTCTGCATTTGATTAACCAGAATTTATCTGGAAAAATTCATTATTTGGGGGGATTTTTTTTGTGTGTTTTTGGCCGAATATCCGGTACGTGTTTTAACCGGCATTGGCCAGGTCCCAAGGGTGCCGGGTAAACAAGCTTTTACTGTAGTCCATTTTCCTCACATGTTCCACTAGTTATCCAATACAGGATTTGTGGAGCTCCTGCAGCTCAATGGTTGGAGCATTCGCCTTACCAGCATGAGGCCTGTGTTCGAATCCAGGTAGATCAGGGCGAAACCTTGGGCAAGTTTCCTTACTCCACAGGCCTAATAATAATCCCTATACAGGGATCCCTGACAAATATACAATTAATTCACTTTACAGTATAAAGCGCTTTGAGACGTCGATAAGATGTAAAAAGCGCTATATCAAAATTCAAGGATTATTTATTATTTTATTTATTTTTTACCAAAATCATACAATCCAATGTTATGCAAGTTGTACAAATGCTGCAGTTGGTTTCAGAGGTAACAATCCAACAGTGAACCGGGAATTGACTGCTAAATAGTTGTTTCGATCAGCACGAAGGAAGGCAATTGCTACCAGTGTTATCCTTTGTTGCTATTTAGCTTACCAAACTAAACTGGTTAAAAAAAAATGATCAAGCTAGTGGACCAGGGTTCAATTCCCACGTCAAGCAAAAATGATTACCCACGGAAAATCAACTAACAAACAGGTTCCTAAGATCAGTACTACTGGGTAAACAGAGGGGGTGTGGAGTAACGACACTTGCCCAAGGTTTCGCCCACCCAGGAATCAAACCAGGGTTCTCTCGCTTCCGAGGCATTACAGGACTGTACAAGCACTACTAAATAAGCTACATTTCTAGCTAATTTAAAATAGTGCTTCAAAATAGTGTTTTGAAAACAGTAAATTTAATGGATTCAAGAACGGAACACCAACTATGCACAAGATTTAACTTTAGTTTCCAGATCTGGTCAAAGAGAACAAGTGCTGTGCAGTCAAAACGCTGCAGGATAAATTTAGACACAGGAAGCAACACAACAATAATAATAATCCTTGCATTTGATATAGCGAGACGTTCTTTGATATTGATGTGGAGCTTCTGTAGTTCAGTGGTTAGAGCACTCGCCTTACAAGCGTGAGACCTGTGTTCGAATCAGGGCAGATCAGCGCGAAACCTTGGGCAAGATTCCTTACTCCACACGTCTAATAATAATCCCTCCAAAAACTATTATTAGGTGTGTGAATGGAGTAAGGAAACTTGCCCAAGGTTTCGCCCTGATTTTCCTGGATTCGATCACAGGTCTCACGCTTGTAAGCCGAGTGCTCTAACCACTGAGCTACAGCTCTCAAGAAAATGGCAAAATAATACAACAAAAATAGCCTTTAAGTTAAATCATCTGTGCTGGAGGAGAACATTTTTTGGTCAAAAATGAGGTGTAGACACACATCTGTTATTATGGCAGATGTGTTTGTGTCTATCTGCCGCAGATATTTTAATCAGTACAAATTGATTCATTGCCAGGTTTATATCAGGGATCTGTGTGTGTTCCTTTTTCGAATTTGTCGTAATTCCCTTTGCAATTAAAATAATTGCATATAAACCACACTTCCCTCAATCATTGACAAAATACTGCTAGAGGGGGATTCTTAATCCTTCCTGTTTGAAGTATTTAGTCTTTGAAAAGTGCTGTCTTGTCTTCACTTCTCTGTAAGAATAGACTCCCCATTACAACCCCTCGTCCATTCCCCCCACCCACCCAACCTCCCACACACAGGAACTGTAATGAATGCCCACGATGCAGAAAATCGATGACATCAGCGGTGATTGTGGTGTACATTTTACATGTGAATCGGTTTATCTACTAAATTAACATTGTGCCTCGCAACTCTGATTCTGATTCCAGTGACTGATTTCTTTGTCATTTTATCAAATAATCCGTCCAATCATTTGTCAAATAATCCGTCCAAAAAACCCCACAATAATAAAAATTGTGACTGTTTGTGAAGACACTGCTGTGCGCAATTGGCTGCTGAGTTTCGCCCACAAATATACAGTCAATTCATTTTACAGTATATTCTGTGAAACGCTTTGAGACGTCAATAAGATGTGAAAAGCGCTATATTAAATGCAAGGATTATTATTATATTCTTCTGTGGAATCTAATGTACAAAGCAAGACTTTTGAATCATATTTATGACACACTGTTCTTGCTTTGTTGAGGCCACAACTATAGTCACAGAAGATGGGGGAAAATGGTACAAACACACAAGTTTCTCAATGGAAAATCAGTAGAATACATAAAATACCTCGATAGGAATGTAGTATAACAGGAGGCCATTCAGCCCAAGTTTATTAGATCGTGACAGTTTTTTAAATTAAAATGATCTCCCGATTTACCATACTGCTTTATACCACTATCAATATATACTTGATATCAACAACAAGATTACATTTATAGCGCGCCTTTCACGTCAGGAGGGTGTCCCAAGGCGCTGAACAGTCAGGATGGCACCTGAGGAAGGGAGAGAGGCAGGGCAGGGGAAGGGGCGGGAGAGTTAGGAATTGAGGGAAAGAGTTGGGAGGGGAAGGAGAGTTGGGAGAACAGCAGAAGGCACGGTCAAAGAGGAGGGTCTGGAGAATGGCCTTGAAGGAGATGAGGGAGGGAGAGAGGGGAAGGGACTGTGGGATGGTGCTCCAGCAGTCCGCTGATGGTAGGGCCAGTCAGGCAGGGGACAGGGAGCAGGCCGGAGCCCACTGAAAGGAGGGGGCGGGGCGATTCATAGGGGGATAGCAATTCAGAGAGATAAGAGGGGTAAGGCCTTGAATAGCCTTGAAGGTGAGGACGAGGATCTTGAATTCAATCCTCTGGGGAATGGGGAGCCAATGGAGCCGGGCAAGGGTGGGAGTGATGTGGTCGCAGAGCATAGCAGCATTTGTTTCTCCCACAAAACACACAGTCAATTCACCTGACAGTATATTCTGTGAAGCGCTTGGAGAAGTTTCAAAGATGTGATGGGGCGCTATATTAAATGCATGTAAAGTGATTTGACTGTATATTTTGTGAGCGAAACGCTGCAGCCTATTGCGCTCAGCAGTGTCCCACAAACAGTGGTAGATTCAGTAACCAATTTATTATTGTTTTTTTGAGGAATTATCATCCCCGTCAAAGTGATCTGCCAATTGACCATCAACTGGGTTCCTACTCATAGCTAGGTAACACGAGGCGAGTGGAGTAAGGAAACTTGCTCAACATTTCGCCCTGCTGGGAACAGTATTCAGGTCACTTACTTGCAAGGCGAGTGCTCTAACCACTGAGCTACAGGAACTACAGCGCAATAGAATATTCTCGATCGAATACAAATCCATGAAAGAAACTACAATAATAATTCTTCCATTTGACATAGCACTTAATCATGTCACTGAAATGCCTAAAACAGGATATACAATAAACGGAACTGACTGTATATCTTATGCAAACCCGCCAAATTTTCTAATGATAAACTTTCCAATTGCGTAATATTGTTTTTTCTTCAATAAAATAAAGTGCAGTTGTATAAAATCTTGGTTTACACTCATTGAAGCAATACCACATAACAGGAATCTGCTGTCCAACATAAAACTACTGCTTCAAAGTAAAATGTAATTTTGAATAGATTAACCCAAATCTACCAAACTGGTCCAAATGTCTCTGCTATGCAGGTCGATAATTTCCTCAAATTACAATTGTTAGCAAATTTGTTGAATGGGGGGATAAAATGCTTTCAGGAACAAAAGAGCTTTCAGTCCAAGATATTTGAAGGACACAGCCTTGATCATTTATAACAGACCAATTACGTGGTAACAATGACAAGAAGCAGATGGCCTCCAAAAGTTTGCTCTTGAAATTAAACTGCTTCAGTACACATATTTCATGATTTGCCTAATTAAATGGATTTTACACGTGGTCCACTGATAAGTCAAGTAAACACTACGTATTTCACAATGGAACAAATTACATTTAGACAGCCCCTTTCACGTCAGGAGGGTGTCCAAAGATGCTGGACAGTCACGGATTTGTACCGAGCTGGGGGTTGGGATCAGGAGGGGTGGAGGCCATGAGTCGGAGGGTGGCCAAAGGCGCAGAAAGAGGAGGGTCTTGAAATGGACCCATCGGCAACTCCTAATCCTCACCTTCCCTCTCACACCACCCCACCGTCTCCAGGCTCAGGTCTGAAACAGGGACTGTCCAGCGCCTTGGGACGTCCTCCTGACGTGAAAGGCGCTATACAATTGTAATTTTGTTATTATTTAAACAAAAAAGTTAGTAGCCAAAAGATAAATCAGATTAAGAGAAAACTACACAGAGAGAGACACAACCAAACACAATTACATTTGTATTGCGCCTTTCGTATTGAGAGGACGTTCCAAGATGCTGGACAGTCAGTGTTTCGTACACACTATACACTCAATAATTTGTTCGAGCTGGGTATAATGTGATTTTTTGAGTGCATAACATGAGACGTACTACTATTATAGAATATTACAGCCCATCGAGCCTGTGCTAGCTGTTTGGAAGACGTGCCCACTGACTCCCACTCCCCCGCTCTCTCCCCATATTTCCGCAAAGTTTTCCTTTTTAAGTCTGTAATCAACTCCCTTTTGAAAGTTGTTATTGAATCTGTTCCCACCCTTTTAGGCCGTGAATTCCAAACTCTAACAACTCTCTGGGTAAAAAAACATGTCTCCTCATCTGAACCAAAGGAGTTTGGTTTTTTAGCCAATTATCTTAAATCTGTGTCCCCTGGTTGCTGATTACATGTGTGCAGAAAGATGGTTTGCTGACTTGCTTGGCTGCCACTGAACAGCAAGGCAGCCAATAATAATTATTATATGTTGTTTATAATGATAATTAATATAATTGTGATGCTATAATAACTATGATGATAAGCTTCAAATAATTATAATGATAAATTGATAATAATTGCAATGATAAGCTTATTATAATAATTATAACAAGATAATTATAACCCAGTGACCATCAGAAGCCACACTCCATACTGAAGGTATAGTAAAAGCCTGTTTATCCGTGACTCGATCAACTGGAACTTCCATATAACCGGTACGTCCCCAAAAAAGTCCCCATTCGATTAACCGGATGTTATCCAGCACAATCGCGATGGCGCATTTAATGAATCAATTGTCGCACGAGAATACTGAACAAGTAGACCCACTTAACGAAGGGGCTGGGGACTTTAAAACCCGTTATTAAGTGAAAATTTTGTTAAACGAGAGTTTAATTGTATTACTGTATTTGGCCGCAGTCAAAACGCTGCCCCGACCCGAGCCTCCCAGCTAAAATCAGTTTAGTTCCTAGCATTTCCTAGCACTAACATTTTCGGTGTACAGGTTGAGCGGCCAAAATCCAGAGTTCCGGAATCCGGAATGTGACAAAAATTGAAAGAATAAAAACGTCAATCCTACTTGCTCCAGGCCAGGTCTTCACAGTCACCACATTGAAATAACGCAACCAGGACTCAGGCATTTCCGGACACGTGATGCGCTTCTGGCATTCTGAAGTCCAGAAATACGCTGGGCTCAACTACGGGCCCGAATTTAGGACGTTCAACTTGTACTAGCAAAGGCCTAAGGTAAATATAACAGCTATTCAAGGCCACACAACTTTAAAAACAGCAATAAAATATTAAAATGTTAGTAAATACAACAATAAAATACAGACAGTCCTCGACTTACTATTATTGAAGCCACAAGCACCCTGATGCTTAAGCTCCTCCCATATGGGATGGGCTGCTTAACTGAGGCACGCTAAAGACTGAGCATGTGTTGGGTAAACATTCGTTATAGCGAACGCAGCCTTTGTTAAGCGGATAAGTGGTACAAATAGAAACCCTCATTATCGTGAACTTTTGTTAACTAGACGTTTGGTAAGCGGGGTCTACCTGTATAGATATTACGGCTTGCCGCTAGTAGAGCTTTATTAAAGCCTTACTTAAAGTTGCGATGCCTTTTTTTCCCTCGCGTGGGTCCACCATTGCAGAAGTTATCGATAGACTGTACACCTCTACCCCAGCATCATGGCTTCAAACCAGGCATCTACCAGGAAAGGTGATTTTTAGATGAATTTTTAGGTGAATAACAATTATCTGTTATTATTTAGTTTATTAATATGGTATGTGTTAAAATAAGTTAATTTGTTTTGTGTTGGGTTTTTGGTGTTGGATCCAACTGAATATCCGGCATACCTTTTAACCGGCATTGGCCAGGTCCCACGGGTGCCGGATAAACAGGCTTTTACTGTACATGGAATACCTGTTATATATACAGTATGTATCCTTACTAAATCAGAGGTCTGATTTCAAAAAGCTTGATTGAAGAGATGGAGAACTGCTGATTAATATTAATAATAATCCTAGTATTTGATATAGCGATGTATCACATACTTATAGCTTGCAGTGTGGAATGTTGAAATGGGAATTTCATTGTAGATTTGTTATCTATTTGCGAGCAGATTGTGATATGTGACACATTTTCTTTTTTAATTACCACGCGTTATTTTTTTCTTCAGTCATAATAATCCCTCCAAAAAATAATCATAAAATTAGTCATTTCAATCCATGACTGTTTGTGGGGACGCTGCTGTGCACAATTGGCTGCCGCATTTCGCCCACAAATATAGTCAGTTCATTTTACAGTATATTCTGTGAAGCACTTTGAGAAGCGTAGAAAATGTGAAAAGCGCTATATCAAAATGCTAGGATTATTATTATCACATCTTCGAGATGTCTCAAAGAGTTTCACTGAATAGATTTTAAAATGAATTAACTGTATAGATTGTGGGAGAAACGCTGCAGCCAAGTTAACACTTTCAGATCATGACATTGGCAACAAGACTAATTGATTTTGTTGCACATACAGACAGCCAGCTGGTTCATTTGGTCCACACTGTACTTCACATCATCATACTTCTTGAGTTGTTGCACTTCAAAATAATTCAAGGTTTTTTTTTGGTCATTAAATCCACACCTCCACATTATAAAGTTGTTCATTAAACTGGGATTGTGCCGGATTCACTGTAGGATCAGAGGAAGGTTTCAATTTAGAAACATTAGCTGGTATGTACTGTATATGGTTCTTTCAATCTTCTGTGGACTAAGCAAATTCTAGGTCCCCATTTAAATGGGGAGAGTGATTAATCACCTGCTGAACCTCTGTTATCATAATCCTGTAACAATATTTGTATTTGCTATATTGCATTCAGATAATAATCCTTGCAGTTGACATAGCGCTTTTCACATCTTTTAGATGTCTCAAAGCGCTTCACAGAGTATACTGTAAAGTGAATTGACTATGTGTGTGTATATATACAGGTATATATACACACACATATATGTGTGTATATATACAGGTATATATACACACATACACACACACGTGGGTAAAATACAGCAGTCAATTGCATGCAGCAGTGTCCCACAAACAGCTATGGATTGAGATGACCAATTTTTTTTTAAGAGAGATTATTATTAGGACTGTGGGGTAAGGAAACTTGCCCAAGGTTTCACCCTGACCTGCCTGGAATTGAACCCAGGTCTCACGCTTATAAGGCAATCTGCTGTTTACTCAATAACCCCATTGTTTCTGTGCTTTGCACCAGCTCACAGTGAGGGACAAAGTCATACTGCATATTGAGTATTTTTATCTTGAGGTGAGCCCTAATCTAAATTTGTTTTGCCCACAAAATATACAGTCAATTTACTTCACTTCAGTATTCTGTGAAGCGCTTTGAGCCGTGTGGAAGATGTGATTAGACACAATATAAAATGCAAGGATTATTATTATATCAAATTTATAGATTTTTATTATAGAAGGTGAGTGCTTACAAGGCGAGTGCTCTAAGCACTGAGCCACAGGACTCCAGATGTCTCAAAGGGCTTCACTGGATATACAGTAAAGGCAATTGACTATATATTTTGTGGGTGAAATGCAGTGGCAAGTTGCATACAACAATGTCCCACAAATAATTGTGGATTGAGAGACCAAATTATGATTTATTTTGTGAACAGATTATGACATCCAAAAAGCGATCCGCCAATGGACTAACAACCGGGTTCCTACTTACTGCTAGGTAACTAGAGGTTTGTGGAATAAGGAACCTTGTTAAGATTTCACCCTGTCTGAGAAACGTACCCAGGTTGTCTCTCTTGTGAGGCAAATGCTCTGAGCTACAGCACTTTATTCATGACATTCTTAAACCAGCTGCAAAACGCATGTTAAAACAGCCCAGAATAAACTTGGCTTTCAATTTTCCTCTCACCCTATGGGGAAGTCTTTGTTCAGCAGTTCATTACGAGGGAATAGATTATACAGAATTCATTCACTGTACCTTGTTCTCTTAATACTGACCATGAGCCCCAAAAAGATATTGGTGAGCGCAATAAAATCTTTCAAATATACAACCAAGAAAACTTTGAAAAGTGCAGGCAAACCCATTTTTTTTTAATAATCAGGAACACCACATTTAATATGACTCCCTGAAGTGAAGCATATTTGCAAGATAATTTCTTATGTGTTAACATTTACAATGTTACGGACATCAGACAGACCTCTGAGCTTCATCTAAATGATTGTTTTTGTTCACAGTCTGGTGCTGTTTGCTTTGAACTTTAAAAAAAAAATTGGCAAAGCTATAGGGAGAGATGGTGGGAGTGGGACTGACCAGGCAGTTCTTTCAAAGAGCCAATGCAGGCACGATGGGCTGACTAGCCTCTTTCTGTACTGTAGCATTCCATGATTCTTTGTTAAGTGTTTTTGCAAAATTCAGAAATAATGTGCCCTTGGCTGCATGCTCTTTTTTACAGCCGTTTTTTAGTCAATTGACTTTACAATACATTCTGTAGAGCACTTTGAAACCTCCTGAAAATGTGCTAAGACGCTATATCAAATGCAAGGATTATTATTACAACACTAGGGCAACATTAATACTATTAATAAATGTTATTTATTTTAGATGAATTTAATTTTGTGTTTAGTGGAGTTGGGGAGACCAGCGAGGAGGGCATTAGAATAGTCCAGCTGTGAGATAGGAAGGAGTGGATGAGTGGTTTGGCTGCATTGGTTGTGAGGTATGGATGGAGGAAGACAAAATACAATAAACCACAGATTAACTGTTCATGCAAAGAACAACAATATAGCCAGAACTGTATAAAGTTAACCAAATAACTAATTAGCATTGTTCTTCTAAAGGATTTTAAACTTGCTGATTTAAACAAATTGAAAGATACCAGAACATAAGTGACATTTGTTCATACTCCCTTTTATTATTGCATATCTATTCTAAACGAATTACTATCAACACACAGTACTGTATATTTTTGCTTCATTAGTTGTATAGACACTACCCATTGTTCCCCTGTATCTTATAACTTGGTTGACTGTGGCAAGTTGCCACTTCAGTAAAAACGAATGTTATGCAGGGCTTTCCTGCTGATAAATATAGCCCTCGAGAGCTTTGTCATTCAGTTATTTGACCACTGAACTACTTTACCTTAACGCTCTGCTTTCCCTCATTAATCTTTTTCAAGTGAAACTGAATTATGTGTGGAAAGTGTGGAGCTAGAAAATCGGTAAGTTCCCAATTGTTCCTTCAATTCTAAATGATTTACAGCTGCAACGTGAACTGCAAATCTCTAAGACATAATATATCAGTTTATTATATCAAACCTATACCATTGAAGAAAACTATAATTACTGAATAAACTGCCAGGCCAGCTATATTTGCGGAACTTTATGTAGATCATTGTTCGGCCAAACTAATTCATTGTGATTTGTTTTGGTCTACTTATCACTTTCAGTTTCCTTTCAGTTCATCTCAATGGATTTGACTATTGATAGGTAAAATTACAACTGCATATTTTGTTCATCTTTCCTGTTGCAGTGGAGCCAACTGAATTTTCCATTTAAGTTGGTATTTTAACATTGCTCGTCTAGCCAATTCAGACCTTGATTCACTAAGTCACAATTATGGAGTTAAATGCCACAAATAGAATTTCATTTTTGGTTTGTGACAAGCCAGGTGACTGACACAGGCAGAAATTCATCATCATGATTAAGAATAACAATCTTTGCATTTGATATAACACTTTTCACATCTTATCGATATCTCAAAACGCTTCACAGAATACAGGTATCCCTCCCCAACTGCGGCCTCGCCAAACACGAAACTCATGTATCCACGGTTTGCTAAATGCGACAACCCTCACAAACTGCGTTTTGTGCATCCGCGATTTAAATCCGCGGGTTTAAATTTTCGAACTGCTAGCCTACAGCACTAGGACCCAGTTGCGATGTTGCAATCAACCAGTGACAACCCTTCTCTCTTAGGATTAAGGTAAATACAGTTAAGATGCATTTATTGTCGCTTCTCCGCAGCCTAGCAAGTTTGAGAGCATTGCCTTCCCCCCACTTCTCCCACTCCCCTTCTCTCTCACCTCTCTATTCCACCTTCTCTTCCCCACACACCCCACCCTTTTCTCTCTCACCTTCTCTTCCCCCCGCCCCTCCCTACCCCTCCTTCTCCCTCACCTTCTCCAGCCCCCCCTGTGTCACCACCCCCTCACCCTCCGTCTCTCTCTCTCGCTCTCTCTGTACGTCAGACAGAACTGACTGTCTGCAGATGCTGGCAGCCAACGTGCCCAAACTTACTCCCACTATCCCCATGTATGTTATAACTGTATATGTTTTTTTTGTGTTCAGTTTTACTAAATGAGAACTTACTCCCCGTATCCCCATGTTTCCTATAGGGCCCTGCATTTTCCAACTGCGAAAAAGCGCACATACTCCCCCTATCCCCATGTTTACCATAGGGCCCTGCATTTTCCAAACACAATTTTACCAACCACGAAGATTTACAGGAACGTATCCCTTGTGGTTAGGGAGCGATACTTGTATACTGTAAAGTGAATTGATTGTGTATTTGTGGGCGAAACACAGCAGCCAATTGCGCACAGCAACGTCCCACAAACAATCGTGGATTGAAAGTGACCAATTTTTATTATTGTAGGTTTCTTGGACGGATTACTATTAGGCATGTGGAGTAAGGAAACTTCCCCAAGGTTTTGCCCTGATCTGCCTGGATTCGAACATAGGTCTCACGCTTCACGCTTGTAAGGCGAGTGCTCTAACCACTGAGCTACAGGACTCCAAACCAGACAGGGTTCCACATATTCATATACACATGGAAACCTCATTGCGTCTGGAAAGGGATGTACTCTCTCTCTCTCTCTCCCCCCCACTGCAAGGACACATCCTGCTTACCTAATTCTAAATAAGGTTAAGTGCAGGTTGGAAAGGGTTAGGGCTCGGTGACGCCAGAATGTGAGTTAAGGTAACTGCTGGAGTCTTAACCAGGTCAACCATATAGCTTGTTATTGATAGCATGAGAGTCTGACAAGCTTCCCACTGCTTGCCCAGCCAAAATCCTGTTAGGACTTTGGTTTGTAGGATTAACAACAACAACAAAATTACATTTGTATAGTGCCTTTCCAGTCGGGAGGACGTCCCAAGGCACTGAACAGTCAGGTCGGGACCCGAGCAAGGGAGAGGAGGGATGGGTGGGAGAGAGTTAGGAGGAGAGGGAGAGAGTTGGGAGGGCAGCAGAAGGACATAGAGCCGGCCGGAGACTGCTGAAACGGAGGGAGCAGGGAGGTTCATAGGGGGACAGCAGGTCGGAGAGGTAAGGGGAGGGCAAGGCCATGAATGGCCTTGAAGGTAAGGACAAGGATCTCGAATAACAGGAGCTGAGGGGGAGGAATCCCTGCTCCATAGCTGCCAACCTTTTTTTTTAAACAAAAAAAGTACTTCTGAAAACTAAAAACAGTATTTTCTAGTAAAAAAAAGTACAGTGTAGATTTACTAGGTTGGTTCCTGGGATGAGGAGGTTGAGTAAACTAGGCCTATATTCTCTAGAGTATAGAAGAATTAGAAGTGACCTTATAGAAACTTCGAAGATTATTAAGGGGCATGACAATGGGAAACAGTGGGAAACTGTTTCCCCTGGTTGGAGAAACTATAACTAGAGGTAAATCAATAAACTATGACAAGTCTTAAGATTAGGGGTCAGCCTTTTCACATTGAGTTGAGGAAAAACTTCGTCCCTCAGAGGGTAGTGAATTTATGGAATTCTCTACCCCAAAAGGCTATAGATGCTCAGTCCTTGAACATATTCAAGATTGAAATTGATAGATTTCTTATGGACAAAGGGATTAAGGGATATGGGGATAAGGCGGAGTTAGATTAGAAGATGAGATGTGATCTTATTGAATGGCAGGGCAGGCTCGAAGGGCCGAATGGCCTACTCCTGCTCCTAATTCTTATGCTCTTATATTCCGTTGCCAAACACACTTCCTTGAATTCAGCTGAGCCCCAGCTGCTCTAATTCATCTTCATTACACATTAAGTGGATTCCGAGACCTCGTCAATGACCATCAAAGAAACTGTAGCCAGGTAGACCTCAAGATAGTGATCCTGTACAGATCCCTTTCCATTAACACAGAAATTACACAGATGTTTGCAAAAGATGAATATGAAAGGTTATGGGAAGAGCAAGCAGGAGGGCTCTTACCACTAAACTACGGGATTCTACTTACATTTTTTTATAGATACAGCCATTAATATCACCAATTAGTTTTAATTAGTCTGATTAAAACTACTGATTAAATACTATGGTTAGTTTCCAGAAATTAAGACATAACAAAATACTATGGTTATCAAAGATAAGCAGCAGTTTGATGATATTAATGAATGCATCCATAAAGTTTACAAAACGTAGAGTCCTGCAGCTTAGTGGTTAGAGTCCTCCTGCTTGCTCTTCCCATAACCTTTCATATTCATCTTTTGCAAACATCTGTGTAATCATTTTAGAAAGAATGTATGGACTCTGATTCAACTGCAGGCTTTGTGACAGAGAACTCCAGAATAAACGATCTTGAAAATTGGCAAGTCTATCTTCCAATAGGCATCATGGGCTCTTTAATGTCTCCTCTGCCGCCCGTGTTCTCACCCGCACCAAACTTTGCTCCCCCATTACCCCATTTCTTGCCAGCCTCCACTGACTCCTTGTTCTCAAGAGGATCGATTTTAAGATCCTCACCCTTGTCTTCAAATCCCTCCACTCCTCTGCACCCCCCTACCTCTCTTACTTCCTCTCTCCTCAAACCAGCACCCGTTGCCTTCGCTGCACCGGGTCTGGCCTCCTGCATGTCCCCCGAATCCTCTGCTCCACCATCAGCGGCCATGCCTTCAGCCACTATGCCCCGAGGCTCTGGAATTCCCTTCCTCACTCCCTTTGCCTCGCCCTCTCTTTTCCCAATTTCAGGTCCCAGCTGAAGACCTTTTTCTTTGACCGGGCCTTTGGTCACCTTTCTACTGCTGCCCCTGGCTCAGTCCCGGGATCCGCTATCGTGAAGCGCTCTGAGACGCCATCCGGCATGGAGGGAGCTATATAAATCAAAGTTGTTGTTGTTCTCTGTACCTTCCACCTCCTTAAAGGAGCACGCTTTTAAAAAAAACTATTTAGACAATGTGTCAACATCTTTAGTCGTGTCAGGTAACCTCTCAAACACAACTGTAAAACCACTCAGCGTCTGTTTTATCACTCTCATTCCTCACTTAGATAATTGATGATGATTGCTTAAGATCCAATTTCTCTAAATATATTGATGTTTTTCTAACAACACCAGAAAGCAACTTACATTCCAAATTTACATTTAAACAGCACTTTCATGTCGGGTAGACTCCCTAAGGCTTTTGACAGTCCTGGCTTGGGCTCTGAGCTGGGAGTGGGAGGTGAGGGAGGTGGGAGAGAAGGAAAAGATAACCAAACAATAACAAAATAATATTTGTAGAGCGCCTTTCACGTCGGGAGGACATCCCAACGCGCTGAACAGTTAGGGGTCAGACCTGAGCATGATGGGTGGAGGGGGATTGGGGAACAGTCAAAGAGGAGGGTCTTGATACCGGTCTTAAAGGAGGCATCGAAGGGAGCAAAGCAAAGCAACGGGTGGGGGCAGAGAGGCTAAAAGCCCTACTGTCGATGGGAGAATGGGTCGGATGGAAACATGGAGCAGGCTGGAGCCTGCTGAACAACAACAAAATTACATTTATAAGGTGCCTTTCTTGTCAACAGGTCATCCTAAGACACTGAACAGTCAGGACGGGACCCAAGCAAGGGAGAGGGGTAGAGTGGGGGCGGGAGAGACTTAGGAGGGCAGCAGAAGGCACGGTCGAAGAGGAGGGTCTTGAGACCGGCCTTGAAGGAGGCGAGGGAGGGAACTAGGTGAAGGAACTGTGTGATGGAGTTCCAGAGTGTGGGGTCAGAGAAGCTGAAAGCCCGTCTGTCGATGGTAGGGTGGGTTGGGTGGGGGACATAGAGCAGGCCGGAGCCTGCTGAACAAAGGGAGTGGACAGATTGATAGAAGGTCAGCCGATCAGATGTAGGAGTGGGTAATGCTATGGAGGTACCGTCAAAGAGAAAGATCTTGAAAGAGATGAGCGAGGGGCAAGGCAGAGGGACTCCGAGATGAAGTCGTTAAATATATAAGTCAACCTCGCTTAACATTGCTTTGGTCAACGTTGTTTCGTTATTACATTGCTGATACATAGGCGATCATATATTCATTTAACATCACGATGTTCGTTATTATGTCATTCGCCAGCGGGTAGAATCAAACTACTTTGGGTAGCGTAGGCATACATAGACGCTGATCGTCCAGTATTCTTGCATGGGTTCGCTTAACATCGTTTCGCTTAAATTCACGAACACAACTGCAATGTTAAGCAAGGACTAAGTATAATAATAATAATCCTTGCATTTGATACAGCAGTGCTTTTCACGTCTTCTAGACGATTCAAAGCGCTTCATACAATTTACTGTAAAGTGAATTGACTATATTTGTGGGCAAAATGCAGCCAATTGTACACAGCAGCATCCCCACAAACAGTTGTGGATTGAAATGACCAATTGTATTATTGTTTTTATTTGAGGGATTATTATTAGGCGTGAGCGTGGAGTAAGGAAATTTGCCCAAGATTTCGCCCTGACCTGCCTGGATTCAAACACAGGTACCGCAATTGTTAGGTGAGTGCTCTAACCACTGAGCTAAGTGTATATCAGTGATGACCAACCTTTATGGTACCCCAACAAAATACAAATTTTTCTTAATATTTGTTGAGTTATGCCACTAATCAATCAAAAAAAGACTGAAGAGCACACTATTGATCGAATTCAGACTTCCTAGCCTTGTGCAAATGTTCGGGGAGTCCCCTCTAGCCACAAATATATATCCTTCAGCTATTCATTTCTAAGCATATAACTAACGATGTGTTTGCACAAACTGTTTGTTATATGCTCAGGAATGAATTGCTGAAGGATTCCCTTAGTCAACTTCAAAAGATTGCAAAATACAAATCGGTTATCTATATTGGTACAAATATTTTACGGCCTTCAGCAAACTATCATTTTTTTTATTTACCTTCATATTTCCTAATCGTCTTGTGCGGTCAATAACCAGAAGCTTCTTTATGAGGTCTCTGAAACAATGAACAAGAAGAACAAATAAGACATTTGTATCATTCAGGAAAGGGGTCCCTCTGGATTACAATCAGGAAGAGAAGCTTTCACTCTCTAACCAAGTGCCACTAAAACTAATAGTAATGCAGTATTGTATCCTGATTGCTGCACTGGTTGGAATCAGCCTTCAAGGCTGTGTGATAGAGTACACTACTACTAATATAATAATAATAATCCTACGTATGATATAGCGCCTTATCACGTCATTATGCGCTCTGAGACGCTGCCTGGCGTGGAGGGCATTATTTAAATGCAAGTTGTTGTTGCTGTTGAAACATCTCAATGTGCTTTGCAGGATACATTGTAGAATGTAGCGACTTTTGAAGGAAAATCCCAGAGCCAATTACGCACAGCAGAGTCCCACAAACAGTCGTGGATTGAAAGTGACCAATTTTTGTTATTGTGGTTTGTTTTTTAACCCCTGGAAACCGATCCTTCTTACTACCAGGTAAACAGAGGTGTCTGGAGGAAGGAATGTTTTGTCCTGCCTGGAAATCGAACCCTGGTCCTCTTGTTTGCGAGGCGAGTGCTCTCAGATTCCCAGTACTAAGTAGTGCCTTTACCCACTTGGTCATTTGTGCAAATGAGGCTGTAATTTGAGCATTATGTCACTATGTCCTGGGTTCTCCACTAGCTGAAAGTGCCATTCCCAATTTCCTTTGTCAAACTCTTGTTTTCAGATCACTCACTTTGTCTTATCAGATATCAGATAACTTCATTTAGCCTCTTCCCATAGAAAATTCCCTTCATCCCAGCTATCATCATACTGGTGAATTGATGGTGAATTTCCTCCATGGCCAACATCAGCCACATAAGATTGAACATAACCAGATGTTGTAACAGAGCCAATACTTACTTTGATATTTGGGGTATTTCTATTGCTATTCAGCCTCCAATTCAATTTCTGCCAACCCACTCCATTGGAACAGAGACTTAAAAACATTTGACAGCATCCACTGAGTTTGCCAAAAAATTAGGCTACTTGGTAATAAATTGCAGAACAGGAACAAATAAAACAGCAGGCACACATACTTCTATGTTCAAAGACTGAGCCAGCTATAATACAAAAAGGAGGAATTTTCATTTCTTTTGGGCGGTTCCGAAACCTTGACACATGCAGAGGGAGATTTCAGCAAAGTGAAGCTAAACTGGACTCGAGGTGACACACCTATCCCGAACGCTGGAATCCAGCCCAACTCTCTGTCACGGATCTCTAGTCCGGTTCTTGAGCCAGCAAGAGTCTGCACTATTCCAGGGCTCTCACTGCTGACAACAGCCAGCCCGGCTCATGAGCCTGGCTCATTGTCAGTAATCCCACTACAGCTCCTGTTAACCCTGCACCCTGTTAACCCTGCAAGCCAAAGCACTAACGGGTAGGGTGGTCCTAGCTACACAAACAGCTTGGCCAGACAGCAATACCAATGGCCAAGCTATGTGTGGGTTTAGCTGATTAGACTCCAGCAGTTCCCCCAACACACACTCAGTGGTCCGCCCAAGCCTTGGCTCTTGCCAACCTGGACCTAATAATTCTGGAATTAGATAAACAGGATGCAGAGAGAGAGTGTGCTTTCCATTCCAACAATCTATCTATTTACAGGTGTGTATCCCGCATTCCTCCGCCTCGGCCCCTGGCCTACTTCAAGACTCTCCTCTCATCGGAAACTCCTCATCCCCCCTTTTGCCCACAAATATATAGTCAATTCACTTTACAATATAATTGTACGATTCTGTGAAGCGCTTTGAGACGTCGATAAGATGTGAAAATCGTTATATCAAATGCAAGGATTATTATTTTTATTATTCCCTCCACTGCCCCCAGCTCGGGTCTGAAGCAGTGACTGTACAGCGCTTTGGGACGTCCTCCTGACGTGAAAGTCGCTATACAAGTGTAATTTAGTTGTGGTTGTATGGGTGGGATGCATGGGATTTTCAGTTTGATTTTTTTTTACGATCTGGAATGCACTGCAATAGGCAGAAGAATATTTGATGATAGCTTTCAAAAGGGAATTGGAAAGGTACTTAAAAAGGAAAAAAAAATTGCAGGGCAATGGGTTAAGAGAGGGGGAGCGGGACTAATTGGCAGTTCTTTCAAAAAGATGGCACGGGCATGATGGGCTGAATGGCCTCCTTCTGTGCTGTAAATTTCTATGATTTGGATACTCTTAAACATGTTGATCAGTTTCCACATCAGCCACCCAGCAGACCCCTGAAAATTTCAGCATAGAACTTTTCTAATTTAACAGCAACAACAAAATGAAATTTGTATAGCTTTTCATGCCAGGAGGATGTCCCAACGCACTGGATAGGCTTTCAGACCCGAGCTGGGGTTGGGATCAGGAAGGGTGGAGGGAAAGTGTGGCACTTAGGGTGACTGATGGGACCGTCGAAGAGGTGGATCTTGAGGGGGGACTTGAAGGAGGCCAAGGAGGCAGAGGGACTGAGGGATGGAGTTCCAGAGGTTAGGGGCAGAGTGGCTGAAGGCTCACCTGCCAATGGTGGGACGGGAGACATGGAGCAGGCCAGAGCCTGCTGAGTGGAGGGAGCAGGCAGGTTGGTAGGGGGTTAGGAGGTCACGGAGATAGGGTGGGGCGAGGCCGTGGAAGGCTTTGAATGTGAAGACCAGGATCTTGAATTGAATCCTCTGGGTGATGGGGAGCCAGTGGAGTCAGGTGAGAATGGGGGAGGTGGGGTCATGGAGCATGGAGTGGGAAAGGACATGGGCCACGAGTTCTGGATGATCTGCCATCTATGGAGGGAGGAATTGGGAAGGTCGACAAGGAGAGCATTGGCATAGTGGAGCCTGGATGTGATGAAGGTATGAATGAGAGTTTCAGCAGCTTGAGGGGTGAGGTAGTGGCGGAGTCGGGCAAAGTTGCGGAGGTGAGGCATAGTAGAGTGGGTGATGGCTTGAATGTGGGGAAGGATAGGCAGTTGAGGATCGAACAAGACACCTAGGTTCCTGACTGGCATGGTAAGGTGGAGTGTGCAAACATGGAGGTTGATGCTACCAATGCCTGTTGAATGAAGGCGCTGGCGCAAGCCAATCGGGAGGGCCTCGGTCTTATTGACCATCAACTGTAGAAAGTTAGCTCTCATCCAGGATTTGCAGTCTGTCAGTACAGTAGTAGTTCTGGAATCAGGGTAGAGGCAGAAAGATACAGATGAGTGTCATCCGCATACATGTGGAAGTTGACCGCGTGTCTGCGGATGATGTCACCAAGCGGGAGCATGTAGATGTTGTAAAGTAGGGGGCCAAGGACAGAGCCCTGGGGGACACCACAGGTGATAGTGCGGGGCAGGAGAAGAAGCCATTGGTAGTGACAAAGTAGAGATGGTGAATGACGCAGGGATCTCGTCACAAAATATGCATTAAATTTACGTTACAATAAACATTGTGAAGCGCTTTGAGGCATCTTGAAGATGTGATAAGGCGCTATATCTGGGATGAAGGACAGCCGACGCACATTTATCCAAGGCAAATTATGCCTGATAAACCTGAGTTTTTTGATGAAGTAACAAAGAGGTGGGATAAATTAAATGCAGTTGATGAAGATTGTATTGATTTTCAAAAGACGTTTGATAAGGTGCTACATAAGAGACCTGTAAGCAAAATAGAAGCCCACGGTATTAAAGGGACAGTGGCAGCATGGATACAGAACTGGCTGGGAGACAGAAAGCAGAGAGTGGTGATGAATAGTTGTTTAGCTGACTGGAGGGAAGTGTGCCGTGGTGCAAAGGAGATTTATCAGGATGGTTCCAGGAATGAGGGACTTCAGTTATCAGGAGAGGCTAGAGAGAAGCTAGGATTATTCTCCTTGGGAGCACAAAAGGTTAAGTGGAGATTTATAGAATTTTCAAAATTATCAGGGGATTCGATAGGGTGAACAAGGAGAAACTATTTCCACTGGTGAATGAGTCTGTAACCCAAGGACAGTGATTTAAAATAGTTGTTAAAGGAAACAGAGGGGAGCTGAGGAGAAATTTTTTCACTCAGCGAGTTGTTCGAATCTGGAATGCATTGCCTGAAAAGGTGGTGGAGGCTGATTCGATAACAACTTTTAAAAGGGAATTAGATCTTTATTTAGGGAGAACGGGTCTATTAGGCTATGGGGAGCGGGCAGGGCAGTGAGATTGAATCGCTCTTTTCAAAGAGCCGGCACAGACTAGATGGGCCGAATGGCCTCCTTTTGTGCCGTAAAATTCTATGATTCTATGAGGAGAAATGTTTTCAGGCAGCGAGTTATTGGGATTTGGAATGCGTTGCCTGAAAAAGGGTGGAAGCCAATTCAATAACAACTTTTAAGAGAGAAGTAGATAGTTATTTGGGGAGGACAAGTTTGCAGGGCTGTGAGGGGAGAGCAGGGGAGTGGGATTGATTTGGACAGCTCTTTTCAAGAGACGGCAGAGGCAGAATGGGCCGAATGGTCTCCTTGCTGTGTAATTCAAAGACTCTGATATCAAATGAAAGGATTATTATCTCATCTCAATCTAAATTCTACTGGACAGGTTTTGGGGAAAACAGTTTAAACTAAGCCTCAATCTTGCTCAGCAACATCATTCATTCCGTGAGCTAGGCTCAGTGAATAAAATCCTGTCATTTGACATTCCGAGTCGCTACAAAACAGTTATCCAAAATAGACTTTTGCAGAGATTCAGAAAAGAGTACTTCAAAGAGACATTACACAATAACATTTATACAGCAGCCTTCACGCACGGTAGCACTTGACAATGGCGGAGTCTGACACTGAGCCAGGGTGAGAGGGAGAAGAGCAAGTGACCGTAAGTACATTCCAAAAGGTCTTTAGGCAGGAATTGAAAGTGGGCAGGGTGGGGAGAAGGTGGAGGGATTGACGGAGAGTTCCAGAGTTTCGGGGCATAATAATAACCACAGTTGTGGATTGAAATTAACAATTTATTATTATTATTTTTTTAGAAGGATTATTATTAGGCTTGTGAAGTAAGGAAACTTGCCCAAGATTTCTCCCTGCCTGGATTTGAACCCAGGTCTTTCAGCATAGTGGCTGAAGGCACGGCCACCAATGAAGGAATCGAGTAGACATGTGACAAACAGGAGGCAGCAGGTGGAGTGGTGGGGGGTAAGCAGGTTGGGTAGGCAGGGAGATGCAGGTCATGAAAGGATTTGAAAACAAGTGGAGGATCTTAGAATCCATTAATAATAATAATCCTTGTATTTGATAAAGCGCCTAATCACATCAGGAAGTCTCAAACCGCTTCACAGAATACATTCTAAAGTAAAGTGACTGTGTATAATTTTCTTTTGTTTATAAGAAAGTAGCTTGTAAAAACCAAATCAAGAACTATCAAGGAACTAAAAGGACAATAAACCATTTCTGCTAAAATTACATTGAAAGGACAATAAACCATTTCTGCTAAAATTACATTGGGTTTCAAACCACTTTTTTCTTAGATATAATCATACTTTGAGTGGTGCAGATTGGAAGTGCTGCAGTGTGTACATAGAAAATAAGTTGAAGAATAATATTCAGTATATAAATTCCCTTCCATCAGCTATGTCAGAGTAGCACAGAGCTTCATTGAAACTTACTTCACATAGAAATCAAGATGCTTTGGGAATTCCAACTTTCCAGCGAGAATCTTTTGATAAATTCCAAAGGGGTTGTCATCAAAAAATGGTGGATACCTGTAGAGCAGACACAGAAAAACAATGAATACAAAATAATCATCCTTCCGTTCTATCAGATATAGCACCATATCACATCAGTGAGATGTTACAAAGCACTTCAACCAAAGTATTGCAAAGTGATTTGACAGTCGTTTTGGGTGGCAAAACGCGGCAGTGATTAGGCACAGCAATCTCCCACAACAGTCATTGAGTGAGCAATCTATTTTTTGGGGGTGGCGGGAATTATTAACCCCGGAAAGCACTCTGCCGATCGACAAACAACTGGGTTTCTACCCACCGCTAGGTAACTAACAACTTAAAAATTCTGAAACACTTTTAATCAACAAATATACGTCTACATATTTTGTAAAACTTTTGTTTGGACTAAATACTTATGAAAAGTTTCACTACGCATACATAATGGACTATTAAACTGGTTACCATAGAAATATACAACCCAACGGAAGCCAATTGGCTGACTATGCTTTCCTGTTGTAGTTACTAGTAAACGCGGCTATTACTCATAAAGTTCAGTCATAAATTGAAGCAGAATGAAAAGAGGAGCATTTTGGCCACAAATTTACAACTTTGTAAATATCCGGCTACCTAAAAAGTTCTATAATTCTCTATACTGTACCTTGTACTAGAGAATATTCTCCAACCTTGCGACATAAAATGGAGTGTAAATGGTTGGGATACTTAAAAGTGAACTGAATCATTGAGGATTGAATGACCAAAAGTCTCATAAATATTAATGACTGTCTACTAAACAGCTCATGTGTCTCCAAATACCAGTCTACGCCAATCTGTAAACCAATCCCTAAGATAGCATTTAAAAAGGGAGCTGAATCAATATTTGAGAAGGAGATGGGCAAAGGCATAAATCTGGGACTAATTTAATTTAGTGGTTAAAGCACTCGCCTCAAAAGCGAGAGGACCTGCGTTCGGTTCCCAGCCAGGGTGAAATGTTAGGCAAGTTTTCTTACTCCTTTTTAATACCTAGCTGTAAGTAGGAACTTGGTTGTTAGTTGATTGGGAGATTGCTTTTTGGGGGATAATAATTTGGTCACTAAATCCACGACTGTTTGTGGGACTGTTGTGTGCAATTGGCTGCTGCATTTCTCCCCCCAAATATACAGTCACCACACTTTACAATACATTCAGTGAAGCGCTTTGAGATGGCTCAACAGTGTGATAGGCACTATATCAAAAGCAAGGTTTATTATTATCATCATTACTAAAATTAAGACATAATATATAGCAATATTGGTCTTTATCTTCTGTTTCAAGTATATTTGCAGTAAAAAATTATAGAAGGTTAACCCAAAATTTCAGTACAAAGATAATACTGTACATAGAAAAATACTAATTAAATGCAACTTTATGGAGTCAATACTTTTTTTTAATGTTTGATGGTGTGTGTCTGTGTGTGGGGGGAGGGGGGGCAGAAATGAAGCAATAATAATAATAATCCTTGCATTTGATAAAGAGCTTTTCACGTGTTATCGATGTCTCAAAGTACTTTACAGAATATTCTGTAAAATGAATTGACTCTATATTTGTGGGCGAAACGTGGCCGCCAATTGCGCACAGCAGTGTCCCCACAAACAGTTGTGGATTGAAATGACCAATTTTTATTATTGTGTGTTTCTTTTGGGACAGATTATTATTGAAGCAATGCATCACATACTCACTGAAAGAGAGCTTCAATGCCAGACAGCAGAAAGACCATAGGTTGAGGAGAGATTACTATACTGCAAGATTGGCAAGGCACCAGCAGTCAATAGTGAAATGAAAATAGAGGTGAGTGGTTAAGTCTAGTCTGAATAAGATCAGCTGTTCCTACCCTTGAAAGAGCAGCATTGTAATAAATCAAACTAGAAACTTCAATTCATTAGTTTCTGCACTGCAGTTCATAGAATCATAGCATTATAAAGCACAGAAGGAGGCCATTTGGCTCATTGTTCCTGTGAAGACTCTTTGAAAAGAGCTGTCTAAATCAATCCCACTCACCCACTCTCTCTTTCTCCACAGCCCTGCAAACCTGTCCTCCCCAAATAACTATCTACTTCTCTATTAAAAGTGGTTATCGAATTGGCTTCCACCAGCGTTTCAAGCAATGCATTCCCGATCCCAACAACTTGCTGTGTGAAAACATTTCACCTCACCTTCCCTCTGTTTCTTTTAACAACTGTGTTAAATTCTGCAAAACAAAATGTGCTCATATATTTAGGCAATAAATTAGAACTCACATAAGTCTTAAGAAAGACTTCTTAAGACATAAGTCTCACCTCATGGTGTTAAGGCAAGCCTTCATTTAGCTTTCAAGATTGAAATTATAGTACCTATTTTAATAAATTGGTTACTCAATCCATGACTGTTTGTGACACTGACTGCTGTGCGCACTGAATCACGGGCAGTGAATTTCTGACCCATCCACATATGCCACTTATGCCTGTATTGAATGGTGAGAAATATAGCCTTGATCCATCACCACAGTGGCAAAAAAACGTAATTTCCTGCGATTCCAATGCTGGTGGAGTACATGTAGCGATGGTCAAGATCGACTGAATCGTGAGAATCAAAATCTTGAATCATAATCTTGACCCGTCTCTGCATGTGCACTTACCAGGAGACCTGGGTTTAATTCCAGGCAGGTCATGGAGAAACCTTGGACAAGTTTCCTTACTCCACACACACGCCTAATAATAGTTCCTCAAAAAACAATAATAAATTGGTCATTTCAAGTCACTGTTTGTAGGATACTGCTGTGTGCCGTGTTTTTCCCATATCCATCAGTCAATCACTTTACAGTATATTCTGTGAAACGCCTTTGAGAAGTCTAGCAGATGTGAAGAGTGCTATAATAAAATCAAGGAATATTATTATTATTATTACCAGTTGTATTGAATTAAACATGTACAGTGTAGGATGTTGATTCAATAAAATTTCACACGATCTATACAAGTTTGCTTGTAACTCAGACTTCACGCTGTTATACTAAATATTATGGTCCCAAATATAGTTTACTATACAAGCAATGGAATTACTATGGTAATTGTAGCTTAATTCCCACCCACGTTCAAAAAATCATGTTTGAAAGATAAGCATAAATGACTGAGGTTTTGTGCAAAAATCGTGCACAAGTTTCAATGGTGGCATGATTTACATACTAATTCAAGCAATTTTAAGTAACCAGTCAGTCTAAAATTTTTAACAACAATAATTATTCTTGCATTTGATATACAGTAGAACGCAGTTGGCGACCACTTCAGTGGCGCGACCGCCCCGCCTAGGCGACCAGTCAAGAGTCGGTCCCGAATATTTCCTTACTCATTTCCAGTTAAATAAACCTCAGTGACGTGACCACCCCGGTTCCCGGACCACGACCACTGATTTGGTGGTTCCCAAACAACATTTTCATGGTCCTAACACGACCACTCTGGCCAATTAGGGAACAAAAGCACGTGGGGGGAGCGGGCAGGCTGCGGCGTGACGTCACTGAGACAACAACAACAACTTCGATTTATATAGCGCCCTCCACGCCAGAAGACGTCTCAGAGCGCTTCACAGTAGCAGATCCCGGGACCGAGCCAGGAGCAGGGGCAGGAAGGTGACCAAAACCTCGGTCGAAGAGAAAGGTCTTCAACTGTGACCTGAAACTGCGAAGAGAGGGGGCGAGGTGAAGCGAGTGAGGAAGGGAGTTCCAGAGCCTCGGGGCATAGTGACTAAAGGCACGGCCGCCGAGGTGACAAAGACGTGGACCAAGGTTTCGGCGGCTTTTAAGGTGAGGTATTGCTGGAGACGGGCGATCCGTCGGAGGTGGTAGAAGGCAGTGCTGGTGACGGACCGGATGTGGGGGAGGAAGGACAGTTGGGGGTCGAACCTGATGCCAAGGTTGCACACAGGTTCGGTGAGTTTTAGGGGCAGGCCGGGAAGGTGGAGGAGGTGAGAGCCGTGCGAATGGAGACGTTGACGAGAGCCAAGGAGTATGGCCTCCGTCTTGTCAACATTCAGCTGCAAGAAATTTGTGCTCATCCAGCCCCTGATGTCCGAAAGGCAGGCTGACAGAACATCGGGGGACTGGGGGGTCACAAAGTGAAGTGGAGAGATAGAGTTGGGTGTCATCCGCATACATGTGGAATTGTGCCCCATGTCTGCGGATCACATCCCCAAGAGGAAGAGTGGAGATGAGGAAAAGGAGGGGGCTAAGGATAGATCCCTGGGGTATCCCGCAGGTAACTGGGTGAGTGCGGGAGGAAAAACCATTTGTGCAGATGTACTGCTGGCGAGACAAGATGGCGGCGCAGATTTGAAGAGGTCACGTGAGCGGCCGCTTTGTCAGACAGTAAAAAAGTGAAGCTACAGGTAACGGAGCGTCCCGCCCCGCGGGCCCGAACATTCCCCCGGTCTCGAGTATCCTCCCTCCCCGGTTCCGAGGCACCTCCTCCGGGTATCCCCCTGGCCTCCAGACACTCACTCCCCAGTCTCGAGTATCCTCCCTCCTCAGATCCGAGACACCTCCTCCGAGTATCCCCCTCCCCCTGGCCTCCAGACACTCACTCCCCAGTCTCGAGTATCCTCCCTCCTCAGATCCGAGACACCTCCTCCGAGTATCCCCCTCCCACCGGCCTCCAGACACTCATTCCCTGGTTTCGAGTATCCTCCAACCTTCACCGGCCTCATGTATTTCCCCCTCCCCAGAGACTCCCCGGCCTCGAGTAATTGGAATTGAAAGCTGAGGTTCAGATCAGCCATGATTTCATTAAATGGCAGAATGGTCTATTCTTGTTGTTATTAGTATTCTTTCTCCCCCCCCCCAGCCTCGAGTACCCACCCTCCCTGACGTCGAGTAGCCCCCTTCCCTGGCCTCTCCCACTCTGCATGGATGGTAGCCAATAGTTTAATCTTCCATCCAGAAGAATCGACACCTCACTAACGCGACCACCCCGCCAACACGACCACCTGGTCGTGGTCCCGTGGGTGGTCGCGTTACCAAGGTTCTACTGTATCACTTTATCATGTGATAAAGTGAGATGTCTCACAGCACTTCACAGAATATAGTAATGATAATCCTTGAATTTGACATTGCGCTTTTCAAGTCTTCGAGACGTCTCAAAGCGCTTCACAGAATACACTGAAAAGTTAATTGACTGTATATTTGTGGGCGAATATACTGTACTGTAATGCAAATTTATTGCATATTTTTGTGGATGAAACTCGGCAGCCAATTGCGCTCAGCAGTGTCCCACAATCAGTGTGGATTGAGTGACTAAATAACATGAAAAGGTTCTAGAATGCAACATCACATATTCACGCGCTTCCAAAACCGATGCCTGTACCAAAAAGCACACGTGCAATCAAAATTGCTCCTGCAGTTCAGAGTACATACACCCTGCTGTAAATTTTTAAGCTTCAATAAAGTTTTATGAGCACAGTCTGGAAAAATTAACGACCAAAAGCATATTTTACATTTCCTTGAATTAACAAGTGAAGGGAAATATCATTCTCCACTGAAAGCACCACAGTACACGTACACAAGCTACATACATCGATCACCTACAGTTTAACATCTGGTGATGAAAGTAATCCTTATATTTGATATAGCACCGTTCACACCAGAAGGACGTCTCAAAGCGCTTCATAGGGTTTTTGTTGTCTGGTCGAGTGACTGCGTACCATGTAGCTGAACCTTCAGAGAATAATAATCATAGTAATCCTTGCATTTGATATAGCACTTTTCACGTCTTCTAAACGTCTGAAAGCGCTTCACAGAATATACTGTAAAGTGAATTGACTGTACATTTATGGGCAAAACACAGCAGTGGTTGCACAAAGCAGCATCCCACAATCATTCGTGGATTGAAATAACCAAATGTATTACTGTTTTATTCAGAGGGATCATTATGAAGCGTGGAGAGTAAGAAAACTTGCCCACGGTTTCACCCTGTCGGGAATTGAACTCAGGTCTCTCACTTGTGAAGCAAGCGCTCTAACGACTGAACTACAGGAATCCATACTGAGCTATGTGTGACTATTTCTTCAAATGTACTCCTTAACTCTCCCAGTAACAATCCTGATCTCCAGCTGCTTTGTAATCGATTCTCCACAGTGAGAATACTTGTCTGTAGTGATTGGAATAATCTTCTAGTACTTGGCATATAAATCTTCCCGTTTATCAAATAATGGGAAATCACAACAATTCTGGATACAAACTGAATAAATCATGAGTGCGAAGCTCCTGCAGCTCAGTGGTTAGAGCATTCGCCTTACAAGCGTGAGACCTGTGTTTGAATCCAGAAAGATCAGGCTGAAACCTTGGGCAAGTGTCCTTACTCCACACACACACCTAATAATAATCCGTCCAAAAAAAACAATAATAAAAATTGGTCATTTCAATCCATGACTGATTGTGGGACCCTGCTGTGCGCAATTGGCAGCCGCATTTCGCCCATAAATAGTCAATTCACTTTACAGTATATTCTGTGAAGCGCTTTGAGACATCGATAAGATGTGCAAAGCGCTATATCAAATTCAAGGATTATTTTTATCATATTATTTGTGAGAGGTTGCATTGGATACCAAGTCTTGATTACGTAGAATCAGATCTTAGAGCAAGGAAACAGATAATTCTGCCCGCAGTCTCTGGAACTCCGTCCCTACGACTCATGTCTCCTGGACCACAATTTTAGTTATATATACCCTCCCCCATTTGGCCTCCCAACCGCAGCTCGGGTCACAGTCAGCATTGCCAAGTGCTTTTAGATATCCTGTCGACATGAAAGGAACTATATAAAAACTGAGTTGGATGTATTCTGGTCAGCCTGTCCGTGTTGACATTTATACTTCACAAAACCTCTCTAGCCCCTCTCCCACACTGTCTAAGTCTAAGCCAAAGGATCTGTTGTAGAATTTAGGAGTAGATTGTTATGTGATGTTCTCAGCAAGTTAGAAACACTAAACGCTAAACTTTCCTTTGTGAGAATATCGCATGGTGGGCTGTTTATATAATCCACCACTCCCAAATAGGATACTTTGGATTAAGGGAACATAATAATATCATAGAATCATAGAATTTTACGGCACAAAAGGAGGCCATTCGGCCCATCTAGTCTGTGTTGGCTCTTTGAAAAGAGTAATTCAATCCCACTGTCCCGCTCTCTCCCCATTACCTAACAGACCTGTTCTCCCTAAATAAAGATCTAATTCTCTTTCAAAAGCTGTTATCGAATCGGCCTCCACCACCTTTTCAGGCAATGCATTCCGGATTCGAACAACCTGCTGAGTGAAAAATGAGTGAAAAATTTCTCCTCAGCTCCCCTCTGCTTCATTTTGAAACTATTTTATAATAGTTATAATATAATACATATAATAATCCTTGCAATTAATATAGCGCCTTTCACAGCTTTTCGACGTCTCAAAGCGCTTCACAGAATATACTGTAAAGTGAGTTGACTGTATATTTTCAGGGCAAAACACGGCGCATAATAATAATAGTAATAACCCTTGCGTTTGATATAGCGCTTTTCACACTGTATAGCAGTGTCCCACAAACAGTCATGGATTGAAATTACCAATTTTTATTGGGGTTTTTTGGACAGATTATTATTAGGCATGTGGAGTAAGGAAACTTACCTTAGGTTTCGCCCGGACCGGGCTGGATTCGAATACAGATCTCACGCTTGTAAGGCGAGTGCTCTAACCACTGAGCTACAGGAAAAGTGGGACATGTAGGGATTTCCATTTACAAAAACTTGCATTTTTATAGCGGCCCACACAGTACAATACAAAATTACATTTGTAGAGCACCCTTCATGTTGGAAGGTCGTCTCAAGGTGCTCATGCAGGACTGTGTCCCGGAGCACTTGACAATGGTGAAACATAATGCCAAGCTACAGTAAAGTGACATGGTAAAATAGGAAGGTCTTCAGGTGCGAACTTAAGATGGGGATGGAAGGGGAAAGGCAGACAGATAGAGGGAGAGAATTCCAGAGTTTCTGTTCACAGCTATCTTCCCAACAGCCTCTTGAACTAAACTGCAGTGGCTTGAAAAGTGGGAATGGGAGCCATTGGCGATCAGCAGCATTCAAATAACAATGGTTTCACCCCACATAAATCTACTCACAGGGACCAACATTGCCTATGCTCATTATTGCTTCTGCTTCTTACAATACACCAAGCCAAAACATTTCTATATTTGATCTGCATTGAATCAAATGCCAAAGAATCAGACAACAAATTCAACCTTAATTTCTGTTGTCAGTCTCCGGCGTGGAGGGCGCAATATAAATCCAAGTTGTTGTTGTTGTTGTTGCAGTCCTCACCACTATCGCTGTCATTTAATTTTTTTTAATCTAGAAGTTATATGTATGACATTAAATATTCTAGACTGTGCACAAATTGGCCGCTGCATTTGATCCACAAAATACAGTCAATTCACTTTACAGTGTATTCTGTGAAGTGCTTTGAGATGTCTCAAAGACGTGACAAGGCACTATATCAAATGCAAGGATTATTATTATGGATTTGGATAGCCTCCATACAGACCATATAGACTAATCTACCATCTCGGTGAAAAAGCTAATCTTTCCGGCCATTGTTAATTCAGAGCTGCGCTAAATCAAAACACCTCTCATCTTTGTTACGCTTTAGTAGCGTTTTCCAAATCCAATATTTTTCTTGTTAATAGAAAGCCTAGATGTTCCTGCATCAATAATAACTGAGAAAGCTACTCTACACCAACATGTGACATCCAGGTCTGATTTATTGCTCTTGGCTGACAATCATATTACATTTCTGAAAATGGAAACCTTTTCTAGAATAACTATATTATTGAATATAGGTGTGAGCAAATGAAGTGACAGCCAGGTTTTCAGAGTTTCAGAGTTGTTGGGCAAATATCACGTTGACATTGACCAATAATTAAGAACATGAAAATGCAGTGTTTTTCAGAAGCCTCTTTGTAAAATTATAAACATTTCTACTGGTGGTGAAGCATTCATACATGCTCGTAGGTTTAAATTAGATCAAATAAGTGGAATCCTGCAGAAGAGGAATCCTCAGCTGTTTGGTGGAGTGGTGGTCAGCCAGGTGTCTAACTCATCACTCTTGCTTGGGGTCTTAAACTGAGAATTCCATGCATCCCATCCACAGATGGAAATTCCATAGATAGATTGTTGGAATGGAATGCGCTCTCTCTCTCTCCCTGGAAAGACTCACCTTCAAGGCCATTCATTGCCTTACCCCCCACCACCTCTCCGATCTGCTGTCCCCCTATGAACCTCCCCTTCCCCTCTGTTCAGCGGGATCTGGCCTGCTCCATGTCCGTCGCCCGACCCACCCTACCATCGGTGCCCGGGATTTCAGCCTCTCTGCCCCCACACTCTGGAACTTCATCCCACAATCCCTTCACCTTGCTCCCTCCCTCGACTCCTTCAAAGCCGGTCTCAAGACCCTCCTCTTCGACTGTGCCTGCTGCCCTTCCAATTCTCTCCTACTCCTCCCCCACTCTAATTAGAGTTAGGTCAGAAAATCAGCTATGATCTTATTGAATGGCGGGGCAGGCTCGAGGGGCCGAATGGCCTACGCCTGCTCCTAATTCTTATGGTCTTATCCTGACTATTCAGCGCCTTGGGATGTCCTCCCGACGTGAAAGACGCTCCATAAATGTAATTTTGTTGTTGTTGTTGCTTACCCAATTGCGGAAAGTATAGTATTAGGCACAGGTGGGCAAGAGCCAAGGCTTGGGGACCTTAGAGTATGCGTTGAATTACTCAGAAATCTTTACAGGTATGGTGGGTTGGGGTAGAGAAGCAAAGCACCGAATACATAACAAGTCAACATCAGGAAGTGTCTGATAAAATTGGCCGTGTTGTGACAAGAATATTTTGAGACTTATTGAAAATCAGAGTGGTGCAATTGTGTGGGAGACAGGGGGAATGTTAATATCATTTGACAAGTAGGAGCTAAACGATAACGGAAAGTACAAAGATGTGAGATTATCTGTGAATTTACAAGTCCTATGAAAGGAACAATCAAAACACCCAGAGAAATTGAATAGATCTTCCTTAAAAGGAGAGTAATCATGCCTGAAAAATCTATTGCAGTTTTTTGAAGCAACAATTTGAACAATATAGAACTTGAACAGGGTTTTAATGGGTGACCAGAATGCAAGGTGGATTGGTAAAGGTAAAACAAAAGCATGTACTCCAGTAAATCATCGGCTAAACTAAGAAATAGGGGGAGTTCCGGACAGCCGGACTTCTGACTAAATGTTAATCCTAATCCCCAACATTCAAATTAAACAAATTAAAAATTAAATTCTCAACATTTACAATGTGTCAAATTAACTTTAAACAAATACACAAAAAAAATTGTACATATAATAATGTTTGCAATTGGTATACCACCCGTCGTTGAGCCACCTCAAAGCTCTTCACAGAATATACTGGAAAGTGATTAACTCTATATTTTGTGGGTGAAACGTTGCAGCCAATTGCACACAGCAGCGTCCCACAGACGTGGAATGAGTGGCTAAATTAGTATTCATTTTTTTTAATGGATTATTACACCCAGACAGCGATCTGCCAATCGATTAACAACTGGGTTCCTAGTTACTGCTGAGTAAACAGAAACTTATGGAGTAAGGAAACTTGCCTAAGGTTTCACCTTGCCTGGGAATCAAACCTGGGTCGTCTCGCTAAGTTATAGACTCCACAATGATTCCATTCTGTATTAATAATAAAAAAAACTCTTGCATTTACTATAGTGCTTATCACATCTTCCAGACGTTTCAATATTTGTGGGCGAAATGCAACAGTGTCCCGCAAATCGGAGTGGATTGAAGTGACCAATTTTATTATTTTTTAAAAAATTCTTGCGTGATTATTATTGTGTGTGTGGAATAAGGAAACTTGCCCATGGTTTAGCCCTGCTGGGAATTGAACCTGTATCTCTCATTTGCAAGATGAGTGCTCTGACCAATGAGCTAACAGGACTCTATGATATTATATTGGAATCATTTTTGCTTTCGTATACATATTTTTTCAAAACAATTGTAGGATTCTGTATTCTTACACAACAAATTAAAATGCAAAGATGTCTCAAAGGATGCCGTGAATATTTAGGAATGTCCAAAAACCTCAAATCAACAACAACAAAATTACATTTATATATTGCCTTTCAGGTTGGGACATCCCAAGGCGCTAGACTGTCACTGCTTCAGACCCGAGCTGGGGACAGGGGGAGGGGACGGGTGAACGGGGTGTGAGGGAATTGGGAGTTGCCGATGGGTTCATCGAAGAGAAGAGTTTTGAGGTAAGACTTGAAGGAGGCGGAAGGACTGCAGGATGGAGTTTCAGAGGTTGGGGGCAGAGTGGCTGAAGGCTTGCCTGCCAATAGTGGGGTGGGTGGGTCGGGGGACATGGAGTAGGCCAGTCTGCTGAGCGCAGAGGGCGGGCAGGTTGGTAAGGGGTTAGGAGGTCATGGATATGGGGTGGGGCGAGGTTGTGGAGGGCATTAAATGTGAGGACCAGGATCTTGAATTGGATCCTCTGGAAGATGGGGAGCCAATAGAGTCGGGTGAGGATGGGGGAGATGGGGTCATGGAGTAACAGACTCACCCTGATAGCATTTCAAACATGAGCACACCTAATGCCCACCAGTCCACTGCTCGTCCATGGCCTTTACTCTGTATAACTTCTGGTGCAAGATATTCTGGGGTCCCACATAATGTCCATGTTCTGTGAAGAAAAAGCAATAATTTTTTTACTGATTGATTAATGTCACTCGTGAAATTCATGAAACAAATGCAGCATACAATACTAATAATAACCCTTGCCATTTGATGTACCTCAACCAAATTGATCCACTTCAATCCACGACTGTTTGTGGGACACTGCTGTGCGCACCTCAAGACCTTCTTCTTTGACTGTGTTTTCAATTAACCCCCGTTTCCACCCAGCTGGCCACTTCACCAATCACCGCCCCCAGTTTGAATCCAAAATACTGGTTGTCCAGCACCCTATGTGAAAGGCGCTATAGTTTTTGTTGTGAAACCTGTTTGACCCCCTGTATACATGTTAGGCATTCATTACAAGAATAAATTGAAACTTAACCCATGTCTCAATGATGTAAATAGCATCAGCATAAAACTGGAGGATGAGGAAAGCAATACTGTTACTTGCTTGGAATCAGGTCTGTTTACTGTACTTTGTTTCTTGGGAATGCATGAGATGAGTTTGGATATCTTGATTGGAACAGGTGAATGGCTAATTTTTCTATCTGACTGTTAGCCTCAGGGAGGGTCAACAATAAATTGTTAGTAAGCAATCTATTCTAACCGTCCAGCTCTGGAATTTGCATGTGTGGGTAGGAAGCATGGAATTCTCAATTTGGATAGGACACTCTTAAACATGGTGATGGGTTTAATAATACAATAATAATAATCCTTGCATTTTGATATAGTATTTTTCACATCTTATCGACGTCTCAAAGCACTTCACAGAATATACTGTAAAGTAAATGACTGTATATCTTTGTGGGTGAAATGCACCAGCCAATTGCGCACAGTAGCGTCACACAAACAGTCATGGATTGAAATGACTAATTTTTATTATTATACTTTTTTTGAGACGGATTAAAAACATACATTAGGAAATAAAAGGAAAACTGAAAACTCCAAAGGGATCAATCAAACCCTTTTTTTGGGACAGATAGGACAGATTTATTTGGCGTGTGGAGTAAGGAAACTTAACCAAGGTTTCACTGGATCTGGCTGGATTCGAACACTTAGTTTGTAAGGCTAGTGCTCTAACCACTGAGCTACAGGAGACTATGGTCTAATTGGCTCTACTACTATATTGAGAAAGTAGCTTGTGCGTAAAAATCACAAACCAACAAAATAAACATTTTTAATTAAAAGCAAAAATCACACAAAAAGTCCCAGCATCCTACATCACAGAACAAATACATAAACTATATGGTAGATTTGTGGTTACATAGCAGCCAAATAAACACAGCATTCTTCCTAAAATAACAACTTGCATTTATATAACACCATTCATGCAGGATAATGTCTTGAGTGCTTCACAGGATGGGGTCGGACACTGAGTGAGGGAGAACAGGAAGGGGAAAGAGAGGAAAGGGGAAGCAATTTCAAGCAGTCAAGAAGGACGTTAGGAGGACGTCCAAAAGCACTGGAGAGTCACTGTTTCAGACCCAAGCTGGGGAAGGGGGGAAGGGAAGGGGGGATTAGGAGTTGCCGATGGGACCATCGAAGACGAGAGTCTTGAGGCGGACTTGAAGGAGGCCAGAGAGTGGGCGAGGCGGAGGGACTGCGGGATGGAGTTCCAGAGGTTGGGGGCAGAGTGGCTAAAGGCGGCAGATTGGTCGGAGGATGTGGAGCAGGCCATAGCCTGCCGAATGGAGTGGGCGGGCAGGTTTGTAAGGAGGAGTAAGGGGATAGAAGGTCATGGATGTAGGGTGGGGCAAGGTTGTGGGGGGGCTTTAAATGTGAGGACCAAGATCTTGAATTGGATCATTTGGATGATGGGGAGCCAATGGAGTCGGGCGAGGATGGGAGAGATGGGGTCACAGAGTTTGGAACGGTAGAGGACATGGGCCGCAGCATTCTGGATTACCTGCAGCTTGTGGAGGGAGGAAATGGGAAGGCCGACAAGCAGGGCATTATCATAGTCGAATTGGGATGTAATGAAGGCATGAATGTGGCTTTGGTGGTAAGGTAGTGGCAGAGTTGGGTAATATTGCGGAGATGAATGGGATTTAAAGACAGACATACAGGGAGCAAATTCCAAAGGTGATAGATGTAGCAGCCGAAAGCTTGGCCACCAATAGCGACATGGAGCGAGACAACAAAATAGTTTTGGGGCAGCATTTAATATTAATAGTAATTATTAATGAGTAGCATTTGGTATGAGATAGGCGTATCAGGCAGGCAAGGTGAAGATGAACATACACAGCCAATAAGTCACCCATTTTATCTGGAGGAACTTTGAGCAATGTGGTGCTTTTCCCAGTACTGCACCGAGTGTTAATCTCAATTTTGAACTCAAAGTCCCAACAATTTAACCCACATCCTTCTGACAAAAAAAATGAGATTCATAGAAACTGAGCCAGACTGGCATCTTATTCTGAGGAATGGTTAGGCAGAATACTAAATCACTATTAAACCAGTCAATTATCCTCGAGCTGCTAAATTCCTGAATATCCATTATTTTGTATATAATTAAATGGAAATATCAGACCTGCCCAGACCCTCTGAAAGCTACCCATTTTTATAGAAGGGTTTCTCTGCACATGATAATAATGTCATTAACACAGTCTGCAGGAAAGGTGGGATTCAGATGTTTTCCACTACTGCATTAGTCTACTAGCTGCAGGCTGTTCATATTTTTTATTAGATTGGGCTGCGATTTACACATAATGGATTGCTGTTCCTGTAGTGTACTGGTTAGAGTATTCGTCTCGCTCGCTAGTAAGAGGACCTGGGTCGATTCCCAGGTGAAACCTTAGGCAACTTTCCTTACTCCACATGCCACTATTTATCTAGCAGTAAGTAGAAACCTGTTGTGTGTCGATCCGCTGATCGCTTTTCTGGGGGTATTAGTGCCTTACCATAAAGTCAAAATGTATTAAAAAAAATAATAATTTGGTCATTCAATCCACAACAGTTGTGGGACACTGCGGTTTGCAAATAGCTACCACATTTCACCCACAAAATATGCAGTCAATTCACTTTATTGTACATTCTGTGAAGCGTTTTGAAATGGCTGCAAGATGTGATAATGCTCTATATTAAGGATTATTATTATATGTAAGTTTTCATAGGTTAAAACAATATCCATACTTTTCAAATATAAGGCAGAAAACTGAAATAATCCAGAAATAACTGTGTGGATGTACTTATTTTTATATTGCTCTGATCACAACCCACTCAAAACTCCAAAATATTTCTTGGATCTCCCAATTTTGTTTAACGAGACCTACAAATTGCATTTATGTAGCGTCTTTCATGTCAAATTAGGAACTTGCACCATCTTGTTACTCACTAAATGATGAATTAAACCAGTTAAACACATCAAAAGTAGAAATAATAATGGTGCAGACATTTTCGCAATTACGTTAAGTGTACATACAAATTTCTGAAAATTTCACCCTTCATCACTGTGAACACCTGTAGTTCAAAAAAGGAGCCAAGCATTATTTATAAGACTTTTTCTGTTAAAAACAGAAAGTACTGGTTAGATCAAAGAGGGAAAGTGGCTGAAAGGAATTCTTGTGTTTGACAACATAAAGGTGCTGACTAACTGTAGAGACTAAGTGCTCTGGGTTAATGATAATAATAATCCTTGCATTTGATACAGAGCTTTTCACATCTTATCAACATCTTAAAGCACTTCACAGAATATACTGTAAAGTGAATTGACTTTATATTTGTGGGTGAAACGCGGCAGCCAATTGCGCACAGCAGCGTCCCCACAGTCGTGGATTGAAAATGACCAATTTTTATTTTTGTGGGTTTATTTTAGAAGGATTATTATTAGACGTGTGTGTGGAGTAAGGAAACTTGTCCAAAATTTCTCCCTGATCTGCCTGGATTCGAACACAGGTCTCACGCTTGTAAGGCGAGTGCTCTCACCACTGAGCTACAGGAGCTCTACAAACTCCATAATGATCTCCCCGTACAGAATTGGATTCTCTCACACCAATGGCACTAGTATCTCTTAGGTACTTTCCTGATGTTTTCAAATAGAAAAAGGCCACATTTTCCCAGTCTTACATCGCAGCACTGGAAAGAAAGCAGGAATGGATTGCCAGCAGCTTACATTACCTCCAGACTTTTGGACGCCACTATTTGTTTTTGTAAATTATATACCGCTCTTGTATGAATTGTCATTAGAATCTGTTTAATGATCTCGCGTATCCAAACGGTAAAGGAGGAGGAGGGAGGAAAACATCTGATCCCTCCTTTTCTGAAGCCAGCTTTTCATGATTTTGTTGTTACTGGGGTAGCAAGAACAGAACATTCTAACAGCAGTTTCCATATGCAGAGAAACCAACACATATACTGGCCGTCAAGACATTTGGTGTCAGCCTGACTCAGCACTTCCAAGCTCATGTTAGGAGCTCATGTTAGGACTTTGAGCTGACAGCCTAGGCTGACGCTTCAATGGTACCATCTTCTAAACCCGTGGTTTCAAAACTGTGGGGCGCCTGCCTTGGGGGGTGCGTACCATTGGCTGGGGGGGGCTCGGCCGTTATTGTTCTGATTAGATAAACCCCGCTTAACGATGTGACGTTATTCATTTGCCAGTGGGTGGAAAGGGGGCACGACAGCGCTAGGACCTGGGAGTGACCCAGTCTGGCAGCGAGAGAGGCAGGCCGACAGCAGTGAGACCAGCAGCAAGTGAGCAAGCCGGGCAGTCAGGGAATGAGTGAGTGAGCCAGGCAGGCAGTCAGGAGTGAGTGAGTGAGTGAGTGAATGAGTCGGGCAGACAATCAGGGAGCGAATGAGTGAGCCGGGCAGGCAGTCAGGGAAACTTTGTGCTGAAAAGCAGCTCACATCACACTAACAAATCTAAGTGCTGAAATTGTAAATATTTCACAATTATTGTTTTTTTCATTTAGTTAAAATTGTTAACAATTTAATGTTGTTGTTAATTTTTTTAAATTCAAAACAGGTAAATAAAATATTGAATTTGCTGTTATCATTTGTGAAAATTATTCAATGTGAAGCAGGGGGTGGCGCAACAAAAACTTTGCTGAGTTAGGTGGGGGTGCCGCCATTTCAAGTTTGGAAGCCACTGCTGTAAACCAATTGCTGGTTCAGGTGGATGTTAAACAGCTCATTCACTGCTCAAAGAGAGAAAGCCAACCTGTCCAGCAATCCCTGGAATCAAAACAGAAGTTGCTGGGAACACTCAGCAGCCTGGCAGAATCTATGGAGAAGGGAAAGTGAGTCAATGTTTCAAGTCCACAACCCTTCCTCAGAACTTTCTTCATAGATGCTGCCTGACCTGCTGAGTGTTCCCAGCCATTCTGTTTTTGTTTCAGATTTCCAGCATCTGTAGTATTTTGCGGGGTTTTTTAATCCCTGAAGTTAATTGGTCATTCACTTCATGGCTGATTGTTTGCCTACAAATACAATTCACAGTAAAATCCTGTATAGCGCTTCGAGATTTCTCGTGAACCAGCTAAGGCAAATGCAACGATTAGTATTATAATAAATATTGTGGGAAACTGCTGTTCACAAATTGACTGCTGCATTCACCTCCAAGTACCCAGTCACCATACATTACAGTAAACTCCATGAAGCTCTTTGAAAGATTTTGATGATGTGATGTAAGGGCATGTATAACATTGAGAAAATTGGGAATATATAATAAAAATCTATAAATTTGATATAATAATAATCCTTGCATTTTATATAGTGTCTAATCATATTTTCCACACGTCTCCAAACACTTCACAGAATATATCGAAGTGAAGTTACACATGAAGTTACACGTTAAGTATATTTTGTGGGCAAAACAAATTTAGATTAGGGCTCACCTCAAGATAAAAATACTCAATACAGTATGACTGGTCCCTTACTGTGAGCTGGTGCAATGCACAGAAACAATGGGGTTATTGAGTAAACAGCAGATTGCCTTACAAGCGAGAGACCTGGGTTCAATTCAAAGCAGGTCAGGGTGAAACCTTGGAAAGTTTTCTTACTCCACACGCCTAATAATAATCCCTAAAAAAAAATGGTCATTTCATTTCGCAGCTGTTTGTGGGACGCTGCTGTGCGCAATTGGCTGTCGCGTTTTGCCCACAAATGCATATATATATATATATATAGATACACATATACATATCTATATATATATATATATATACACACATATACATATATATATACACACACACATATATATATACACATATCTACACATAAATACATAGTCAATTCACTTTACAATATATTCTGTGAAGCGCTTTGAGACATCTAGAAGACGTGAAAAGACCTATATCAAATGTAAGGATTATTATTATTTTTATCAGGTGCCTTTCCCCTCACCTTTGAGCCTTGGGAGGTCCTCCTGAATAGCAAAATAGTAGCAAATAGGAAAGTTAATTCTTGAAGAACTTTTAGTAATTTACTCCCAAGTCTTCTATGTCTCAATTCAATGGATAACAATTTTTTCATTTGATATAGCCTTACTGTGTTGTTGAGATGACTCATAGCACTTCACATGATATATTTTAAAGTGGACTGTGTATTTTGTGGGTGAAACACGGAAGCTAATTGTGCACAACAATGTCCGAATTGAGTGACCAAATGTTTTGGGGAGAGATTACCATCCCCCGCGAAACAATCTGTCAATCGACTAACAAATGAAGATGTGTAACTACAAAGTCCAAATTTAATGTATTTGTAAAAAGCTTGATCCATGGCTTGAACCCACATCAATTATTTGCATGGTACATATTCTGAGTAAAGGCAATGAATGGTTGCGGCTTGTTATGGTCCTATAGCTCAGTGGTTAGATCTCTTTCCTTACAAGCATGAGACCTGTGCTCGAATCCAGGCTGGTCAGGGCGAAACCTTGGGCAAGTTTCCTTCCTCCACACTACTAATAGCAATCCCTCCAAAAAAAAAAAACACAATAATAAAATTGGTCATTTCAATCCACGACTGTTTGTGGGGATGCTGCTGTGTGCAATTGACTGCCGCATTTCGCCCTCAAATATAGTCAATTCACTTATCAGTATATTCTGTGAAGTGCTTTGAGATGTCTAGAAGATGTGAAAAACGTAATATCAAATGCAAGGATTATTATAGTTGGTCTGTGGCTTAACAGTCTTCAACTGGGAACAAGTGTGTGAAACCCGGCCAAAACTGATAATTTCGAGGTCCATGTAACTATATAACATCACCAGTAGATGGTGTCCACATCCCAAAAAGACCAATGAATTGTTCAATTTATTCTTGAAACTACTTTATGGGATAGTTTCAGCTGTGCTTTATAGAGCCCATTAAAACAATATTTTCACAGGAGATGAAGGAATGAAAGGTCAGAGATATTTCAAGATTAACATTAAATGAAGTTACCACATTAATAAAAATTGGTCATTTTGAATCCTTGACTGTTTGTGAGACACATTGCTGTGCGCAGTTGGCGGCCGCGTTTCGCCCATAAATATATCTAGTCAATTCACTTAATAGTATATTCTGCGAAGCGCCTTGACACATTGAGAAGATGTGAAAAGCACTATATCAAACGCAAGGATTATTATTACAAAAAAAGGATTTACACCTGTGGTTCTCAAACTATTTGGCACCTCAGTGTGTAGTTACTAACACTTACTGTAGCTATGGTGCTAGTGTTTCTATGCTGTATTACTATGCTAATCATATCACAAATAAAGGAAATGTAGACACATACAGATGTCAAATATTTTTCATTTATTAGTTTCCTTACTCCATGCACCTCTGTTTACCTAGTAGGATCCCAGTTATTAGTCGATTGACAAATCACTTTCTGGGGTAATATTCCCTTCAAAATAAATTAATTTAAAAAATGCAACTAGTAATAATTTGATCACTCAATCCATAACAGGCTGTGAGATACTGCTGTGCACAACTGGCTGCCGCGTTTTACCCACAAAATTCATTTGTGATTCATACATTCTGTGAAGCACTTTGACACAAAGACGTGATAAGGCAAGATATCAAAGAGGATTATTATTTCTGTACAATGACAAATCATATTAGAGAAAAAGAAACTCAGGTATCCTTTCTCGCCATACGGAAGCAATGTCACAAACTGGCTGAAGGCAGGAGCAAGTGTGAGGGACTTGGGATGGAGTTTCACAGTGGGAAATAATAACAATAATCCTTGCATTTGATATTGTACTTTTCACATCTTATCGACATGTCAAAGCACTTCACAGATTATACTCTAAGTGAATCAACTGTATATTGTGGGCGATACGCGGTAGCCAATTGCGCACAGCAGAGTCCCCACAAACAGTCGTGGATTGAAATGACCAATTTTATTACAGTACAGTAAAAGCCCGTTTATCCAGCATCCGATCAACCGTAACTTCCGTATAATTGGCATTGCAAAAAAAGTCCACATTTGATTAATCGGAATCTATCCAGAAAAATGCATTGACATTTTTATTATTATAATTTTTATGCGCTTTCAATCAAATATCTGGTGCGCGCTTTAACCGGCATTGGCCAGGTCCCGAGGGTGCCGGATAAACAGGCTTTTACTGTATTATGCTGTTTTTTGGAGAGATTATGATTAGGCATGTGGAGTAAGGAAACTTGCCCGAGGTTTCTCCCTGATCTGCCTGGATTTGAACATAGGTCTCACGCTTGTAAGGCGAGTGCTCTAACCATTGAGCTACAGGAGCGCCACATGGGTGCTGAAGGCTCGTGAAATGAGGTCGGGGCTGGATGGGGATGTGAAACAGGATCTGAGCAGAAGGAGCAGCCAGGGTCAAAGAGACGTGAAGGAACTCAGTCATGTGAGAATAGTCACCACGGCTGATTGCCCAACTCTCATCAGTCAAGGTTCGAGACACTTGACCCACTATTTGGAGTCGTGTAGCATAGTGAGATTCTAATAACAATATGGTCACTCAATCAACGACTGTTGATGGATACTGCTGTGGGCAATTGCTGCTGCGTTTCACACACAAAATATAGTCATTGAATTTACAATATATTCTGCGAAGACATTTTTCCAATTGAATGAAATGACACTATCTGCTTCCACAATCTCCCAGGCAGCCTGCTCCAGCAACAAACTATTTCATCAAGTGTCAAAATGGCAAATATCCACCATAACTTAGAATTCAGAGCCATTATGCAACACTGCTTGGCCAACCAGAGGTTATACTATTGGTTTGTATATTCAGTGTTTTCGAGACAGCATAATATGCTGGAAACATTTCCTTTTCGGTCAGCTGGCTGTGTCACTCATATTGAAACAAATCTCTATCCTTATGAAAACCCAAATACAGAATTTCATATATGCCCTCAAAAAAAAATTGGTCATTTCAATCCACAACTGTTTGTGGGACACCGCTATACACAATTGGCTGTCGCCTTTCACCCGCATATATACAGTTAACTTACTTTACATTATATTCTGTGAAGCGCTTTGAGACGTCTAGAAGAAGTGCAAAGCGCTACATCAAATGTAAGGATTATTATTATTATTTGGTTTGCAGAGTGAACAGGAACCGAATGGGAAGAATTCTAGATACCAAATTCTGCCCATCTACACCTCAAAACCCTGCGGGTCAACCTTAAACTGGGAGGATGAAATATTAAGCATTCGTTTCACTAGGCACTGAGCAGTGGGCAAGCATCTCCATGCAAGGTGGTTGTGGTGGTGGTGGGGAGATGGGGTGGAATGAAATGGGGGGTGGGTGTGGGTTGGAATGTAATGGGCAACTTACCAGCCAACTCCTACACACTTCATGGGAGTCGACCAAGAATGGTATTGACAGTGGCCAGGAAAGAAGACCGGCTCTCCCACCCTCTCGGCTGCAAGAGATGCATGGGCCAAGAGGGATCTGTGAGGAGAGGAAAACACTTGTTTTTTGTGTTCATTCATTTGAAGAGAAAAACCCTAAAAAAAAAGGCATTTTTAACATTTTCCAAATTCATTCAATCTCCGTATTCAAATTAGTACCAATTATGGTGATCGGTGCTCCGAGACGCTGCCCCGCTTTAAAGGGTGCTACACCCTTGTGGAGCTCCTGTAGCTCAGTGGTTAGAGCACTTGTCTTACAAGCATGAGACCTGTGTTCAAATCTAGGCAGATCAGAGCAAAACCTTGAACAAGTTTCCTTACTCCACACACGCGCCTAATAATAATCTGTCCCAAAAAAGACACAATCATAAAATTGGTCATTTCAATCCACGGCTGTTTGTGGGGACGCTGCTGTGCGCAATTGGCTGCCACGTTTCACCCATAAATATACAGTCAATTCACTTTACAGTATATTTTGTGAAGCACTTTGAGACGTCGATAAGATGTGAATGCAAGGATAATTAATACAGGTACTCCTCGCCAACCGCGGGGGATAAGTTCCTGAAAACCTCCACGGTTAGTAAAAGCGCGGTTGGAAAATACAGGGCACTATGGGAAACATGGGAATAGACGGAGTAAGTTCGAGTTTCGTTGAACTAAAGATAAAAAAAACACATACAGTTATAACATACATAGGATAGGGGGAGTACGTTTGGGCGCATTGGCTGCCAGGATCTGCAGCAATCCGCGAGGCTGTCTGACTGACTGATCTACACACAGACACAGAGAGTGAGTGAGAGAGAGAGAGAGAGAGAGAGAGAAATCAACAGAGAAGGTGGTGTGTGACATGTTTGGGAGCATTGGCTATCAGGATTTGCTGACACAGACACAGACAGAGAGAGAGAGAGAGAGAGAGAGAAATCAAAGGAGATTTATCTTAATCCTAAAAGAGAAGAGATATCTCGCTGGTTGATTGCGACATCGCAACTGGATTCTAGCGCCAGACACTAGCACAAAGCTGGTTGATGCAACTGGGTCCTAGCGCCAAATGCTAGTGTTAGTGTTAAAACCCGTGGATAAGCAAGAGATAAGCAATAACCATTGCGTGGTTAGCAAGGGTTATCGCATTTAGCAAACCGTGGGTGAGTGAGTTTCGCGGTTGTCGAGGGCGCAGTTGGGGTGGGGTACCTGTATTATTATTTGTTCTGAATTGCTCCCCCTTCAGGCTGTGCCCTCTGGTTCTACTTCAGTACAAGATAAAACAGCTTATTGTGCTCAACATTAGCTATTCACTTCGGAACCTTCAAGATGAAACACCAATGTACAATGTCATAGAGCAGCAAAACCTATGGACAGAGTGCATCACTTTAAGCAGGTTGTGTTCATTTGAAAAGAAAGGAAAGTTTCCTTACTTTCTCAGGCAGGATGAAACATTGGACAAGTTTCCTTACTCCATACACCTCTGTTTACCTCGCAGTAAGTAGAAACCTGGTTGTTAAATCAACTGGCGGATCACTTTCTGTGGGTAATAATCCACAAAAATCATATAATCAGAGAATTTAAAGAAAGACCTGAACAAAGAGAGTTACACACAATGATATCCTCTTTGCAAGGCTCTATCCAACCTTTTTCTTCCTTGTGATCTGAATTCCACATCCTCCCCTATCTCGTGACTTGAAATATCTGTGCTCGTTCTTCCCACCAGTAAGTCAGGCAATCCTTTGTGACATCTAAATTTTGAGCCTGGTCTTTTCTAATTTACACACAAAATGATGTGTTTCACAAACTGAAACGTCTTTCAATAAGAAAGATCTTTCAATAAGATCTGTTCACTCTCTCCCTGAGGATAATAATAATAATCCTTGCATTTGATATAGCACTTTTCATGTCTTCTAGACGTCTCAGAATAAACTGTAAAGTGAATTGACTGTATATTTGTGGGCGAAACGCGGCAGCCAATTGCGCATAGCAGTGTCCCACAAGCAGTTGTGGATTGAAATGACCAATTTTATTATTGTGTTTGTTTTTTTGGATTATATAAGGAAACTTGCCCTAGGTTTTGCTCTGACCTACCTGGATTTGAACACAGGTTTCACGCTTGTAAGGCGAATGCTCTAACCACTTAGCTACAAGACTTATAATTTAGTACGTTAGCTTGGAAGTTATGCCACGCGCAAAAGAATGAATCACATTTTAGAATATTCCAGCGCAGAAGGAGGCCATTCAGCCCATTGAGCCTGTGCTGTCTGTTTGGGAAGAGCTGCCCACTTTGTCCCACTCTCCCGCGCTCTCCCCAGATCCCTGCAAAGTTTTCCTTTCCAAATCCTTATCCAACTCCCCTTTTGAAAGTTGTTATTGAATCTGTTCCCACCCTGTCAGGCCATGAATCCCAGACCACAATAACTCTCTGGGGGAAAAAAAGTCTCCTCATCTGCCCTCTGGTTCTTTGCCACTTATCGCAAACCTGTATCCTCTCAAAGTGTCCACATCTCAAAGTGTCCACATTTGGAGGCCGCTGTCACTTTAACTTAAACATCACGAGGCAAAACAGGAAAAAAAATGTCACAGAAGAAAATCCCGGCTGGTTCTGTGGTTGAGATGAAAGGAGATGAGATGACCAGAGTTATATGGGTTACTGACCCACTCACCAGTGGAAACAGTTCCTCCCTATCTACTCTATCAAAACCCCTCATCATTTCAAACATCTCTATCAATCTCCCCTTACACCTCTCTGCTTGGAGAATAACCCAATAACTCACAAGAAACATAAACCAATTTCTCACACATTCATCACGTGTTTAGTCCAAATAAGTGCACTAAATGCATTACAGGGATCCCACCCCAACCGCGGCCTCGCCAACCACGATACTCACGCATCCACGGTTTGCTAAATGCGACAACCCTCGCAAACCGCGTTTTGGGCATCCGCGATTTAAATCCACGGGTTTAAATTTTCAAGTTTCACTCCTCCAAACAAGGTACAGCATTCATCCACATATTGGTGTGTATTCATCCGCTCTGCGTTTCCCGCCTATCAGCATCTTTACTACCCCACATGGTCTAGCTGCACTCTTGGATCTACAGGTACTGTGTGTGAGAACAGCTAGCGTACAGCACTAGGACCCAGTCGCTATGTTGCAATCAACAATGCTTCTCTCTAAGGATTAAGGTAAATACAGTAACATGAATTTATTGTCGCTTCTCCGCAGCCTAGCTAGTAAGTTTGGGAGCATTGGCTGCCAGGATCTGCAGATCTCTCTCTGTGTGTAAGTGTATCTCTCTCTGACTCACCTCTCTATTTCACCTTCTCTTCCCTCCACATGCCCCTCCCCACCTCTCCTTCTCTCTCACCTTCTCTGACTCACCTTCTCTTCCACCCACCCCTCTCCCACACCCATTTCTCTCTCACCTACTCTCTCTGACTCACCTTCTCTTCCCCCCCCACCCCCCCTTCTCTCTCACCTTCTTTATTTCACCTTCTCTTCCTCCTACCCCCACCTCCCCACACCTCTCTCTCTCTGTAGATCAGTCAGACAGCCCCCCAGTCCTCTGTCCCCCACCCACCACCGCCCTCCATGTCTCTCTCTCTGTAGCAGATTGCTGCAGATCCTGACAGCCAATGCGACCAAACTTACTCCCTCTAACGTGAGCTCCTGTGGCTCAGTGGCTCTTGTCTTGCAAGCTGGGAAGACCAAGCTGGGGAGACCTGTGTTCAAATCCAGGCAGGTCCAGGCGAAACCCTGGGCAAGTTTCCTTACTCCACATGCCGAATAATAATCCGTCCAAAAAAACCACAATAATAAAATTGGTCATTTCAATCCACAACTGTTTGTGGGACACTGCTGTGTGCAATTGGCTGCCGCGATTTGCCTACAGATATATACAGTCAATTCACTTTACAGTAAACTCTGTGAAGCGCTTTGGGATGTCGATAAGATGTGAAAAGCACTATATCAAATGCAAGGATTATTATTATTATAGCCCCAGGTATGTTATAACTGTATGTTTTTTTTGTGTTTAGTTTTACTAAACGCGAACTTACTCCCCTTATCCCCATGTTTCGCATAGGGCCCTGCATTTCCCAACCGCAAAAAAGCAAACTTACTCCCCGTATCCCCGTGTTTCCCATAGGGCTCTGCATTTTCCAACCTAGAAGGTTTACAGGAACATATCCCCCGCGGTTGGGGAGGGATACCTGTATATCTTAGGTTTGGTTGTCTGTTCAAAATCAAATGAATGTAAACACAATAATAAAATTGGGTCATTTCAATCCACGACTGTTTGTGGGGACGCTGCTGTTGCGCAATTGGCTGCTGTGTTTAGCCCACAAATATACAGTCAATTCGCTTTACAGTGTGTTCTGTGAAGTGCTTTGAGACGTCTGGAAGATATGAATATCAAATGCAAGGATTATTATTATTATTAATCCCATTTTTCTAGTCTCTCTACATAACTTTAATCATCTAAACCTACATTGTTAAAGGTCTATAGAAGTTAACACTTTTGAGATTGAAAAGAAAGTCAACATATGTAGTATTTTAACTTATCACAAAAGTACAATTCAGCAGATCCCACAGGGTATAACCTATTTGCATGATGAATAATAGTTTGAATTTGAACCATGGAATTTTTTTTAACATCACAGAAGGCCATCTATTCTATCTATCCCATTTGGGATTTCTTCATCAAACTCTATTCGTCTGTCATTTCGGACATTAGATGGCAGTATTATGCTTGTGTTTGGCAACAACGTGTGTATGTGTACAACATAACAAGTAGAACAATTACGTGCCAGAAAGCTCTTTAGGAATTGACAAGAAAAAACTGCGCAAACTTAAGACAAAATGATCTCGAACCATGAATTTATTTTTCTCTTTTGTACAGTGTGGATTAAAGCACATCCAACTCGTATTCTATTCTTCAATACTGAATAGGCAACAGTTACAACATATTATAATAGTCAATCATTGTGTGAGTACAGTGGAAGCTTAGATTTGTAACTTTCCTTGATATGAACACCAGATCCTAAGTTACTCTTCAATCACTCAACAGAATCACATCCTTTGCAGCATCAGGCTAATATAATCCTTGAATTTGATATAGCACTTTTCACATCTTCTAAACGCCTCAAAGCGCTTCATAGAATGTACTGTAAAGTGAATTAACTGTAAAGTGTATGTGACTGCGGGTGAAACGCGGCAGTCAATTGCGTACAGCAGTGTTGCACAAACATTCGTGGATTGAAATAACCAATTTTATTATTGTGGTTATTAGGGTCCGGCGATATATCGATATATCGCTAAAACCCGATATAATTTTCGTATCGATACGCCGATATAGGCATTTCAAAAATATCGATATCGAAAAATCGATATATCGAGGTAAAAAATCGGAATGCACGTACACTGAACTACAAGACACAGAATGCTCATCTCTATACACAATGCACAGACCGAGGTGCAAAGCCGCCATATTGTATTCATAGTCCTCGAATACAATATACAGGTATACAAGGGCTGGGGGGGGGGGGAGAGAGACGGCTAGGGAGGGGTGAGGGGGAGAGAGACGACTGAGGGGGGAGGGGGAGAGAGACGGCGGTGGGGGGGAGGGGGAAAGAGACGGCTTGGGGGGGGAGAGAGACGGCGGAGGGGGGAGGGAGAGAGAGACAGCTGGGGGAGGTGGGGGGACGACGGGGGGGACGGCGGGGGGGAATGTGGGGAGAGAGACGGCTGGGGGTGGGTGGGGGGGGGGGGAGAGAGATGGCGGGGGGGGAGGGAGAGAGGGACGGCTAGGGGGGTGGGGAGGGAGAGGGACGGCGGGGGGGGGGGGGGTGAGGGTGGATGTGATAGAGACACAGATACAGATAGATAGAGATGGGGGGGATGTGAGAGAGACACAGAGACACAGACAGAAAAACACAGAGATGGAGAGAGTGAGAGACACAGAGAGAGAAAGATATTTACCTCCTGAGGAGATAGGCTCCGAATGCGCGCGCACTCCGAATACGCACTGCGTGCGCATGCGCAGTACGAAAAACCTGAAAATATCGATATTTCGGTATATCTCGATATGAGCCCATCGATATATCTAAATCGGAAAATTTCCATATCGACGGACCCTAGTGGTTATTTTGGAGGGACTATTATTAGGCGTGTGGAGTAAGGAAACTTGCACAAGGTTTTGCCCTGACATGCCTGGATTCGAACACAGGTCTCACACTTGTAAGGCGAGTGCTCTAACCACTGAGCTACCGGACTCCACAGTATATATAATATTCTATGTAGGTTCTCTTAATCTACCAGATGAAATAGCCCTCAATACATAGTTAAATATGTTATGAGTTCACATGGGATTGGGACCTTCCATTTATGATCATTAATAAATAATCAATGTATTTGCACTTGAAATGCATCACAACAAAATTTACATTTATCCTGGGGGTAATAATCCCTTCAAACAAAATAATAATTTGGTCACTCAATGCATGACTATTTATGGGACACTATTGTGCGCAATTGGCTGCCATGCTTCAGCACAAATATACAGTCAATTCACTTTACAGTACATTCTGTGAAATGTTTTGAGATGTCTGGAAGATTTAATATTATCATTTATTATTTTTGCAACCACCATTGAAGAATTGAATCGTGTTCAATTCTGAAACCTGAATTGAATCAGGTTTCACGGGTTTCATTTTAAGGTGGTGATTATATATGTATCCATAATCCAGCTTGCTTCAGAAAGAATATCATACTCACAATCAATTAACCTTATAGAGTGGCATCATTTGTAATTCTGATATATAATAATAATTCTTATATTTGATATAATGCTTTTCGCATCTTCTGGAGTCTCGACGCACTTCAAACAAAAAATTGTAAGGTGAATTTATTGTGAGTGAAAAGTGGCAGCTAATTGCGCACAGCAGTTTGCCAATTTGCCCACAAACAGACATGGATTGAGTGACCAAATTGTTATTACTTTTTTATTTGAGCGATTATAATCCCCAGAAAAACAATCCACCAATTGACTAACAAATGGATTCCTCCTCATTTCTGGGTAAACAGAGATGTGTGGAGAAAGGAAACTTGCCCAACATTTCGCCCTGCCAAGAATTACACCCAGGTCCTCTCGCTTGAGAGGCAAGTGCTCTAACCTCTAAGCTACAGGACTCCACAAATCATATACTCTCCTATATCATTTATTAACTGGAATTAACAGCAGCTAACCGAGTCAGTATTGTGTAGAACTTTGAATATTGTTATTATGGCTCCTTCCTTCTAGACCCATTTATGATCACTTCTTGCTTTCTATTTATAAACCCTTTGAGCGAATCGGTGAACAATTGTTATTCAATAGGCTTATCTTTCTCCATGTGGTGGATTCTTATTCCTTTTAGTGCCTCGTTTAATCTCAATACGGCTCATTTTCAATAATTAATTATGATGTGGTATAACTTGCCATCTTGACAAATCGTAAAGATTTTAAAACAACTCAATTTGCTGCATTCATTTGAACGAACATCAGAGTACACTTTTTAATCAATTCAACACTGCATATTTAATCACATTACTTCCTCAGACTGGCTACAAATTACTTTTTGTTCTTACCATCTTATGTTTGGAAATTAAAAAAAACAACACATGGCATTTCCATGGAAATGCTCGTCAAATATATGACCGAAGCCCTAAATTAAGTATTTATACAATAATAATCCTTACCTTTGATAGCACATTGTCACATCTTCGAGAGATCTCAAAACATTTCTTAGGACATGTACTATAAAGTGAATTGACAATATATGTTGTGTACCGCTGCAGCCAATTGCACACAGTAGTGACTCACGAACAGTTGTAGATTGAGTGACCACATTTTTTTTAAAAACGGGATTATTATTACCCCTGGAAATATTTGGAGTCCTGTAGCTCAGTGGCTAGAGCACTCGCTTTACAAGCGTGAGACCCATGTTCAAATCCAGGCAGGTCAGAGAGAAACCTTGGGCAAGTTTCCTTACACCGCACCCCTAACAATAATCCCTCCAAAAAAGCAATGTAACAATAGGATTGGTCATTTCAATCCATGACCGTTTGTGGGGACGTTGCTGTGCGCAATTGGCTGCCACATTTCGCGCTCAAGCAGACAGTCAATTCACTTTACAGAATATTCTGTAAAGCATTTTGAGACGTCTAGATGACCTGAAAAGCGCTATATCAAATGCAAGGACTATTACATTATTAAAGAGATTAATGTGTAAAATCACTTCAAGACGCCAACACTTCTTGGCCCAATTGCATGCACTTTGTAGGACAAGTATTGCAATATAACCTAGTACCTAATTCACGCACCTAAATCACACAAATCAATGGGGTGCAACTGTACTATTTTGGGAGGATTTTCTCAATCCCGTTTGGAATCTGAGGCCTCTCTTTGAGAAATGGATTTTGAAGACTGAAGAGCTCTGGTTTATCTGATTATTCTGAATAGCTCATCCTTCTAACTCTGAGGAACATCTACATTGATCTACTGTAAACTATATGCAGTGTTTAGGAAGCAGTTTAATGTCACTGGTGATAGTACATGTGTAATACTCCAGCTGAGGCCTGACAATGTACAGTGTGAGCTTTATTGCTGGCGATCTGAACTCAACTGATTTGGCAATATACCTTAGCAAACATTGTGTCTCCTTTAGAGTTGCCATTGTTCTGACAGTGAGTAATGCATCAACTAACATCTCTATTCACTTCCTGATATTAAGTTTCAGGTGAAACGTTGGACAGGTTAGCTTACTCCACATACCTCTGTTTACCTATAATAATATAATAATCCTTGCATTTGATATAGCGCTTTTCACGTCTTCTAGACGTCTCAAAGTGCTTCACAGAATATACTGTAAAGTGAATTGACTGTATATTTGTGGGTGAAACGCGGCAGCCAATTGCGCACAGCAGCATCCCACAAACAGTCATGGGTTGGAATGACCAATTTAATAATTGTGTTTTTTTGGGGAGGGTATAGGCATGTGGTGTAAGGAAACTTGCCCAAGGTTTTGCCCTGGTCTGCCTGGATTCAAAAACAGGTCTCACACTTGTAAGGCAGGTGCTCTAACCACTGAGCTACAGGACTCCACCTAGCAGTAAGAACTCAGCTGTTACTGATTGGCGGATTGCTTTCCATGGGTAATAATCCCACCCAATTCACATTGCTGAAAAAATGTCAAATTATATTTTATTCTAGTAAAGTGTGATCAAGCAATTAGTTTAAATGCTTACTTAAACAAACTGACCTTTATCCTCTGATAAATCTCTTGTAATAATCCATAGTCAATGGAAATTAGTCAAATTAATTATAACTTGTCCTCCACTTCAATTCTTTTCTGAAGGTTGCAATGTAAATGAGGGGGAAATTCTATAAGAAACCGTTGCCCTCAGGAATTTTTCGTCAGTGGCATGCCTTAATCTCCCAACATTAATAATAATCATCCTTACACTGGATATTGTGCTTTATCAAGTTGTTGAAATGCCTCCATGCACTTCTCAGTATATTTGTGGGTGAATCATGGCAGACAATTGCCCACATTATGGTCCCACAACAGTCATGGTATGAGTAAAAAAAAATTTTATTTGGAGAGATTATTACCCCCAGAAAATGATTAAGCATTTGGTTCCTACTCACTGCGAGGCATGTGGAGTAAGGAAACTTGCCTGAAATTTTGCCCTGCCTGAGAGTTGCACCTGGGTCCTCACTGTGAGTGAGTAACAATGGGCATTAATCATAGAATCATAGAATTTTACAACACAAAAGGAGGCCATTCGGAGCATTTAGTCTGTGCCGGCTCTTTGAAAAGAGCAACTCAATCCAACTGCTCCGCGCTCTCCCCATAAACTAATAGACCTGACCTCCCTAAATAAAGATCTAATTCTCTTTTAAAAGCTGTTATCGAATCGGCTTCCACCACCTTTTCAGGCAATGCATTCCAGATTCGAACAACCCACTGAGTGAAAACATTTCTCCTCAGCTCTCCTCTGCTTCGTTTTGAAACTATTTTAAATATGTGACCACGAGTCACAGATTCGCCCACCAGTGGAAACAGTTTTTCCTTATTCACCCTGTCCAATCCGCTCATGATTTTATAAATCAAACATGTGTTACAAGAGTTTGAAGCAATCTCACTTCATAATTTTCTATGGAATGTCATTACTCCTATATAAAATTGTCTTGTGTTTCCTTTTATAACAAAGGTTTGACAAAAGCTGTTGGTACTAAGTTATCTAAACAGCAGCTAAGAAAGATTAATAGAACTTACCTATCAGTGAGTTTCTTTGCAAATCCAAAATCTGTAAGCTTAATGTGACCTTCTCTGTCCAGTAGAATATTCTCAGGCTTTAAGTCTCTGTAAACGACGTCTTTGGCATGCAGATACTCTATTGCACACACAATCTCCGCAGAGTAAAAAAGTCCAGTACTATTGTTGAAGCGTCCCATGTTACGTAAGAAAGAGAACAGTTCTCCTCCAGGTACGTATTCCATTAACATATATAGAAAGCGATCATCGTGATGTGTCCAGTACCTGTTATCAAACATTAATAGAGAGGTTACTTATGTGCATTGACAAAAAGCTCAAGCTACTTTAAGTTATTTAACTTTAAATGTATTTGAGAGTCCTGCAGCTCAATAGTTAGAGCATTCGCCTAACGAGTGAGAGACTGGGGTTCAATTCCTGACAGGGTGTAACCTTGTGCAAGTTTCCTTAACTCCACTCGCCTAATAATGCCTCAAATAAATTAACAAGTCATTTCAACCCACAACTGTTTGTGGTAGGTACACTGCTGTACTCAATTTGATGCAGCGTTTCGCCCACCAAATATACAGTCAATTCTTTTACAGTATAATTCTGTGAAGCGCTTTTGAAACGGCTCAAAGAGTTGATAAAGCACTGTATCATATGCAAGGACTATTATTATCCTCAGCATTGTGACCCAGAGATGAATGTGCTATCTTTCCTTGCCATTTTTCTCCTCTAATCCCACTTCCATGACTGTTTGTGGGACATCCTCTCGACATGAAAGGCGCTATATAAATGTAATATAAATGCAATTCGGCTGCCGCGTTTCACCCACAAATATACAGTCAACTTTCCTACTCTCCTTCAGCCTGCCTCGACCCCTCCCACCCTGCTCTTGTCCTAACCTAACTTGGGACATCTTCTCGACATGAAAGGCGCTATATAAATGTAATATAAATGTAATTTGATTGACTGATTGCTACAAACTGAGCTAAACTGATATGCACTGCTATCCCCAGCCCTTAGTCATATAAAACCATCACTTACAGGGATATGAGAAATGGGTGATTGGTTTCTTTTAAGATGCTTTTCTCATTGTGAACATGTTGTTCTTGTTTCAATCTAATCACATCAGGAATGCTCATCACCTTCAAGGCTCGGTATTCTTTTGTCATCTTGTCCTTGACAAGGAGAACTCGCCCAAAGGTACCAGTGCCTGAAAAATAAGTAAAGAAGCAATCATGGGAAATCCTTTATTCAGATATAATAATATAATAATCCTTGCATTTAATCACGTCTTTGAAACGACTCAAAGCCCTTCATAGAATATAGTGTAAAGTAGGGTCCAGCGATATATCTATATGTCGGTTATATCCGATATAATTTTCATATTGATACGCCGATATCAACATTTCAAAAATATCGATATATCGAAAAAGTCGATATACCGAAAAAATCGTAATGCGCGCGCACTGAACTACAAGACCCAGAATGCTCATCTCTATACACAATGCACAGACTGAGGTGCAAAGCCGCCATATTGTATTCATTGTCCTCGAATACAATATACAGGTATGCAAGGGGTGGGGAGGGGAGAGAGACGGTGGGGGTGGGGTGGGGGGGGGGGAGACAGACGGCGGCGGGGGTGGGGAGAGAGGGACGGCGGCGGGGGTGGGGGGAAGAGACGGATGGTGGGGGGAAGAGACGGATGGTGGGGGGGAGACAGACGGGGGGGGGGGGGGAGGGGGAAGACAGACAGACAGACAGACAGACAGACAGACAGACAGACAGACAGACAGATGGGGGGGATGTGAGAGAGGAGAGAGACACAGACAGAAAAACACAGAGATGGAGAGAGTGAGTGTGAGAGACACAGAGAGAGAGAGATATTTACCTCCTGAGGAGATAGGCCCCGAATGCGCGCGCACCTCCGAATGCGTACGCACCTCGCGCCGCGCGCGCGTGAGAAGTACGAATCCCCCAGAAAATATCGATATGTCGGTATATCTCGATATGAGCCCGCCGATATATCTAAATCGGAAAATTTCCATATCGACGGACCCTAGTGTAAAGTAAGCTGCCTGTATATTTTTTGGCAAAACACAGCAGTCAATTGCGCACAGCTGTGTCTGTAAATAGTAGTGGATTGAGTGACCGCATTGGTTTTCCGAAGTTATCACAACATAATCACAAAATCCAATTTGTTTATTCCTAGATTTTATTCAGCCAAGGTACTATAGAGAAACATCCGATTGCATCCCAGTTTTCACATAAATCAACATAGAACCAGAACAGTTAAGGCTATGGAATGCCTTGCTGCAAACAGTTGAGGAAGAATATAACAACAACAATTTTGATTTGCATAGCACCCTCCATGCCGGACGGCATCTCAGAGCACTTCACAATAATGGATCCCAGGGGCGAGCCAAGGGCAGGGGGAGAAAGGTGACCGAAGGCACGGTCAAAGACAAAGGTCTTTAGCTGAGACCTGAAACTAGGAGAGAGTGGGAGAGTCGAAGGGAGTGAGATAGGGAGTTCCACAGCTTTGGGGCATAGTGGCTGAAGGTATGGCTGCTGATGGTAAAGCGGAGGATTCGGGGGACAAGGAGGCTAGACTGGGTGGAGCGAAGCCACAGGTGCTGCTTTGAGGAGAGAAGAGGTCGGAGAGGTAGGGGGGTGCAGAGGAGTAGAGGGATTTGGAAACAAGGGTGAAGATCTTGAAATCGATCCTCTCCGGGACAGGGAGCCAGTGAAGACTGGCAAGGACTGGGGTAATGGGGGAGCGAAGTTTGATGCGGGTGAGAATACATATTAGCTTCCAAAAACGAAGTTGGTAAACACAGTAAAATATAAGTTGTATCAGTTCGAACTTAAGCATAACGTTTTATATGAGTTCCTCAAAAGCTGAGTTGCAAACACACTCTATAAATGGTATAAAATAATAATAATAATCTTGGCATTTGATATAGCGCTTTTCACATCTTCTAGACGTCTCAAAGCGCTTCACAGAATATACTGTAAAGTGAATTGACTGAATATTTATGGGTGATATGCGGCAGCCAGGTGCGTACACAGCATCTCCACAAACAGCTGAGGAATCTACGAAAGGCGATTCATAACGATAAGAATTATGTTAATTTTACAACAACAAAATTACATTTATAGAGCATCTTTCAAGTCAAGAGGACATCCCAAGGCACTGGGGATGGGACCCAAGCAAGGGGAGGGGCAGGGTAGGGGGTAAGGGCGGGAGAGAGTTAGGAAGGGAGGGTGAGAGTTGGGAGGGCAGTAGAAGGCACAGGCGAAGAGGAGGGTTTTGAGACCGGCCTTGAAGAAGGCGAGAGAGCGAGGCAAACGGACTGTGGGATGGAGTTCCAGAGTGTGGGAGCAGATAGTAGGGCGGGTCGGGACCTGGAGCAGGCCGGAGTCTGCTGAACGGAGGGGCAGGGGAGATTCATAGAAAGATAGCAGGTCGGAGGTAGGGGGAGTAGGGCCGTGAATGGCCTTGTAGATGAGGACGAGGATGTTGAATTCGATCCTCTGTGGGGATGGGGAACCAATGGAGCCGGGTGAGGGTGGGAGTGATGTGGTCGCGGAGCTTTTACTGTACTTCCTTGTGTGCAATCCCAGGTGATAAAGTCTCTATAAAGGGCATCGTTTTTCAGGGTTGAACCATCCTAGTTTATCTGCAGAACTTAGTCAACCAACACTAATGATCATACGTTTTGCTTTCCCTGCACTGTCTCCATAATCTGTACAGTACATTGAGGTCACAATGACCAGAACTGCATAACTCAAGCATGACCTCTGGAGATCTGAATTTGACTGGTTTGGCAATCCAGCCCAGCAGTACAATGATTAACCCTGACTGAAGACAAACACTTCAACTTGAGGGAAATTCCATCAATTGTGGAGTTCTCTAGTGTAGTGATCAGAGCACTTGCCTTACAAGTGAGCAGGAACCCGGACATGGATTGAGTGGCCAAATTATTATTATTTTTTTAAATGATCATTACCCTCAGAAATGCAATCTGCCAATCAGCGAACAACTGGATTCCGACTTCCTGTGAAAATCAGACTATATAGAGGTGTCCCTATCAATATCAGACTATATAGGGGTGTCCCTGTTAATATCAGACTACAGTAAAAGCCCATTTATCCGTGACTTGATTAACCGGAAATTCCATATAACCGGTAAGTCAAAAAAAAAGGCCCCATCCAATTAACTGGATGTTATCCGGCACAATCGCAATGGCGTATTTAATGAATTGATTGTCGCACGAGAGTACTACACAGGTATTTCGGCTTGCCGCTAGTAGAACCTTAAAAGTCGCGCTGCCGTTTTTTGAAGCCATGAAGCATCATGGCTTCAAAACAGGCACAAATATACAGACCAGATAAACGGGCTTTTACTGTATACAGAAGTGTCACTGTTAATATCGGACTGAATAGGGGGTCCCGGTTTATATCAGACTATATAGAGGCGCTTCTGTTCAAATCAGACTATTTAGAATTGTTACTATATGCTTAGATTCAAAGAAATTGTGACTTGGAGGAGGCGACTTTAAGGCAGAGTTTATTATGCGAGAGGCCCCAAGTTCGATTCCCGAGAGGAGCGAATCCTCAGGTAAGTTTCCTTAATGTTTGCATTAAGTAGGAACAACAACAACAACAACTTACACTTATAGAGCGCCTTTTACGTCGGGAGGACGTCCCAAGGCGCTGCACAGGAGGCGTGTGACCCGAGCTGGGAGGGGAGTGTTTGGGAAGGGGTGAAACATGAAGGGGAGGTCGAAAAATTCGGGGTGGAACAAAAGGCACGGTCGAAGAGGAAAGTCTTCAAACCGGCCTTGAAAGAGGAAAGGGAAGAAACGAGACGGAGGGATTGGGGGATGGTATTCCATAGGGTGGGAGCGGAGAAACTGAAGGTCCAGCCTCCGATGGTGGGGCGGTTCGGGCGGGGGGCTTGGAGCAGGCCAAGTCCTGTTGAACGGAGGGTCCAGGTGGGCTTGTAGGGGGAAAGTAGATTGGTTAAATAGGGGGGGGCAAGGCCGTGTAAGGCCTTGAAGGTGAGGACGAGGATCTTGAACTCGATCCTCTGGAGAATGGGGAGCCAGTGGAGACGGGCGAGGGTGGGGGTTATATGGTCGCGGGGGCGGGTACGGGATAATACACGAGCTGCAGAGTTTTGGAACCCATTGTCATTTGTTCGGCGAATCGCTTTCAAGGTTAATAATCCCTCCCAAAACAAAATTGGTCTCTCAATTCACAGCTTTTTGTGGAACACTGCTCTGCATAATTAGCTGCCATGTTTCGCGAACAAAATACACAGTCACCACACTTTACAGTATATTCTGTATGCACTTTGAGACACCCAAAAGATGTAAAAAGCGCCATATCAAATCACTGTCCAGCGCCTTGGGACATCCTCCCAGCACGAAAGACGATATTCAAAGGTAATTTGTTGTTGTTAAAATCCACTACAATAGTTTACTAACTCGGCTGAAATTTGTTTGGACAAAGCAATATTCTGCAAGGTACAGTGAGTTTTCTGTAATGATAGGATAACCAAATTTGACAGCCTTGTTTTGCCCAACTGTGTGAAAACTAAAGGCACAGTAATGTCAAACCAACACAAAAGCATGTGACTATTCATAAAGATTCTATTACTGTATGTTTGTGATATGGTGCGTATCATATCGTGCAAGTTGTTTTGTGTTTTTCTCTTCCTCCGCCACCATGTGGAAGTTAGGCATCATAAAATTCCCACCCAACCGTCCAGGATACAGAAACATTATAAGATTGCACTGTTTGCGAATCATCTGTTAGGCCATAAATACCTCCAACTGCAAGGATGGCTAATTTCAGATTAAACATTCAGAAAGAATGAAATACTGTACATGTTCACTGGGATGGAGATCTAAAGATAAAACTAGGAGAGGCTGGAGAGGTTGAGGCATTTTCTATTGGGAGTCCTGTAGCTCAGTGGTTAGAGCATTGGCCTGTGTTCGAATCCAGGCAGGTCAGGGCGAAACTTGGGCAAGTTTCCTTACTTCACACGCCTAATAATAATCCCTCCAAAAAAAACATAATTCAGTAATAAAATTGCTCATTTCAATCCACAACTATTTGTGGGACACTGTTGTGCACAATTGGTTGCCGCATTTCGTCCACAAATACAGTTGATTCACTTTACAGTACAGTATATTTTGTGAAGCGCTTTGAGACGTCTAGAATACGTGAAAAGCACTATAAATTCAAGGATTATTATTATTATTTATTATTGCTATATTTCAGCAGAGGAAGTTAACGGGGCAGAATCATCCACCACGCCTCACAAAAAACTCTCTTGACCCATGCTCTCAAATTACTCTCCCACCTTTAATCTGCCTTTCCTTTCACTGCTTTCACCCCACTTGCTCACTGTCCATCTGGGATGAGGTGGAGAGAGTGCAGGATAGCACCTGCACTCTCTCCACCTCGCCTGGCGATAGATGATATTTTATATCATCTATTTTATCTAATATTTTATCTAATAGTGATATTAGATATATACATTTTAGATGTATTAGATATATAGTGATATTTTTCACACGGACCACCCGCTCCCGAGACTAGAGATCTTCGGGCTGGAACGATCGCGGGGACAGAGCTTTCACGCTATGCACCGCTCAGCCCACCAGCTGGAGCCGGCTTCGATCGCTGCCGGTTCTTCCTCTATGGGCAGCCGGCCAACGAATACCATCTTTTTGGATGACGGGGAGTATCACGGAGGGAATGGCGGCCACTCGCTGTCGGCGCTTCCTCCGGCTGTGCGAAGAGTGGCCCCTCGACAGGACCTTGGAAGGCCGCGACCTCGGCAGTGGGTGGCGCACGTCTTCCACGAGGGGGAGAGCGAGGGGGAGAGCGCCCAGGTGCTGCAAGCGACGGATCATCTCGTCGCGGGAGATCCAGACGGCGATCGGGCTGCTGCTGCTGCTGCTGTGCGAGCCAGCCAGACACACCATGTCCGAGGTGCCAGGGCCATCACCGAGTCCCCGGGTTCATCGACTGAGGAGACGGTCGGTTTTGGGGCCTGACACCACACTGGGCCCTTTTTTCCGCGCCCTTTTTTTCCCGCCATCTCAGGGATCGGGCGGGCGGCGAGGACAGGGAGTGGTTGCTGGACGATTGTTGGTTATTGTTTGTTGCTGTTTTTGTTGTTAATATTATTGCTTTTGTTGTTTATTATTGTTGTTTGATTCCCCCCACCCCTGCCCCCATCTTCTTCTTCCCTCACTCCCTTTCCCCACTTTCTCTCCTCCCTTTTCCCCTTCCCTCCCTCTTCCCTCTTCCTGATCTTGCCCCCACCCATCTTTCCCTCCCTCTCTTCCTTACCTCCCTTTCTCCCCCCTCTTCCTCCCTAACCCTATCCCATCCCACCTTTCCCTCCCTCTCCCCCCTTACCCTCTTTTCCCCCTTTCTCCCCTGGCCCCATTTTCACGATTGTTTGTGGGACACTGCTGTGCGCAATTTGGCTGCCGCGTTTCGCCCACAAGTATACAGTCGACTTTCCTGCTTTTCTTCCCCCTGCCTCGACCCCTCCCCTTTTGCTTCTTTACCCCCTTTTGCCCCTAGTCCCACTTCCGTGACTGATTGTGGGACACTGTTGTGCGCAATTTGGCTGCCACGTTTCGCCCACTAATATACAGTTACTTTTCCTACTATTCTTCATCCTGCCCTGATCCTTCCCACCCTGCTCTTGTCCTACCTGACTGTACAGCGCCTTGGGATGTCCTCTCGACGTGAAAGGCGCTATATAAATGTAAGTTTTGTTTGTTGTTTGCTGTTCTGACCGATTGCTTAACAGACAGTCTTGGAGGAGATCCAACATCTCCAGTTGAATGTAGACAAGGCAAAGGTGCTCCTTCTTGGCTCCCATACTTTCTCAGGCATTGAGAAAGTACGGGATGCCTTTCCCAGGCATCATTTAGATAGCGACCTAAAATATCTTTGAGACGTTTGCGCTTCACAGAATATACTTTAAAGTGGATGCACGGCAGCCAATTGCGCACAGCAATATCCCACAAACAGTCATAGATTGAGTGACCAAATTATTACACCAGATGGCATCTCAGAGCGCTTTAAAATGACGGATCCCTCGCCCGAGCCAGGGGAAGGGGGAAAAAGGTGACCGAATCACGGTCGAACAGCAAGTTCTTTAAATGAGATCTGAAACTAGGAAGAGAGGGAGTGAGGCAAAGGGAGTGAGGGAGGCAGTTCCAGAGCTTCGGGGTGTAGTGACTGAAGTCACAGCCGCCAATGGTGGAGCAGAAGGTTCGGAGGCCAAGGAGGAGACCAGAACCGGAGGAGCGAAGATAACTGGTGCTGTTTTAGGGAGAGAGGTCAGAAAGGTAGGGGGTGCAGAGGAGTGGAGAGATTTGAAGACAAGAGTGAGGATCTTGAAATCGATCCTCTCCAGGACAGGTAACCAGTGAAGTCTGACTAGGATTGGGGAAATAAGGGAGTGAAGTTTGGTGCTGGTGAGAACACGGGCATAGAGTTCTGAATGAGCTGGATTTTATGGATTGTGGAGGAGGGGAGACCAGCGAGGAGTGCATTTGCGTAGTCCAGCCGAGAGATGACAAAGGCATGGACTAGAGTTTCAGTGGCTTTTGAGGCAAGGTACTGCCGGAGACAAAGTGAATTGACTGTATATATGTGGGCGAAACACAGCCAGCAATTGCGCACAGCAGTGTCCCACAAACAGTGTGGATTGAAATGACCAATTTTATTATTGTAAAATTTCTGTTTTGGAGGGATTATTATCAAGCATGTGGAGCAAGGAAACTTGCCCAAGGTTTCAAACTGACCTGCCTAGATTCGAACACATGTCTCAAGCTTATAAAGCGAGAGCTCTAACTACTAAGCTACAGGAGCTCCACTTGTGCAACACTTGGCAAAACACCATAGTACTGGTTATTGTACCAATTTAGTATAGTTAAATTCCTTTTAAAAAATTACGAGCTCTGTCATAAATACTGGAGTTAGGATGTTTGTGCAAATGTTCCCTCAAAGTGCACTGATAGCAGCAGCTTCAGTAATAATTTAAAGCCACAGAGCAGGCTTGTGCGAGTTTTCCTACAGATAAATCATTCATTACCACAAACAGTACACAACACAATACACAACTCAATCCCATTCCCTAGTTCTCTCCTCAAATAAATCCTCCCCAAATAAACGTCTACTTCTTTTTTAAAAGTTGTTATCGAATCGGCCTCCACCACCTTTGCAGGCAATGCATTCCAGATTCAAACAACTCGCTGAGTGAAAAAATTTCTCCTCACCTCCCCTCTGCTTCTTTTAGAAACTATTTTAAATCTGCGACCTCGGGTAATTGACACACCCACCAGTGGAAACAGTTTTTCCTTGTTTACCCTATCGAATCCCCTCATGATCTTGAAAACCTCTATTAGGTCTCTTCGTAACCTTCTCTGCTCCAATGAGAATAAACCTAGCCTCTCTAGCCTTTCCTCATAACTGCCTCATTCCTTGTACAATCCTGGTAATCAACTCTGTACCCTTTCCAATGCCTTAACACCCTTCCTAAAGTGTAGTGACGAGAACTGAACACAGCACTCTAGTTTATTCAAATAGTACTTATTCAAATATAGTTCCATGATGTATATTTAGATGCTCGTTTACAGCCAATCTCTCAGAAAGATTAATAAATCTCAAACCAGTAGGTTTGACTAATCTTTGACTAGGATCTTGAAGCCTCGATAACTAGTGCCCATGTGACATCAATGCCAAACTTTGTGGTTTTACCAGGTTAGTCTCTGTGGTTCCCCAAGCCTTGACAATCTATGCCTAATACTTTCCAGAATTAGGTAAGCAGGAAATGTCCTTCCAGGGAGAAAGAGAGAGAGTGTGCATTCCATTCCAACAATCTATCACTGGGATTTCCAAACGTAGGTGAGATAGAATCTCGGTTTGGAGACTCTTAATATAATATAGGTAGACGCCGCTTAACAAAAGTTCACTATAACGAGGGTTTCTATTTGTACCACTTATCTGCTAAACAAAGGCTGCGTTCGCTATAACGAATGTTTACACATTATTTAAATCTGCTCCCACACTCTGGAACTCCATGCTACAGATCCTTTGCCTCCCTCCCTCCCTCGCCTTCTTCAAAGCCGGTCTCAAGACCCTCCTCTTCACCCGTGCCTTCTGCTGCCCTCCCAATTCTCTCCCTCCCCTCCTAACTCTCTCCCGCCCCTCCCCCCTATCCCGCCCCTCTCTCTTGCTCGGGTCCCGTCCTGTACAGTGCCTTGGGACGTCCTCTTGACTTGAAAGGTGCTCTATAAATGTAATTTTGTTGTTGTTGTAAAATTAACATAATTCGTAACCTTATGAATCGCCTGTCGTAAATTCCTCAGCTGTTTGTGCGGATGCAGCTTGGCTGCCGCGTTTCACCCACAAATATAGTCAATTCACTTTTCAGTATATTCTGTGAAGTGCTTTGAGATATCTAGAAGGCGTAAAAAGCACTATATCAAATGCAAAGATTAGTATTATTATATATTCATTATTCAAAGGGATTATTACCACCTAGGAAAGAATGATTCAAATAAAAAAGCTGAAAGACAGAAATAATAGAAATCTAAAGTCATTTTATCACAAAATGAAAGGTCAAAACTGTAATAAGATTTGCCTGAAGAGTTCAAACAGAATAGGGCTAATAGGAAAACAGATTCAAAAGGGAATTCATGAGTCAATAACTGTGTTTATTATTTTCATTTTGTAATGAATTTGAATTACAGCATTGAGAATCTGTGCGGTATTTCTTGTCCAGATATGACCACCCTTCCTATTCGAGCTTTGGTTTACTGGGATAACGGGATCTGAGTAGGATGATGATAATAATTATTCCCTGCATTTGATATAGCACTTTTCGCATCTTAGCAACGTCTCAAAGCACTTCACAGTATATATTGTAAAGTGAATTGACTGTATATTTATGTATATTTGACTGCACATTTGTGAGCGAAACAGACAGCCAATTGCACACAATTGGACTGATTATTATTAGGTGTGAGAAGTAAGGAAACTTGGCCAAAGTTTCGCCCTGTTCTGCCTGGATTCACGCTTGTAAGTGCTCTAACCACGGAGCTACAAGAGCTTCACAATCTCAGTTTTTCAGCTACATCGTTGCCTGAGAATCTTACCCACAACGTTGTTCACTTAAAAACTGTCCGCTTCCCAGTGTAAAAATAGCGATTACAATGATTCCCTGCCTCCAGTGTAACAAATCGTCAAATGATGATGAAGTACAGAGCAAAAGAAGGCTAGTCACCACACTTCACCAGTAAGAACATATGAAATTCCCGTACAACTCAGTACAGTAATTAAATTGAGAAAAAAAGTGTCCAAGTGATTGCATCATCTGCTGCTCACCCATGCATGTAATGTTTCTGAACTACTGCCCAATTTTTTTTTCTCGGCAAAGTACAACTTTGCCCAATTATATCTCATGTAGGAACTTTCCCAGGCTATCATCAGTACAAAAACGGATTGAACTCCAAATCACTGAACAGCCATTCTATTCAGATACTGATTAACGTATTATTTTTAACAGTGCCTGGTCTATTCCATGAAATCCTAGGCAGCTCTATTTTAACACTTTTTCTTTGCTTTGGCATAAAATGATAAGGTAGAATATCACCTGTCAAATTGCTCCATCTCTTAATCATAATCCACACATTTGATATAACACTTCACTGAAATATCTTTAAAGGCTTCATAGGATTTACTGTCAAGTGTAGCAATTCTTATTATGGCAGCTTCCAGAAAGTGGTAAATATAATGATCCTTGGAAACGCTAACATTACGCTGTCAAAACATCACAAAGTGCTTCACAAATTGACTGTAAAATGTAGTGACGAGCTGCAGAGCGATTCATTTCTATATGAGCTGGGCCATCCAAATTTTGAAACTGTCAAGTACACTTACTCCTCGCTTAATGGCGCAGTTGTGTTCGCGAAAATGTGAAAGTTCGCGAAAACTTTTAAGCAAAACAACGTCAAGTGAACCCGCGCAAGAATACACCTATGTTACCCAAAGTAGTTTGTTTCCACCCGCATGAACAATGTAATAGCGTTCTGGGACGCTGTCCAGCATGGAGGGCGCTATATAAATCCAAGTTGTTGTTGTAATAGCGAACGTCACAACGTTAAATGAATATATGTGCACTCTGTATCAATCACATAATAATGAAACAACGTTGATCGAAGCAACGTTAAGCGAGGTCTACCTGTACTAGAAAAACAAAGCAGTGACTAACTGCTTCGTGCTAATCAGTTAAAATGAACAGACCATTTGAAGTTGATTCTTGTGAATCAACCCACGCCTACAAATTCCTTCCAACTTGGCCATTCCCTTTGCTCAGTGAGCACCAGTATGCTTCCTGTCCACTCATGCCCTCCACCCATCAGTCTTCCCCCACCACCCAACCCTTTGGAATCCAACCCCCAGTTCAGGAGGAAACCGTCAACTGGTCTAAGTACCTACAGACAACCTCCCAACATGAAAGGTGCCATCTATATAAATGTAATTTGTTGTTGTTGTGGGGGCTTTCAGCCAGTCTGCGCTTATTCTCTGCAACTCTCTCCCCCTGACTCCCTCACATGCCACATTCAAGGTCTCCTACAAGATCTACCTCTTCGACAGGGTTTACAGTCATCTTTCTCCTCCCTAACCTCATAAAACCCTTGCATTGGATAAGGCAGTTTATCTAATGGCTCCCACTGGCTCAGCCTGGGGCTCCACCATTGTGAAGCGCTCTGAGACACTGCCTGGGGTGCAGAGCACTACATAAATGCAAGTTGTTGTTGTTTATTGCATTACATTGAAATGACACAAAGTGCTTCACAAATACTGTATATACTATATATACGCCAACCAATGCCGCGCCCACTTCTCCTCCCACTCCCTCTTCGAACCCCCCTAGTCCGATTTCCGCACTGCACACAATACAGAGACTGCAATCGTGAAAGTCACAAACGACGTTCTCTCTATCTGCGACCAGGGCTCCCTCTGCCTCCTTACCCTCCTGGACCTGTCCACTGCGTTCAACAGTCGACCACACATCCTTCTCCACCACCTGCCCTCCGTCATCCACCTCAGTGGGACCGCACTCGCCTGGTTCGAGTCCTACCTCACAAACCGCCAGCGGTACATCTCCACAAACGGTTTTCCATTCCGCTCTTACCCAGTTATCTGTGGGGTATCCCAGGGATCCATCCTTGGTCCCCTCCTCTTCCTCATCGATATGCTCCCTCTTGGGGATGTCATCCGCAGACATGGGACACACTTCCACATGTACGCGAATGACACCCAACTCTATTTCTCCACTTCACTTTGCGAAGCCCCACCAGTCCCCTAATGTTCTGTCAGCCTGCCTGTCAGACATCACAAGTTGGATGAGCGCAAATTTCTTGCAGCTGAATGTTGACAAGACCGAGGCCATACTCTTTGGCTCTTGTCAATGTCTCCATTCACATGGCTCTCACCTCCTCCCCCTTCCCGGTCTCCCCCTGAAACTCTCCGAACCTGTGTGCAACCTTGGCTTCAGGTTCGACCCCCAACTGTCCTTCCTCCTCCACATCCGTCCCTCACCAGCACCGCCTTCTTCCACCTCCAACGGATCGCCCGTCTCCGGCAATACCTCACCCCAAAAGCCGCTGAATCCCTGGTCCATGCCTTCGTCACCTCACGCCTGGACTATCCAAATGCCCTCCTCACCAGTCTCCCCTCCACCACAATCCATAAAATCCAACTCATCCAAAACTCTGCCGCCCGCATACTCACCCGCACCAAACTTCACTCCCCCATTACCCCAGTCCTTGCCAGACTTCACTGGCTCCCTATCCCAGAGAGGATCAACTTCAAGATCCTCACCCTTGTTTTCAAATCCCTCCACTCCTCTGCACCCCCCCCCCCCACCTCTCTGACCTTCTCTCTCCTCATATCAGCACCCGTTGCCTTTGCTCAATTGGGTCTGGCCTCCTCCATGTCCCCCAAATCCTCCGCTCCACCCTCTGTGGCCGAGCCTTCAGCCACTATGCCCCGAGGTTCTGGAATTCCCTTCCTCACTACTTTCGTCTTGCCCCCTCCTTTCTCAGTTTCAGGTCCCAACTGAAGTCCTTTCTCTTCGACCGCGCCTTTGGTCACCTTTCTACCCCTGCCCCGATTCCGGGATCCGCTATTGTGAAGCGCTCTGAGACGCCGTCCGGCATGGAGGGCGCTATATAAATCAAAGTTGTTGTTGTTATACTGTAAAGTGGATCAATATGTTTTTTATGGGTGAAATGAAAAAGGGCAAGAATCACATAATTATTAAATAGTCCATTTTAATTAGCAAAGATTTAGCACAGATGAAATGCCCTTCATCTTTGTAGCTGATAACGGTTGAGAAAGCCATCTATGTTGTAATAATAATAATCCTTCAATTTGATGTAACGCTTTTCACGTCTTCTAGACTGTCTCAAAGCGCTTCACAGAATATACTGTAAAGTGAACTGACTGTATATTTGTGGGCAAAATGCGGCAGTCAATTGCGCACAGCAGTGTCCCACAAACAGTCGTGGATTGAAATGACAAAATTATTATAGGGTTTTTTTTGTGGGGGGAATTATTATTGGGTGTGTGGAGTAAAGAAACTTGCCCACAGTTTTGCTCTGACCTGCCTGGATTCGAACTCAAGTCTCACACTTGTAAGGCGAGTGCTCTAACTACTGAACTACAGGACTTCTTATTTAAAAAGTACTCCACTCCAAGTACCTCTACTATACTGTATAATTGTTTGTAGCAATAGATGCATTTTGTCAGTGCACATTGTGTACGCATGCAAAATCTGAGACATCCCACATTACAGCTTGAATAGAAAGTCAGAGACAGCACATTTTATTGACAATTCTGAACGGTTTCCGGCAGGTTCTCTCCCCCCACCCTCCCAATGAGAACTAGAATCAAATGAGTGAATGAACAATTTGGCCGAAACAAGGTTGGATGATAAGGGAATTACATTTTGCAGCATACAAAGTCACAACAATCCTCTCAAGTGGAAAATAATGCACAAAAGCAGGTTGCACAAGACAATCAAATTAGGTCAGTTGTTTCCAAACTGTGGGGTGTGCCTCCCTTGGAGGGCGCATACCGTTGGCTGGGTCGGGGGAGCCCCCAAGTGCATGTGGAGCAGACAACCCGAATGTGTGGACCCGAGTGTGAAGGAAGATGGGAGCGCAATGAAAACGTTGCTGAGTTGGGGGGGGGGAGGGGGGGCACCACTATTTAAAGTTTGGAAGCCAATGGATTAGGTGATTCAGGTGCAAAACAGCATTATAGACTTGATGTGCTGTATGTTGTTGCTGTAACATATATTTAAACATACCCCTGAGTAAAGAATAGCGTATGTTAAGAGAGAGAGACCAATTTTCTTATCAGGAAGTTGACAAACAGGTTCATGGATCTAATAGAGTTTAACCCTTGACCAAGACGAAACCAAGGATTTTTGAAATACAGTCGAGTATCAAGTTATTTTATTCAGATAAAGTTATGTTGAAGTGTAAAATGTATGGTCACACAGTTTACAGCTAACCGCAAACTTAATTCTTTAGTTTGTCCACATATATACAGTCAATACACTTTATATTATATTCTGTGATGTGCTTTGAGACGTTCTAGAAGACGTGATAAGGCGCTGTATCAAATGCAACAACAACAAAATTACCTTTGTGTAGCGCCTTTCACATCAGGAGGACGTCCCAAGTCGCTGGGGGGGTGCAAAGATTATTATATTACAGGTAGACCCCGCTTATCGAATGCCTGGTTACTGAAACTTCACCATGATGAGGGTTTCACTTTTCCGCTTAACAAAAGCTGCTTTCGCTATAATGAATGTTTACACACAATTTAAATATTGCGGGCTTCTCGTGCGCAGCTTCTCTCTGGTTGCCCCAGCAACGCACACTCAGTCTTTAGCGTGCCCCAGTTAAGCAGTGCAGTGCCTCCCATATGGGAGGAGCTTAAGCAGCAGGATGCTTTGTGGCTTCAATAATAGTAAGTCGAGGACCATCTGTATTTTTTTGTTTATTGTTGTATTTACTAACATTTAATATTTTATTATTGTATTTAAAGTTGTGTAGCCTTCAGTAGCAGTTATATCTAGTACCAGGTTGAGTGTCCTGAATTCAGGCCCGTAGCCGAGCCCAGGTTCGGGTATTTCCGGACAAATCAGAATGCCAGAAGCGCCTCACGCGAGGTGGGGATAGAGAGGAGACAGCGATAGAGAGGAGAGAGGGATAGAGAGGAGAGAGGGAGAGAGCCTGGGTCCATATTTCGGTGCGGTGACTGTGAAGACCTGGCAGGTAAGATTGGCGTTTTTATTCCTGCAATTTTTGTCACATTCCAAAACTCCAGACTTTTGGCTGCTCAACCTGTACACCGAAAATAGGAACCGCTAGGAACTAAACTGATTTTAGCGGGGGGGGGGGGGGGCATTTTGGCTGCGGCCAAATACAGTAATACAGATAAACTCTTAATGAAATTTTCGCTAAACGAAGGGTTTCAAAGTCCTTAACCCCTTTGTTAAGCGGGGTCTACCTGTATACTCAAAGTAAAGATTTCAGTTAGGAGTTAAATTCTTTATATCAAGAGTACGAAGATCTGCAAACAATTTGACCTGTTATTATCTTCACAACATGACCAGACTCCACCACTGCCTCATCCCTCAGGCTGCCGAAACCCTAGCCCACGCATTCATCACATCAAGGCTCAACTATGGAAACTCCCTCTTCGTCAACCTTCCTGGTTCTTTCCTTCACAAGCTGCAGATCATCCAGAACTCTGCAGTTCGTATCCTCACCGGCACCAAGTTCCACAACCACATCACTCCCATCCTCGCCCGGCTCCATTGGCTCCCCATCCCCCAGAGGATCAAATTCAAGATCCTCGTCCTCATTTTCAAGGCTATTTACGGCCTTGCGCCCTCCTTCCTACCTGCTGTCTTCCTATGAACCTTTTTCTCTTTCCCTATTTCTCTCACAAATATACAGTCAATTTTCCTACTTTCCTTCCCCCAACCATAAACCCACCCCCCTGCTTTGGTCCCTATCTCTTCTCACACCTTTCTTCCTTCTTGTCTTCTCCCTCCCCCCCCTGCTCTGGTCCCAACCTTGGGACATTGTTGTATTCTGTGAAGCGCTTTGAGACGTCGATAAGACGTGGAAAGCGTAATATAAATGTAAGGATTATTATTATTATAACCTTCCATTCCGTTCATGGGCTCCGGTCTGCTCCATGTCCCCCACCCAACCCTCCCTAGGTAGCCTCTCTGCCCCCACACTCTGGAATTCCATCCCACATTCCCTTTGCCTCACTCCCTCGCCTCCTTCAAGGCCAGTCTCAAGACCCTCCTCTTCAATCGTGCCTTCTGTTGCCCTCCTAACTCTCTCCCTCCCTTCCTAACTCTCTCCTGCCCCTCCCCTCTACCCTGCCCCTCCCCTCTACCCTGCCCCTCTCCCTTGCCTTGGTCCCAACCTAACTGTTCAGCGCCTTGGGACGTCCCCCGATATGAAAGGCGCTCTATAAGTGTAATTTGGTTATTGTTGTATTTTTAGAATTAGATAGATTTCTGCTAGAAAATAATAACTAGGGATATAGTTTGGTACATGGTATGTGTAAGTGACTGCTAGGATGCTGGAAAGTGACCTGGATGGACATTAGTCTTCTTTCGTCAGCCATTTCTTATTTTAATTTCCTTTTCTTATGTCTTCATCAGCATCAACAGGAAGATAGACCGTCAATGTACCTTACAGTTTCTTTTTGTGCCTTGAGTATTTAGGGTCTTCCTACCTATCACTGCTCTTTAATTGTTGGCTTTTGGTAGCAAAGTATATACAGTAGTCTATATTCTATTTGATAAAGTTCTTCAAACAATCTTCTTTCTCTGATAGGATTGCTAGATTTGTCAATCTACAGTTTCTTTGAATCTCAACCTTCATATCCCCAAATCTGAACTTTGAATCTGCCATTCAGATCTTATTTAATATCTATTCCTAAACAAATCTATGTTTGTGAACACATATCGCAAACAATAATAATAATCCTTGCATCTAATAAAGCACCTTATCAAATCTTCGAGCCTTCTCAAAAGCATTTTACGGGATTTACAGTATATTTTGTGGGTGAAACACCCAAGCCAGTTGCGCAGAGCATTAATATGGTGTCCTGACTAGGTAAGCAGGATGACTAGATAACCTTCAGAGACAGAATGTACACTGTGTTCTAATACAAGGGAATTTCCGTGTAAAGATTAATGCATAGAACTCTTATCTGATTTGGATGTACCGGTACTTTCCGTATGTATCAGATACCGAGCTACCCCCAGTAATATTGTGGTTGTGCCGAGTATGAAAGTTATATATTTAATCCCATTCCCCACATCCCTTCTCAAATTGAAAGTTTGTTAAATTATACTTCTTTTTTTAAAGTTAGTTTGACAGCCTCAGAATTAGTTTATTATTGAAAGCTTTACCAATGTATAGCAACCTGCACTATACCAAGATAACAACAACTTGGATTTATATAGCGCCCTCCACGCCGGACACCAGCTCAGAGTGCTTCAAACCTTATTAATCCTCAATGATTTAGACACTGGCGATAAACAATAAATAATCCTTACGTTTGATATAGTGCACTTCACTTCAGGAGGACAGCTCAGAGCTCCTCGTAGGATTTACAATAATTATAAAGAATGTACAGCATGGAAACAGGCCACTCCACCCGACCAGTCTATGCCTGTGCTCACCGGCTCACCATCTCCACCCATTCCTTACTGCCTTCTAATCTGTCTCCCTTATGTAAATATCTAGCTTCCTCTTGAATGATTCAACCATCACTTCAGGCAGGGAATTCCACAATTCTACAATCTTCTGGGTGTGCTATATTGTACATCGGAATGACTAACTTGTGGGGTAATCCACCAGCCAAATTTACACACTCCAATCAATGCCTTACAAACAGCTGTGAATTGAATGAACAATTTGTAGGGAATATTGGATAGATTCTAATATCCACACAAATAGGCAGACAGATAAGACCTTGGTTTAACAACAAAGAACATAAGAAATACTACACAAAATAAAGACCAAGGTCCATCTAATTTTCCTTCTACCTTCCTGGTGGTCACATCAACATATGTCCCAAACTATGTCCCATATTGTGATTTCCTAAAATAAAACAATCTGATCTGTGTTTGACAGAATAAACATTTCCAGCTTCAACCATCTCCCCAGGGAGCCTGTTCCACAGGTTCACTATTTGCTCACTGAAATAGCGGTTATGTAGATTTGTTCAACTGCAAAATTAACATCTCATCCAATGGACAACTCCTCCGCCAATGCAGCACCTCCTGAGTCAGACTCAGCAGGTTCCAAATCCTGATGTGGGGCTTAAACCCTCAAACTTTCTAATCATCAGGTCAATGCTGTCACATAGGAACAGGAGGCCATTCAGCCCTTCCAGCCTTTTCCACCATTTAATTAGATCATGACTGATCTGTACCTCAACTTCTCCTTTCAATTCCAATTTCCCGCTTTCTCCCTGTATCCCTTTAATCCCCTGATCCTGACTTCCCAAACACCTCTCAACCTAACTCTTGAAGGTGTGGATGGATCCAGGATCCACGGTGTTTTGGGGGAAAAAATTACAGATTTCTACCACTCGAGTGAAAAAACCTCTTCCTGATTTCACTATGCGTAGAGTCATTTTCTGACATTAGTGGTACTTTCCGCACACAACGGATAATGCGCCACTGAGACAATAGACCCAGGCGACTACAGTATAATGAGGTTACCTGCATATATATGTGCCCAAGGGTTGGTCCCAAAGCACCTGAAGACAAAGCAGATTCTCATGTTGATTCTTTGCCATCAAGCGACAACTTCCTCAAGGACCACAAAAATGCCTTTATTGCACCAATGAGTCTCACCAATGGCAGTGACACCAGTCAACTTTATATAGCAATCATCTATATTGAGGGAAGGGGAGGGGAGGAAAGCAGGGAGGGAGGTGATGTGGTATTTGACTCCCTGGAATGCCAGAATTCCTTCCTAAATGGAGACGAGTGAGATTTGAGCCCAGATGTATAAGGGTGAACAAGCTGTGCTCTTGTGCCATGAACCTCTCTGATCCACTGACTGGAGGAAAGTTCACGGTGGAATAAGACTGGGATTTACACTCTAATCCTAGTTGCTCAACTGCAGGCTCGCTTGCACATTTGCTGGATCCTGCAGGCCTTTTTCCAATACTTTTAGAACAAATAGGTTTTCTTACTGAAGAAATTATTCTCACCCCATCTCCCCCTTCCTCCCCCAACTCCATTGGCTCCTCATCATCCAGAGGATCCAAATCAAGATTCTGGTCCTCACAGTTAAAGCCCTCCACAACCTCACCCCACCCTATATCCCTGACTTCCTATCCCCTTACAAACCTGCCCGCCCCCTCCGCTCAGCAGGCTCAGGCCTGCTCTACGTCCCCCGACCCCCCACCGCACCATTGACAGTTGAGCCTTCAGCCACTGTACCCCCTACTCTGGAACTCCATCCCGCAGTCCCTCCGCCTCTCCCCCTCCCTGGCCTCATTCAAGTCTCGCCTCAAGACTTTTTTCTTCGATGACCCATCGGCAACTCCTAATCTCCCCCTCCCCCCATCTGAAACAATGACTTATCCAGACCTTGGGACATCTTCCAAACGTGAAAGGCACTATACAAGTATAATTTTGTTGTTGTTGAGTAACTTGCTATTCAGTGAATGCCAACCACTCTTGTGATGCATCAAGTGCCCAGATCAGTGTAAACCGATCTAAAAAAAATTGGTAATTTCAATCTACGAATGTTTGTGGGACAGTTCTAGACGTCTCAAAGCGCTTCACAAAATATACAATTAGTCCTCACTTAATGTCGTAGTTGTGTTGTTGAAAAGTGTGACTTTAAGCGAAACGACATTAAGTCAACCCGCGTAAGAATACCGGATGTTTAGACGCTGAACATCCTACGCCACCCAAAGTACGCTACCCAAAGTAGTTCGTTTCCACCCACTGGTGAACAACTTAATAGTGAATGTCGCAATGTTAAATGGATATGTTTCCCTATGTATCAGCAACGTAATAATGAAACGTTGACTGAATCAACGTTAAACAAAGACCCACTGTACTGTACAATTAATTAACTATATATTTGTGGGAGAAACGCAGTGGCCAATTGCGCACACTGTAGGACTATTTTTCTGAGTTTTTTCAATGCTGACTACTTGGGAGCGAACTCGCAGTCAATTTTTTACACTGCAATGCCCCACAAACAGCTGTGAATTGAAAAAAATTCTATGTGTAGAAATGTTCCTCTCCTATGTAAATGATTCTCTTGCTTCACTTCACTTTCACAATCAGCTGCTAAAATTAGCAAAACCTCTATCGGAAAAAGTGGAGCTAATAACAAGATCAGATGTAACAGAATGCTGTTCCATAATAATGATAATCCTTGCATTTGATATAACGCTTTTCACATCTTATCGACGACTCAAAGCGCTTCACAGAATATACTGTAAAGTGAATTGACTATATATTTATGGGTAAAAACGCGGCAGCCAATTGCGCCCATAAGCAGTTGTGGATTGAAAATGACCCATTTTATTATTGTGCTTTTTTTTGGATGGATTAAATACATATGTTAGGAAATAAAAGGAAAACTGAAAACTCCAAAGGGATCAACCGAACCCTACTTTTCCTATCACCCCCGCGCTCCTCCAACTCCACCTCCATTATTAAAAATAATGCCTTGGGCCTGGCAGCAATCAGAGAAAACAAAAATGTTAAAAAGAGCATAAGATATGCTTGTCTTTTATATCCAAAGATGGCCATTCACACAATGTGAGCACCTAGGTACTGTACATGGATTTGCTGATATTGTCGTCAGCAAACACACACTTAGGTAGCGAGCAGTGTTACCTGGTGTCAAGGAATATCTGAGCAGTCTAGACCACTTGCTTACTGCACTGACAGAAACCAATCAACTAATAATGGGATTCTTACTTACTGCTCAGTAAACAACAAAACAAAAATGCACTTGTATAGCGCCTTACAGGTCAGGAGGATGTCCCAAGGCGCTGAACAGTCACTGCTTCAGACACAGGCTGAGGACAAGGGGGGGGAGGGAAGGGGGGGATTAGGAGTTGCCGATGGGTCCATCAAAAAGACATTGGGACATACTTGGAACATCCTCTTGACGTGAAAGGCACTACACAAGTGTGATTTTATTGGTGTTGTTGTTTTGCGTTCAGACTTGAAGGAGGCCAGGGAGGGGCTGCGGGATGGATTGGGGGCAGAGTGGCTGAACGCTTTCCTGCCAATGGTGGGGCGGGTGGTCGGGGGACGTGGAGCAAGCCTCCTAAGCAGAGGAGGCGGGCAGGATGGTAAAGGTATAGGAGGTCAAGGATGTAGGATGGGGCGTGGTTGTGGAGGGCTTTAAAGGTGAGGACCAGGATCTTGAATTGGATCAGGCGTGTGGAGTAAGGAAACTTGCCTAAAGGTTTAGAGTGTCCAGGAATTAAACCTGGGTCCTCTTGCTTGTAAGGTGAGCGCTCTAACCACTGAGCTACAGTACTCCTTTTCATATGAAATATCATACTACACTACTGTATATCACTAATTGTGAGTCATTTTCACTCATTAAAACTTAAGAGCTCAACTTTACCATGAATAATCACACGACTACCTGCATTTTATGCCGTGTCATATACCATGTTGAAACATCTCCGTGTTTCATCCACAAGCATAAGTAAGCAGACGTTCTGATATCAAACACGGCAGCTAATTGTTGTCAATATTATCCTACGAAACAGCAGTGATTAAATTAATCTGGAATTTTGAGATTTGTTTTAACAAGTGAAGCCAGGATACGATTACTTTTAGAAACACATTAACTAGTGCCTCAGGACTTTTGTTTTTTTAATCCCTCCAAACTAAAGGGCATGTGCAGCAATCGAGCACTGCCTGATACAGTAATATGCTGGGTCACAAATTTGAATCCTGGAGAAATTTAAACCCAATAGCCTCTCCATCAAAAAGCTATATTTACACATGACCCAAATGAAGAGCCACAAGAGGCTTGGATGAGATCTGTACATCAATAATAATCCTTGCATTTGATATAGCACTTTTCTCATCTTATCGATGTCTCAAAGTGCTTCACAGAACAGTCTGTAAAGTGAATTGATGGTATATTTGTCGACAAAACGCGGCAGCCAATTGCGCCCAGCAGTCAGTGCTCCACAAACAGTCAGGGATTGAAATGACCAAATTTATTATTGTGGTTTTTTTTGGAGGGATTATTATTAGGTGTGTGGAATAAGGAAACTTGCCCAAGGTTTCGCCCTGACCTGCCCGGATTTGAGTAAATGCTAATTGTCTTTATACATCAAATGCAAGGATGATTATTATTATTTTAAAAAACTCTCCCCTCCCCAGGTAACATTACCAGATTGGCTATAGTTTATTTATAAATATTTTAAATGTTAATTTAAATCTGCAAAAACATTCTGTGTGCGTCCGTGTCCCAGACCTTTTCTGACAGTTACAAAAAGCACTCAATTTAAATTGGGGTATTCTGCCACCCATCACAGGAGGCTCCACTACTGTTTTGGAGCAAGGTAAAGTATTTGGTGACCTTTAAGCTACAAACTGTCAGTTGATTTCTGGCAAATCATTAAAGAGAAGAAAGCCATCTCTCTATCTCTTACTCTATCCCTGTTTCGCCAGAGGTCAGAAACGACCCATACGAACGCTATATTCTGTAGCTCCTGTAGCTCAGTGGTTAGAGCACTTTTCTTACATGAGTGAGACCTGTGTTCGAAACCAGGCAGGTCAGGGCGAAACCTTGGGCAAGTTTCCTTACTCCACACGGCTAATAATAATCCCTCCCCAAAAAACACAATAAGAAAAATTGGTCATTTTCAATCCATGATTGTTTGTGGAGATGCTGCTGTTTTGCAATTGACTGCTGCGTTTCACCCACAGATATAGTCAATTCACTTTACAGTATATTCTGTGAAGAGCTTTGCGATGTCGACACGATGTGAAAAGTGCTATATCAAATGCAAGGATTATTATTATATTCCAACATGGAGCCATATTTAATTAGTAAATCAGGCCACAAAGCTATCTCCAGCCAGTCACGCCCTGCTCCATGGATCACAAATCTTTGTAATACCGTACATAATCTTTGCATTTGATACAGCACATTACCACATTGTTGAGACGTCTCAGAATACACTGTAAAGTGGAGTGACTGTATGTTTTTTGTGTGAAACACAGTGATCTATTGCGTTACAGCCGAGTTTCACAAACAGTTGTGGATTGAATGACCAAATAAATTACATTTTTTTTAAAGGATTATTATCCTTAAAACCCTGTTCCTCAGAAAGTGACCCGCCAATCAACAAACAATCAGGGTTCTACTTACTGCTGGGACACTTTCCTTACTCCACACAGTGCAGAGTGAGGAAACCTACCTAAAGTTTTAGCCAAATGCGAGAATCAATCTGTAAATGAGGCCACATAGTGACTCAAGCTGTCTGCTCGGACAAACCATTTCTAATAACAATAATCCTTGCATTTGATACAATGCCTTATCATGTCGTCGCTGAGACGTTTCAAAGCGCTTCACAGAATATACTGTAGACAGACTTGACCGCATATTTTGTGGGTGAAATGCAGCAGCCAATTGCGCACAGTAGCGTCCACAAACAGCTGTAGATTGAGTGACCACATTTGCTTTTAAGGGATTATTACCCCCGGAAAGAGAACTGCCAATTAACTAACAACCGGGTTCCTATTTACTAACCATCACACCAGTTCTAGCCAAGCTCCGCTGGCTCCCTATCGCCATCGTATTGATTTAAAGATTCTCACACTCGTTTTCAAATCCCTTCACTGTCGACCCCCTACTCAACAACCTGTTTACCCCCAACTCGCTACCAGCTGTCTCCCCCTCGAGTGGCTTCAGCCTCCTCCTGTTTGTCCCTCGTCCCTTTCATTCAACAAACGATGGCCACAATGCTCCGAAACTCCCTCAATTCCACCTCACACGACTTGGCCCTCTCTCCTCATTATCAAATCCCACGTAAAGACTTCTGTTTGTAACTGCGCAAACGGACATCACCTCCTCCCTCTCTCCCTGGCTTGATGTCAAGCATTCCAGGACGCTACCCAACATGAAGAGCCCTAGGTAAATGCAAGCTGTTGTACTTACTGCCAGGCAAAATAGCTGTGTAGAGGTAGAAAACTTCCCCAACATTTTATACTACCCAAATCACTACATATAGCTCAGCGGTTAGAACACTCGCCTTCAAGTGTGAAACCTGTATTTGCATCCAGGCAGATCAGGGCGAAATCTTGGGCAGGTTCCTTACTCCATACACACAATTGCTTAATACAGTAATAAACAAAACACGAAATACTGTAGATGCTGGAAATCTGAAACAAAAACAAAAGTTGCTGGGAATACTCAGCAGGTCAGGCAGCGTCTATGGAGAAAGGAAAGTGAGTTCATCGTTCAGAGCTGACGAAGGGTCAGTTCTGACGAAGGGTTGTGGACCCGAAACATTGGCTCACTTTCCTTTCTCCATGGATGCTGCCTGACCTGCAGAGTTTTCCTAGCAACTTGTGTTTTTGCTCCTGATAATAATCCGTTTAAAAAGAAACTCAATAATAAAACGGAGTCATTTTCAATCCACGACTGTTTGTGGGGACGCTGCTGTGCGCAATTGGATGCCGCATTTCTCCCACAAATATACGGTCATTTACTTTACAGTATATTCTGTGAAGCGCTTTGAGACGTCGATAAAATGTGAAAAGCGCTATATCAAATGCAAGTATTATTATCATCATCATTATATCATATTGCAGTATATATTGACCAGTCTCCTCCTCCCCGACCTTCCCCCACCGTGTTTAAAAACAACTGCTCACCATTCCTGGTGTCACTTCAATAATAATAATAATAATCCTCGCATTTTGACACAGCGCCTCATCACCTCGTCTAGACGTCTCAAAGCGCTTCACAGAGTATACTGTACTGTTAAGTGAATTGACTGTATAGTTTAGTGCCAAAAACGCCGGCGGGTCGTGGCCCCATCTGGTCTCCCATTTACTGACACCTAATGACAACTTATCTGTGTTCTCTCTCCCTCACTAACACTCACTCCCTGGGTCTCTCTCTCACCCCCTCCCTCTAACAGCCCTATCTGTTTTTCTTTCTGTCTCTGTCTCTCTGTCTGTGTGTGTGTGTGTGTGTGTCTCCCTGTCCGCCTCTCTCTCTCTCTCTACCTGTATGTGTGTGTGTCTCTGTTACTCTCTCTCTGTGCCCGTGTGTATGTCTCTCCGTGTGTGTGTGTGTGTGTGTGTGGTGTAAACCTTACCCACAGTGGCCACGGTGTCCAGCTGCTCCAGGCTGAGGCTCCTGTGTGTCTGTGTCTGTGGCAGGGTGTGTGGCTGGGGCTGATGGTCTGGGGGCCGCTCCCGCTGCTGACCCTCGGCCCCCAGCTTCTCCCTCAGGCCCGTGGGAGTCTGGACCCTGGTCGAGGCCATTTTCCCTCCGTCTCCTCTCTCTCTCTCTCTCTCCCACTCACTCTCTCCCCCTCAATCTCCTCTCACACTCCCTCCTTCCCTCTCTACCTCCTTTCCTCACTCTCTCTCCCTCCTTACTGCTCTCTCTCCTTCCTCCTCTCTTTCTCCTCCCCACTCGGGTCGAATGCAGTCAGGTGAACGGGCAACTTCTCTCTCTGTCTCTCTCCCTCTCTCACACGCTCTGTCTCTCTCTCTCTCTCTCACACACGCTCTGTCTCTCTCCTGACTGTCACACACAGAGTAAAGTAGCCCAAAGTCCACCAACAAGTAGCCCAACATCACGTGGTGTTCCCAGCGCCGATCGTCGTCCCAACCAAACCCGCCCAATCTGGGTGGGGGGGGAGGTTGGAACGTCACCTAGGGAACGTCGGCTAAGCTTGCCCGCCCAAAAACCACGTGATACCCGCCCAACCCGGGCGGCGCAAGCTGAGGACGAAGGTTTTGACCGTTATTCAAATGAGGACACCCTCCCACGTGACTGACTAGCCTCTCCCTCCTCCCCCCCCCCCCCCCCCCCCCGTTTTGAGGTCCGTGGGGAACACACACACAGAGTCATTCCTGCCCAGCTCAGCGGTAGCGCACTCACCTCTGGCTCAAAACGTTGTGGGTTCAAATCCACCCCCCACCACCAACCACCACCACCACAGCAAAGACTTGGCATCACATCATCATAATAATAATACTCGCATATGATGCAGCGCCACATCACATTGTTCAGATGTCACAAAACGTTTCACAGAATATAATAATAATACTTGCATTTGATACAATGCTTTTCACATTTTATTGACGTCTCAAAGCGCTTCACAGAATATGCTGTAAAGTGAACTGACTGTATTTGTGGGTGAAATGCGGCAGCCGATTGCGCACAGCAGCGTCCCCGTTTATTGGACGGATTACTATTACGTGTGTGTGTGTGTGTGTGGAGTAAGGAAACTTGCTCAAGGGTTCGCCCTGACCTGCCTGGATTCGAACACAGGTCTCACGTTTGAAAGGCGAGTGCTCTAACCACTGAGCTACAGAGGAGCTTACTGTATAGGGGAGTGACTATATATTTGTTGGCGAAATGGAAATGCAGCAGCCAATTGCACATAGCAGCGTCCCATAAACAGGCGTGGGTTGAAATGACCAATTTATTACTTGTAACGCTTTTCTATATCAAATGCAAGGATTATTATTATTATTAATGTACTGCCTATTAACGCAACAACAAATCGAGTGCATGGTTACATTTTGGGCCTTTGGGTGAAACATAAAACTGAGGTTTAAAGTTGAACGTTAGAGCTTACCAAGAATCGTAACATATCCGATATGTGCAATGATATTGACTTACAACCTCCGCAAGTGTAGTAGTGGCCCCCATTCCCCCCCTTTCACCCCATGCCATAAATCAGGTGACATTGGGTCTCTTTGGGGAATAAATTCTATCCATCCCAACCCTTGCAAATGAGGGCAACAGGAGTCATTTCAAGTTCAATTAAAGGTTTATTGGGCCGAAGAGGCACTGGGGGCTTCACTTAACCGGTGTCAATTCAGTGAGACATGTTCCTTGATTTAAACTCCCTTGACTCCTCTTCCCGACAATTCCTCAGAAGCCATGGCTTTGATTAGTCCCTCGTGAGTTGGATTGCTGTAGAAATAGCCAATCCTGTGAACCGCTTACCCACATGGAAACGTTTAAACTGGGAAAATAATAATAATCTCTGGGTGGGATACAGCTTGTCTAGGATGTCTCGAATTGCATCAACAACAACAGCTTGGATTTACATAGCGCCCTCACTCCACGCCAAACGGTGTCTCAGAGCGCTTCCCAATCACGGATCTCGGGGCCGAGCCGGGGGGAGGGGGAAGAAAGTGACCGAAAGCTCGGTCGAAAAGAAAGGTCTTTAGCTGAGACCTGAAAATAGGAAAGGAGGAGGCGAAGGGAGTGAGGGAGGGAGTTCCAGAGCCTCGGGGGTGGAGTGGCTGAAGGCATCCAGAGACCCTGGGTGATTGTAGGCAAAGACAGCAAACGTTTCGCGCAAGCCAATGTCACACAAAGTGAATGACTGGTCGATAATGGGACGAGCAGAAGCCTGGAGCCAGCTGATCGGACGGGGCGGGTTGGGACGTCCTCCCGACGTGAAAGGCGCTCTATAAATGTAAATTGTTGTTGTTGTTAGAGGAATGGGGAGGGGAGAGCTGGCCGGAGAGTCGGGAGCTGTCAGGGCCAGATAATAATAATCCTTGCATTTGATATAATCCTTTTCACATCTTATCGGCGTCTCAAAGCGCTTCACTGAATATACAATAAATTGAATTGACTGTATATTTGTGGGCAAAATGTGGCAGCTAATTGCACACAGCAGCGTCCCCACAAACAGTCGTGGATTGAAAATGATGATTTTTTTCTAGAGGGATTATTATTAGGTGTGTGTGTGTGTGTGTGTGGAGTAAGAAAACTTGCCCAAGGTTTCGCCCTGATCTGCCTGGATTCAAACACAGGTCTCACGCTTGTAAGGAGAGTGCTTTAACTACTGAGCTGCAGGAGCTCAGTATATATGATCAGTATCGTATGCAGCTCACCTCGTGAAGCGCTTTGAGAAGTATTTCTGACGTGAAAGGCACTGTAGCAAAGGGCAGAGATTAGTACTGATGATTACTCTAATCCCAATTTCAGGGAAAAACAAGATTGGAATGCTTCGCACGATGCCAGGGAATTTTGCAAGAGTTTTGGAAGTGTAATTTTAGAAGCATCTCCTCTGCTCAGCTGCTCTGTACACAGCAATTGTTTTGAGTGACTACTTAAAAACTGTTCACCCATCATTTAGAGGCTTCTGTTATTGCAGCGATTTATTTTGAATGGAAAAACAACCTCAACAGGACCCAGCAACTACAGTCACTGCTGTTTGCAGTTGTGAGCAACCAACCAGTGGAGTCTGGGGTTGTCTGGTAAACAGTTTCACTCACACTTCGCTTAACACTACCCTTAAACACCTGCGTGCTATCATATAAAGGAAAATTAAAACAGGGATCTGGCATTTTGCCTATCGCTAAATAAATATGTCACTCGTTCCCAATAATAATATTGTTATAAGCTCAGCAGGCTCCGGTCTGCTCCAGGTCCCCTGCCTGACCCATCCTACCATTGATGGACGGGCTTTCAGCCTCTCTGCCCCCACACTGGAACCCAATCCCATAGTCCCATCACCTTGCTCCCTCCCTTTCATCCTTCAAGGCCGATCTCAAGACGCTCCTTTTCGATCGTGCCTTCTGCTGCCCTCCCAACTCTCTCCCTCCTTTGCCTCGCAAGCGAGAGGATTTTGATTTGATTCCCGGTTGGGCAAAATGTTAACCAAACATCCTTACTCCTCACGCCTCTGTTTACCTAGTAGTAAGCAGAAATCCAGTTGGTAGTCGATTGGCAGATCACTATTTGCGATAATAATGTTCGACCGTACCATTGGTCATCCTCCCACATCGCCCCTCTTACCCGATCCCGAGCTCTGGTCCGTAGCTCTGACTGTTCAGCGCCTCGGGACGTTCTCCCAACGTGAAAGGCTCTCTACATATGTAAGTTCTTATTGTTGTTGTCCAAGTGGTCACATTAAACTCAAAGATTAATATGAAACAAATCCAGTGTTGCAGAGTTCCCACACATCCTGGTAACCACAAATATTTGACAATTTGACTTCCTAGTAACCAAGGAGAGTTCTACAGCTGGAAATCCACTCTGTACAAAGATACTGTCCTAAATCACAAGATAATAATAATAATAATATTCCTTGCATTTGTTCACTTGTTCATTTGTTCATGCACATCTTCTCGAGGTGGAGCTCCTGTAGCTCAGTGGTTAGGGAACTCGCCTTACAAGCGTGAGACCTACGTTCAAATCCAGGCAGATCAGGGCAAAACCTTGGGCAAGTTTCCTTACTCCACACACACACCTAATAATAATCGCTAAAAAAAAAAACACTATAATAAAATTGTTCATTTGAATCCATGACTGTTTATGGGGACAATGTTGTGTGCAATTGGCTGCCGCATTTCACCAACAAATATACAGTTAATTCACTTGATAGTATATTCTGTGAAGTGCTTTGATGTGTTGTGTCTGGTGTGTTGTGTTGTGCAGTAGTGTGTTGACTTGTGGTGTGTTGTGTTGTAGTGTGATATCTTGTATATTACAGTATATTCTGTGAAGCGCTTTGAGACGTCAATAAAATGTGAAAAGGCTATATCAAATGCAAGGATTATTATTATTATAGACGTCTCAATGCGCTTCACAGGATACACTATAAAGTGAATTGACTATATTGGTGGGCGAAATGTGGCAGCCAATTGCATTTAACAGTGTCCCACAAACAGTCGTGGATTGAGTGACCAAACTGTTATTAATTTTGTATGGGATTATTACCCCGGAAAAGCAATCTGCAAACAATTTACAACTGGATTCTACCCAGGAATCAGATCCACATTCTCTCGCTTGCAAAGCTAGAGCTCTAACAACTGAGCTACCTTCCACTCCCTCCCACCCTGCCACCCCGTCAGCAGTGAGATGGGCTATCAACCCTGCGTAATAATAATAATAATAATCCTTGCATTTGATTTGCACTTTTCACATCTTCTAGACGTCTCAAAGCGCTTCACAGAATATACTGTTAAATGGATTGATTGTATATTTGTGGACAAAACGCGCAGCCAATTGCACAGAGCAATGTCCCCACAAACAGTCATGGATTGAAATGACCAATTTTTATTATTGTTGTTTTTTGGGGGACAGATTATTATTAGGCGTGTGGATGGAGTAAGGAAATTTACCTAAAGTTTCACCCTGATCTGCCTGGATTCGAACACAGGTCTCACATTTGTAAGGCGAGTGCTCTAATCAGTGAGCTATAGGACTCCAGATGTTTGCTAGGTCAGTATATCAAGGGATACGGGGCAAGGGCGGAGAATTGTAGAGTTGAGGGACAGATCAGCCACGATCTTATAGAATGCGGGAACAGGCTGGAGGGACTGAATGGCCTCCTTTGTTCCCTTCTTCATATGAGTAACCTGCGGAAAATGAGTTGCCAAGAGCAGAAAAGTATTTCTAGATTTTATCTGGGTGGGAGTATGGGGGGGGGGGGGGGCAGAAATAGAGGAAGAAGGGATAAACAAAGGAATTCATTCATTCCCTGGGCACCGAGACTGACCTCAAAATCACCATGCTTCCTATTTTAGCTGACGGCCTCTTTCCTCACTGTGTACTTATCCTGACGGATGAGTTTTCATTTCAAAGGCTCCAAAAATAGTCGATTCACAAAAATGGAACCCAAAGCAACTTGCAGGCCAAATTATGACTTAAGAGTTGGCTAGGATGTGGGGCATACCGCGCATAAACTCACGGAATGCTTTCAGAAAACCACACGGCCGACTAGTGTGAGACGGAGAGCTGTTGATTGGGCCTCTCAAATTTGGAGTCCTGTAGGCTAGAGAGCTCACCTCGCAAGCGAAACGACCTGGGTTTGATTCCCAGACTGAGGGCGAAGCCTCAGGCGAAGTTTTGTTACTCCACACCCCTAATAATAATCCCTCTCAAAAAACAATAATAATTCGGTCATTTCAATCCACGACTGTTTATCGGATGCTGATGTGCGCAATTGGCTGCCGCGTTTCGCCCATAAATATACAGTCAATTCACTCTACAATATATTCCGTGCAGCGCTTTGAGACTTCTAGAAGATGTGAAAAGCGCTATATCAAATGCAAGGATTATTATTATGATTTATGTTAAGCTTTACCCTAGACCATGAGTTCAAAGTTCCAATGTGGGTCTGGATCTCGCAATCTTCTTCAATAAAGAAACAACTGAATAAATAGATAAACTGGTTATGTTGACACTGGAGAAAAGAAGCTTGAGGGTTGATATGATTACATTTTTAAGGTTGTAAAGGGACTAGATAATGTAGATCATGATAAAATGTTTTATCTCGTACTGAACAGTAGAACCAGAGCACACGGCCTGCAATTGGGTGGGGGGTAGAAATTCAGAGCAAGAACGCTGCTTCAGTGAGCGAGTAGTAAACTTATGGAACAACAAAATTACATTTGTAATAATAATAATAACAATCCTTACATTTTGATATAGCGCTTTTCACGTCTTATCGACGTCTCAAATGCGGGCGAAATGCGGCAGCCAAATGGGCACGGCACAGCAGCGTCCCCACAAATAGTCGTGGTTAAAATGACCAAGTTATTATAGGTTTTCTTTGGATGGATTATTATTAGGCCTATAGCGCCTTTCACATCGTGAGGACATCTCAAGGTACTGGAACAGGCTCTCTAGGTCTTTCATTACCAGCAAACAGTGTGTTGCACAAGAATATTGCCAGCCTTGGCTACCTGTGTGGGCACTTCCATGTGTGAGATGAGCATATCCTCCCTCCCTCCCCACTCTGTCTATCTAACTGTCTCTCTCTCTTCTCTATCCTTCTCCCGCCTCCCAACTCTCTTCCCTCCCTGTCTTCCCTCACTCGTGGAGCTCCTGTAGCTCAGTGGTTAGAGCACCCGCCTTACAAGTGTGAGATCTATCTTTTGAATCCAGGCAGATCAGAGCAAAATCTTGGGCAAGTTTCCTTACTCCACACATATGCGCCTAATAATAATCCATCCCCAAAACACCACAATAATAAAATTGGTCATTTAAATCCACGACTGTTTGTGGGTAACAAAAACAAAAGTTGCTGGGGAAACTCAGCAGGTCAAGCAGCATCCATGGAGAAAGGAAAAAGAGTCAACGTTTCAGGTCTACAACCCTTCGTCAGAACTGACAAAGTTCTGATGAAGGGTTGTAGACCCGAAATGTTGACTCTTTTTCCTTTCTTCATGGTTGCTGCTTGACCTGCTGAGTTTCCCCAGCAACTTTTGTTTTTGTTTCAGATTCCCAGCATCTGTAGTATTTTGTGTTTTGTTACTGTTTGTGGGTACGCTGCTGTGTGCAATTGGCTGCCGCATTTCACCCACAAAGTACACAGTCAATTCACTGTAAGTATATTCTGTGAAGCGATTTGAAACGTCGATAAGTTGTGAAAAGCGCAATATCAATACAAGGATTATTATTATAAATTCTTACATTGTTCTGTTCTGCCTCAGAAGGTGAGAGCGCATTGAGTAATCCAGGCTGTCACACCTGACAATGAGCTGTATTGTTTGGGATGTGTAGTGTGCGTGCACTATGAAAGTCATAAGGCCTCATGTTGCTGTAAGACATAGGATGTATAAATACAACACATTGCTATGGCGATAGCTAAATAAAGAATTGGATGGTGGGATCCGGGAACTGGATTCCTGCTCTTGGAATAACAACAAAACACTGAACCAGCTAATCAGGTTCCAATTCAATTCAAAATCCTTGTCTTCACCTCCAAGGCTCTCCATGGCTTTCCTCCTTCCTACTTCCGTGAGCTGCTGACCCCTTTGGCTCAACTATGGAAACTCCCTCCTCGTTGACCTTCCTGTTTCTTCCCTTGCAAACTGTAGATCATCCAGAACTTTGCAGCTCGTATCCTCACCCACACCAAGCTCCGCAACCACATCACTCCCACCCTTGCCCGGCTCTATTGGCTCCCCATCCTCCATAGGATCGAATTCCAGATTCCAGTCCTTACTTTCAAGGCCATTCATAGCCTTGCCCCCTCCTATCTCTCCAACCTGTTGTCCAACTATGAATCTGTCCACTCCCTCCGCTCAGCAGGCTCCAGCCTACTCCACACCATCATCGGCGGACTGGTCACAGCCTCTCTGCTCCCACCCTCTGAAACTCCATCCCACATTCCCTTCACCTCATTTCCCTAATTTTCTTCAAAGCCCACCTCAAACCCTCCTCTTCGACCGTGCCTTCAGTCATCTTCCTACCCCCACCTTCGCCTTACAAGCATGAAACCTGTGTTCGAATCTAGTCAAGGCGAAACCCTGGGCAAGTTTCCTTACTCCACACACATGCCTAATAATCATTCCTCCAAAAGAAAAGCACTAATAAAATTGGTCATTTTCAATCCATGACTGTTTGTGGGACAAAGCTGTGCGCAATTGGCTGCCGCGTTTCACCCACAAATATGCAGTCGATTCACTTTACAGTATATTCTGTGAAGCACTTTGAGATGTCTAGAAGACGTAAAAAGCACTTTATCAAATGCAAGGATTATTATTATTATTATTTATTTTATCCTGCTGTTGACTTTCCGGCTGTTTTGGGAACATCTCTGCGCACACACTTCGCTGCCATATTCGCCTATGAAATGCACAGTCACTACACTCTACAGTGAAATCAATCATTGTAATCATGCTTGCATTTGACAGCACCTTATCATGTCGTTGAATAGTTTGTGGGTGAAACGCGGCAGCCAGTTTGTCAATGCACAGCAGTGAGTGGCTCACAAACAGCCACTGTGTGAAGGACCAATTCTATTTGGGGCATTGGTGGCCAGGTCACCAAGTTCTGACATGGGGGTTTGAACCAGTAACTTTTTGACTCAAAGGTGAAAGCCAGGCTGCCGCAGTTGAGACAAAACTGGCAAAAGGTGAGGAAGAGCGAGAGGACAAATAATAATAATAATCCTTGCACTTGTTACAGGGCCTTATCATATCTTCCAGACGTCTTGCCCCACCCTACATCCGAGACCTCCTATCCCCTTCCCAAACTCCCGACCCCTCTGCTCAGCAGGCTCTGGCCTGTTGCACATTCTCCACCCCACCCCACTATTGGCGGGCGAGCCTTTAGCCACTGCCTTTAGCCCCACCTCTGGAATTCCATCCCGCAGCCCCTCCACCTCACTCCCTCCCTGGCTTCCTTCAAGTCTCACCTCAAGACTTTCCTCTTCAATGGACCCATCGGCACCTCCTAATCCCCACCTTCCTTCTCCCCCATGTCCTCAGCTCAGGTCTGAAGCAGTGACTGTCCAGCACCTTGGGACATCCTCCTGACGTGAAAGTGTTATACAAGTGTCATTTTGTTGTTGTTGTTGTCTTCGAGGCGTCTCAGCGCTTCACAGGACGTACTGCAAAGTGATTTGACATTTTTTTAATGAAATACTAGGATTATGATCAGGATATCAAATGCGAGGATTGTGTATTTAATATATTTATTAATCTTTCCTAGAACGCACACCCACCCTATTGTCCTCATATCATGGGGGTTGGGTCGGGTTGGTTTCTCCAGACGATTTGTCAAAACAGCTCAAATTGTATGTGACACTTGACTTGCAGGTTTCACTTTACACTGATCGGAAACCACAGATCTCTCTCTCTCTCTCTATATAGACTTCACACAAATAATTCAACCTAGCAAGCCACACATGTTTGAACTCGCTGAGTTCCAACTACATATTTGAGCAGTGAATGTGCACTTCTACAGCAGTGATATAAAACAGACTCTCCTAGTTCCTCCCTACGCAAACTACTGCCCGTGTCCTCTTCTGATTCTGTTGGCCTTTGTCCTATCTCCCCACCCCGCCCCAACCCCCCCCACATACACACACACGCATTGGCTTCCCATCCCATAGCCCAGTGGTTAGAGCGCTCGGCTTGAAAGCACCAAGTTTCGATTCCCAGGCAGGGCGAAATTTTAGGTAAATTTCCTTGCTTCATTTTCCTCTGTTTACAACAACAATAACATGAAAATTACACTTGCATAGCACCTTTCATGTCAGGAGGACGATCCAAGGTGCTGACCTGGCAGTAAGTAGGAACTGGTTGTTTGTCGATTGGGGGATCGCTTTACTAGGTAATAATGCTGTAAACAAATCATAATAAGAATAATTTTAGTTACTCAATCCACAGCAGTTTGTAGGGACTCTGCTGTGAGCAATTGGCTGCCGTGTTTCACCAACAAAATATACAATCAATTTACTTTATGGTATATTGTGTGAAGCGATTTGAGACATCCAGAAGACGTGATAAGGTGCTATATTGGATTAGAGATTTTTAAACTATTATTGTTATTAAAAAACTTGGTCCGTAGCTAAGTGGAGGAAAATTGTCAGCATGATGCACGCTGTGACTCACAACAGGTTCTGAAGGCTTCCTGAGCTCATTGTATCACACCCTGGAACACTCTATTTTTCATTGTTATTTGGTGATATTGTGAAACTCCAGCCTGTGACTCTTAAGTCATTCATTACCACAGCTTTAACCTTATCTGCCTTCCATTATGCTACTCATTCCTTGAGTTTGAAAGGATCGCTCGTGAAGAGCCGGCTGACACATAATAAGGTGAATGGCCCTGTGTGGCTGTATTAACAATAATAATAATAATAATCCTTTCATTTGATGTAGCATTTTTCACATCTTCTAGACGTCTCAAAGCGCTTTACAGAATATACCATAAAGTGAATTGACTGTATGAATGTGGGTGAAACGCGGCAGCCAATAGCGTACCGCAGCACCCCCACAAACAGTCATGGGTTGAAACGACCAATTTTTTTTTAGGGATTATTATCAGGCTTTGTAGAGTAATGAAACTTGCCCAAGGTTTCGTCCTGACCTACCGGGAATCGAACCCAGGTCCCTTGCTTGTAAGGCGAGTGCTCAAACTACTGAGCTGCAGAACTCCAGCATGCAAGGAAGCAACTTTCAGCCAATAGGCCTTGAAGCTGTGGAACAACAACTTGCATTTATATACTGGCTTCCCTGCTGGGCCATGTCTCAGAGCGCTTAACAATGGCAGAGCCCAATGCCAAACCAGGGGGAGGGGTAGCAGTCAAAGAAGAAGGTCTTCAGATGCAAAATAGGGAGAGAGGGGTGGGCAAGGTAGAGGGATAGGGTGAGACAGTTCCACAGCTTCAAGGCCTATTGGCTGAAAGTATGGCCACCGATGGTGAGGCGAATGATCTGCAGGACAAAGACTGTCCTGAGCCAGTTGAGTGGACGCAGTGGGTGGGTAGGGGTTTAGGGGGAGAGCTGGTTGGAGAGATTAGGAGGTGCCAGGTGTCCTTGTATTATCCTTATCCTGTACGTGGCTCAAATCCCAGGTTTTCTGCCTCAATTGCTGGCAGATGGGCATCTGCACTGCCAATGACAGCGGGCAGAGCTAGAAGATATTTCAACAACAATAACTTGGATTTATATAGCGCCCTGACTCCACGCCGGACGGCGTCTCAGAGCGCTTCCCAATAACTGATCCCGGGCCTGAGCCAGGGGGAGAGGGACGAAGGTGACTGAAAGCGCGGTCGAAAAGAAAGGTCTTTAGTCGAGACTTGAAAATAGGAAGAGAGGGGGTCGAGGTGAAAGGAGTGAGGAAGGGAGTTCCAGATCCTCGGGGTATAGTGGCTGAAGGCACGCCCGCCGATGGAGGAGAGGAGGAATCGGGGGACAAGGTGGAGACCAGACCCAGTGGAGTGAAGGCAATGGGTGTTGGTTTGAGGGGAAAGGAGGTCGGAGAGCTGGGGGGTGCAGAGGATTCAAGGGATTTGAATACAAGCGTGAGAATCTTGAAATAGATCCTTTCCGGGACAGGGAGCCAATGAAGTCTGGCAAGGACTGGGGTAAGCAGGGAGCAAAGTTGGGTGCGGGTGAGACTGCGGGCGGCAGAGTTCTGTATGATTCCAATACAACCCTGGCTAGGACATGCCATCAAGGGGGATCAAGATGTTTGCTTTCACCGTAGTATATTGCACATGTTCAGGCCCATAAAGAAACGGTGGAGTGTTGCCTGTCAGCACCAGAGATGATTGTACAAGGCGTGTTGCTTATGATACAGGACGTGCTGTATCATAGTGGTTAGCTCACTCACCTCGCATGCCAGAGGACCTGGGTTTGATTCCCAGACAGGGAGAACAACAACAACAACAAAATGACACTTGTATAGCACCTTTCACATCAGGAGAATGTCGCGAGGCGCTGGACTGTCACTGCATCAGATCCGAGCTGAGGACGGGGCAGGGTGGGGGGAGGGAAGGGAAGGGGGGAATTAGGAGTTATCAATGGCTACATCAAAGAGGAGAGTCTTGAGGTGAGACTTGAAGGAGATCGGGGGGGAGCGAGGTGGAGGGAAGATGGGATGGAGTTCCAGAGGTTGGGGACAGACAGAGGCGTTTTTAACGTCAGTGCAATCGCCGCAATGCACCGACGGGCCCCTCATATTGCGGGCCCCAAATTAATGCAAAAAATCATCGAAATGGGAGCTTTTGAGTGTGCTCTGCACTTGTCTTTTGTTAAATATAATGAAAACCAGAGCTCTCCCCAGCCCAGTAGAGCAGTCAGTCCACCTAAAGAGGACCCGCCGAATGTAAATTTTTGCATAAAATAAAATTTGGACTCACAAAGAAATATACTCATTTGTTAGCAGCTATAACCTGACCGAAAAATAAGGCCATAATATTTATGTCATGTGACTTTAATAGTGCAGTGATTCAGCGCATACTATCTTCCGGTCCGGATAAAGAGAGTCTCGCTTCCAACTTGGATCGCATGCAGGAAAGTATTATAATCATTGACGGGCCCCCTAAGAAAATTGCACCGAGTAGTTTGAAGTCTTAAAAATGCCTCTGGGGGCAGAGTGGCTGAAGGCTTGCCAGCCAATGGTGGGGTGGGTCGGGAGACATGGAGCAGGCCAGAGCCTGCTGAGCGGAGGGGGAGAAACACTACTTCAGTGAGCGAGCAGTAAACTAATGGAACAGGCTCCGTGAGGGAGACAGAGAGTGGAAAAAGAAAATGTAATTTACTAAAATAATCCTTGCATTTTGATATAGAGCCTTATCTCGTCTTCTAGACGCCTCAAAGTTCTTCACGAAACATACTGTAAAGTGAATTGACTGTGTATTTGTGGGTGAAACATGGCAGCCAATTGCGCACAGCAGCATCCCCACAAACAGTCATGGATTCAAGTGAATTTATTGCTTTTTTGTCTTGAGGGATTATTATGGTTAGAGCACTCGCCTTACAAGCGTGAGATCTGTGTTCGAGTCCAGGCAGGTCAGGGCGAAACTTTGGGCAAGTTTCCTTACTCCACACACATGCCTAATAATAATCCCTCAAAAAAATTCACAATACTGTAGTAAAATTGGTCATTTCAATCCACGACTGTTTGTGGGGAAGCTGCTGTACACAATTGGCTACCGTGTTTGCCCACAAACATACAGTCAATTAACTTTACAGTATATTCTATGAAGCATTTTGAGACGTTAGAAGACGTGAAAAGCGCTACATCAAATACAAGGACTATTATTTTTATCAGGCATGTGAAGTAAGGAAACTCACTAAAGATTTTGCCCTGGCCTGGCCGGGAATCAAACCCAGGTCTCTCGCTTGCGAGGCAAATGCTATAACCACTGAGCTACAGGACAGACGAAACTGTCAGGCGACTGCCAGGATGGTGGAAGGCGAACTAGATGTCCATCGGTCTTCTTTCACCAGGAAATTCTTACATTCTTATGTTCTTCTTTTCTTAAGCGTGGTGCCATCAACTTGGGCTTGAACTGGCTCCAAAGGTAACATGCTTGACAATGGAATGTTGGAATAGAGTCAACCCCTCTGTGACAACCCTCTTGGTGCAATACTCAAGCCTACAGTACTTCAAGGCAATTATTACTGTTGACACATCACTCCAGTCAGTGACTGGCCAAGTTTTCCCGCTGCATTGGACAAGTTTCCTTACTCCACACACACACCTAGTAATAATCGCTCCCAAAAAACTACAATAATAAAAATTGGTCATTTCAATCCACAACTGTTTGTGTGGACATTGCTGTGCGCAATTGGCCAGCAAATTTTGCCCACAAATATACATTAAATTCACTTTACAGTATATTCTGTGAAGTGCTTTGAGACGTCTAGAAGACGTGAAAAGCGCCAAATCAAATGCAAGGATTATTATTATATTGTAGACCCGCCCTGCTCAGGAACTGGACTAGTGAGACCGCCATAAAGACAACAATAACTTGGATTTATATAGTGCCCTCACTCCACGCCAGACAGTGTCTCAGGGTGCTTCCCAATAATGGATCCTGGGGCCAAGCCAGGGGGAAAGGGAAGAAGGTGACCGAAGGCGCGGTCGAAGAGAAAGATCTTTAGCCGAGACCTGAAAATACAAAGAGAGGGGTCGAGGTGAAGGGAGTGAGGGAGGGATTTCCAGAGTCTCGGGGCATAGTGGCCAAAGGCACGGCCGCCAACGGTGGAGCGGAGGATTCGGCGGACAAGGAGGAGGCCAGACCCGGTGGAGCAAAGGCAATGGGTGCTGAGGAGAGAGGAGGTCAGAGAGGTAGGGGAGAGTGGTGCAGATGAGTGGAGAGATTTGCAGACAAGAGTGAGGATCTTGAAATCATGTGCCAGACACTTGGCTGACCACAAACCATTTAGTTTGGGGACAGATGGACCGAGTGATCCTTTCTGCTGCTCCTGTATGTTCCGGTGTCCCTTTTAATCAACACCTCCTGCACGCTGCCGGCCGTGCCAACTCTCAATCCAATTAACCAGCTTGCCGTTAATTCCATTAGCTCTAAATCTTCTCTGAGGGCTGTTGGGCACCTCCCACATTTTGCGCGGAGCCATTTAGCCATGGAGGCTTAGGCTGACTGTGTGTGGAATGTTGAGTCAGCGTTACATGTTGAAACCAATTAGTTGAGGAAACACTGTGGTCAGATTGTGCTATTACCCCCCCTCCCCTCTCCCTTCCCCTCCCCCCCCCCACCACCCTGCCTTGACTCTGCACCTCAACCCAAAAAACAGCAACAACTTGCATTAATACAGCACCTCTCTCGCAAGGCAGTATCTCAGAGAGCTTAATAATCATAATAATAATCCTTGCATTTGATATAGTATTTTTCACATCTTATTGACGTCTCAAAGCGCTTCGCAGAATATACTGTAAAGTGAATTGACTGTACATTTGTGGGCAAAATGCAGTAGCCAATTAGCACAGCAGCGTCCCCACAAACAGTCGTGGATTGAAAATGAACAATTTTATTATTGTGGGTTTTTTTTGGAGGGCTTATTATTAGGTGTGTGCGTGTGGAGTAAGGAAACTTCCCCAAGGTTTTGCCCTGATCTGCCTGGATTTGAAACATAGGTCTCACGCTTGTAAGGCAAGCGCTCTAACCACTGAGCTACAGGAGCTCCACTTGCATTTATACAGCAGTTCTCTCGCAGGGCGTGTCTCTGAGAGCTTAATGACCAACAAAGGATTATCCTCAGGGGTTGGTGGGGGTGGGTGGTGAGCAGTATTTGCGTTTGCTTGATTTGATACCAAGATGCTAAGCTTATTAGCGGAATAGATGGTCTCTTTTTGTAGTTCTGGTTCCTGAGCCAGGCTGAGGTCCGCAGTATATCCAAAGCTCTCTCTCTCACTGCTGATGACAGCATAGCCTCAGCCCTGGTTCATCAGCAGGACCTGGAAGGGCAGACCAGTCACTAGGGGCGGACGTGTGGAGTAAGGAAACTTACCCAAGATTTCATCCTAAGCAGCCTGGAACCAGTGGAGTTCCTGTAGCTCAGTGGTTAGAGCACTCACCTTACAAGTGTGAGACCTGTGTTCGATTCTAGAAGATCAGGCCGAAATCTCGGGCAAGTTTCTTTACTCCACACTCACATGCCTAATAATAATCCGTCCAAAATCCCTCAATAATAAAAATTGGTCATTTTCAATCAACAACTGTTTGTGGGGACTCTAGTGTGCGCAATTGGCTGCGGAATTTTGCTCACAAATATATACAGTAAATTCACTTTACAGTATGTTCTGTGGAGCACTTTGAGATGTCGATAAAATGTGAAAAGCGCTACATCAAATGCAAGGATTATTATTATTATCAGACCCAGGTCTCTCGCTTGCGAGGCGAGCGCTCTGACCACTGAGCTACAGGACTCCACACGGCTACCTACAGGACTCTCAGATTTGAAAGCTGCGGTAGCCAATCTTTTCGGGCGGCCAGCAAAATATATGTAGGTTGAATATTTATTTGATTTCTGACATAATTAATCATTCAGGCCATAAATCAGGAAATATTCAATAAGGAGAAGTTTCGAATAACACTACTGCTCAACACAGACTTACCTAGACAAATGCAAATGTTTTTTGGGGAGCTTGTGGTGGGGGGGAGGGGGATAGGGCAGCGTTTCCTAGACAAGCCCACTAGCCACATCTGGCTGCTGGGCCAAAAGTTCACCACCGCTGCTCTAAAGAATGGTGATTTCCACATGTGTCACGTACCTGGCTGGCTGACCAAAACAACACCAAGCCACATCTGGCTGCTGGGCCAAAAGTTCACCACCGCTGCTCTAAAGAAGGGTGATTTCCACATGTGTCACACTGGCTGACCAAAACAACACCAACTCAACCAAAACAAGAACAAAATTAAATTTTTAGAGCATCTTTCACATCAAGGTGCTAAACATTCAGGACGGGACCTGAGCAAGGCAGAGCGGCAGGGCAGGTGGGGAAAGACAGGAAAGAGTTGGAAGGGGAGGGAGAGAGTTGGGAGGGCAGCAGATGGTACGATCAAAGAGGAGGGTCTCGAGACTGGCCTTGAAGGAGATAAGGGAGTGAGCGAGGCGAAGGGACTGTGGGATGGAGTTACAGAGTGTGGGAGCAGAGAGACTGACAGCCCATCGGCCGATGGTAGGGCAGGTCATAGGGGGACAGCAGTTCAGAGAGGTAGATGGGGGGCAAGGTAGTGAATGGCCTTGAAGGTGAGGACAAGGATCTTGAATTCGATCCTCTGGGGGATGGGGATCCAATGGAGCCGGGCGAGGGTGTGAGTGATGTGGTTGTGGAGCTTGGTGCGGGTGAGGACACGAGCTGCAGAGTTCTGGATGATCTGCAGCTTGTGAAGAACCAGGAAGGCCACGACAACTGATGGTAACTCATATTCAGGTGGGTGTCTGAGGTCTTCTCAAGCCCTTATCTAAATTCCCGGCCACTCTCTCTGCTTTGCCAATTCCAGGCTGTTGCATACTGGGATTGTGAGGGCTCTAAATCTTGGTTTGATTTCCCTCCCCCAAGATCTGTGGAGCTCCTGTAGCTCAGTGGTTAGAGCACTCACTTTACAAGCGTGAGACCTGTGTTCGAATCCAGGCAGGTCAGTGCGAAACATTGGGAAAAATGTTCTAGAAGACGTGAAAAGCATATCAAAATGCAAGGATTATTATTATTATTTGTGACCCTCCTCCCCCAGCCTCAGTAGTCCTGCCTGGATACTTGCTAACTCCCAGTGTGTTGAACGTTGTGATCTGCCCTTCCAAGCCCTGTCGATCAGCCATGCTAGGCTGTGCTTCAGATCATTCTCGAATTGGCAGGATGTAACTAGTGGAGTACCACAAGGATCGGTGCTTGGGCCTCAGCTATTTACTATTTACATCAATGATCTAGATGAGAACATTGAATGTAACGTGTCTAAATTCGCGGATGACACTAAACTAGGTAGCAGAGTGAGCTCTGAGGATGATGCAAAAAGATTGCAACAAGATATAGATAGGCTAGGGGAGTGGGCAAGTAGGTGGCAGATGGAATTCAATGTTAGCAAGTGTGAAATTATTCACCTAGGTAGCAAGAATAAAAGAATAGATTATTTTCTAGAGGAGGAGAAGTTAGATAGTGTTAGTATTCAAAGGGATTTTGGTGTCCTTGTACACCAGTCCCAAAAAGTTAGTTTGCAGGTGCAGCAAGCAACTAATAAGGCGAACGGCATGTTAGCGTTCATTTCAAAAGATTAGAGTATAAGAGTAGGGAAGTCTTGCTGCAACTGTATAGGGCTTTGGTGAGACCGCAACTAGAGTATTGTGTGCAGTTTTGGTCTCCTTATTTACAAAAGGACATACTTGCCTTAGAGGGGGTGCAGCGTAGATTCACTAGGTTAGTTCCTGGGATGAGGGGACTGACCTATGAGGATAGGTTGAATAAACTAGGGCTGTATTCTCTAGAGTACAGAAGAATTAGGGAAGATCTTATTGAAACATATAAGATTCTTAAAGGGCTAGATAAAGTAGGCACCGAGGGACTGTTTCCCCTGGTAGGAGAATCTATAACCAGGGGTCACAGACTTAAAGTTAAGGGTCAGCCTTTTAGAACAGAGTAGAGGAAACATTTCTTCACTCAGAGGGTAGTGAATTTATGGAATTCACTACCCCAGAAGGCTGTAGATGCTCAGTCCTTGAACATTTGATAGATTTTTGAAAAATAGGGGGATATGGGGTTAGAGCAGGTAATCAGAGTTAGGTGAGAAGATCAGCCATGATCTTATTGAATGGCGGAGCAGGCTCGAAGGGCCGAATGGCCTACTCCTGCTCCTAATTCTTATGTTTTTATGTTCTTATGTGCTACCTGTTTATCCAGGAGTAAACAGGAACCTGGTTGTTAGTCGATTGGCAGATCACTTTCCAGGCTAATAATCCCTCTATATAAAAAATATTGTGGGTGCTTGCTCAATTCACGACTGTCTGCAGGACACTGCTGTGCACTCTGCTGCGTTTCACCCACAAAATATACAGTAGTCATTTGACTGTACGGTATACCCAGTGAAGCGCTTTGAAATTACTCAATGAAGTCATAAGGCGCTGTTAAGCAATTTCAAAGTGTCTTAAGCTCTGATACACTCCACTCCTCTGCATCCTGTCTACCTCTCTGACCTCTTTCCTCACAACAGCACTCATTGCCTTCACTTCACCGGGTCTGGCCTCCTCCTTGTCCCCCAAAGCCTCCTCTCCATCATCTGCGGCCAAGCCTTCAACCACTATGCCCCGAGGCTCTGGAACTCCTTTCCTCACTCTCTTCACCTTGCACACACCTTTCCTATTTTCAGGTCTCAGCTAAAGACTTTTCTTTTCGACTGCGCTTTTGGTCACCTTCTTCCTCCGCCCCCTGGCTCAGCCCCAGGATCCGTTATTGGAAAGCGCTCTGAGATGCCGTCATGCGTGGAGTTAGGGCGCTATATAAATCCAAGTTGTTGTTGATATGCTAACCTGCTTGGAGGGCGCTATATAGTACAAGAATATACTGTAAAGTGAACTGACTGTATACTTGTGGGAGAAACGTGGCAACCAATTGCGCACAGCAGCATCCCCACAAATAGTCGTGGGTTGAAATGACTTATTTTATTATTGTGTATTTTTTTGAGGGATGATTATCAGGCGTGTGTGTGGAGTAAGGAAACTTGCCCAAGGTTTCTCCCTGCCTAAGACAGACACACCTCAAGCCTTCGGGCATTAGAATCTATTATACCTACAGTATCTCATTACGCTTCGCACATAGTAGCTTTTGAGTGAGTGTATTTATTGGCAGGTGATCCTGGCAGGGTGTGTGTAGAATAGTCCTCGTTTTCGAAACAGCGCCTGATAACACTGTTGAGCCACCTCAAAGTGTAGTGACTGTGCATTTTGTAGAATAGCAGCAAATTTGCACACCGCAATAATAATATTGACCCCGCACCTCAACCCAAAGCAACAACAACTTACATTTATGTAGCACCTCTCTCACAAGGCAATGTCTCAGAGAGCTTAATAATAATACTAAAATCCTTGCATTTGATATAGCGCTTTTCACATCTTACCAACGTCTCAAAGCGCTTCACACAATATACTGTAAAGAGAATTGACTGTGTATTTGTGGGCCAAACGCAGCAGCCAACGCACACAGCGGCATCTCCACAAAATAGTCATAGGTTGAAAATGACCAATTTTTATGATTGTTTTTTTGGGGATGGATTATTACTAGGCGAGTGTGTGTGGAGTAAGAAAACTTGCCCAAGGTTTCACCTGGATCTGCCTGAATTCAAACACAGAATCTTACACTTTTAAGGCGAGTGCTCTAACCACTGAGCTCCAGGAGTTCCACTATATGCCAGACAAACAGCCCTAAAGTGAGTTGCTGACTTTTATCCCTTGGATTGTTAGAACGAGAGAGAGAGAGAAAGAGATTCACTTTATTTTTCCAACAGCGACGCGGGATCTTATACGTCAACCTGAACAAGGCAGCGTCTTGGAGCGCTGGACAACAACAACAAAATTACATTTATAGAGCGCCTTTCATGTCGGGAGGACGTCCCAAGGCGCTAAACAGTCAGGACGGGATCTGAGTAAGGGGGAGGGTTAGGACAGTGGGGGAGGGGCGGGAGAGAGTTAGAAGGGAGGGAGAGAGTTGGATGGGGGGCGGTTACAAAGTTAAGCATTAAATGAGAATATTGGCAAATTCATTAAATACTGTACAGTATAGCAAACCCAGCCCAAACAGATGGGTATTTGTTATTAACACCAGAAGCTTTGCAGCTGTCTACATCGTTGAACATCTGTGGTTTCAATTGCCAACAAGTAACCCAAGCACCAAGCAAACTGATCCTTTCTTATTACCCTCTCCCCCCCAGCCCTCTCTCCCTCTCCCTGGCCCCCCCACCCCCTCTCTCCCTCCCATCCCTACAATGTAAATATCTGGGAATTCAAACAAGCCCCAAATATGGATCCAACGCAACAGGTGAAGCTGTTTCATCCAAATCTATAATTCTACTGCCAAGAGCCAAGTCTCTTTCTCTCTCTCTCTCTCTCTCTCTCTCCCTTATTCTCTCCGCCTTGCCCCTCATTCCCTCTCTCCCCTCCCTCCCGCTCTGCCTCCCACCCCACATTCAAATCCCATCTAAAAGACCTTCCCTTTTGATGGTTCTTACAGTCATCTCCCCTCCTTCCTCTCCCCCAGCTCATTATCAGACTCCGCCACTGTCAAGCGCTCTGGGACGCTGGCACTATGTGAAGGGCACTGCTGTTATTGTTGTTGTTGTATCTACCAAGGCTGTGTACAGACTCCAAGGACCACAGTTATACCAGCCCATCTTGAGCTCCCTCACTAACACTCCGCCAACACTCCCTTTGCTTTCTGTCGCTGACCCTACCAGCCTCCCCCCCCATTTCGCTCGCCCCTTTCAGACCCACAGACCAATGTCCCACAAACAGCTGTGAACCAAATCAATAATTGTATCTGGGGGCACTGTAACCGCAAGACACCAGGAAAAACTTCTCACTTCCCCCAAATTGTTGTCCTTTGGGTCATGTAGTTCAATGGTTAGAGCACTCGCCTTACAAGCGTGAGACCTGTGTTTCGAATCCAGGCAGGTCAGGGTGAAACCTTGGGCAAGTTTCCTGACTCCACACACACGCCTGATAATAATCCCTCCCCAAAAAAACGCAATAATAAAATTGGTCATTTCAATCCACAACTGTTTGTGGGACGCTGCTGTGTGCAATTGGCTGCCGCGTTTCGCCCACAAGTATACAGTCGACTTTCCTGCTTTTCTTCCCCCTGCCTCGACCCCTCCCATTTGGTTCTTTACCCCCTTTTGCCCCTAGTCCCACTTCCGTGACTGATTGTGGGACACTGCTGTGCGCAATTTGGCTGCCGCGTTTCGCCCACTAATATACAGTTACTTTTCCTACTATTCTTCATCCTGCCCTGATCCTTCCCACCCTGCTCTTGTCCTACCTGACTGTACAGCGCCTTGGGATGTCCTCTCGACGTGAAAGGCGCTATATAAATGTAAGTTTTGTTTGTTTGTTTGTACTCTGTGAAGTGCTTTGAGACAACAACAACAACCACAACAAAATTACACTTGTATAGCGCCTTTCACATCAGAAAGAAAAGTGCTTGACAGTCACTGCATCAGACCCGAGCTGAGGACGGCGGGTTGAGGGGAGTGGGGTATTAGGAGTTGCCGATGAGTCCATCGAAGAGAAGAGTCTTAAAGTGGGACTTGAAGGAGGCCAATGAGGGAGTGAGGGGGAGGGACTGCGGGATGGAGTTCTAGAGGTTGGGGGCAGAGTGGCTGAAGGCTCGCCCGCCAATGGTGGGGCGGGTGGGTTGGGGGATGTGGAGCAGGCCAAAGCCTGCTGAACAGAGGGGGTGGGCAGGTTGGTAAGGGGATAGGAGGTCATGGATGTAGGGTGGGGCAAGATCATGGAGGGCTTTAAGTGTAGCTGCGGTCATCTGATCCCCCTCTGGCTCGGTGTCACGTTTTGCTCACAAAACACTGCTGTGTTTTGCTCACAAAAAAACAGTAAATTCACTTTACAGTATATTCTGTGAAGTGCATTGAGACTGGAAGACGTGAAGAGCGCTATATCAAATGCAAGGATTATCCCAAGCCCTCTGGGACTCTACCCTGCATGTGTGAGGGGCGCTATGTAAATGCAAGTTGTTATTGTCTCAACTAAGTGATAAGATGCTCTATCAACTGCAAGGGTTATTATTATTATTTGCTAGAGCAAATAATAGCCTCCAGCATTGGAGACTCTAATACTCTCAGCTGTTTACCCGGCAATTAATCAGTGAATCAGGAAATTAATGCCACTCGATAACCTGGCAACTCGTAAGGTGACCTGAGCGATCGCCAGTCGTTAAGGGAAACACTGACTGAGGGAGACTGGGTGTCTCTCTACCCATATCCTAATCTCAGTCGTTTGACCGCAAAATGGAGTCCTGTAGCTCAGTGGTTAGAGCACTCGCCTTGCAAGCGTGAAACCTGTATTCGAATCCAGGCAGGTCAAGGCGAAACTTTGGGCAAATTTCCTTACTCCACACACATACCTAAAAATAATCCCTCCAAAACAAAAACCACAACAATAAAATTGGTTATTTCAATTCACGACTGTTTGTGGGGACGCTGCTATGCGCAATTAGTTGCCGCGTTTCGCTCACAAATAATCAATTTACTTTACAGTATATTCTTTGAGACATGTAGAAGACGTGAAAAGCGCTATGTCAAAATTCAAGTACTGTATTATTATTAAAATCGAAAAATAATCTTTGCAGTTGATTACAAGCCTTAGCACATCTTTGAGATATCTCAAAGCGCTTCGCAAGATATATTCTTAAGTGTAGTGACTGTTTATTTTGTGGGTGAAACGCGGCAGCCAATTGCGCACAGCAGCACAGTAGCGTCACACAAACAGTTGTACATTGAATCAATCATTTTTTGGTGGATTATTACCTCCCTAATCGACAAACAACTGGGTTCCGATTTACTGCTGGTTATCAGAGGTGTGTGGAGTAAGGAAACTTACTCTAAAAAGGAAGGTCTTTAGATGGGAATTGAAGGTGGGGAGGGAAGAGGCAAGTGGAAGAGATTGAGAGAGTGACAGAGGTTTGGAGCGTCGTGGCTGAAGGCATGACCACCGATTTGGAGTAGAGGAGACGAGGAACAAACAGGAGGCCAGAGCCAGCCAAGCGGAGACAGCAGGTGGTAGAGTGGGGGATGGGGGATAAGCAGGTCTGTGAGGGAGGGAGGGAGGTGCCAGGGAATGAAGGGATTTATAATAATCTGGGGGGTTTTTATATAGCGCATTTCACATCTTCTAGACGTCTCAAAGCGCTTCACAGAATACTATATACTGTAAAGTGAATTGACTGTATATTTGTGGGCGAAACGCAGCAGCCAATTGCACACAGCAGTGTCCCCACAAACAGCCGTGGATTCAAAATGACCAATTTATCATAGGTTTTTTTTGGGACGGATTATTATTAGGCGGGTGTGTATGTGGAGTAAGGAAGATTGCCCCAGGTTTCGCCCTAACCTGACCTGCCTGGATTTGAAACACAGGTCTCACACTTGGTGAGGCAAGTGCTCTAACCACTGAGCTACAGGAGGAGCTCCACTAAAATGAGAAAAAATATGAGAGGATTCTGAAAATAATCTATAACAGAGACCTGCATGAAGTCACCTTCCTTCTCTCCCTACTGTTAAGCGCTTTGAGATCTCACCCGGTATGTATGTTGCAAAATAAACACAGAAGTCTTTGATTACCCCCTCCGAAGAACAGACAGACAGACAGACAGACAGAAACTAAAGACTATGAGCTCTTAACCAGCTTCAAGCGCGATAAGCAGGCGTTTGAATCCAATCTTATCTGTGCTAACCAAGGTTGAAATGTTGGTGTTAATCTCTTGTTGATATTCTTTAATGAGTCTCTCAAACAGCTGCTCGATTCAATTAAAATTATCTTGTTTGCTACTGCGGACCTTTTGGTATGCAAACTATTTCTGTAAAAATACTAACAATAATGATTATCCCTGCATTTTTTTGTTATAGCGCTTTTCACATCTTCTAGACGTCTCAAAGCGCTTTACAGAACATACTGTAAAGTGAATTATAATAATAATAACAATCCTTGCATTTTGATATAGCACTTTTCACATCTTATTGACATCTCAAAGCGCGTCACAGAATATACTGTAAAGTAAATTGACTGCATATTTGTGGGCGAAACATGGCAGCCAATTGTGCACAACAGCGTCCCTACAAACAGTCGTGGATTCAAGTGACCAACTTATTAATATTGTTTATTTGGAGAATTATTATCAGGCATGTGGAGTAAGGAAACTTGCCCAAGGTTTCGCCCTGACCTGTTTGGAATTGAACCTAGGTCTCGCACTTGTAAGACGAGTACTCTAACCACTGACCTACAGGACTCCATAAAATTGATTATTCAACCCACATTGGATGCGGTGTTCACCCACAAAATGCACAGTCCTTACACATCACAATCGGGTGAAGAGCTTTGAGATCTCACCGCAATGTGATTGTGCTGCAGAGAGCTTCCATTGTGGAGTCCTTTAACTCAGTGGTTAGAGCACTTGCCTTACAAGCGTGAGACCCGTGTTCAAATTCAGACAGGTTAGGGCAAAACCTTGGCCAAGTTTCCTTACTCCATACACACACACGCCTAATAGTAATCCCTCCAAAAAACCCACAACAATAATGAATTGATCATTTCAATCCACGACTGTTTGTGGGGACGCTGCTGTGCTCAATTGGCTGCCGCGTTTTGCCCACAAATTTACAGTCAATTCGCTTTACAATATATTCTGTGAAGTGCTTCGAGACGTCCAGAAGACGTGAAAAGCGCTACATCAAACGTAAGGATTATTATTATTATTAGCAGAGGGAGTTCTGCCCCCTGGTGGCGGCCATTAAAAGGTCAATCAAGATGGACTGGTCTGGTTCATCTGGTGAGAAACATCTCCCACAATGCAACACTTCCTCCACACTGCACTTAATAATAATAATAATCTGGACTCCTGTAGCTCAGTGGTTAGAGCGCTCGCCTCCCAAAGCGAGAGACCAAGGTTCGATTCCCGGCAGGTCAGGGAGAAGTTTCCTTACTCCACAGACATGCCTGATAATAATCACGTGAAAAATATACAATAATAAATTGATCATGATTGTTTGTGGGGAAGAGCCGTGCGCATTTCGCCCGCAAATATACAGTCAATTCACTTCACAGTAGATTCTGTGAAGCGCTTTGAGATGTCGATAGACGTGATATAGCACTATAGCAAATGTTATTATAGCATTGTTATTATTATAATAATCCTTGCGTTTGAGGAATTTATTTCTCTTGGGAGAACGTCCCAAAGCGCTGAACAGTCTGGTCGGGACCCAAGCAAGGAGGAGGGTCAAGGTAGGGGGGAGGGGAGGGAGAGAGTTGGGAGGGCAGCAGACGGCTGAAGAGGAGGATCTTGAAACCGGCCTTGAGGGAGGGCGTGAAGCGAAGGAACTGTGGGATGGAGTGTTGAGGCAGAGAGGCTGATAGCCCATCCGCCGATGGTGGGGCGGGTTAGCGGGGGACATGGGGCTGGCCAGCAAGAAGATCCACGTACACACTTACAAGTAGATACAGACACATAGACACAGAGAAAGACTCATGCACACAGACATACACACACACTGAACAGTAGATCCAGAAGTCACAGTCTGTGATTGAAGGACGTTAAATTCACAACAAATCTGCGTAAACACAACTTCAGTGAGAGATTGGTAAACAGGCTCCCCAGGGAAACAGATAAACGGTGCAAGCAGAAAGCATTGTTCATTTCAAGAACAAATTAGATAGATTTCTTTTAGAGAATAATATATAATAATAATAACCCATGCATTTGATGTAGCGCTTTTCACGTATTCTAGATGTCTCAAAGCGCTTCACAGAATATACTGTACTGTAAAGTGAATCGACTGTCTATCCGTGGGCAGCCAATTGCATACAGCAGCGTCCCCACAAACAGTCGTGGATTGAAATAACCAATTTTATTATTGTGGTTTTTTTGGACGGATTATTATTAGGCGTGTGGAGTAAAGAAATTTGGCCAAAGTTTCGCCCTGACCTGTCTGGATTCGAAACACAAGTCTCACTCGCTTGTAAGGTGAATGCTCCAACCACTGAGCTATAGGATCTCCACATATCTGGGGGGCTACAGAGTGTAGTTTGGGGACATGACATTTTAGGTGACCGCCAGGCTGGTGCAAGACCAACAGGATGGACCTAGTTCTTCTTTCACCAGCAAATTCTTATGTATTATGTTCTTACACACAAATTGAGCAGCGCCGTATCTTAAACCCTTAGCGGTTGTATTGAACTGCAGAAACACAAAGCAAGGCTTTGAAGTGGATGAGTTTCCGCTGATCTCCGCAGGTTAATTTGGTCTCTAGAGGAGGCAACAAATTGTGCATTGAATGGGTCGATAACTGAGAAACAAAGAGAGACTGAGAAACAAAGCAAAGATTTCTGCCTGACGTGCAGATAGAGTGTTTATGCCTGTTGGCTTCACACTCCCCTCAAGCCCTCTACACCAGAATTTTGTACGTTTGAGAGCCAGGACTGGGCAGGCCTGTAGCTCAATGATTAGAGGACTCGCCTCACAAACGAGAGTACCTGGGTTCAATTCACAGGCAGGGTGGAGCATTTGGGAAGTTTCCTCACTCCACACACCTCTGATTACCAGCAGTGAGTAGGAACCCTGTTGCTAGTTGTTTGCTGGGTTGACTTTTGATGTAATAACCTTTTCATACGTAATTTTATAGCATAATCCATTCTTCCGGAGTCCTGTAGCTCAGCGGATAGAGCACTCGCCTTACATGTGAGAGACCTAGGTTTGATTCTAGTCAGATCTGGTCGAAACTTTGGGAAAGTTTCCTTACTCCACACACAAGTCTAATAATAATCCATCCCCAAAAAATTGGTCGTTTCAATCCACGGCTGTTTGTGGGGACGCTGCTGTGCGCCATTGGCTGCCGCGTTTTGCCAACAAGCATGCAGTCAATTCACTTTACAGTATGTTCTGTGCCGTTTTAAGACGTCTTGAGGGCACTAATGTAAATCAAATGCAAGGATTATTATTATTTTATTTCAAGTAGATAACCCGCTGAGGATGATCACTATCGGCCTAGCCTCTTGGGGGCGATGTTACACTGCCACAAACTCGGACAACACAGAAGTGGTTTGTCTGACACGCACGGAAACCCGTTACCGTTGCTTATGAGTCTCCAAGTCCAACTGAGAATTCCCTGCATCCCACCCTCAGATAAATCGGTCATTTCAATCCACAACTGTTTGTGGGGACGCTGCTGTGTCGTGCAATTGGCTGCCGCGTTTCGCCCATAAATATACAGTCAATTCACTTCACAGTATATTCTGTGAAGCGCTTTGAGACATTTAGAAGACGTGAAAAGAGCAGTATCAAATGCGAGGATTATTATTATTATTATTTTATTATGGAGTGGGGGTGGGGGGCGGGTAAGCAGGTTGAAGAGGGAGGGAGGTGCCAGTGGGTGAAGTTATTTATGAGTGTGAAGGAGCATTTTGAAATTGAGCCGTACGGCATGAGGGAGCCAGAGAGAGAGAGCGCTTGCATTTCTTGCTGATAATAATCCTTGCATTTGATACAGCGTCTTATCACGTCACAGAATATAGTGTAAAATGAATTAGCTGTACATTTTCTGTGCAAAATGCGGCAGCCAATTTCAACTGCCCCACAAACAGTCGTGAATTGAGTTTGATTGATCGGATTATTATTAGTTTTTTAAAGGTTTTATTACCCCTGGAAAAGCGATTTGCCAATTGACTAACAGCTGGATTCCTACTTACTGCCATAAATGGAGGCGTGCAGAGTAAGGAAACTCGCCTCACATTTTACCTTGCCCGCAAATCGAACCCAGGTCCGCTCGCTTGCTAGGCGAGTACTCTCTAACTCCTGAGCTATAGGATTCTGCATGTTAGATTAAACAGAGAGCACTTTTACAGAGAAATTCACACACACTGAGAGAGAGAGAGAGAGAGAGAGAGGTACGTGGCGTGATTGCAAGCTCATTGCATCTGGGAGAGACCGGTTCAAATCCGTGCTGCCTACCAGCTATGACACGTCATTAATTTAACAGCGCTCAACACTGTCCCTCTCTCTCTCTGATGCATCAATTGTGAAACTGCAGCATGACAAGACTATTGAGTAGCTCAACAGTAATGCCTGAGAGATCAGATAAGGAGCCAAGTATCCTTTGTGTGTGTGTGTATCTATGTGTCTGTGTGCATGGGTGCGTTTCTATATTTGTGTAGGATCTGTGCATCTGCGGGAATAAATGTGTGTCTGTTAAGTGTGTCTATCTGTCTGTGTGTTGTGTGTGTCTGTGTGTGAGTGTAGTCTGTGTGTGTGTGTATCTGTGTGTGTGTCTATGTATGCTTGTGTGTATGTATCTATGTATGTGTGTATGTATCTATGTATGTGTGTTTGTGCATATGTATGTGTGCATCTGTGTGTGTGTATGTATGTGTCTGTGTCTGTGTGTGTATGCATCTGTGTGTATCTATGCGAGTGTGTCTGTGCATGTATGTATGTATGTGTCTGTCTGTGTGTGTGAGTATCTATGTGTGTGTGTCTGTGTGTAACTGTGTGTTTGTGTCTGTGTGTGTATGTATGCATGTGTGTACATCAGTGCAAATTGATGCAGAATTTCACATTTGAGGAGGGTGGTACGGGAGACATTTCAAAACACTTATCATAATAAATAAAATAATCCTTATATTTGATACAGTGCCTTATCACATCACTGAAACATTTCAAAAAGCTTCACAGGATACACTGTAAAGCGGATTCAATTGATATATTTTAGGCAAACGCAGCAGCCAAATGCAGACAGCAGTCGTGGATTGAGTGCCCAAATTTTTTAAAATAATAATAATTCTTGCATTTGATATAGTGCTTTTCACATCTTCTAGACATCTCAAAACGCTTCACAGAATATACTGTAAAGTGAGTTGACTGGATATTTGTGGGAAAAAAATATTTTTATTACTCCAAGCGTTAAACCTGTGTTCGAATCCAGGCAGGTCAGTGCGAATGAAACATTGGGCAAGTTTTCTTAGTCCACACACACACACGCACCTAATAATAATCCCTCAAATAAAACCAATAATAACATGGTTATTTCAATCCACAACTGTTTGTGGGGACGCTGCTGTGTGCAATTGGCTGCCTCGTTTCGCCTACAAATGTACAGTCAATTCACTTTACAATATATTCTGTGAAGCGCTTTGAGACGTCTAGAACATGTGAAAAGCGCTATATCAAAGGAAAAATTTATCATTATTCTTGGTACTGAAACATCAGCGTACACTGTGAGACATTCTTCTAATGCGAAAGGAGCGATGATGTAAGTGGAATCTGTGCTGTATTTTTGCAGCTTGCCTGATCTGCATCTGCACATCAATCTCACATGTGCTTCCGCATATAACTTGACGGTGGCTTTAAGCCTTGAGGTCCATGATCAGAACAGAGCAAAGCTGAACACATAGAGGCCATCAATACAAGTCACCTCCTCTGCTCATTACTGGATGTATGTGTGTGTGTGTATATCTCTCTTTCTGCTCTCTGTCTCTGCATTCTGAAACCCAGCCAATCTCAATCTCCTTTGTGGCTGCTGATATATCTTTTGCAATATATTATCCTCCAGGTAAGGGGTGGAGCAGTGGGGGTGGGGTGATCGAAGCAGCGTCTCCTCAGACCTGAATTAGCCCAAAGGTGACTTGTGTGGCAACAGAATCTCTAAATCGAACCCAGCCCCTCTGTGACAGGCTCTAGTCCCCGGTTCCTGAGACAGTCTGAGGCCCTCAGGGCTCTCTCTCTCTCTCTCGCTGTTGATGACAGCACAGCCCCAGCCCTGGCTCATCAGCAGGACCTGCAGGAAGGGCAGATCAGTCATTGGGGGCAGGGAATCCTCACACTACAGCTCCTGTTAACCCTGCAGCCAAACAACTAACTAACTAACTAACTAACTAACTAACTAACTAACTAACTAACTAACTAACTAACTAACTAACTAACTAACTAACTAACTAACTAACTAACTAACTAACTAACTAACTAACTAACTAACTAACTAACTAACTAACTAACTAACTAACTAACTAACTAACGGGGAGGGTGGTCCTAGCTAGACAAGCAGTGGGAAAGCTTGGCCAGACAGTGATATCAATGGCCAAGCCATTGTGTGAGTTTAGCTGGTTAGACTCCAGCAGTTACCCCAACACACACTCTGGGCTCCCCCCACAAGCCTTTGCTCTTCCAACCAGCGCCTAAATTGGAGCTCCTGTAGCTCAGTGGTTAGAGCACTCACCTTACAAGCCTGAGACCTGTGTTCAAATCCAGGCAGATCAGGACGAAACCGTGAGCAAGTTTCCTTCCTCCACACACACATACGCCTAATACAACAACAACAACAACATTGCACTTATATAGCGCCTTTCACGTCGGGAGGACGTCCCAAAGCGCTGAACAGTGATAATAATCCGTCAAAAAAACCCACAATAATAAAATTGGTCATTTCAATCCACGACTGTGGCACACTGCTGTGCACAATTGGCTGCCTGTTTCACCCACAAATATACAGTCAATTCACTTTACAGTATATTCTGTGAAGCGCTTTGAGACGTCGATAAGATGTGAAAAGCGCTATATCAAATGCAAGGATTATTATTATTACACTTTTTGAATTCGATTAAACAGAATGTGTCCCTCGAGAGACAGAGTGAGAGAGAGAGAGAGAGAGAGAGCTCATTCCATTCCAACAATCTATCTCTGGCATTTCCAAGTCTAGGTGGGATGGATGGAATTCTCAGTTGGGTTTGGAGACTCTTTAGCAAGTGATGGGTTTCCGTGTGTGTCAGACAGACACCCGGTTGATCATAGTGACGAGTTTCCATGTGTGTCAGACACCTGGCCTGGCAAAAAAATAAGGCAGGCATCTGGAAATATAAAAGAAAAAGAGGACCTGGGTTTGATTCCTGGTCAAGGCGTTGAACAGTCAGGTCGAGACCCGAGCAAGGGAGAGGGGCAGGGTAGGGGGGGGAGGGGCGGGCGAGAGTTAGGAAGGAAGGGAGAGAGTTGGGAGGGGAGGGAGAGAGTTGGGAGGGCAGCAGAAGGCATGATCGAAGAGGAGGGTCTTGAGACCAGCCTTGAAGGAGGCAAGGGAGGAGCGAGGCAAAGGAATGGTGGGATGGAGTCCCAGAGTGTGGGAGCACAGAGGCTGAAAGCCCGTCCACTGATGGTAGGGCGGGTCGGGCGGGAGAACATGGCGCAGGCCGAAGCTGGAGGGGTGCGGGGCGGTTCATAGGGAAACATCAGGTCAGAGAGGTGGGGGTGGTGGTCAAAGCCATGAATGGTGAAGCGCTTTGAGATGTCTGAAAGACGTGATAAGGCGCTGCGTCAAATGGAAGGGTTGGCATTATTATCATAGCGTGTGTTGGAGCCTCAAAGGCAGGAAGATTGCTTCATGTGCCTTCATCGAAAATGATGCAATTGACTTTCCTCAGCAGCTCTCAGGAACGCTTTCTCCTGAAATTTCACCGCGGCACAGATTCCCCGCCGAGAGAAATGTAATTCGCAGGGGATTGATTTTCATTTCGCTTTTCAATAAAAATGGTAAATTCTGGACATGAAGAGAGGAAAGGGAGAGAAATGGGAAGGGTGGGGGCACAAGGGAAGGAGGTAGAGGGTGGTGGGGGAGGTGAGAAGGAGAGAAGAGGGGAATTAAAGAGTTTCAGGATTGAAGGACATTGTACTCACAAGAGATTGATGCAGAGGTGAAAATAATTTAGTGTTCCGTTATGTTTCAACAATAAAAACAACTTGGATTTATATTGCACCCTCACTCCATGCCGGTTGATGTCTCGGAGCGCTTCATAATAACGGATCCCAGGGTCGATCCAGCGAGACGGGGAAGAAGGTGACCGAAAGCACAGTCGAAAAGAAAGGTCTTTAGCTGTGTCCTGAAAATAGGAAGAGCCCCAGGGAGCGAGGCAAAGGGAGGGAGGAAGCGAGTTCTTCCACCACAGAATATACCACAACACACCACAAGTCAACATACTACAACACAACAGACCAGACACAACACCCCAAAGCGCTTCACAGAATATACTGTAAAGTGAATTAACTGTATATTTGTGGGGGATACGCACAGCCAATTACGCACAGCAGCGTCCCCACAAACAGCCGTGGATTGAAATGACCAATTTTTATTATTGTGGTTTTTTTGGAGGGATTATTATTAGGCCCGTGTGTGTGTGGAGTAAGGAAACTTGCCCAAGGTTTCTCCTGATCTGCCTGGATTTGAAACACAGGTCTCAAGCTTGTAAGGCGAGTGCTCTAACCACTGAGCTACAGGAGCTCCACGATATTGTCCTCTTTCCCTAGAAGCGAGTGCTTAACAACCCTTGCATTTGGTGAGGAGGTAAACAGTCGTGTGGAGTAAGGAAACTTGATCAAACTTGAATCCATCCCAGGTCCTCTCGCTTGCAAGGCGAGCGTTCTAATCGCTGAGCTGCAAGACATCACCCCTTTGGTGAGCAGGGTCTCTGTGTAGGGCTCCCGATCAGTCTGACATCTTGGGACAATGAAACTCCTGAAGGCAAGGGAGCTTTCCTCTGTGGTGGACATTCAAGCGAGAGGATGAACACAACGCAGTGTAATGAGCTGGAACGATCTGTGCTGAATCCAATGGATCATGTAACAGGAATCACACACACACAGCTTGCGCTCAGAGTGGGTTTTAAGCAGCAAAAGTAATGCGCCCTTCCTTGTGACAACAACAACAAAATTACATCCTTACAGTGTCTTTTATGGGAGACGTCCCAAGGCGCTGGACAGTCGCTGCTTCAGACCTGATGAAGTGAGGATGGGGGGGGGGGGGGTAGGGGGAGTGGGGATTAGGAATTGCTGATGGGTCCATCGAAGAGCGCTGTAGAGTGCTTTTGACGGAAGGATGTCCCAAGGCACTGGACAGTGAAGGGTCAGGACCTAAACCTGGGGTGTGGGCAGGGTTGGGATGTGGGTGGGCAGAAAGGTAGGATGGCAGCTGAAGGCATGGTCAAAGAGGAGGGTCTTAGCAGCAACAACAACAAAATTACACGTACAGCGTTCTTCACATCAGGAGGACGTTCCAAGGCGCTGGACAGTCACTCACTTCAGACCTGAGCTGAGATCGGGGACCGGGAGGGTGGAGAGAAAGGAAAGGATTTGGGGTGACCGATGGGACCATCGAAGAGGAGAGTCTTGAGGCGAGACTTGAAGGAGGCCAGGGAGGGGGCAAGGCGGAGGGACTGTGGGATGAAGTTCTAGAATTTGGGAGTAGAGTGACTGAAGAAAAGTTGAGCGTTGAACAAAACAACCAGGTTCCTGACTGGCTCGGTGAGGGGGAGTGCGCAGCCTTGGATGCTGATGTTGCCAGTGACCTAGGTGTGAAGGCGCTGGCGCAAGCCAATCAGGAGGGCCTCAGTTTTGCTGACGCTCATCTGTAGAAAGTTGTCTCTCATCCCGGACTTGATGTCTGACAGGCAGTCTGTCAGGACACCAGTAGTCCTGGAATTGAGGGTGGAGGCAGAGGGATAGAATTAGGTGTCATCCGCAGTCGGTAGGAACCCGTTTGTGTGTCGATGGGTGGATCGCTTTCCGGGGATAATAATCCCTTAAAAAATAATTTGGTCACTCAATCCACGACTGTTTGTGGGTAAGCGAGGCAGCCAATTTGCACAGAGCAACGAATAGTGCCACAGGATTTTTGAGGTCCACCAGAACAGGCACAGATGGGACGCCTCATGCGAAGGATGTCCGACAGTGTACCTTGCCAACCAGCGCGGACTGCAGCATCAGTCGAGACGTGAACTGAACATTTAATTGACTGTGTATTTTGAAGCAAAATCAATTGCCCACAAACAGCTGTGGATCGAGTCAGTCGGCTGCACAGTTAGTGCGCTGTGTCAAGTCCTGACATGGGGGGGATGGTGGGGGAGTGGGGTTTGGATGGGCGTGAACCCACAACCTTCCTCCTCGGAGAGAGAGCTACCCGCTGAGCCAGGCCGAGACCAGCTGCTCTTCCACACAATGCTAACGGTCGCTGGCCTGTGAGGCTCGGGCTTCGCTGAACAAAGCTAAATTCGGGAACGCGGAGCGAGCAGCAGAGATGGCAATGCTGGTGGGTACTGTGAAGTGTTGCCCTCATTAAACTAACAGACGGTTCACTATAATCATGTGGGGCTTAACAGTTCCCATTGTCTTGCATACGCAACCAGGCCCCATTTTTCCCCCTCCCCCCCCACCAGGAGTTAAGTTTGATTTATAATGTCATAATAACAAGCGAAGCTTGGCTCCTTTTCCACCAGATGCAGCAAATAACCTTTGCCAAGCACTAGGAGGGCAGTTTGACCCCCCCCCCCCCCCCCACCACTTGGCTCTCGGCATGACTCTTTCTGTAGCGTCCTGCAGCTCAGTGATTAGAACACTCGCCTCGCAAGCGAGAGGACCCAGGTTTGATTCCAAGCAGGGAAAAAGTTTGGGCAAGTTTCCTTACTCCACATGCCTCTGTTTGCTTAGCGGTAAATTGGAACCTGGTTGTTAGTCAATTGGCGGATCACTTTCCGAGAGCAAAAATCTTTTAAGAAAAGATAATTCGCTCACTCAATCCCTGACTGTTTCTGGGGACGCTACTGTGTGCAATTGGCTGCTGCGTTTCACCAACAAATGCGGTCAATTCACTTTACAATCTATTCTGTGAAGCGCTTTGAGACATCTAGAAGATATGATAAGGCGCTATATCAACTGCAATTAGGCGCTAATGGATCCCGGGGCCGAGCCAGGGGCAGGGGAAAGAAGGTGACCAAAAGCGCAGTCGAAAATAAAGGTCTTTAGCCGAGACCTGAAAATAGGAAGAGAGGGAGCGAGGCGAAGCGAGTGCAGAATTACATTGCCATTCCTCTTCCCCATCACCTCTATAATAATAATAAAAATAATCCTTGCATTTGATATAGTGTTTTTCACATCTTATCGATGTCTCAAAGTGCTTCACACAATGTACTGTAAAGTGAATCGACTGTATATATTTGTGGGCGAAATGCGGCAGCCAATTGCACACAGCAGCGTCCCCACAAACAGTCGTGGATTGAAATGACCAATTTTTATTATTGTGTTTTTTTTTGGGACGAATTATTATTAGGCATGCGTGTGAGTGGAGTAAGGAAACTTGCCCAGGGTTTCGCTCTGATCAGCCTGAAATCGAACACAGGTCGACCAGTCACTGACCAGCCACAATCAGCTTAATCTCACCCAGGCTTTAATAATATATAATAATAATCATTGAACTTGATGTAGCGCTTTTCACATCTTATCGACGTCTCAAAGCACTTCACAGAATATTCCGTAAAGTGTATATTTGTGGGCGAAACACGGCAACCAATTGTGGAGGCCGCGTCCCCACACGAACAGTCATGGATGGAAAATGAACAATCTTTTTATTGTTGTTTTAGCTTTCACCTGCTAATACACTTTTACATCTTTGCCTGGTATATCAATAATTCACACATGTACAGATGGCTACTGGAGCCTCTCGCTCAAGATGGCCTCTTGGGGGATTAAACTAAATCCTTCGACTGCAAAGCAAAATAGCATTGGCCTCTGTGCAGGCAAAATAAAATCTGTCACTCGGTTCATGATACTCGTGGGGACGTCACTAGGCACAACCTGGCTTCCACATCCGCCCACAAAACACACAGTCACCAACCCTTTACAGTACATACCGTGAAGCTCTTTGTGACCTCTTACCTCGGGACTCGGAATCCTGTAGCTCCTTGGTTGGAGCATTCACTCACTTTGCAAGCAAGAGACCTACCTAGGGTTCAATTCTAGGTAGGTCAGGGTGAAACTCTGAGCAAGTTTCCTTACTCCACACGCACGCACGCACGCACGCACGCACACACACGCACGCCTGATAATAATCCCTCGATAAAACAATTGGTTGCTGCGTTTTTCCCACAAATCAATCCACAAATCAATTCACTTTACAGTATATTCTGTGAAGCGCTTTGAGACGTCTAGAAGATGTGGAAGGAACTATATCAAATGCCAGGATTATTATTATCTTCCCCACGTGAAAGGCACTGTGTCAAAGATAAGGATTAGAATTATTATTCCAAATTCCCCTAACAATAATAATTATTTATTTCAGATCAAATGCAAATAAATTTTGACGGTTTGTTGGTGTGAGTCTGTGTGGATCGCTGGTATTCATATATATACAGGTTTTGTGTGCGACTGATAATCGAGGTGTATATGGTCAGTAATAATTATAATAATCCTTGCATTTGATACAGGGCTTTTCACATCTTCTAGATGTCTCAAAGTGCTTCACAGAATATGCTGTAAAGTGAATTGACTATACAGTATATTTGTGGGTGAAACGCAGCAGCCAATTGTGCGCAGCAGTGTCCCCACAAAACAGTCGTAGATTGAAATGACCAATTTTTATTGTTGTGGTTTTTCTGGAGGGATTATTATTAGATGTATAGAGTAAGGAAACTTGCCTTAGATTTCGCCCTAATCTGCCTGGATTCGAACACAGGTCTCACGTTTGTAAGGCGAGTGCTCTAACCACTGAGCTACAGGAGCTCCACAATGAATGTGTGTGTTGATGTATACAGTGAGTGTTATTTCTGTGTATGTGTACTGTATGCAGTGTGTGGGTGTATACATTGAGTGTGTGTGTGTAAGTACTGTGTAGCCCAGTGATACTCAAGAATGACCAGTGCTAGCTGTAAATTCGCTGGCTGTTATACTTCAGTGTGTTATATTTCAGATGAACATCAGAATTGTGTTATGGCGAGGATCTGACAGGTGCTTTGAAGCGTGTGAAACCACTTTGTTTGTTCAAATCTTTACTTTGGGAGTACTCCCCCTGCTGTTCCGTGAATTTTTTTTACCCCGAAAAACAAAATTTATTGGCTGTGACAAGCTATCAACAAATGGCTTTTAAAAGGTTCACAGGCATTTTGCCGTGCGGAGAGAGATAGAGAGAGGCCGGTGAAATTTACTAGTGCGTTAAATAAATAATCCTTACGTTTGAAAGCGCTTTTCATATCACATTGGGAGCACATCCCAAAGTGTTTCACCAGGATAATAATAGGATAATAATAATAATCATCCTTGCATTTGACATATATATAGCTGAGTGGTTAGAGCAGTCGCCTTACAAGACCTGTGTTTAAATCCAGGCAGGTCAGGAAGAAACTTTGGGCAAGTTTCCTTACTCCACGCTAACGCATAATATTAATCCCTCCAAAACAAACACAATGATAAAATTGGTCATTTCAATCCACAACTGTTTTGGGGACGCTACTGTGCACAACTGGCTGCCACGTTTGCCCACAAATATTCAGTCAATTCACTTTACAGTATATTCTATGAAGCGCTTTGAGACGTCTTGAAGACGCGGTTGTTAGTCAATTGGTGGATCACTTTCCGGGGAGTAATGATCCCTTCAAAAATATATATATATAAACAATCTGGTAATTTCAATCCACAACTGTCTGTGGGGACACTGCTGTGTGCAATTCACTGCCGTGTTTCACCCACAATTATACATATCTTCGAGACGCCTCATAGCCCTTCATAGAATATATTGTAAAGTGGAGTGGCTGCATACTTGTGGGTGAAACACAGCAGTGTCCCCAGTGTAAGGGGCTGTTTCAAATAAATTTCAAATAAAATGATTACTGTTGATGTTTATAATAATCCTCGCATTTGATCCAGTGCATTTTGATTTTTGGGAGCTCATCTCAAGGAGATTCATGAGTATTGTGTTCTGGTGTGTCGTGGTTTGTTGTAGTGTGTTGTCGTTTGGTGTGTTGCGACACAGCTGTGCGCAGTTGGCTGCCGCGTTTCGCCCACAAATACACAGTCAATTCACTTTACAATTCAGTACATTCTGCGAAGCGCTAGAAGACGTGAAAAGCGCTATATCAAATTCACGGATTATTATTATTATGGTTGTGTGTTGTAGTGTGTTACAGTGTATCATGTTGTGGTGCGTTGTGGTGTGGTATGGTGTGTTGTAGTGTGTTGCAACGTGACGACTTGTAGTGTGTTGTAGTGTATTCTGTTGCCTTGTGTTGTACTGTAGAGTGTTATGCTGTAGTGTGTTGTGTTGTAGAGTGGTATGTTGTGGTGTATTCTGTTGTAGTGGAAGAACTCCCTCCCTCACTCCCTTCGCCGTGCCCCCTCTGTTCCTATTTTCAGGTTTTGGCTAAAGACCTTGCTTATTGACGGCGCTTTCGGTCGCCTTCTTCCCCCTCCACCTGGCACGGCCCCGGATAGTTTATTGGGAAGCGCTCTGAGACACCGTTCGGCATGGAGTGAGGCCGCTGTATAAATTCAAGTTGTTGTTGTGCTTGTTGCTGGTTGTGAGTTGTGTTGTGCTATAGTGTGTTGTGCTATAGTGTGTTGTGCTGTAGTGTGTTGTAGTGTGGTTTCTCTGTCAATGGTTTCTGTTCCAGCCTCGCACTGTCCTGTGCGGTGTTCCTTAGGGCTCTGTACTCGGTCCCCTGCTCTCCAACCTCTACATGCTCCCCCTTGGTGAACATGGGGTAAACTTCCAAATGTACGCAGATGACACCCGACTCTACCTCTCTGCCTCTACCCTCAACTGCAGGACCACTGCTGTCCTGACAGACTGCCTGTATCAAGTCCTGGATGAGAGACAACTTTCTAGGAGCTTTGGAACTCCATCCCAGAATCCCTTCGCCTTGTTCCCTCTCTCGCCTCCACCAAGACTGATCTCAAGACCCTCTTCTTCAATCATGCCTTCAGTCGCCCTCCTACCTTTCTGCCCACCCCACCCCACTCCACCTCCTAATGCTCAGTACCTTACCCCTGACTGTTCAGAGCCTTGGGACGTCCTCCTGATGTGAAAAGCGCTCTACAAATATAATTTTGCTGCTGCTGTTGTTGTGTGATGTGGTGCGTTTTGTTGTTACTGCCCAGCGTCAGAAACGGATGCTATTTTTAACCTCAATCTGTGCTGTGCATTTGTATTCCCTTCATACCTCACATTGCCTGTGTTTGCTGTAACAGCTTGTGCTAGTATTGATAGAATCATAGAATCTTACGGCACAAAAGGAGGCCATTCATCACATCGAGTCTGTGCCGACTCGTTGAAAAGAGCAACTCAATCCCACTCCCCAGCTCTCTCACCAAAACCGCACAAACCCATACTCCCCAAATAAACGTCTATCACTCTTTTAAAAGTTGTTATCGAATCGGCCCCTCACTACCTTTTCAGGCAATGCATTCCTGATTCGAACAACGCGCTGAGTGAAAATATTTCTCCCCTCTGTTTCTTTTAGAAACGGCGCTCTCCGAATCTCTACAACTCTCCGCCTAAATCCCTCCGTCTTGCCCCCTCTGTGTCCATCTTCAGATCACACCTTCAGCCACCGTCCCCCTCTCCCCAGCTCAGAGTCAGGCCCCGCCGTTATCATTGATCATAATAATATTCCTTGCATTCGATGTAACATCTTATCACATCAATGAGACATCTTACAGTCACAGAATAGGTTGTAAATTAGACTGACTATTCAGCGCTCTGTGTCTCTACCTGGCCTGATGGGCACTGTGTAAAATCAAGTTGTTGTTGTTGTTGTGGAGCTGCTGTAGCTCAGTGGTTAGAGCACTTGGCTTACAAGCGTGAGACCTGTGTTTGAATCCAAGAAGATCAGGACCAAATCTTGGGCACGTTTCCTTAGCCCACATGCTTAATAATAATCCTTCCAAAAACAAACAATAATAAAATTGGTAATTTCAAACCATGACAGTTTGTAGGACGCTGCTGTGCACAATTGGCTGCTGTATTTCACCTACAAGTATACAGTCAATTCACTTTGCAGTATATTCTGTGAAGCGCTTTGAGATGTTGAGAAGAACTAAAAAGCGTTATATTAAATGCAAGGATTATTATTATGCCTAATGATCCCTATTAGGTAAACAGAATGTGTCCCTCCAGGGGAGAGAGAGAGAGAGAGAGAGAGAGCGCATTCTATCCTAACAATCTCTCTCTGGGGTTTCCATGAGTGGGTGGGATGTGGGGAATTCTCATTTGGGTTTAGAGACTCTTAAGTAATGGTGACGGGTTTTCGTGTATGTCAGAGACACGGCTCGGCAAAAAAAAACTGCCCCATTCTATAGAAATATACAAGCAAAATAATCCATATCAGTTGAGATCACATGAGTTCTCGCTCTCTCACTCACTCTCTCTCACTTTCTTCCACAAATACACGCAAACATTCTTTACAATACGTGTACAATATATTCAGAGGTTTCAAAATTCCCAGCGGTTCCAGTGATCTATATATTTTTTGTTCAGCGCAAACACAAAACTGTGGCTTTCAAAGAGCTTCACTGTGGGAAGCGAGATCCTCACACAATGGGGTCCAAGATGATATTTTATTCTGTCACCATCTCCGTCGCTTCTCTCTCCTCAAGAGTCCTGCTGATATCTGTGAGAGCCTTCCCTCCCCGCAGATCCGCTCCTTATCGCTCTACACTGCACGCTTTATACAGAAATTTATCTTTTGTTAACCTTTGGCAGTCTGTGCGTGATTCTGTGTGTGTTATGTCGAATGCTCTCTCAGCTCCGAGTTTGAAGATCACAAATAACAATAATAATCCTTGCATTTGATATAGCACTTGTCACATCTTATCGACGTCTCAAAGCGCTTTGCAGAGTTTACTGTAAAGTTAATTGACTGTATAGTTATGGGCGAAACGGGGCAGCAAATTGCACACAGCAGCGTCCCCATAAACAGTCGTGGATTGATAAGTTTTATTATTGTGTTTTTTTGTGGGGGATTATTATTAGACGCGTGTGTGTGTGTGTGGAGTAAGGAAACTTGCCCAAGGTTTGGCCCTGACCTGCATGGATTTGAACACAGGTCTCACGCTTGTCAGGTGAGTGCTCTAACCCCTGAGCTACAGGAACTACAGGTTTCACCCTGACTGGGAATCGAACCCGAGTCCTCGAGGTGAAAGGGCTCACCATTAGGCTACAGGTCTCAAAATTGGCTGCTGTGTGTGCGTCTACAAAACACACAATTGCCCCACTTTACAGTCAAACGCTGTGAAGAGCTTTGAGACGTCCCCCCTGGTGAGCATCAGGCTGTGTGTTTGTTTCCATGACAATAGGAACATGGCACAGAGGAAATTAAGAGGCAGGTGTAAGGGGAGCTGGGTGATGGGAGCCACAGCACACTGATAGATAGAGACATTTCTCGCCTTCCTGAGCACTTGTCCTAGACAGAAATGATAGCCAAGGAGGTTTGATTGATGATTGGAGCTGCCAACCTTGCTAAAGAGGTATGTGTTCTACTCAGTTGAGTTCCTCAAGAAATGTGACGCCTCAAATAGTTCCAAAGATCTACTAGCGATATCTCTATTGCCTTCACTTTAACCCCCATCCCACCACCACATCTCTCCTCTCCTCCCTTGCTTCACCTCGCCTTCCCCTCCCTCTTCCCCTCTCCCCATACTCCATCTCTCCACCCCTCCCACACTCTTCACTCCACCCCTCCCTCAAACTTGGTCATGATCTCAATCCACGACTGTTTGTGGGGACGCTGCTGTGTGCAATTGGCTGCTACATTTCACCCACAAATACACAGTCAATTCACTTTACAGTATATTCTGTGAAGCGCTTTGAGACACAGCCAGAAGATGTGAAAAGCGTTATATCAAATGCAAGGATTATTATTATTATTGTCTCAACTCAGTGTCAACAACAAAAACAACACCAAATTGCATTAATATACAGTGTCTTTAACACTTTAACACTTAAAGTACGTCACTGGGTAGTAGTAATAATAATAATAATCGTTGCATTTGATGCAGCATTTTTGAAATGTTTCAAAGCACTTCACAGAATCTACCATAAAGCGAATCCACTGTATATATTTTGTGGGTGAACGCGGCCGCCAATTGCGCACAGCAGCTTCCCCACCAACAGTGGTGGATTGAAATTACCAATTTACTATTATTTTTTGCCCTTGAGGAATTATTATCAGGCGTGCGTGTGGAATAAGGAAACTTGCATAAACTGACCTGTCTGGAATCAAACCCATGTCTCTCGCTTGCGAAGCGAGTGTTCCTCTAACCACTGAGCTACAGGATTCTACGCCCGATGATCTAGACCTGGCCACCAATCTCCTTGATAAAACCGGCCACGCTCTTCACCTGCTGTCCCCCTGTGAACCTCCCCGCCCTCTCCGTTCAGCAGACTCCGGCCTATTCCTTGTTCCCCGCCCGAGCCGTCCTATCATCGGCAGACAGGCGTTTTACCTTTCTGCTCCCACACTCTGGAACTCAATCCCATAGTCCCTTCACCTCACTTCCTCCCTCTCCTCCTTCAAGGCCGGTCTCAAGAATCTCCTCTTCGGCCATGCCTTCTGCTGCCCTCTCAACTCTCTCCCTCCCCTCCTAACTCTCTCCCTCCACATCCTAACTCTCTCCCTCTCCCTTCTAACAATCTCCCTGCCCTCCGCCCTACCCTGCCCCTCTCCTTTGCTCAGGTCCCGACCTGACTGTTTTGTGCCTCGGGATGTTTCCCGATGTGAAGGGCGCTCTATAAATGTAAGTCTGTTGTTGTTATTGTTGTTCACAGTTGTACATGGGATGTTGCCGTGTGGAAATTGCCAGCTGGCTTTGCCTACAAAATACAGTGACCGCGCTTCTCAGGTAAACTGTCTGATACAGCAGCGTCCCACAAACAGTGGTGGATTGAAGTCACTGAATTGTTGTGTGGTGAGCGGATTGACTCGTGAGGACGGGAGTCTCTCTGCCCTGCGAGAGGAGCTGTTGTGCTACACTGAGCGGCTTATGTTCTTTGGCTCACGTATCTCCTAAAATGCCAACCCGCAGCGAGCCTCTGCTCACAACTCTCCACAGATCCACCACAATCCACTTCACTCCGCTCCACAACAGTCCACTCTGCTGCAGTCTGATTATTCCTCACTTTAGTGGGAAACACAAACCTTTTTTAAAGACAGTAATTTCCTCTCTGCACACTCCTGAAGCCTGAAAAATAAGGAGCTGAGTTTGAAGACTAGACCCAACAAGATCAATAACGTTCATCTGATTCCCTCCCTCCCTCCCCTCGTTTTTGAATCCTTTCATGTCCTCACGCCTCCCTAGATGAATAGTCGATTCACTTTACATTCTTCTGTGAATGTAATTCTGTGTATTCTGTGAAGCGCTTTGAAACATCTAGAAGATGTGAAAAGCCCTTTATCAACTGCAAAGATTATTATTATTACATTCTGATCTGAGTATCCCTCGCTCCACCTCTCGCTGCCTCTACTCGGCTGACTCTGGTGTCCTGTTTGTCCCTCATCCCCTCTGCTCCACCATCGGCGGCCGTGCCTTCAGCCACTACACCCCCAAAAACTCTAGAACACTGTCCCTCGATCCCTCTGCCTTGCCCCCTTCCTCCTCCATCTTCAGGTTGTGCTTGGAAGAACTTCTTCTCCTCCCCCCCCATCCCCCTCCCCCCCACTGCCCTGAGTAGTGTGAGTAGTGCTGTGTGAAGTTGTTGTTGTTGTTACCACCATCAGTGGCCACTAATGACTGAAACTCCAGGACTCACTGCAAGCAATGGGAAGCCAGCCGATTTCAAAAGATTTCGAGATATTGCACCCAACATGAAAGGAACTCATCCAGTGTTTTGTCTTTCGAATACAGGCAAGTTTCCTTACTCCACACACACATGTGCCTAATAATAATCCGTCCAAAACATAATAATAAAATTGATAATTTCAATCCACTGTTTGTGGGGACACTGCTGTGCACAATTGGCTGCCGCATTTTGCCCACAAATATACAGTCAATTCACTTTACAATATATTCCGTGAAGCACTTTGAGACATCTAGAAGATGTGAAAAGCACTTATATCAAATGCAAGGATTATTATTATTATTATTATTATCATCAATGTGAACTGTTCTCTGTGGGCTGGATCCTTGGACTTAGTGATTTGGAAGAAATTACAAATAATTGGAGCAGGCATCCATCCCTACCACTGGGCCTCTGTTTGAGTAAGCACTGTGGAGTCCTGTAGCTCAGTGGTCAGAGTGCTCGCCTCGCAAGTGAGGGGACCTGGGTTCCATTCCCAGGCAGGCAAGTTTTCTTACTCCTCACACCTCTGTTTACCTGCAGTCAGTAACAACCTGTTTGTTAGTCAATTGGCGGATCTCTTTTCCTGGTATTATAATAATAATAATAATAATCCTTGTATTTGATATAGAGCTTTTCACATCTTATCGATGTCTCAAAGCGCTTCACAGAATATACTGTAAAGTGAATTGACTGGATATTGGTGGGTGAAATGGGGCAACCGATTGCGTACAGCAGGGTCCCCACAAACAGTCGTGGATTGAAATGACCAATTTTTATTATTGTGTTTTTTTTTGGAGGGATTATTATTAGGCGCGTGTGTGTGTGTGGAGTAAGGAAACTTTCCCAAGGTTTCGCCCTAACCTGCCTGGATTGGAATCACGAGTCTCACGCTTGTAAGGCGAGTGCTCTAACCACTGAGCTACACCAGCTCATAATAATCCATCCCCTAAAAGATACAGTCACTCAATCCCACAATTGTTTGTGGGACACTGCTGTGCACAATTGGCTGCTGCATTTTGCCCTTTGAGATGTCTCGACGATGTGATAAGGCGCTGTATCAAATGCAAGGATTATTATTATTATTACGATGATGAGAGTTTAATGAGAGTTTGGAACCTTTTATCTCAGAGGCGAAAGCGCTGTTGAATGAGCCAAGGCTAACATCTGGCGAGAGGGTGGAGCGATGATGGCACGAGGCTTTCTTGGGGGAACTGACTCATTTTCCCCCTACGCCCCACACCCCCACTCCCACCCCACCCCTCCCCTCCACTCCACACACGCACACGCCAGCCCACCTCCCCTGGGTGGAATTGGGAGAAGGCGGTCGTGAATATGTTTGATGTCAAGTCTCATTTAAGAGAATAAGGAAATGAGGATATTAAACGTCTTCCAACTGGTGATGACTCGGCCTGGGATTCGGTCTCTAACACCTGGAACAGATGTGCCTTGACTTTCATCTCCTTCTGCCGAGTCTCTCAAAGTATGTTTATTTCATGAGATAAATTAAGAAAGCAAATTTGCAGGCCGTATGTCCAAAGGACCTCTGAGGCCACATTTCAAAGGCACGATACAACAATAACAGCAACATAATTACCCTTGTAGTGCTTTTCACGTCAGGAGGACGTCCCAAGGAGCTGTACAGTTACTGCTTCAGACCCGAGCTGAGGACAGGGGAGGGAAGGGAGGGATTAGGAGTTGCCGATGGGTCCATCGAAGAAGAGAGTCTTGAGGCGAGATTTGAAGGAGGCCAGGAAGGGGGCGAGGCAGAGGGACTGCGGCATGGAGTTCCAGAGATTGGGAGCAGAGTGGCTGAAGGCTCGCCCGCTAATGGTGGGGCTGGTGGGTCGGCGGAAGTGGAGCAGGCCAGAGCCTGCTGAGCGGAGAGGGTGGGCAGATTGGTAAGGAGATAGGAGGTCACAGATGTAGGATGGGGCGAGGTTTTGGAGGGCTTTAAATGCAAGAACCAGGATCTTGATCAGGGTCAGGCATTTATGGCACAAATTCCAGACAGATCAGGTCAGGGCGAAACCTTGGGCAAGTTTCCTTACTCCACACACGCGCACACACACGCGCACACGCACGCACGCATGCACCCACACACGCACACACACACACGCACGCACGCACGCACACACGCACACGCGCGCGCGCACACACACATACACACACACATGCCTGATAATAATTCCTAAAAAAAAACAATAATAAATTTGGTCACTTCGATCCACGGCTGTTTGTGGGGACGCAGCTGTACGCAATTGGCTGCTACTTTTCGCTTACAAAAATATACTGTACAGTGAATTCACTTTGAGACATCTAGAAGATGTGAAAAAGCACTGTATCAAATGTGAGTATTATTATTACTTATTTTTATTATTATTTACAAGGATAATGGTGTATTAAACTATTGTAATAGAGCTCTCTGGGATGTTAGGATATTGGTGAACACGCTAATTCTCAATGCTGAACTCCTTCAGCTAAGTGCTAGAATTATTGGAGCATTTCATCATGAAACAATCTTAAACCCATTTGATCTCTTTAATCTGTCATTTACTAGTCAGCCCCAGACTGCACTAAAGGTTCCAGGGATATCAGTGTTTGCTTAGCGGAGATGGATCTCCTGTTAATCAGTGGTTAGAGCACCGCCTTACAAGTGTGAGACCTGTGTTCGAATCAAGGCGGATCAGAGCGAAACCTGGGGCAAGCTTCCTTACTCCACACACCTAATAATAATCCCTCTAAACAAAATCACTAATAAAAAAAACACAAAATACTACAGATGCTGGGAATCTGAAACAAAAACAGAAGTTGCTGGGGAAACTCAGCAGGTCAGGCAGCATCCAGGGAGAAAGGAAAAAGAGTCAACGTTTCGGGTCTATAACCCTTCGTCAGGACTGGGGCTTGTTTGGAGGGAGAGGTTTCTCAAAGACGTTAAAGGGGGAGATTTGCCTTCCATGTCCTGCCTCTCCCACTTTAACGTCTTTAAGAAACATCTCCCTCCAAACAAGCCCCAGTCCTGACGAAGGGTTATAGACCAAAAACGTTAACTCTTTTTCCTTTCTCCATGGATGCTGTTTGACCTGCTGAGTTTCCCCAGCAACTTTTGTTTTAGTTTAACCTTAATAAAAGTTGGTCATTTCAATCCACGACTGTTTGTGGGGATGATGCTGTGCGCAATTGGCTGTTCCGTTTCGCCCACAAATATGCAGTCAATTTACTTTACAGTATATTCCATGAAGCACTTTGAGACATCTAGAAGAAGTGAAAAGCGCTGTAGCAAATACAACGATTATTATAATTATTATGAAGTAGAGGATTCCTGCAGGGACATGGTTAGAGTAAATGAGAGGACCTGGGTTTGATTCCCCAGGCAGGGTGAAACCTTACTTAAAACAAAAACAGAAGTCACTATGTACACTCAGCAGGTCAAGCAGCATCTATGGAGAAAGGAAAAGTGAGTCAATGTTTCAGGTCCACGACCCTTCATCAGAATTGGTGTATATTCCATGCCTTTGTCACCTTTCGGCTAGACTATTCAAATGCCCTCGCCGATCTTGTTGTGAAACAAAAGGTGGGAGGATTGCAACAAAACTGGAAAGAAGAGGTGTTAATAACGTTAAAACAAAGTGGGTGAAATTGACAAAGAATAGGCAGATCAGATGGTCACAGAAGACAGGGGAGGTGAGTTGTTTTGGCCTGAAATTGCTGAAATCAATATTAAGGCCAGAGGGCTGTAAGGTCCTTAGCAGATGATAAGGTGCTGTTCCTCGAGCTTACGCTGCAGTTCGTTGGAACAGAGTAGAAGACCATGGATGGAGAGGTCAGAGTGCGAGTGGGAAGGAGAGTTAAAATGGCAAAAAGCCAGTAAGTCAGGGTTATATTTCTGGACAGAACGGAGATGTTTGGTAAATTGATCACCCAATCTGCGTTTGGTCCTCCCAATGTAGTACATGGACTCTGGTTTCCTTACTCCACGCATGCGCCTAATAATAATCCGTCCAAAAAAAACCACAATAATAAAAATTGGTCATTTCAATCCATGACTGTTTGTGGGGACACTGCTGTGCGCAACTGGCTGCCATGTTTGGCCCACAAATATACAGTCAATTCACTTTACAGTATATTCTGTGAAGTGCTTTCAGACGTCAATAAGATGATGAAAAACCCTGTATCAAAATGCAAGAATTATTATTATTACATCTGCTGGTAATTGTTGAAGGTGAAGTTGTTCAATGTCAGAACAAGTCCAGGTGGAGGAGGATGGTGGGCGATGGAGACTGGCTGTGTCGCTGTTACAGGTAGAACCGGAGAGCCTGCAGACCATCCTTGTGGGGGATGGAGCTGTATATGCTCCCTCTTGAGGATGTCATCTGCAGACATGGCGCACACGTGTATCCAGATGACACCCAACTCTATTTCTCCACTTCATTTTGCGACCCCCAGTCCCCTGATGTTCTGTCAGCCTGCCTGTCAGACATCAGGAGCTCGATGAGCGCAAATTTCTTGCAGCTGAATGTTGACAAGACGGAGGCCATACTCCTTGGCTCTCGTCAATGTCTCCATTTGCATGACTCTCACCTCCTCCACCTTCCCGGTCGCCCCCTGAAACTCGTCGAACCTGTGCGCAACATTGACATCAGGTTTGACCCCCAACTGTCCTTCATCCCCCACATCCAGTCCCTCAACAACACTGCCTTCTTCCACCTTCGACGGATTGCCTGTCTTCGGCAATACCTCACACCAAAAGCCACTGAAACCCTGATCCATGCCTTTGTCACCTCTTGGCTGGACTATTCTAATGCCCTGCTTGCTAGTCTCCCCTCCTCCACAATGCACAGAGTCCAGCTCATTCAGAACTCTGCTGCCCGCGTTCTTACCTTCACCAAACTTCGCTCCCCCATTACCCCAGTCGTTGCCAGACTTCGCTGGCTCCCTGTCCCAGAGAGGATTGACTTCAAAATCCTCGCTCGTTTTCAAATCGCTCCACTCCTCTGCACCACCCTACCTCTCTGACCTCCTCTCTCCTCAAACCAGCACCTGTTTCCTTCGCTCCACAGGGTCTGGCCTCCTCCATGTTCCCCGAATCCTCCACTCCACCCTCGGCGGCTGTGCCTTCAGCCATTATGCCCCGAGGCTCTGGAACTCCCTTCCTCACTACTTTCGCCTCACCCCCTCTTTTCTCAGCTTCAGGACCCAGCTGAAGACCTTTCTCTTCGACCGCGCCTTTGGTCACCTCCCTGCCCCTGGCTCGGTCCCAGGATCCGCTATTGTGAAGCGCTCTGAAACGCCGTCCCACACGGAGGGCGCTATATAAATCAAAGTTGTTGTGTTTTTCATATAGAGACTGAATGTCCATTGTGAATGGGAGGAGTTCAGGACCGAGGAATCTGAAGTTATTGAAGTGGTGGAGGCGTTGGAAGCATCACGGATATAGGTCTGTAGGGTTTGGAGAGGAGGGGCAAGAATGGAGTCCAGGTATGAGGAGATCAGTTCGGTGGGGTGGGAATAGGCTGAGACAATAGGTCTCCCTGGACATTCCTGTTTGTGGATCTTGGGGTGGAGGTATAGGCAGGCAGTGTCTTGAGACCAACCTTGAAGGAGGCGAGGAGGGAGTGAGGCGAAGGGATTGTGGGATGGAGTTCCAGAGTATGGGGGCAGAGAGGCTGAAAGCCCATCTACCAATAGTAGGGCGGGTCGGGCGGGGTTCATGGAGCGGACCAGAGCCCACTGATCGGAGGGTGTGGGGAGGTTCATAGGGGGACAGCAAGTCAGAGAGGTGGGGGGGCAACGTCATGAATGGCCTTGAAGGTGAGGATGAGGATCCTCTGGGGGATGGAGAGCCAATGGAGCCGGGCGAGGGTGGGTGTGATGTGGTCATGGAGCTTGGGGCAGGTGAGGACACAAGCTGCAGAGTTCTGGATGATCTGCAGCTTGTGAAGGGAAGAACCAGGAAGGCTGACAAGGAGGGAATTTCCATAGTCGAGCCTTGATGTGATGAATGTGTGGAGTGCAATGCAGCAAGTTCAGAGGGAGAGAGATTTGAGTGGGAGAGTGGGGTTGAGAAACAGACACGGCCAATGTCATACTGGCAGTTCTCAATGAACAGGTCATGGGAGGGTGGGCGGCCTGGCAGTGGGGTCCAAGTGGACTTGTGGAGGCAGGAGATGGAATCCTTACTTAAGTTTCCTAACTCCACACGCTTCTGTTTACCAGCAGTAAGTCGGAACCCATTTGTTGGTTGACTCATTGATCATTTACTGGGCGTAATATTTATTCCCTTAAAAAAAGGGGGCAACCAATCTACATTTGTTTAAGGCAGTGGTTCCCAACCTTTTTTTGCTGTGACCTAAATTAGCCACCAATTGGTCCTCCTGACCTTTAGGGGGAGACATCGTGACTGAAGCAAAGCTAAGCCAAGACGACATCTCCAATCCTTTTTGTGGACTCAGTGCAAATTGTAAGTACGGTCTGTCATACAAATTGGTCGGCGGTATCGCCTCAGGCACTTTTCAGCATTAAAAAAGCATTTTCAGCATTAAAAAAATAAAAAATACTGATGACCCTTCGCAACCCTACTGAGGACCCCTGTGACCCTGATTTGGGTCAGTACTTCCTGGTCTCTGTCTGTGATTGTCCTACACATTCTCCGTGCACATCCCTTCCTACATCAACAAAACTACATTGATAGAGCGTCTTTCACATTGGGAGGACATCCCAAGGCGCTGAACAGTCAGGTCAGAACCTGAGCAAGAGAGAGGGGCAGGGCAGCGGGGAGGGGTTTGAAACTTAGGAGGTGAGGCAGAGAGTTGGGAGGGGATGGTGAGAGTTGGGAGGGGAGGGAGAGAATTAGGAGGGCAGTAGAAGGCCCTGATGTATCTTGGAGCAATTGCCCCACTTACAAGCTTTGGCCTTTTCACTGTCTTATTTGCACTGTGGTAGTTTGAGGTATATATAAAAAATAACAGCTGTTATGAGACATTCAGTTGTGGGACATAATAGGAGTAAAACTCATATTATTCGACAAGAGAATAATGATAATATTAAATCATTTGGTATAGTGCTTTGATAGCCTTACATTGGATATAGCATTCATCATTTCTTCTAGATGTCTCAAAGCACTTCACAGAATATACTTTAAAGTGAATTGACTGTGTATTTGTGGGTGAAACGCGGCAGCCAATTGCGCACAGCAAACAGTCGTCGATTGAAATGACCAATTTATTATTCCTCTTTCCCAGTCATCTAGGTGGCAATCTCCCCCAATAAAATTGATTGCTCACTTCATGGCTGTTTGTGGGACATTGCTGTTTAGCAAACAGGCTTATGCATTTGTCCACAAAACACACAGTCATTACATTTTACAGAACATCCTAATCCCCAGATCAGAGTGTCAGACATCAGTATCAGTTTAAATGTAAATTGTTTCTCCTTTCCGTGGGACTGTTTCACAACGAGAGAGAAGAATGCTTGGGAACATTGGTTTGGACTGGATTCAAACCCAGGTCTTGTGGGAACAAGAGTAGACTGTAATCCCATTTAGTTCCCAATTACATTGACACTCCAATAAATTACACTTCATTCCCCAAACCCTGGAATTATTGACTCACAAGCAGTGTTTTAGAACAATTGATTTTACTCCCACTTGTACTGGCCTCATGCTGATAGCCCAATAGAGCGCTTGCTTGGCAAATGAGAGGACCTGGGCTTGAATCGCAGGCAGGCCGAAACATTGGGCAAGTTTCCTGACTCCACACGCCTCTGTTTACCCGGCAGTAAGTAGGTACCCAGTTGCTAGCCAATTGGCGGATCACTTTTCCATTGTGGGGTAATAACCCCTAAACAAAATAGACATGATAATTTGATCACTCAATCAATCCATGACTGTTTGTGGGGCAGTGTTGTGCACAATTGGCTGCCATGTTTCACCCACAAATATACACTTTACGGTATATTGTGTGAAGAAGTGATAACAATAATAATAATCCCTGCATTTGATATCGCGCTTTTCACATCTTATCGACGTCTCAAAGCGCTTCACAGAATATGCCTTAAAGTGAATTGACTGTATATTTGTGGGCGAAATGTGGCAGCCAATTGCGCACAGCAGCGTCCGTACAAACAGTCGTGGATTGAAATGACCAATTTTTTATTATTGTGGTTTTTTTTGACGGATTATTAATAGGCGAGTGTGTGTGTGTGGAGTAAGGAAACTTACCCAAGGTTTCACCCTGACCTGCCTGGATTCGAAAACAGGTCTCACGCTTTTAAGGCAAGTGCTCTAAACACTGAGCCAAAGGTGTAATCAAATGCAAGGATTATTTGATTATTATTATTATTTGACTAATTGATTTTAAATAGCTAGCAAATGAGCAAATGGGGAGGTTGGGAGATTTTTCTTTAACAGAGTGGTTAGGATGTGGAATGTCCTGCTGGGAAAAGTGGTTAATTCATATTAGCTTTCAAAAGGAAACCATATAGATAACTGAATCTAAAATATAGCTCTTTCAGCACAGACCCAATTTGACGAATGGCTTTCTTCTGTGGAGTCCTGCAGCTCAGTAGTTAGAGCACTCGCCTTACGAGCATGAGACCTGTGCTCGAATCCAGGCAGGTCAGGGCGAAACCTTGTGTAAATTTCCTTACTCCACACACACACACACATGCGCCTAATAATAATCCCTCCAACAAAAACACAATATTAAAAAATTAGTAATTTTCAATCCACAACTGTTTGTAGGAACACTGCTAATCATCAACACTGGCAGCCGCGTTTCGCCCACAAATATACAGTCAAATCACTTTACAGTGTATCCCGTGAAGCGCTTTGAGATGTCTAGAAGACTTGAAAAGCACTATACCAAATGCAAGGGTTATTATTATTAAGCATTCAGCAAAGGGAAGCAGACAGTCGCACAGCATGTAGAGGTGGGGGGAGTCGGGGTGGGTGTGTGTGTGTGGAGGGGGGAGATTATTCATCAACTAATCGCTGAATAAAAGGTAATGTTATAAATTAGCAGTAAGGACCCTGGGAGTCAAAGCCTTGAACAGATTTCATTTTGGTTGGAGGAGAAGAGGCGGATTTGCAAATAACTCGTCGCAAGGTCAAACCTAGAGTTAAACAAGTGGCTTCTGTTGCCAATAGCAACACAACCTCCCTCCTGTACTTCTGCATCTTTGTCTTACTCTTGATGTTGAAACAACTGGGACCCAGGCACAAAGCAGGCGTTTGGAGCGCAGTGGAGTTCCTGTAGCTCAGTGATTAGAGCACTCAACTTACAAACGTGTTACCTGTGTTTTGAATCCAGGCAGATCAGGGCGAAACCTTGGGCCAGTTTCCATACTCCACACACACACACACGCCTAATAATAATCCATCCAAAAATAACACAATAATAAAATTGGTCATTTCAATCCACGATTGTTTGTAGGAAAGCTGCTGTGTGCAATTGGCTGCCGCGTTTTGCCCACAAGTATACACAATAGTCAATCCATTTTACGGTATACTCTGTGAAGCGCTTTGAGACGTCTAGAAGATATGAAAAGCGCTATATCAAATGCAGGGGTTATTATTATTATTATGTATGCGAATTAAGAGCTCCGTAACGCTACTTTGCATGGCGTTACATACTAATAATAATCCTTGCTTTTTGATATAGCGCTTTTCACATATTATCAATGGCTCATCAATGAATTGACTGTATATTTGTTACAGCGCATGTGTAAGTACAAATTTATTAAGGGGAGGGAAACGTCGGAGTTAATGGATCTCTCTCCTTGAAGACCATTCCCCAAACAAGCTGGTGTTTACTCCTAACAGCACGAAAATGGTTAGCAAAATGCCGCTTAATTTGTTTGCCGTCACTCAAGTGAGAGTGCCGAAAGCCCAACGATAGCGTAGTGGACCCTTGTAATCTATGCTAATTAATGCTAATATTGTGGTCTTAACCTAGTGGGTGTTTGACAGCTGAGCCCTAGGAAAGGGACATATTCCTCCATTTGTGCCGAATATCTTGTTGGTGAGGAATACAAATCAACCTCTCGTTGTCATTCCGAGGCAGGGATGAGATTGCAGCCTTTCCTGCTCCCGTCTCCTCCTGCCTGCGGAGAGGTCTGGATTCCAAGCTGGGCTTCTATTTGAGCGATAATAATAATCCTTGCATTTGATACAGCGCTTTTTCACGTCTTCTAGACATCTCAAAGCACTTCACAGAATATACTGTACAGTGAATCGACTGTATGTTTTATAGGCAAAATGTGGCAGCCAATTGCGCACAGCAGTGTCCCCACAAACAGCCGTGGATTGAGATGACCAATTTTATTATTGTGGTTGTTTGAAGGGATTATTATTAGGCGCGTGTGTGTGTGTGGAGTAAGAAAACTTGCCCAAGGTTTCTCCCTGATCTGCCTGGATTCATACACAGGTCTCACACTTGTAAGGTTAGTGTTCTAACCACTGAGCTACAGGAGGCCATTCAGCCCTTCCAGCCTGGTCATTTAATTAGATCATGGCTGATCTGTACCTCAAGTCCTCAACTAATCCTTTTAATTCCAATTTCTTGCTCCCTCCCCGTATCCCTTAATCCCCTGACCTACCAAACACTTTTTGTTCTCCAACCTCTCTCTGTCGTCCCTCTCTCTCCCATTTTTCTCAATCCATGACTGTTTCTGGGGATGGTGTTGTACGCAATTGGCTGCCACGTTTTGCCCACAAAATACACAGTCAATTCACTTTACATTATATTCTGTGAAGCGCTTTGAGACGTCGATAAGCGCTATATCAAATGCAAGAACTTTTATTATTATATCAAATGCTAGAATTATTATTCTCTCTCCCTGCCTCTCTTCCTCCCTACCTCTCTCTCCCTGCATGTCCCACTCCTTTCTTTTTTGCTCCTCCTTCTCTCTTTTCTCTGTCTTTCTCTCCCTCACTCTTTCCCATATCTCCCTCCTCTTTCCCTCTTTTTCTCCCTCACTCGTTCCCTCTCTGACTTGCTGATTCACTATCAACCTACCAGCCCCCTCTGTAAAGTGGGCTCTAGCCTGCTCCATGTCCCCCGCCCGACCCGCCCTACCATTGGTGGACGGGCTTTCAGCCTCTTTGCCCCCACACTCTGGAACTCCATCCCACAGTCCCTTCACCTCGCTCCCTCCCTTTCCTCCTTCAAGGACGGTCTCAAGACCTTCCTCTTCGACCGTGCCTGCTCCTGTCCTCCCAACTCTCTCTCCCCTCCTAACTCTCTCCCTCCCCTACTAACTCTCTCCCGCCCCTCCCCTACCCTGCCCCTCTCCCTCACTCGGGTCCTGACCTGACCGTTCAGCACCTTGGGACGTCCAACCAATATGAAAGGCGCTTTATAAAGATAATGTTGCTGTTATTGTTGTTCTCCGTCCCTTCTCCTGTGCCCATCTTCTTTCTCTTCCAGTGTCTCTCTCCCCTTCCCCTCACCCTCGCCATCCTCCAATCTGCCTCTCGCTTCCAATCCAGCTCCTGTAGCTCAGTGGTTAGAACACTTGCCTTACAAGCTTGGGACCTGTGTTTCGAATATAGGCAGATCAGGGCGAAACCTTGGGCAAGTTTCCTTACTCTAAAAAAAAATGTTAATAAAACTGGTCATTTTCAATCCGCGACTGTTTGTGGAGCCACTGCTGTGCGCAATTGGCTGCCGTGTTTCTTCCACAAATATACAGTCAATTCACTTAACAATATATTCCTTGGACCGCTTTGAGACGTCGATAAAATGTGAAAAGCTTTATATCAAATGCAAGGATTATTTTTACTATTATTAATCGAGATCCGAGCCATACATGCGTTGGACAGAGGGCTGTTTTGGAGTCTGAACCAGTGTCGTGGAAGACATGTGATTAGAACCTAAACTGAGATCCACCTCTTTGAAGTAGTGGAATCCTGATAAATTATACATCCTCCTTTGGGTACAAAACACTGAAGGCAAACAGACAACCCAGTGCCACAGAGCTTAATATATTTTGAAATGTTTGGTTCTTTAATCTGTCTCTCTGAATTAAACATGAGACAGTATTTTCCAAAGTAGGCTTGTGTTAACAAGGCCGAGAGAGGAGCCAGGCTATTTAATGTGAGGACAGAGAGAAAGAGAGATGCACACACAGAAAATACTTTATTTCCCCCCTCCTAACAATGTAATAAAGTAGTTTTTGTAAGATATTTGCATTGAAACACACAGAGGTGGCAGAACAAGCGGAGAAAAAATACAAATACATGTTGAATCTGGCAATGAGCTCCACAAGTCAATCTCTCCTCATCCTTGAAGTTTTGTAGCATGTTGTCAGAGCGCTTGCCTTGTAAACTAGTGGGGCCTGGGTTCAATTCCCAGACAGATTGAAGAGTTAGGGAACTTTCCTTACTCCACACACACGCACACACATATACACACATGCCTCTGTTTACCTAGCAGCAAATAGGAACACAAATTCACTTTACAGTATATTCTGTGAAGCGCTTTGAGACGTCGATAAAATGTGAAAAGCCTATATCAAATGCAAGGGTTATTATTATTTTAATGTATAATAATAATCCTCGCATTTGATATATTGCTTTTCACGTCATCTATACATCTCAAAGCACTTCACAGACTATATTGTAAAATGAATTGACTGTATATTTGTGGGCGAAACGAGGCAGCCAATTGCACACAGCAGTGTCCCCACAAACAGTCGTTGATTGAAATGGCCAATTTTTATTGTTGTGATTTTTTTGGGACAGATTATTATTAGGGGCGTGTGTGTCTGTGTGTGTGGAGTAAGGAAACTTGCCCAAGATTTTACCCTGATCTGCCTGGATTGGAACACGGGTCTCATGCTTGCAGTGCGAGTGCTCTAACCACTGAGCTCCAGGAGCTACAGGATATACAATGAAGTGAATTGACTGTATATTTCTGTGAGCGAAACGCGGCACCCAAATGCGCCCAGCAGTGTCCCACAAACTTTACGTGGGTTGAGTTATTACATTTATTTATTTGTTTGGGATCAAAAAAATAACTGCGTGAAATAAACCGTAGTCTCTCACTTGCGAGGTGAGCACTCTAACCACTAAGCTGCAGGACTCCACTATATAAGAAGACCGTGTCAAGCCGCTGGACGGATGAGATCAGTGAAGTGTGAGAATAGTTCCATTGAGTGAATGGTTCCTGAAGTCTGTCTTATATAGACACTTGCACTTTACAGATTATTGACCTCCGCAGTCAAGTAAGATTGATGATATCTCACAGTTTACCACAGGAGGCAAGGGTGTGAAATATCGCGTTTTGATGAACAATATTGTAGAGGGTTTTTCCTGCAGACACAGTCGGTCCTCACTTATTGCCATGAACTATGAACTGATTGCTCTTTTGCACTTAAGTAGACTGGAGATGGACAGAGACACAGTCATGCCCAGCACTTAAATAAACATATTACGCAGCCCTGCAGCTCAGTGGTTAGAGCACTCTCCTTACAAGCATGAGACCTGTGTTCAAATCCAAGCAGGTCAAGGTGAAACCTTGCGCAAGTTTCCTTACTCCACACACACACCTAATAATAATTCCTCCAAAGAACCACAATAATAAAATTGGTAATTTCAATCCACAACTGTTTGTGGGGACGCTGCTGTGCGAAATTGTGTTTCGCCCACAAATATACAGTCAATTCACTTTACAGTATATTCGGTGAAGCGCTTTGAGAAGTCTAGAAGATGTGAAAAAGCGCTATATCAAATACAAGGATTATTATTATTATTATTATTATCTCTTCAAAAAAGTAAAATTAAAAAAATAACAAAAATCTGGTCACTCATTCACGACTGTTTTCAACTTTCAGTTGCCCTCCTGCCTCTCTCCCCAATGCTCAGGTCCTGACCACTGCCTTGGGACGTCTTTCTGATGTGAATGGCACTCTACAAAATGTAATTTTGTTGTTATTGTTGTTTGTAGGACACTGTTATCTGCTATTGGCTGCAGCATTTTAAATATATAGTCACTACACTTTACAGTATATTCTGAGAAGCGCTTTGAGGCGTCTCGAAGACGTGATAAGCTGCCATAAATAAATAATAATAATCCTCGCATTTGATACAGCGTTTTTCACATATTCTGGACGTCTCAAAGTGCTTCACAGTAAAGTGAATTGACTGTATATTTGTGGGCGAAATGCGGCAGCCAATTGTGCACAACAGCGTCCCCCACAAACAGTCGTGGAATGAAATAACCAATTCATTATTGGGTTTTTTCTTGAAGGATTATTATCAAGTGTTTGTGTGTGGAGTGTGTGGTTTCGCCCTGATGGACCTGCCTTGGAATTGAACCCAGGTCTCTCGCTTGCGAGGTGAGTGCCCTAACCGCAGATCTACCGGACTCTGTTAGATACAACACCAGTATTATATTATACCGTATTATCATCATTATTATATCATGACGTCCTCCCAACACGAAAGGCAAATCTGTCAAACGTGGTCGCGTGTCTCCGCTGTCATATGATGGTTGTAAAGTGGGCTTGTTTCCTCTCCTCATTACCCGTTTGTTTGCTTTGTGTCGGAGTCAACGATATCACAGCGGAGCGTGAGACATGCATAGAATCTCCACAGGAACTATAAAAAGAAGCATCTCATACATATTTCCCTCTCATGTGCCAGTGTTCAGATTAAGATTCAGGGGAGGGTGTGAAAAGGCAGGATGGGTTGATTAGAAAGCTTGCTATCTTATCAATTCAGGCTGAAAATGGCTTATGTACTGTATATATATATATATGTGTGTGTGTATATATACATGAAAGGGCAATCAGTGTTTTATCTGGAAAGGTTTCTGGCTGCGAGATAGATGTCTTTGTTGTCAGTGATCACAGAGATTTTTTTTTCCCCATCTACATAAAGCTCGCTTTTGCAGCGGAAGATTTCTGTATAATGGTTGAGCAACGATTTTATAACTCTGTTTGTGTGCGCGTGTGTTTGTGTGTGGGTACGTTTGTGTGTGCAGTGGATGTGTTTATGTGTGTAGTGTGTGTATGTTTGTGTGTGTTGCGTGTGTGTGTGGTATGCGTATTTGTTTGTGTGTGCAAGTTTGTTTATGGTGTTTGCAAGCGCTTGTTTGTGAGTGTGTATTTGTGTGTGGTGTGTGCATTTGTGTTTGTGTGTGCATGTTTGTGTGTGTGGTGTGTGTATTCGTGTGTGTGTTAGTGTGCGTGTGTATCTGTGTGAGTATTTGTGCTTGTGAGTAAGCATTTGTGTGTGTGGTGTGATTATGTGTGTGTTTGTGTGCGTCTGTGTGTATGTGAGAGAGATCAGAACAGATTTGTGGACAGTATACAAAGCAAAGGCATTCACACACACTCTCAGTGAAAGATCAAATCCAGCCTTGATTTGATTATCATTAGCAGAATAATCCTTGTCCAGTATCTCAGTGTTGAGAGCGAGTTTGCTTACTTCGCACGCTCCTGTTTACCTGGCGGTCAGCAGCTTAGCCAGCGATAATAATCCCTTCAAAATAAAATAATAATTTGATCACTCAATTGGCTGCTGCATTTTGCCCACAAAATATACAGTTAATTCAACAACAACAACTTAAATTTTTATAGCGCCCTCCACTCCAGACGGCATCTCAGAGCACTTCAATTCTCGTTACAGTGCATCCTGTGAAGCGCTTTGAGACGTCTCAATGATATGATAAGGCAACGTATCAAATGAAAGGATTCTTATTATTGTGGAGCTCCTGTAGCTCAGGTGTTAGAGCACTCGCTTTGCAAGCATGAGACCTGTGTTTCGAATCCAGGCAGGTCAGGGTGAAACCTGGGCAAGTTTCCTTACTCCACCCACACACACCTAATAATAATCCCTCCCCAAAAGATTATATAAGTGGGCATTTCAATCCACGACTGTTTGTGGAAACGCTGCTGTGCACAATTGGCTGCCGTTTTTCACCCATAAATATACAAAATAGTCTATCCATTTTACAGTATATTCTGTGAAGCGCTTTGAGACGTCTAGAAGGTATGAAAAGCACTAAATCAAATGCACGGATTATTATTATTATGTTACATGAATTAAGAGCTCTGCAACGCTACTTTGCATGGAGGGCGCTATATAATAATAATAATCCTTTCCTTTTGATATAGCGTTTTTCACATTTTATCAAGGGCTCATCGATGAATTGACTGTATATTTGTGGGCAAAACACAGCAGTGAATTGCAGACAGCAGTGTCCCACAAACAGTTGTGGCTTGAAATGGCCAATTTTTATTATTGCGTTTTTTTGGAGGGATTATTATCAGGCGCGTGTGTGTGTGGAGTAAGGAAACTTGCCCAAGGTTTCCCCCTGATCTGCCTGGATTTGAATACAGGTCTCACGCTTGTAAGGCGAGTGCTCTAACCACTGAGCTACAGGAGCTCCATAATAAATCGGTCACTTCAACCCTCGACAGTTTGTGTGGGGACACCACTGTGCGCAATTGGCTGCCGCGTTTCGCCTGTAAAATACGCGGTCAACTCACTTCAAATGCGAGGATTATTATGAATATTATTATTATTATGGTGGTTGCTATTGCCCTAAGACATCCTGAGGGAAGGAGAACATTCATTATTCTGTATTGTTGGTTGAGGCAAAGATTGTCAGACTGAGCAGGGAGCCTTGCGAGCTCACCTTCAGAGGAGAGAGAGAGAGACAGAGGGAGAGACAGAGGGAGAGAGACAGAGAGAGATGAATAGGTAGCGATACCTGGGACAAATGAGCCAGAGATTCAGTTGGACAAATAACCATCGAGGGAGCATGGGCTGAGCCTATTGACATACAGAGCACATCTCCTGTGTTGGCACCAGCTATTGTGACTGTTCAGGTCTCTTGTAATAATAATAATCCTTGCATTTGATATAGCGCTTTTCACATCTTATCAACGTCTTAAAGCTCTTCACAGAATATACTGTAAAGTGAATTGACTGTATATTTGTGGGCGAAATGCGGCAGCCAATTGCGCACAGCAGCGTCCCCACAAACAGTCGTGGATTGAAACGACTAATTTTTTATTATTGTATTGTTTTGGAGGAATTATTATAAACATTTCACCCTCACGAGTCTTGGCAAGAATAAGCAATGAGTTTGGTTGCTGATACAATTGATACAATTCAACCCCCCTCCCACCACCCCACCTAACTGTCTGTTTGTCAGTCGGTCCGTTCTCTTGCATCTCCGCCTGTCCGCATTCCACCTTTACTAATAATAATAATAATAATCAGGTCCTGTAGCTCAGTGGTTAGAGCAAATTGGTCATTTTCAATCCACAACTGTTTGTGGGGACGCTGCTGTGTGCAATTGGTTGCTACGTTTTGCTCTCAAATATACAGTCGATTCACTTTACAGTATATTCTGTGAAGCGTTTTGAGATGTCAATAAGATGTGAAAAGCGCTATATCAAATGCAAGGATTATCTATTTTATATAATAATAATCTGTAATAATCCTCGATACCGCACCTTATCGCGTCTTCTAGACTTGTCAAAACGCCTTCACAGAATGTACAGGAAACTGAATCGACCGTATATTTTGTGGATGAAAAGCTCAGCCATCTTGCGCACAGCAGCGTCCCCACAAACAGCCGTGGATTCAGTAACCAAATTATTATTGTTTCTGAAGGAATCATTAATTAGTCCCAGAAAAAGGATCCGTCGATCGATTAACAAGCGGGTCCCTACTGGCTACTGGGTAAACAGAGATGTGTGGAGTGAGGAAACTTGCCTAAGGTTTCTCCCTGCCCAGGAATTGAATCCTGGTCTCTCGCTTAGAGCGCTCTAACCACTGAGCCACAAGCAAGGCCACTGTGATACTGAACCAGTTGGGAAGAGATTGGATCCTGTTCAGTGTGTGTGAGACCCAGTCCCCCTTGAGAATTTACCCTCTATTCCCCTCTTCGCCTGTCAATCTCTGTCACCTTTGACATTGGTTCCAATTAAGCCACACATCACCACTCCACTGCCATCCCCACAGTCAGGCTCCCTCTCACAGGGACTGAGCCAGTAAATCATTACGTCCCTGATCCGCAGTCCTCGGGACAACCACAGCAACCAAACGCATTGCTTATTCTTGCCAAGACTCGTGAGGGTGAAATGTTTATCCAGAGGATCCAATTCAAGATTCTAGTCCTCACATTTAAAGCTCCTCCACAACTTCAGTCCACCCTACATCCGTGACCTCCTTATTCCCTTACCAACCTGCCCGGCCCCTCCCTCCGCTCAGCAGGCTCTGGCCTGCTCCACGCCCCACCATTGTCAGGCAAGCCTTCATCCACTTTGCCCCCAACCTCTAGAACTCCATCCCTCAGTGAACTCTGCCTCGCCCCCTCCATGGCCTCCTACAAGTCTCGCCTCAAGACTCCCCTCTTCGATGGACCCATCAGTAACACCTAATGCCCCCCTTCCCTCCTCCCCTGTCGTGAAGCGGTGACTGTCCAGCGGCTTGGGACCTCCACCTGACGTGAAAGTGTAATTTTGTTGCTGTTGTTCCTCTCATTGAACCTCAAGCCAAGACCTGGTCATCTCACAGCTCAGAGCTCTCCCGACTGATCTTGCGAATGATAACAACAACAAATTTACATTTATAGAGCCCACCGATGATAGGGCGGGTCGGGCGGGGGACATGGAGCAGACCAGAGCCCGCTGAATGAAGGGGACGGGGAGGTTCATAGGGAGACAGCAGGTCGGAAAGGTAGGGGTGGGAGGCAACAGTATCATGAGTGCTTTTTGTGAGGCGAGTCCTCCAACCAATATAGGTGAAGTCCTGTTCCTGTAGCTCAGTGGTTAGAGTGCTTGACTCGTAAGAGTGAGGACCCTGGTTCGATTCCAGGGTAGGAAGGAACAATTAGCAAGTTTCCTTACTCCACAACCCTCTGTTTACCCAGCGGTAAGTAGGATTCTGGTTGTTAATCAATTGGTGGATGGATTTTCTGGAGCTAATAATAATCATAATGATAATAATCCTTGCATTTGATATAGCGCTTTCACGTCTTCTAGACGTTTCAAAGCGCTTCACAGAATGTACTGTAAAGTGAATTGACTGTATATATTTGTGTGTGTGGAGTAAGGAAACTTGCCCAAGGTTTCGCTCTGATCTGCCTGGATTCGAATACAGATCTCACGCTTGTAGGTGCAAGTGCTCTAACCATTGGGCTACAGGAGCTCCACTCAAATCACAACTGTTTGTGGGCGAAACGCTGCAGATTGTAATTGGCTGCCGTGTTTCGCCCACAAATATACAGTCAATTCACTTTACAGTATATTCTGTGAAGAACTTTGAGGGACATCGATAAGATGTGAAGAGAACTGTGTCAAATTCAAGGATTATTATTACAGTATTATTATTTTTTAAAGGGATTATTATCCTCGGAAAAATAATCCGCCAATCGACTAACAAACGGGTTCCTACTTACTGCTGGTAAACAGAGGTGTGTGGATTAAGGAAACTTGCCCAATGTTTCTCCCTGCCCTGGGAATCAAACCCAGGTCCTCTCGCTTGTGACGCGAGTGCTCTAACCACTGATCTACAGAACTGCATTAGAGAGACTAAAGAGGAAAGGAAAGCTCTGGGTATTATTTATGGAGGAGGTGTGTGTGTGTGCGTGTGTCTGTGTAAGGGGAAGATATGATAGACTGTAATTACAGGACATGATACGAGTGGGATTTGTATAGCGCGGAGACAGAGAGAGGATAACATGAATTTCTGTCAATCATCTTGTGATCAGCCTGCTGTCAGCGGTATAACCTTGGCAGAGGTCAGACTGGTATGTCAGTGACACACATACACTAACATACACACACACACACATACACACTTATACACTAATATACGCATACACATGTACACTAATATACACACACACTATCATACACACTCATATACATACAATAATATATTCACTCATACACATTAATATACACATACATACACTCACATACATGAACATACACATTCATGCACTAAAATACACACTCATACACACATATACACTAACATACATACTAAAACATACAATAATATATACACTAACACACATGAACATACACACATACATTAACATACTCACCCACACATACACTAGCATACACACTCACACACTAACATATACACATATACACACTCACATACATACACTCACTCACTCACACACAAACACGCATAAGCACCCACACCAACATACACACTCATACACCTACACTAAAATACACACACACACAAACATACATACTCACATACATTCACACATATACACATTCACACAATCATAGACACTCACTCAACACAACAACACAATTATATTTGTAATAATACTCAGATGTCTAGAAGACGTGAAAAGCGCTACATCAAATGCAAGGATTATGTATCCTTGCATTTGATATAGCTCTTTTCACATCTTTTTGTAGATGTCGCAAAGCGCTTCACAGAATATACTGTAAGGGGAATTGACTATATTTATGGGTGAAACGCAGCAGCCAATTACGCACAGCAGTGTCCCACAAACAGTCATTAAATTAATTGACCAATTTCTTATTGTTTTATTTTGAGCGATTATTATTAGGTGTGTGGAGTAAGGAAACTTGACCAAGTGTTCGCCCTGACCTGCCTAGAATTGGACCTATGTCACACACTTGTAAGGCAAGTGCTCTAATCACTGAGCTACAGAACTCCATATAGCATCATATATGGAGCCAATATAGGACTCCATATACTCGTTGTATTGCGTCTTTCACAACGGTGGATGCCACAAGGCGCTCACACACTCAGACACAAACATACCCACGTACCCACGTATGCACATTCATTTATATCAAAACAAAATCTCTCACAGGAGATAGAAGCCTGTTTTTCCCTGACTTAACACAACATAATAGATGTTTGTTAGGTCAGGGTATCAAGGGATATGGGACAAGGGCGGGTAATTAATAATAATAATGCTCCTTGCATTTGATATAGCGCTTTTCAGGTCTTCTAGACGTCTCAAAGCGCTTCACAGAATATTACTGTAAAGTGAATTGACTATATATTTATGGGTGAAACGTGGCAGCCAATTGCGTACAGCAGCGTCCCCTACAAACAATCGCGGGTTGAAATAACCAATTTATTCTAAATTTTTTGGGGAGCAGATTATTATTTGGCATTGGATTTGGAATTAATAATAATCCTTGCATCTGATACAGCATTTTTCACGTCTTCTAGACATCTCAAAGTGCTTTACAGAATATACTGATTTGGAGTTGAAGTACCCCGCCCTTGACATATCCCTTGGTATCCTGACCTAACAAACATCTCCCCACCTCAGCCTGGGCAATGGGAATGGATCCAGCCATAATCCACAGCCTTTTGGGGGAAGTGGGGGAAGGAGGAAGGGAGGGAGTCCCAGATTCCCACTGGCCTTTGGGTGAGTGAAAAACTGCCCCTCATTTGATTCCTAAATGGCCTGGCTCTGATTATAAGATGATGTCCCTTGTTCTGGATTCCCCACCAGAGGAGATACTTTCTCTCGAAGAATGTGGGTTCAACCTATTTCCTCCCCAAAAGCCACAATGTTGAGCTGACCGTCAAGGCTGACATTCCAGGGTGGTGTTGGTGGGGGGGACAGACACGATACTTTATCAAAAGAGCTGTCTGTCAAACAGGAAGTTAACTCAACCGAGCTCGATGCCTGTGCATGTTCAGGTGGAGGTGAGGAATCCTGCAGCGCTATTCAAAAAGGGAAAGGGAGTTTCACTGGCGCAGGAGTTGAGCCATTGCTGTTGATTGGCATGTTTGCCTGCATAATACACACAGGCACTACACTTTACAAGGCCATTCACAGTCTTGCCCTCCCCCCTAACTCTCCGACTTGCTGTCCCCCTATTAACCTCCTCGCTCCATTCAGTGGGCTCCGGTCTGCTCTGTGTCCCCAGCCCAACCTAACCTACCATCAGCAGACGGGCTTTCAGCCTCTCTGCCCCCACATTCTGGAAATCCATTTTACAGTCCATTCGCCTCGCTTCCTCCCTCGCCGCTTTGAGCCGGTCTCAAGACCCTCCTCTTCGACTGTGTCTTCTGCTGCCCTCCCAACTCTATTCTTCCCCTCCTAATTCTCTCCCTCCCCTCCCCTCTCCTCCTCCCTACCCTGCCCCTCTCCCTCACTCAGATCCCAACCTGACTGTTCAGCGCCTTGGGACGTCCTCCCAAAGTGAAAGGCGCTCTATAAATGTTATTTTGTTGTTGTTGTTTGTTGGTGTTGTAGGCATGTGGAGCAAGGAAACACCCAAGGTTTTGTCCTGATCTGCCTGGATTTGAACACAAATCTCATGTTTGTAAGGTGAGTATTCTAACTACTGAACTACAGGAGTTCCACGCTAGATGTCCTAAGATGCTGGACAGTCTGTGTTTCAGACCAGAGCTGGGGTCGGGATTTGAAAGGTTGGAGGGAAGGTAGGGATAGATGGAGGTCAATCAAAAGTACGGAGAAAAAGGAGGGTCTTTAGGTGTGTCTTGTAAGAGGTGAGGGATGGGGCGGGATGAAGAACTGGGGTCGCGAAGCGGCCCGGAACCAAGTGAATGGAGGAAGAGGGCAGGTTGGTAGGGAGGAGTGGGGGTTAGCAGATTAGTAAAGGGTTAGGAGATTGGGAGGGGTTTAGGACATCACTATAAGACACTGTATCAAGCACCAGGATGATTATATTATTATATAAGGGGCTGGCTGGATCTCGATCACCAGGAAATTGGCACATAATAGAACTCTGTAATGTCACCTCATCCCTGACGGGAAATAAATCTGACAAATAGAAGAGAGATTAGCTCCCAACAGGACACAGATTTTTTTTATACACACACAGACACACACACACACACACACACACATGAACGCACGCACGCACAGACCATTGTCGATGGCTGTGAATGTCAGGGAAGCAATCTAGCGAGAGATCAAAGTTAGCTTTGATTCGGCTCTGCTGTAACACTGATGTCTCGGGATGAAAAGGAGATTCTGTCTCTGTCTCTCTCTCACAGACGGTAACAGATCGAGGCTTCAGCAACTGTCAGACACAATGCACGTCGTAGACAAGTCACCCACCCAGATAATCAGCTCCAGCCTTGAATATTTCCCTACATAATGGGGCGCACGCACTCCCATCCTTCACTGACTGCCAGGCTGACTCTCTGAGGCTCAGGCTTAATGCCTCTTTTGCACCCCACCAACCTCCCTCACCGCCCCCTCCCCTGCCCCACCCACCTTTTGCCCCTCTTAATCATAATATTTGATATCAATACAATATATTTGATTTGCTTAATAATAACAACAACAATGACAACAAAACTACACTTGTATAGCGCCTAAGGTGCTGGACAGTCACTGCTTCAGACCCAAGCTGAGGATAGTGTGGGTGAGGGAAGGGGTGTTTAAGATGGGTCTATTGAAGAAGAAAGTCTTGAGGTGAGACTTGAAGGAGGGAAACCAGGGAGGAGGCGAGGCGGAGGGACTGTGGAATGGTGTTCCAGAGGTTTGGGGCAGAGTGGCTGAAGGCTCGCCCACCAATGTTGGGGCGGGTGGTTCAAGGGATCTGGAGCAGGCCAGAGCCTGTTGGGTGGAGGGGGTGGGATAGGAGGTCAAGAATGTAGGATGGAGCAAGGTTGTGGAGGGCTTTAAAAGTGAGGACCAGGATTTTGAATTGGATCCTCTGGATAATAATAATCATCCTTGCATTTGATACACCGCCTCATCACTCTTTCCAGACATCTCAAAGCATTTCGCCGGACGCACTGCAAAGTGAATTGACTGTATGTTTTGTGAGCGAAACGCGGCAGCCAATTGCCAAAACAAAATGTCAAAAATCAAGCTTACCTAATTGCACAATAACAGATCCCAGGGTTGAGCCAGGGGCAGGGGGAGAAAGATGTCCGAAGGCACAGTCGAAGAGAAAGGTCTTTAGCTGAGACCTGAAACAGCGAAGAGAGGGGGAGATGTGGAAGAGAGTGAGGAAGGAGTTCCAAAGCCTTGGGGCATTGTGGCTGAAGGCATGACCGCCGATAGTGGAGTGGAGGATTCGGGGGACAAGGAGGAGGCAAGACTCGGTGGAGCAAAGGCAACAGGTGCTGGTTTGAGGAGAGAGGGGGTCAGAGAGGTAGGTGGTTGCAGAGGAGTGGAGGGATTTGAAGACAAGAGTCAGGATCTTGAAATTGATCCTCTCTGGGACAGGGAGCCAGTGAAGTTTGGCAAGGACTGGGGTAATGAGGGAGTGAAGTTTGGTGAGGGTGAGAATGCAGGCAGCAGAGTTTTGGATGAGTTGGATTTTATGGTGGTGGAGGGGAGACCGGCGAGGATGGCATTGGAATAGTCCAGCCGAGAGGTGACAAAGGCATGGACCAGGGTTTCAGCGGCTTTTAGGGTGAGGTATTGCCGGAGACGGGTGATCTGTCAGAGGTGGAAAAAAGTGGTGCTGGTAATGGACCGGATATGGGGCAGGAAGGACAGTTGGAGGTCGAACCTACGCCTAGGTTGCGCATGGATTCGGAGTGTTTTAGGGGTAGGTCAGGAAGGCAGAGCAGGTGAGAGCCGTGTGATTGAAGACGTTGACGAGAGCCAAAGAGTACGGCTTCCGTCTTGTCAACATTCTGCTGTAGGAAGTTCACACTCATTCAGCTCCTGATGTCTAAAAGGTTGACAGAACATGAGTGGACTGGGGGTCACAAAGTGAGATGGAGAAATAGAGTTGGGTGTCATCTGCATACATGTGGAAGTGTACTCCATGTCTGCAGATGACATCCCCAAGAGCAAGCATATAGATTAGAAGAGGAGGAGGCCAAGGAAGGATCCTTGGGGTACCCTGCAGGTAACCAGATGAGAGCGGGAGGCAAAGCCGTTTGTTGAGATGTACTGCTGGCGGTTTGTGAGATAGGTCTCACGCTTGTAAGGCGAGTGCTTTAACCACTGAGCTATAGGAGCTCCACTTAGCTTGGCCATTGATATCACTGTCTGGCCAAGCTTTCCTGCTGTTTACTCACACACACATATACACATACACATAAACACACACAACATCAATGTGAGATTCACATCCCTCACCAGAAAGCCTTGTCTCTGCTGCTAATGAAATTGCCAATTTAGCTCCAATTTAAGTTAAGTTATTGAGTGCTCTTGCATGGCAAGGCCACGCTCACAAGGAAATGGATTCAGACCACCTGGTAACCGATTTCACATCAGACTCTTCAAACCAACAACAGGGAAAGGTTGCTTCGCAACACAGCAGCACAAATTTACATTTAATCCTTGGGTTTTGATATAGTGCTTTTCACATCTTATCGACGTCTCAAAGTGCTTCACAGAATATACTGTAAAGTGAATTGACTGAATATTTGTGGATGAAATGCGGTAGTCAATTGCACACAGCTTCCTCCCTCACAAACTGTTGTGGATTAAAACGACCAATTTTTTATTATTGTGTTTTTTTTGAAGGATTATTATTGACGTGTGTATGTGTGGAGTAAGGAAACTTGCCCAAGGTTTTGCCCTGACTTGCCTGGATTCAAACATAGGTCTCATGCTTGTAAGTCGAGTGCTCTAACCACTGAGCTCAAGGCTCAGGGTGAGAGTCGTTAGGGGTGGGGAGGGAGTGAGGGAGGTGGGGGGGGGGGGGGGGTGGTGGGCGGGAGGCTTAAGATAAGGGCAGGGAGGGCAAGGAGGGCAAGGAGGACCTAAAACATTGTCAAAGAACATAGGAACAGGATGAGACCATTCAGCCCCTCCAGCCTGTTCCCCCATTCTATAAGATCATGGCTGAATAGCCTTGTCCTGTTCATACATTGTATGTTTTTATGTTTCTGTGTTTTTTATGCCTTGGAGGCGAGAGTGCGAGTGACTTGAGTCGGGTTGACAGGTTTGGTGGGACAATTGCTCTGGATGCCTGGAAGGATGAGATCAAATGCGTTGAATGGCCCTTCCTCATCCAAACCACTCTTGAAAGTTTTTGAAGAACAACCTTGATCTTTCCCCACCCCCACCCACCCTCTCTCAATCCAGCGAGAATAAGCTTTGATCTCGCTCGGTCTCCCTGACTCCCGGCCTAGTTTTATTGCTCAATAAAAATAAACGCAGGGGTTATGGGAGAGATCAAGCACCTCTCTCGATCTGTAAGGATATTCCACATTAAGTGGATGGAGTCAGATTCAATTTAGTGCATTTTACTGGCTTGAAGGCCGGGCTGGCTGCCTCTGTGTGTGTCTATGCTGGGAAAATAAGATATCAAACCAATTGCAGACGCACGATAAAGGTAACATTAATCATCCTTATGTTTCATACAATGCTTTTCATGTTGGAAAGGCATCTCAAAGAGCTTCAGAAAATGTCAACAGCAACAACATCAAAATGACACCTTACAAGCGTGAAACCTGTGTTCGAATCCAGGTAGATCAGGGCGAAACTGTGGGCAAGTTTCCTTAGTCCACACACACACACACACACACAAGCCTAATAATAATCCCTCCAAAAAAACACAATACTATACTTTAATAAAATTGGTCATTTCAATCCACGACTGTGAGCAATTGGCTGCCACGTGTCGCTCACAAATATACAATCAATTCACTTTACATTATATTCTGGAAGTGCCTCGAAACATCAATTGCAAGGATTATTATTATTACAAAAGTGGGGGGATTTGGGGTGGCCAATGGGACTGTCGAAGAGGAGTGTCTTGAGGCGAGACTTGAAGGAGGCCAGGGTGGGGCGAAGCACTGGGACTGCGGGATGGACTTCCAGAGATTGCGGGCAGAATGACCTGACCTGTCTGGATTCGAACACAGGTCTATTAGGCGAGTGCTCTAACCACTGTGCTACAGGTCTCCACTGTACACTTTACCCAATTGGTGTTTCATGCACAAATATATAGTATAATACAGTATATCCTGTGAGGTGCTTAGCGACGTCTAGAAGGTGTAATAAGGTGCTACATCAAATGCTAAGATTATTATTATTATCAACAGGTGAAGGCTCAGTCTGTCCACATGATGTACAGCAGTGGTAATGCTCCCACTCACACAGCATCAAATATCAGGGCTGTGGATTGTTGCGTTAAATCCTTCCACATTCTCAGCTGTCATTGCTCACAAATATTGTAAGAGGATGAGGGATTTGTGAAGTGTGACACTCCGTGGCAAATTAATCCTTGTGGAGTCCTGTGGTTGGAGCACTCGCCTCGCAAGCGAGAGACCTGGGTTCAATTCGCAGGCAGGTCAGGGCGAAACCTTAGGCAACTTTGCTTACTCCACAAGTCTGATAACAATCCCTCGAAAAAAAACAATATATACAGTCACTACACTTTACAGTGTATCCTGTGAAGTGCTTTGAGACATCGCGAATACGTGATAAGGCTCAGTATCAAATGCAAGGATTATTACAGGAGCATTCGATACAACATCTTATCGCCGAGACGTCTCAAAGCTCATCACAGAATACACCGCACAGAGAATTGACTGTATATTTTATGGGTGACTCACGACGACAGACAGTTTGCGCACAAAAAACAACCCACAAACAACAGTGGGGATGAGTGACTCATTTTATCCAATTAATTCTCTTTGTGATGAGCTAAAATTTGTGTGTCTTTCCGTCTCACCGTTTCTCTTAGTATGGAGTTGTTTCTATGTCTCACTCTCCTATCCCTTTATTTCCCCCCTCTCCCCCCTCCTCACCCCAGCTCAGTGGTAGCACTCTCTCTCTCTCTCTCTCTCTCTCTCTGTCTCGTGCCTCTGAGACAGAAGGTTGTGGGTTCAAGCCCCACGTCGGGACTTGGCATCACAGTTTGCTAACGCTCCAGTAGAGAGCTGTGGGGTCTTGGTTTGCGGGAGTGATGTCCTTTGGGTGAAACATTAAACCCAGGTCCCGTCTGCATATACAAAGGGACGTTCTCTCTCCTGGCCAACAATCCCCCAGGAGAGAGAAAGTCCCTTTGTATATATTCGTGTCCTGTAGCTCAGTGGTTAGAGCACTCACCTCGCAAGTGAGAGGACCTGGGTTCGATTCCCGGGCAGGGTGAAGCGTTGGGCAAGTTTTCTTACTCCGCACGCCTCTGTTTATCCAGCAGTAAATAGGAACCTGGTTGTTAGTCGGTTGGAGGGTCAGTTTGCCAAGGTTAATAATCCCTGCAAAACAACAAAGTAAATTCGAAATAAAATAATAATAATTTGATCACTCAATGGGGACACTGGGGACAAATGTTTGGGGGACACTGCTGTGTGCAATTGGCTGCTGCATATTGCTGACAAAATGCACAGTCAAATAATAATAATAAAAATAATCCTTGCATTTGAAAGAGAGATTTTCACATCTCAAAGCACTACACAGAATATATTGTAAAGTGAATTGATTGTATATTTGTGGGTGAAACGCGGCAGCCAATTGCACACAGCAGCGTCTCCACAAGCAGTTGTGGATTTGAAGTGACTGATTTATTATTGGATTTTTTAGCTTGAGGAATTATTATCAGGTGTTCGTGTGGAGTAAGGAAACTTCCCCAAGGTTTCGTCCTGACAGGTTTCACTTTACTGCATATTGTGTGAAGTGCTTTGAGCCGTATTGAAGACGTGATAAGGCGCAATATTAAAGGCAAGGATTATTATTATAAAACCCGTCAGTCTCCTCATGCCTGTATGTGGGAGAATGCTGTGTGCAAATTGGTTGCTGTGTTCACTCAAACAACAACTCTGTCTTGGACAGCAATTATCCGAGAGTCACTTTGCGATGCTTTGACATTATAGAGTCATAAAAATGCAAGGATTGTTAAATCTGTGTAATTCTATCAGGAAAAATATCTCCTCTGTGCTGTCAAGGACATTTCTATTATTCTTTAATAATAGTAATCCTTGCATTTGATATAGCGCTTTTCTCATCTTAGCGATGTCTCAAAGCGCTTCACAGAATATACTATCAAGTGAATTGACTGTATATTTGTGAGCGAAACGTGGCAGCCAATTGCACACAGCAGCGTCCCCACAAACAGCTGTGGATTGAAATGACCAATTTTTATTATTATGTTTTTTAACACATTATTGTATTTATTAAGGTGGTTTTTTTGGAAGGATTATTATTAGGCGTGTGGAATAAGGAAACTTGCCCGAGGTTTCGCCCTGATCTGCCTGGAATCGAAACACAGGTCTCATGATGGTAAGATGAGCGCTCTAACCACTGAGCTACAGGAGCTCTATGGCTATTGTGGAACACTGCTGTGTGCGATTGGCTGTCCACAGTAACTCCGCTTTACAGTACTGTATATTCTTTGGAGTGCCTTCAGACAAAGCGCTCTGAGACGCCATTCAGCATGGAGGACGCTATATAAATCAAAGTTATTGTTATTGTTGATATCTCAACAACGTGTTAATGCATCAAATGGAAGGAATATTATTATTATACTTACCGTGAAATGTGTAATGACTGCAGATTTTGGATACACACTCTGGAACTCCATCCCACAGTCCCCTTGCATCTCTCCCCCCCTCGCCTCCTTCAAGGCCGGTCTCAAGACCCTCCTTTTCGATCGTGCCTTCTGCCAAACCTCTCAACTCTCTCCCTCCCCTACCACCTACTCTGCTCCTCCCCCCTTGCTCGGATCCCGACCTGACTGTTCAGCGCCTTGGGATGTCCTCCTGATGTGAAAAGTGCTCTATAAATGTAATTTTGTTGTCATCTTATAGACGGGACCTGGGTTTAACGTCTCATTTGCTGCCGCTTTCATCCACAATATCTAATTATTTACATTATACTTTACAGTATACTCTGTGAAGCACTTTGAGGCGTCTCAACCTAGTGGTAAGGCACCATATAATAATAATAATCATAATCCTTGCATTTGATATAGCGCTTTTCTAGATGTCTCAAAGCGTTTCACAGAATATACTATAAAGTGAATTGACTGTATACTTGAGAGTGAAGCGCGGTAGCCAATTGCGCACAGCAGCGTCCCCACAAACAGTCATCGATTGAAGTGACCAATTTTATTATTTATTTTAGGGATTATTATTTCGCCCTGATCTGCCTGGATTCCAACACACGTCTCACACTTGTAAGGTGAGTGCTCTAACCACTGAGCTACAGGACTCCGCAATATCAAAAACATTGTTTATTATTATAGTATTGTTAATATCCTCCTCTAACTAATTTTCTCAATGAAATTATTGGGCAGGAAGCTATTTATTAAGTGCTAAAATTATTTGATAACAGTGTAAGTTCTAAAGCCTGATGTTATATTGTGTCAGGCACATTGGGTAACCAACCCATCAATGTGCTTAGCAGTATCTAAAGCAAACTAAAAGTTCCATATACTGTATGTTATGTATACATGGAAATTTCCCTAGGGATGGAAATGAAATAGAATGCACACACTCTCTCTCTCTCTGTCTTTCTTCTTCTCTGAAGTGACGCACATTGCTTACCTCATTCCACAGAGTATAAGCTCAGGTTGGCGAGAGCCAAGGGTTGGACTGGGGAAGGGGGAAAGCCCAGAGTGTGTGTTGGAGTAACTGCTGGAGTCTAACCAGCTAAACCCACACAATAGCTTAGCTATTGATATCACTGTCTGGCCAAGCTTTCCCACTGCTTGTCTAGTTGGTTAGTTGGTTAGTTAGTTAGTTAGTGCTTCAGCTGGGTTAACAGGAAAAATCCTTGCTCCTTGGAGCTCCTGCAGCTTAGTGGTTAGAGCACTCTGTGAGACCTGTGTTTGAATCCAGACAGATCAGGGCGAAACCTTGGGGATATTTCCTTACTCCACACACACGCGCGCGCCTAATAATAATCCGTCCAAAAAAAACACAACAATAAAAACTGGTCATTTTCAATCTACGACTGTCTGTGAGGACGCTGTGTGCAATTGGCTGCCATGTTTCGCCCACATATATACAGTCAATTCACTTGATTGTATATTCGGCGAAGCGCTTTGAGACATCGATAAGATGGAAAAAGTGCTATTGATCAAAATGCAAGGGTTGTAACAGGAAAAATACTTGCTCCCACTGATGTCCTGTGCTCACTCGTGTCTGGGGCTGTGAAACGCAAGGAACCTCAGTCCCGCAAATCTGTTTGTTTCCAGGACAATGTTCTCACATGATTAATGAGATACATCAATGACCTTGTGCCTTCATAAATTATTCATCGGCATTGTCCGCGCGATCAGAGTAAATTGAGCAGTTTTGGATGATCAGGGGCTCTGGGCTTGGCTCTGAATTACTAACAATAATAATTTGCATTTATCTATCGCTTTCCCTCCATTGGAGAGCAAAGCCTCTCGAAGTGCTTCACAAAACGTAATTGATTTGGGGAAATGAGAAGTGAAGGTTGTTTCTTTTGCATTACTGGCCACTGATCACCCCACTGAACAACAATGGGATGAGCGGAGGAGGCACTTATTAATATTAATAATGACAATAATACTAATACTACTACTAATAATAATAATAATGGCATTTAAAAATAACCCTGTCCACTCAATACATGACTGTTTGTTGGACATGTTCAATTGGCTGCTGCTGCTCGACCACAAAATAATAATAATAATCGTTGAATTTAATATCAAGCTTTTCAAGTCTTCCAGACGTCTCAAAGCACTTCACAGCACTGTAAAGTGAATTGACACTGTAAAGTGAATGGACTGTATATTTGTGGGCGAAACTCAGCAGCGATTTGCGCACAGCAGCGTCCCCACAAACAGTCGTGGATTGAAATAACCAATTTATTATTGCTTTTTTTTTGAGGGATTATTATTAGGTGTGTGTGTGGAGTAAGGAAACTTGCCCAAGGTTTCGCCCTGACCTGCCTGGCATTGAACCCAGGTCTCCCGCTTGTAAGGCACGTGCTCTAACCACTGAGCTACAGGACTCAAAATAAAGAGCTATGTCAAGTGCAAGGTTTATTATTATTAGTAGTAGTAGTATTATTATTATTGTTATTATTATTATTTAACCAGTACTTCATCACTTTGGAACTACGTCTCAATGCACATCCCAAGCTTTCATTATAAAGAGATTGCGTAGATTTTTGTACAAGAATTAATCAGCAGGGACTGCGTAAAACAGGCTGTGAAGTGAATGAGCCATTTTATAATAATTTCTTCTGCATTTGATATTGCATTTTATCACTGCGTTAAAGGCATCTCCAAATCCCCACTCTCCACCCCACCACCCCCCCACCCCTCCTCCCACACCGTCCTACCAGGTAAAAATTAATTATTTGATTCCCAGCTGCTTGAAGGATGTTGCTGTGTGCAAATTGACTCATGCTCTCATCCACAAAACACACATTCCCTTCGCCACACAGCCAATTGGTTGTAATAATAATCATATTAATTCGAGTATTTGATCTAGCACCTTAACAGGTTTTGAGTAAGCGAGGTGCAGAGGAGTGGAGGGATTTGAAAACAAGGGTGAGGATCTTGAAGTCAATCCTCTCTGGGATGGGGAGCCAATGAAATCTGGCAAGGACTGAGGTAATGGGGGAACGAAATTTGGTGCGGGTGAGTATGCGGGCGGCAAAGTTTTGGATGAGTTGGATTTTATGAAATGTGGTGGAGGGGAGACCGGCGAGGAGGGCATTTGAATAGTCCAGCCGTGAGGTGACGAAGCCATGGACCAGGGTTTCAGCGGCTTTTAGGTTGAGGTATTGCCGGAGACGGGCAATCCGCCCAAGGTGGAAGAAGGCGGTGCTGTTGAGGGATGGATGTGGAGGAGGAAGGACAGTTGGGGGTCGAACCTGATGCCAAGGTTGCGCACAGGTTCAGAGAGTTTCAGGGGGAGACCGGGAAGATGGAGGAGGTGAGAGCCATGTGAATGGAGACATTGACGAGAGCCAAAGTGTATGGCCTCCGTCTTGTCAACAATTCAGCTGCAAGAAATGTGCGCTCATCCAGCTCCTGATGTCTGACAGGCCGGCTGACAGAACATCAGGGGACTGGGGGTCGCAAAGTGAAGTGGAGAAATAGAGTTGGGTGTCATCCGCGTACATGTGGAAGTGTGCCCCATGTCTGCGGATGACATCCCCAAGAGGGAGCATAATAATAATAATAATCCTTGCATTGATATAGCGCTTTCCACATCTTATCAACGTCCCAAAGTGCTTCACAAAATATACTGTAAAGTGAATTGACTGTGTATATTTGTGGGCGAATCACGGCAGCAAATTGCACACAGCAGTGTCCCACACACAGTCATGGATTGAAATGACTATTTTATTGTTGTGTATTTTTTTTTGGAGGGTTTATTATTAGGTGTGTAAAGTAAGGAAATTTACCCAAGGTTTCGCCCTGACCTGCCTGGATTCGAACACAGGTCTCCCCATCTTGCAAGACAAGTGCTCTAACCACTGAGCCACAGGAGCTCCACATTTAGATATAGATGAGGAAGAGGATGGGTCCAAGGATGGGTCCCTGAGGTATCCCACAGGTAACTGGGTAAGAGTGGGATGAAAAGCCATTTGTGGAAATGTACTGCTGGCAGTTTGTGAGGTAGGACTCGAACCAGGCGAGTGCGATCGCACTGAGGTGGATGACGGAGGACAGGCGGTGGAGGAGGATGGTGTAGTCGACTGTGTTGAGCGCTGCGGATAGTTCCAGGAGGATAAGGAGGCAGAGGGAGCCCTGGTCACAGATAGAGAGGACTTCATTTGTGACTTTAACAAGCGCAGTCTCTGTACTGTGGGCAGGGCGGAAACCGGACTGGAGGGGTTTGAAGAGGGAGTGGGAGGAGAGGTGGGCACGGAGTTGGTTTGCAACAACACGTTCCAATGCTTTTGAAAGGAAGAGCAGGTCAGAGGGCTAGGGTTTGAGGGATCTAGGGAGGATTTTTTAAGGAGGGGGGTGATGGTAGCAGTTTTGAGGGGGGCAGGGACTCATCCAACTGGTTGATGATATCAGCCAACAGTGGGCAGAGGAGGGGGAGCTGGGTGAGCAGTAGGTTGGTGGGGATGGGATCGAGGCAGCAGGTGGTTGGCTTCATGGAAGAAGCATTTACAGCATATAATAATAACAATCCTTGCATTTTGAAAGAGCGCTTTTCACATCTTCTAGATATCTCAAAGACCTCCACAGAACATACCGTAAAGTGAATTGACTATATAATTTGTGGGCAAAATGCGGCAGCCAATTGCGCACAGCAGCGTCCCCACAAACAGCCGTGGGTTGAAATTACCAATTTTTACTATTGTATGTTTTTTTTTGGAGGGATTATTATTAGCCTTGCGTGTGTGTGGAGTGAGGAAACTTGCAGGGATTATTGTTGTTTTTATTGTTAACATGAAGCACTTCACAGAGAATGCATGCGCAAATGGCTCTCGTTGATCGCTCGCGTGAAAGATTATCATTACAAGCGCTGCATATGTACGCAGTGACGAGATACTCGCAAAGACTAATTTGCAAATGTTCAAGGTGGCAAGCTGAATGGAGTTGACTGTGATTTTTTTCTCCCACCACCCCCCCACCCACCCCCAATCCCCACCCCCTCCCTCTTTTCAGAAGCTGCACCTGGTAATTGCTCGGCTGTCTTTTTTGAGAGATGTTGTGTTATTTTTAAGACCAAAAAAAAAGCCATTAAATGTCAACACTCGAATCGAAATTGCCTCGGGATCTCTCATTACGTTCCCTCAGGCCATCTGCGCAACGCTGAGAGACGTGACCCGTTATTTTAACTAACGGAACTTGATTCGTGACGTTTCTTTCCTTCCCTGGGGACCTCGCTGGCGCGTTGGAGACTGACTGCTCGATGGGTATCTAACCGTCAACCATCAAAGTGTGCCACATGGCAGATAATAATAATCCTTGCATTTGATATAGAGCTTTTCACATCTTAGCGATGTCTCAAAGCCCTTCACAGAATATATTGTAAAGTGAATTGATTGCATATTTGTGGGGAAATGCGGTAGACAGTTGCGCACAGCAGCGTCCCCACAAACAGTCGTGGATTGAAATGACCAAAAACAACAACAAAATTACATTTATAGAGCACCTTTCACATTGGGAGGATGTCCTAAGGCACTGAACAGCTAGCTTGGGACCCGAGCAGAGGGGCATGGGTCAGGGTAGGAGGAGGAGAGTAAGAAAGGGGGGATTAGGAGGAGAGCAGCAGGCATGGCCGAAGAGGAAGGTCTTGAGACTGGCCTTGAAGAAGGAAAGGGACAAAGCGAGGCGAAGGGATTGTGGGATGGAGTTCCAGAGTGTGGGGGCAGAGAGGCTGAAAGCCTGGCCACTGATGGTAGAACGGTTCGGGCGAGGGACATACAGCAGGCCAGAGCCCGCTGAATGGAAGAGACAGGCAGGCTGATAGGGAGACAGCAGGTTAGCGATGTAGGCAGGGGCAAGGACATGAATGGCCTTGAAAGTGAGGACGCGGATCTTGGATTTGATCCTCTGGGGGTCAAGGAGTCAGTGGAGACAGGCGATGGTGGAAGTGATGTGGTTGTGGAGTCTAGTGCGGGAGAGTACACGAGCTGCAGAGTTCTGAATAATCTGCAGTTTATGAAGGGAGGAGCTGGGAAAGCCGATGGGGAGAGAGTTTCCGTAATCGAGCCTAGATGTGATAAATGCGTGGATAAGTGTTTCGGCAGCATTGGGGGTGAGGTAGTGATGGAGTCTGGCAATGTTGTAGAGGTGGTGGAAGGCGGTAACGATCATTGAGCGGATTTGGGGGAGGAAGGATAGTTTGGGGTCGAACAAGATGCCCAGATTCCTGACTGGCTTCAAGAGGTGGAGAGCACAGCCTTGAATGCTGATGTTGCCAGCACCTGAGGTGCGTGGGCAGCATGGAAACAACAACAACTTTGATTTATATAGCTCCCTCCACGCCGGACGGCGTCTCAGAGAGCTTGACAATAGCGGATCCTGGGACCGAGCCAGGAGCAGGGGTAGAAAGGTGACCAAAGGAGCAGTCAAAGAGAAAGGTCTTTAGCTGTGACCTGAAGCTGGGAAGAGGGGGCGCGAGGCGAAGGGATTTTCAATCCACGACAGTTTGTAGTACGCTGCTGTGCACTTGGCAGTCAATTCACTTTACAGTATATACTGTACACAATTGGCTGCTGCGTTTCACCTACAAAATATACCTTGAATTAACATTGCAGTATATTCTGTTAAGCGCTTTGAGATGTCCCAATGACATAATAAGGCGCTGTGTCAAATGTATACATTACAGTGCATTGCATTATATTACATAATAATAATCCTTGCATTCGATATAGCGCTTTTCACATCGTATCGTATCTTCTAAACAACAACAAAATTAATACAGCGCCTTTCACGTCAAGTCGGGACCCGATCAAGGGAGATGGGCAGCTTACGGGGGAGGGGAGGGAGAGAGTTGGGAAGTTGGCAGAAGGTACGATGGAAGAGGAGAGTCTTGAGACCGGCCTTAAAGGAGGCGGGGGAGGGAGTGAGGCGCAGGGTCTGTGGGATGGAGTTCCAGAGAGTGGGGACAGAGAGACTGAAAGCCCATCTGCTGATGATAGGGCGGGTCGGGTGGGGGACATAGAGCAGGCCAGAGCCCGCTGAACGGAGGGGACAGGGAGATTCATAGGGGTACAGCAGGTCGGAGAAGTGGGTGGGTTGGGGATGGGCAAGGCCGTGAATGGTCTTGAATGTGAGAACGAGGATCTTGAATTCGATCCTCTGGGGGACGGGGAGCCAATGGAGTCGGGCAAGGGTGGGAGTGATGTGGTGTGGGTGAGGACATGAGCTGCAGAGTTCTGGATGATCTGCAACGTGTGAAGGGAAGAGCTGGGAAGTCCGACACAGCAAGTGGGAACCCGGTTGTTAGTTGGTTGGCAGATCACATTTCCTGGATAATAATACCTAAAAAAAAATTGATCACTCAATCCACGACTGTTTGTGGGGACGCTGCTGTGTGCAATTGGCTGCCTGGTTTCGTCCACAAATATAGTCAATTCACTTTACAGTATACTCTGTGAAGCGCTTTGAGATGTCGATAAGATGTGAAAAGCGCTATATCAAATGCAAGGATTATTATTAGTTTTATATTATTATTATTGTGTTATAGTATATCATATTACAGTATATTCTATGTGCCTATATTTTATTACAGTATATTATATTACACTATATTACATTACAGAATATTATATTACAGTATATTACATTACAGTATATTATATTACAGTATTTTAAATGACATTATATTACATTATATCATATTATATTTATACAATAAATGGAGCTGTGGAAGATCACTGCTCAGTATTTGTGATGTCGGACTGCTGTTCTCTGATCTGCTGTTAAAGCCGAAGGCTTGTTGGTCTGTTTACTGAATCACTGCTCAGCTCCTTGTCTGTTTATGTTCCTCTCTTCGCCTCAAGCCACAGATTGTGCTCAACAAGAAACCTAACCTTTGAAGAGTAATCTATACTCCACTTAACCCTCTCTTGCGTTAGGGTCAGTCTCCGCTGCTGTTGGCAATATGGCGTTTTTCACCAGGAAATCAATGCTTAGATGGCCCTAAAACCATCTCTATATTCCCTATGAGGAATTATTGACCCACCTTTGCTTACTCACTTCAATAATACTAATAATAGTAATAATAATAATTCTTGGATTTCACATAGCTTTTCACATGTTATCGACGTCTCAAAGCGCTTTACAGAATATAGTGTAAAGTGAATTGACTATATATTTATGGGCGAAACGAAGCAGCCAATTGCGCACAGTGACGTTCCCACAAACAGTCGTGGATTGAAATTATCAATTTTGTTATTGTGTTGTTTTTTTGGACGGATTATTATTAGGTGTGTGTGTGGAGTAAGGAAACTTGCCTAAAGTTTCGCTCTGACCTGCTGGGATTCGAACACAGGTCTCACACTTGTAAGGCGAGTCCACTGAGCTACAGGAGCTCTGAGGAGCTACAGTTTCCCTGGCCGGGAATTGAACCCAGGTCTTATCAATTGCAAAGCAAGTGCTCTAACTACTGAGCTACAAGACTCCAAAGGAGATAAAACACTGTATCAGGCGCAAGGGTTATTATTGTTATTATTATTATATTATTATTATTGTGTTGCCTGCTCATCTCTGTTCAATGATAAAATCTGCCAATTCCCCAGCACACTTATAAACTAGCTATATCGCTGGATCTAAAAGCGTAATTAAAATGTTATACTGTTACAATGTCACGCTTAAAATCGCATTACATTTATTCATAAGTGCAAAGAGACACTTACTGTGCAGCAGCAGAACAGAGATTAACACAGAAACAACAGAATGCTCACATTCCTCCTAGCCTAAACTCATCACACCAATTAGCCCTGAAATTCATATACTAAGCAGGATTTATTATCGCGTTTGATGTAGTGTCGTTGGCACCATATTTACAACAACTTTTAATATATAATATATTAATAATAATCACAATAATAAAATACGTCTGGAAGACTTGAAAACCACTATATCAAATGCAAAGATTATAATAATAATCCTTGCATTTGATATAGTGCCTTATCCCGTCTTCTAGACGTCTCAAAGCGCTTTGCAGAATAGACTGTAAAGTGAATTGACTGGACATTTTGTGGGTGTAAAGCAGCAGCCAATTGCGCACAGCAGCGTCCCCACAAACAGTCGTGGGTTGAAATGACCAATTTTATTATTGTTTTTTTTTGGAGAGATTATTATTAGGCGTGTGTGTGGAGTAAGGAAACTTACCCAAAGTTTCGCCCTGAACTGCCGAAAATTGAATCCAGGTCTCTCGCTTGCAAGATGAGTGCTCTAACCATTGAGCTACAGAACTTTTACATCGTGAGTGAGTGAGTGAGTGAGTGAGTGGAGGTGGCGGAGGGAGGGAGGGAGGGAGGGAGGGAGGGAGGGAGGGAGGGAGGGAGGGAGGGAGGGAGGGAGGGAGGGAGGGAGGGAGGGAGGGAGGGAGGGAGGGAGGGAGGGAGGGAGGGAGGGAGGGAGGGAGGGAGGGAGGGAGGGAGGGAGTTCCCGGGATAGGGATTGAGTGGGGGTGGGGGGGTGTGGGGATGAGTCAGATTAGCGCTCGCTGAGCGAAGGGAGTGATCAGGTCAGTAATGTAATATAGTGACTCTCACACAAATATTTGCTTAATCCTTGCAAATAAGCATCCCGAGCCTGAACGAATTAATTTAGCCACTCAAATTAATTTCCTAAGGCGTTCTTAATAGGGGAAAATCTCTGAGATGCCAACACAGCTTTGTCTAAGCCCCAGAGGGCTCTTTAACTATCTTTCATATTACAGTATTATCTTTAGCTTTTGCACAATTTACAGTCGTCTTGCAGTAAATATTAAACTCTCGAAATCCTCCGAGTCCTGTTCCATAATCCTTTCATCTCATAATAGCTGCTTATCATGTCAGTGTGCGTCACTCTGCAGGAGAGAGAGATAGATAATAATAATAATCCTTGCATTTGATATAGAGCTTTTCACATCTTATCGACGTCTCAAAGCACTTCACAGAATATGCTGTAAAGTGAATTGACTGTATATATGTGGGTGAAATGTGGCAGCACAGCAGCGTCCCCACAAACAGTCGTGGGTTGAAAATGACCAATTTATTATAGGTTTGTTTTTTGGACGGATTATTATCAGGCGTGAGTGTGGAGTAAGGAAACTTGCCCAAGGTTTCACCCTGATCTGCCTGGATTTGAACACAGGTCTCATGCTTGTAGGGCGAGTGCTCTAACCACTGAGCTACAGGCGCTCCACAAAGAGATGGAGTGAGAGCGAGAAAGAGAGAGAGGAGACAAAGAGGGAGAGAGAGAGAGCATTGTATATCTGGCATGAGGAAATTGCTGGGTGGTAAATGTGAAAATGTCATCTTTCAGCTAAGGCCTTGTATTAGAAAATAGCAATATTTTATCCTTCCATTTGATACAGCGCCTCATTATGTCTTTGAGACATCTCAAAGTGCTTCACAGAATATACTCTGAAGTGAATTGACTGTATATTTTTGTGGGCGACATGAGGCAGCCATTTGCGCACAGCAGCGACCCCACAAACAGTCGTGAGAGACCAAATTATTATTATTTTTATTCATAATTTTTTTAAAATAATTATTACTCCCCCACCAAACCAATTCACCAATAGCCAAATAACTGGGTTCTTGTGCTAAGCCGAGGCATGTGCAGTAAGACTTGCCCAGCATTTTGTTCCACTAGGGAATCGAACCCAGGTCTTCTCGCTTGCAAGGTGAGTGCTCTAGCCACTGAGCTACTGGAGTTTTATCATCCAGGGCATCCAATTCAAGATCCTGGTCCTCACATTTAAAGACCTCCACAACCTCGCTTCACCCTACATCCGTGACCTCCTATCTCCTTACCAACGCCCCCTCCGCTCAGCAGGCTTTGGTCTGCTCCACTTCCCCCAGATCAGCCACTCCGCCACCACCTCTGGAACTCCATCCCGCAGTCCCTCCACCTCGCCCCCTCCCTGGCCTCCTTCAAGTGTGACCTCAAGACTCTCCTCTTCGATGGACCCATTGGCAACTCATAATCCCCCCCTTCCCTTGCCCCCCCCCGCCACCCCCCCCCCCCCGACTGTCCAGCGCCTTGAGATGTCCCCCTGACTTCGAAAAGCGCTGTCTGGTACAAATGTAATTTTGTTGTTGTTGTTGTTGTTGTTCTCTCCCAGTGTCCCCCAGGTAAAATTGGTCACTCCCTTCATGGCTGTTTGCGGGATGTTGCTGTGCGCAAACTGGCCGCCTCTTTCGTTACTACTCTCCGCGGCAAACACAGTAAAAGGCTTGGTGACGTGATAGAGTGCTTTATCACACCCCAGTAATTAATATTTCTATATTATTCCTACTATGTGTGTAATAAAAAAAGCCCCCAAAGAGTCGTCCAGCAGGGGGCAATGTTGCACTCCGCTAATTGGCAAAAGCTGTGTAAAAAAAAGTGTCTTTAGGCATAATAAAGTATAATATTTGTGAGCTGTACATAATTTTGTTCTTAAATAGCCAGTGAATTGCCTTTACTGTACTGTTCAGATGTTGGGATCTGAAATGATACTATGGTTTAAGTCGGTTATTAGTTTTTCTCAGACTTCGTACAAAGAGTTAGATAGCCAGGGTCTTGAAAAAGGGCCAGCACTAATTAATATTTATGTTTACTAAGCCAGAGTTTCATTAACCGTCGTGGAGTCCTGTAGCTCAGTGGTTAGAGTCCTAGCCTCACAAGCCACAGTCGTTAGCTCAGTGGTTAGAGCACTCGCCTCTGTGATGGGGGGAGAGAGAGTTTATTACGTGATGGGGAGCCAGTGGAGCCTGGCGAAGGCTGGGGTGATGGGAGTGAGTTTAGTGTATGTGATATGGAGCCAGTGGAGCCTGAGGAGGGCTAGGGTGATGGGGTAGGAGAGAGTTTAGTGTGTGGGTTCAGTGCTTTGGGACGTCCTCCTGACGTGAAAGGCGCTAATAAGTGTAATTTTGTTGTTGTTGTTGTGTGATAGGGAGCCAGTGGAGCTGGCGAGGGCTGGAGTGATGGGATTGGGGGGTGGGGGGCGCGGAGTTTAGAGTGCCTTCCTGGTGTCTGTCCTGAAATTGCCCATTTGCCTCTCGTAGCCTGTGTCCTAAGGCTGTCTATCGGAACGCACGGTTTCTGGCTTACTGCTTTGGCCCCATTAATAGCTCTTTGAATATAGAATAGGAAACCTCTGCTGTATGTAATACCCCCAGGCAGTGCCTGTGGGCATATGGTAGCTTGTCTATTGTAGTCCCTGACTCAGGCTGTGTCTTTTTGAGCTTGGGATTGATTTGTTTGTTTCCAAGGCCTCTGTAAAGGCTCTTCCGAACAGACTCAATTTCAAAATCTCGCCCGAAGACACCCACTTGCATTTCATACAGCGCCTTATCGCATCTTCCAGACGTCTCAAAGCACTTCACGGAATATACTGTAAATTGACTGTATATTTGTGGGCAAAACGCAACAGCCAATTGCGCAACAGCAGCGTCCCCAAGAACAGTCAGTGGTTGAAATGACCAATTTATTGTTGTTTTTTGGAGGGATTATTATCAGGCGCTTGTGTGTGTGGAGTAAGGAAACTTGCCCAAGATTTCGCCCTGACCTGACTGGACCTGACCTGCCGGGAATCGAACTTAGTCAAGGGAATTGACTACATACAGTATCATGTCACTGAGATGTCTGAAGTACTTTGAGACACCTCAGTGAAACAATAGGGCCCAGTATTTAATGCATGGATCGTTATTATTATTAATAATATTATTATTATTACTACACTTCACCTTGAGAATGAAGGGCCCTTTCACAGTGAAAGGCAATGAATGCATCAACTGAAAGGATTGACTGTGTATTTTCAGGAGCGAACAACAGTTAATGTCAAACTCTCCTGGCTCCCTATCAGGGAACGGATCGATTTCAAGATATTCACTCTCGTATTTAAATCCCTTCACGTCCCCTAGCAACCTTCCTGTCTCTCCAACCTGCTCCTCTCCCTACACCATTCCCCCCCTTGTCCCACACCCCCCACTATCGGCGGCCATGCTTTCAATCTCTGCACCCCAAAGCATTGGTCGGTGTGTAGCTCAGTGGTTAGAGAGCGCGCCTCACAAGTCAGAGACCTGGGTTCGATTCCCAGCAGGCAAAACCTTGGGCAAGTTTCCTTCCTTACTCCACACGCCTGATAATAATCCCTCAAGAAAAACAACGATGATAAATTTGTCACTTCAATCCACGACTGTTTGTGGGACACTGCATTGCAGAATTGGCTGCTGCATTTCGCCTACAAATTACTATTATGGTTTATAAACCTCTCCCCCTGTCCCTCCGCCTTGCCCTCCCCTCTCTCCCCATTTTCACGACACGCTTAAAGACCTTCTGTTTCGACTGCACCTACATTCACCTTCCCTATTCCCCTGGCTTGGCCTCGGGCCCCGCCATTGTGAAGCTCTCTGAGACATTGCCTGGTGTGGAAGGAGGGAGGGAGCATGCTATATAAATTCACGTTGTTGTTCTTTTGCTGCTCATGGGTAAGTCCTGGAAGGGCAGACCCATCACTGGGGGCAGATAGTACCTGTTATCCCATTAATTTTCTTTTAACCCTGTAGCCAAAGCCCTAAATAATAATCCTTGTATTTGATATAGCGCTTTTCACATTTTATCTCAAAACGCTTCACAGAATATACTGTAAAGTGAATTGACTGTATGTTTTGAGTGAAACGCGGCAGCTGATTGCACACAGCAGTGTCCCACAAACAGTCGTGGATTGAAAATGACCAATTTTTATTATTCTGTTTTTTTGGGGACGGATTCTTATCAGGCGTATGTGTGGAAACTTGACCAAGGTTTCGCCCTGATCTGCCTAGATTCCAAGACAGATCGCATGCTTGTAAGGCGAGTGCTCTACCAGAGCTACAGGTACACATCAAGCTAAATTCCATCTTTTCGCTTAATCCCACTTCTATGATTGTTTGTGGGACACTACTGTGCGCAATTTGGCTGCCGCGTTTCACCCACAAATATACAGCCAATTTTCCTACTCTTCTTCATCCTGCCCTGACCCCTCCCAACCTGCTCTTGTCCATACCTTACAGCATCCCAAGGCACTGAACAGTCCTCTCGACATGAAAGGTGCTATATAAATGTAAGTTTTGATTGATTGATTGGTTGGTTGGTTGATCTGTTCAGGAGGATGTTAAAGTTCCTGCTGGAGAATTTGGAAGGAGGAGGGAGTTTCGCTTTCCAAGTTTCATGGACAACAAACCCCCAAACAAAATGGTCACCTAATTCACGATTGTGGCTGCCTCATTTCGCCCACAAATTACACAGTCAATCCACTTTACACTATACCTTGTGAAGCACTTTGAGATGTCTTCGCAATGCAATAAGACACTGTATTAAATGCAAGGATTATTATTATATGTTTTGTTGGTCAGCCAGGTGTCTGACACACATGGAAACCTATCATTGTTACTTAAGAGTCTCCAAACCCAACTGAGAATTCCCCACATCGCATCCACACATGGAAACCCCAGAGATAAATTGTTGGGATGGATTGCGCTTTCTCTCTCTCTCCTTCCCTGGAGGGACACATCCTGTTTACTTAATTCTGGAGAGTATTACAACAACAACAGCAAAACATTTAGAGAGCACCTTTCAGGTTGTGGGGACGTCCCAGGGTACTGAATAGTCAGGTCGGAACCTGAGCAAGGCAGTGTGGGGGGGAGAGAGTTAGGAGGGGAGAGAGAGTTGGGAGGGCAGCAGAAAGCACGGTCGAAGAGGAGGATCTTGAGACCGGCCTTGAAGGAGGCGAGGGAGGCAGCGAGGCGAAGGGATTGTGGGATGGGGTTTCAGAGAGTATTAGGCACAGGTTGGCGAGAGCCAAAACTTGGAAGAGGTGGGGGAGCACAGAGCGTGTGTTGGGGTAACTGCTGGAGTCTAACCAGCTAAGCCCACACAATAGCTATCATTGACAACATTGATATCACTGTCTGGCCAAGCTTTTCCGCTGCTTGTCCAGCTAGGACCACCCTCCCCATTCGTTAGGCCTTTGCAGGGTTAACAGGAGCTGGGTGAGCTGGGGAGCTGCCCCCAGAGACTGGTCAGGAATATTATGAAGGTGCCAGGGTTAATTGGTGTCTCTGTGAGATGGAGCCAACAGCATAATTAAATTGGTCATTTCAATCCATGGCTGTGGGGACGCTGCTGTGCGCAATTGGCTGCTGCGTTTCGCCCACAAATATACAGTCAATTCACTTTACAGTATATTCTGTGAAACACTTTGAGACATCGATAAGATGTGAAAAGCGCTATATTAAATGTAAGGATTACAACAAAAATAAAATTATATTTATAGAGCGCCTTTCACGTTGGGAGGACATCCCAAGGCGCTGAACGATTAGGTTGAGACCTAAGGGTTAGGAGAGTAGGAGAGTCGAAGGGGAAGGTCTTGAGACCAGCCTTGAAGGAGGAAAGGGAGGAGGTGAGGCAAAGGGATTGCGGAATGGAGTTCCAGAGTGTGGGAGCAGAGAGGCTGAAAGCCCGGCTACCGATGGTAGGGCGGTGTTCCTGCTGAACGGATGGGATGGGCAGGCTGATAGGGAGACAGCAGGTCAGAGAGATAGTCAGATCCTTATTATTATTATTTTTAATCTATTTTTCTCATGCATTTCACAGAAAAGTTGTGTGCAAAAAAACACATTATCTGCTGAATTGGTCAATTTCCTACGAAGGAATTGGTGTATGTTTGTTGCAGGAAAACCTTCAAATCCCTTCTTATTTAAATGTAAATTGACAAAAATCCTAGAGACTGTAAGAAAATAGCCTTGCGAGGCGAATTTGGTCATGTGCTGACAGCTCAGCCAACCCCTCCCCCCCACTCTCATCCCTCACCCAGCCTCCCCTTATTTCCCTGCAGTCCTGTAGCTCAGTGGTTAGATCACTCGCCTTGCAAGTGAGAGGACCTGGGTTCGATTCCTGGGCAGGGCGAAATGTTTGGCAAGTTTCTTTACTCCACACGCCTCTGTTTTTCTAGCAGTAATTAGCTCACTCACCTTACAAGCGTTCGAATCCATCAAGGTGAAACTTTGGGCAAGTTTCCTTACTCCACACACATGCCTAATAATAATCCCTGCAAAAAATACCACTATAATAAAATTGATCATTTTAATCCACGACTGTTTTGGGGGATGCAACTGTCTGCAATTGGCTGCCGCATTTCACCCACAAATATACAGTCAATTCACTTTACAGTATATTCTGTGAAATGCTTTGAGACGTCTAGAAAATGTGAAAAGCGCCATATCAAATGCAAGGATTATTATTATTATCCATCAATTGACTAACAACCGGGTTCCTACTGACGGCTGGTAAGCAGAGGCGTGTGGAATAAGGAAACTTGTCAAACATTTCGCCCTGTCCAGGAATCAAACCCAGGCTTGCGAGGCGAGTGCTCTAACCACTGAGCTACAGGAGCTCCATTTAAGAATAAGTACCCTGAAAAATTATTGTCACAGAGACCTTGGTGTTGATTATCGATTTGCTGCTCAGATTACAGTTTAATTTTATTTCGCAACATCTTTCCTAACAACATCACAATGTTCAGATGAAAAAGCAAAATGAAACTGTCTCTCTTCCAGTGTCCTTGCCAACAATCCCCCAAATCATTTGGTCACTCACTCCCTGACACTCTGTGTACAATTGGCTGTGCGCAATTGGCTGCCATGTATCGACTCTGAAAATTTATACAGTCAATTCACTTTGCAGTCTATCTCATGAAGCGCTTTGAGATGTCTAGAAGACACGATGAGACGCTGTATCAAATGGAAATTTTATTATCATTAATAAAATATTTGAATAAAATATAAAATCCTGAGTGTGAGATCTCTGTTATTTCCCCAGTTTTTGGCTGATGTAATAATAACAGTAATAGCAATAATAGTAATAATATCAATCGTGATAGCAATAAGAACAATAGCAATAGCAAAAATAATAGCAATAGTAATAGTAATTAAAACATATTAATAGTAAATATATACCAGCTGCTAAATAATAGTAATAATAATGCTTGCATTTGATATAGCGTTTTTCACATTTTATCGACATCTCAAAGTGCTTCACAGAATATACTGTAAAGTGAATTGACTGTATATTTGTGGGCGAAACACAGCAGCCAATTGTGCACAGCAGCGTGCCCACAAATAGCTGTGCAAAGGAAACTTGCCCAAGGTTTCGCACTGATCTGCCTGGATTCGAAACATAAGTCTCACTCTTGTAAGACGAGCGCTCTAACCACTGAGCTACGGGACTCCAAAGGCCAAGGGCCATGGAAATCGGATATTGGACTGGCGAAATAATTTTCACACTGCATTTTTGGGGCACTGCTTGAGATTTGTCAGACACAGTGCCCTCCCCTTCCTTGCCATCTCTCTCTGGGTTCCCCTTCTCCCTGTCATGGCCAATAGATTAAACCTTCACAGACTGATTCTCATTATTACCCTCGGACTCCTGTAGCTCAGTGGTTAGAGCACTCGCCTTACAAGCACGGGTGTGATCAGGGCGAAACCTTGGGCAAGTTTCCTTACTCCACACACACACACGCCTGATAATAATCCGTCAAATAAAAAACACAACAATAAAATTGGTAATTTCAACCCACAACTGTTTGTGGGGACGCTGCTGTGCACAATTAGCTGCCGCTTTTCACCCACAAATATACAGTCAATTCACTTTACAGTATATTCTGTGATGCACTTTGAGACATCGATGAGATGTGAAAAGCACTAAATCAAATGTAAGGATTATTATTATTATTAATCCCCCAATTGGTCACTCAATTCATGGCTGTTATTGTTATGTGGGGAGTCCTGTAGCTCAGTGGTTTCACCACTTGCCTTGCAAACGATTGCAGGCAGGTCAGGGTGAAATCTTGGGCAAGTTTCCTTACTCCCCACGCCTGATAACAAGTCCCCTAGAAAGAATAATAATAATATAAACAATAATAATTTGGTCACTCAATCCACAATTTTTTGTGTGGACGCTGCTGTGCGCAATCTACTGCTGTGTTTTGCCCTCAAAATATACAGTTAATGTACTTTATAGTATATTCTGTGAGGCATTTGGGACGTCTCGAAGGCGTGATAAGGCACTGTATCAAATGGAAGGATTATTACATCCCCAGCCCTCACCCCCAATTTTAAAACAGCACAATTTGTTTAGGTTTCAAAAAAAAACTCCAAGTTCACGTAGGTTCACAAATTCATGGTGTTTAATTATATTTCAGGCAATCTTTCACCCTGTCAGAAGCTAATGTGAAATAAAGTTATTTATTCTGTTCCCGTGGCATGTTTGTGCATTAAAACAACTGCTGAATGATGATATTAATAAGATCCCAACTCCCTTAAGTTATTAAGTTACCTCTTGCCCACGTGCAGTGCTCATAAAACTCCAGGCTACCTCACTAATATCCAAGATCAAATAAGACAACAATGACAACAATAAAAATACTTTTATAGAGCGCCCTTCACGTCGAGAGGACATCCCAAGGCGCTGAACAGTCAGATCAGGACCCGAGCAAGGGGGAGGGGCGGGTAGGGGGGGAAGGAGAGAGAATTAGGAAGGGAGGGAGAGAGTTGGGAGGTCAGCAGAAGGCACAGTCGAAGAGGAGGGTCTTGAAAATGGCCTTAAAGGAGTTGAGGGAGGCAGCGAGAAAAAGGGACAGTGTTCGATTCATGGTAGGTCAGGGCGAAACCTGTAAGGATTTACAGGTTTCGCCCTGACCTACCATGAATCGAACACCCATGCGCCTAACAATAATCCCTTAACAAAAAAACAATAATAAATTGGTCATTTCAACCCACGACTGTTTGTGGGAACGTTGCTGTACGCAATTGGCATTTCACCCACAAATATACAGTCAATTAACTTTACAGTGTATTCCGTAAAGCACTTTGAGAGTCTAGAGGATGTGAAGAGTGTTATATCAAATACAAGGATTATTATTAATATCATTGTTGTTAGAATTATTATTATAGTTATTATTATTGGTGCCATTATTATCATTATTATTGATATTGTTGAGCCAGGATCCTGATCCCCACTCCCCCTGACTATGTCCCACAAAACCTATTAAATAATAATAATACAGTAAAAGCCCGTTAATCTGACACCCGATCAACCATACCTTCCATATAACCGGCATCGCAAAAAAAGTCTGCATTTGATTAACCGGAATTTATCCGGCAAAATGCGTTTTCGGCCGAATATCAGGCATGCGCTTTAACCGGCATTGGACAGGTCCTGAGGGATCCGGATAAGCAGTCACAAACAGTCGTGGTTTGAAATACCAATTTATATTATTGTGGGCTTTTTTCGGACAGATTATTATTAGGCGTGCGGGTGTGTGTGCGCTCTGAGACGCCGTCCGGCGTGGAGGGTGCTATATAAATCGAAGTTGTTGTTGCTGTGTGTGTATATGTGAGTATTAAGAATACTTGCCCAAGGTTTCATCCTGACCTGACCTGCCTGGATTCGAACACAGGTCTCACACTTGTAAGGCGAGTGCTCTAGCCACTGGGCTACAGGAGTAAATTTATTTGCCCCAAAAAAGGAATGATTGACAGCTGTCCATCTCTGTCCCATGCCCTTGAGATACCTCCTGGTTGCCATGGTGACAGCCATCCCAGCGGTTGGCTGATCTCCATCCATCACTGGGCCCTTCGCCAAACACACCCTTAATTGCGCCCATTAACGTTAATTACCTCAAGAGCCTTGTGCTGGCTCCACACTGATGCTCGTTGTGACTGCTGCCTAATTAATTTGCGAGGCAGGGAAGCCGAGTGAACTACCTCGAGGGTGGAGGCAAGAAGGGAGGGCGAGGGAGAAAAATGTGGGAGTGAGGTGCAAGAGGAGAGGAGCAAGAGAGTGGAGGAGAGGGGAAGGAGGGAGGGGGAGAGGGAGAAAGTGGAGAGGGAGAAAGTGGAGAGGGAGAAAGTGCAGAGGGTGTAGCGGAAAGGGGGAAGGGGAGAGAGGTAGTGGGGGGAATAGGGTTGAGGGGAAAGGGTCATATTTCCAGGCTGTGTAAAGTTGGTCTGTATAATAATAACCCTTGCATTTTTGATATAGCGCGTTTTCACGTCTTCTAGAGATCTCAAAGAGCTTTACAGAATATACAGTAAACTGAATTGACCATATTTTTGTGGGTGAAACAGAATAGTCAATTGCGCACAGCAGCATCCCCACAAATAGTCGTGGATTAAAAGGACAATTTTTTTATTATAGGTTATTTTTGGAAGGATTATTATTAAGCGTGTGTGGAGTAAAGAAACTTGCCAAGATTTCATCCTGACATGGCTGGATTCAAAACAAAGGTCTCAAGTTTGTAAGGCGAGTGCTCTAAGTACTGAGCTACAGGACTCCACAAATTCATTGGATTTTAGAAGGTTGAGGCTGCTGTGATTAAGGTGTTTATAATAAAGAAAGGGCAGCTACAGACAAATTATCTCCTCTGATGGGGAATCCAGAACAACGGACATCATTTTATAATCAGAGCCAGGCCATTTAGGAGTCAAATGAGGGGCAGTTTTTCACTCACCCAAAGGCCAGTGGGAATCTCTCCCTCCCAACCCAAAAAAACTGTGGATTATGGCTGGCTCTATTCCCATTGTCCAGGCTGAGGTGGGGAGATGTCTGTTAGGTCAGCGGATCAAGGGATATGGAGCAAGAGTGGGGAATTGGGAGTTGAGGGACAGATCAGCCATGATCTTATAGAATGGGGGGAACAGGTTGGAGGGGCTGAATGGCCTCCTCCTGTTCTTATGTTTCTAGGTGCCTTCCTTCTGAGATGTTAAACTGAGTTTGAATCTTAAAGACTCCCCCCATCAAGCTATTGGACATGTAATTGAGATTGCAAATATGTTTTCTGTTTTCATCTTGAAGCTCTTCGCAATGATTTTACTGTGAATTGTAGTGACTGTGAGTTTTGTTGGCGAACGTGGGGGCCAATTTGATCAACAGCTAAAATCCATGAAGAGCCATGAAATAAGTGACCAGTTTGTATTTGTTGGTTTGGGGAATTGTTGGCTGGGTCATAAGAGAAACTACCTTCTTCTTTTTGAGAATATTAATAGATTCATAGATTCATAGAATATTACGGCACAAAAGGAGGCCATTCGGCCCATCTAGTCTGTGCCGACTCTTTGAAAAGAGCGATTCAATCCCACTGCCCTGCCCGCTCCCCATAGCCTAATAGACCTGTTCTCCCTAAATAAAGATCTAATTCCCTTTTACAAGTTGTTATCGAATCAGCCTCCACCACCTTTTCAGGCAATGCATTCCAGATTCGAACAACTCGCTGAGTGAAAATGAGTGACCATGAGTCACAGATTCGCCCACGAGTGGAAATAGTTTTTCTCTATTTGCCCTGTCGAAACCCCTCATGATCTTATAAACCTCTATTAGGTCTCCCCTCAATCTTCTCTGCTCCAGAGAGAATAACCCTAGCCTATCTAGCCTCTCCTCATAGCTGAAGTCCCTCAATCCTGGCACCATCCTAGTAAATCTTCGTTGTACCCTTTCCAATGTCTTCACATCCTTTCTGTACTGTGGTGACCAGAATTGAACACAGTATTCCAGCTGAGGCCTCACCAAAGTCTTATAGAGGTTAGTCAGCACTTCCTGACTTTTGTACTCTATACCTCTATTTATAAAGCCTAGTATCCCATATGCCTTCTTAACAGCCTTGTCTACCTGTCCTGCCACCTTCAACGAGTCACTAACACAAATCCCCAGATCTCTCTTTTCCTTCACACCATTTAAAATTGTACTATCTAGCCTATATTGCCTCCCTTCATTTCTTCTCCCAAAATGCATCACCTCACACTTCTCTGCATTAAACTTCATCTGCCATGTGTCTGCCCACTTTACCAATTTGTCTATATCCTCTTGCAGATGGCTACTATCCTCCTCACTATTTACTATTCTCCCTAACTTAGTGTCATCTGCAAACTTGGAAACTGTATTCCGTACACCCAAGTTCAGATCATTGATGTAGATTACAAACAGCAATGGTCCCAAAACCGATCCCTGTGGCACACCACTGCTCACTTCCCTCCAGTCTGAAAAACAGCCGCTCACTACAACTCTCTGCTTTCTGTCTCGCAGCCAGTTGTGGATCCACGCTGCCACTGTCCCTTTTACGCCATGGGCCTTTAATTTCCTAATAAGTCTCTCATGTGGCACTTTGTCAAATGCCTTTTGAAAGTCCATGTAAACTACATCAACTGCGCTACCATTATCCACCCATTCCGTTACCTCATCAAAAAATTCTATCAGATTTGTAAGGCAAGATTTGCCTTTAACAAATCCATGTTGACTGTCCTTTATTAGCCTATATCTCTCTAAGTGAAGATCTACCTTGTCCCTGATTATGGACTCTAGAAGTTTGCCCACTACCGACGTTAGACTGACTGGTCTGTAGTTACCAGGCTTGTCCTTCTGACCCTTTTTATACAAGGGAGTAACATTAGCTATCCTCCAGTCCTCTGGCACGACCCCTGTGTCCAAGGAAGATTGAAAGATCGTGGCCAGAGTCCCTGCTATTTGCTCCCGTGCCTCCCTTAGTAACCTAGGGTGCATCCCATCCAGACCAGGTGACTTATCCACCTTGAGCGACGTCAACCTTTTTAGAACTTCCTCTCTGGTTATAATTATTCTATCCATTTCTCCTACCCTCTCCTCCAATACTATGGCATTGGCTGTATCCTTTTCTTTTGTGAAGACAGAGGCGAAGTACTCATTCAGTACATCAGCCATGCCCTCTGCCTCCACAATGAGATTTCCTCCTAGGTCCCTAATTGGCCCCACCCTATCCTTGACCAACCTTTTACTCTTAATATGTTGGTAAAAAACCTTAGGGTTCCTATGTCTCAAAGCGCTTCACAGAATATACTGTAAAGTGAATTGACTGTATATTTGTGAGTGAAACGTGACAGCCAATTGCGCACAGCAGCATCCCCACAAACAGTCGTGGATTGAAATGACTAATTTTAATTATTGTGGGGTTTTTGGATGGCATGTGGTAAGTAAGCAAGTAAGCAAGTAAGCAAACTTGCCCAGTGTTTCACCCTGACCTGAATAGATTTGAACACAGGTCTCATGCTTGCAAGGCGAATGTTATAAACACTGAGCCAATGTCGTTTTAATTCACTGTACATTTTGTGGGCGAAATTAAGCAATTGCGCCCAGAAGTGCCTCAGAAACAGTTGCAAATTAAATGACTCAATAAAAATTTAAGGGATTATTACGCCCGGTAGACTTATCCTCCAATCCATTAGCAACCAAATTCCTTCTTACTGCTAGGCAAATAGGAGCATGTGGGGTGAGGAAACTTGCCTAAAGTGTCGCCCTGCCCGGGAATCTAACCCAGGTCCTCTCACTTGCTTTTGCATCTGCAACAACAACAAAATTATATTTGTTTGGTGCCTTTCATGGCAGGAAGACGTCCCAAGGAGCTAGACAGCTACTGCTTCAGACCTGAGCTGAGGTAAGTTGGGGTGGGGGGTTAGGGGTTGCCAATGGAGCCATCAAAGAGGAGAGTCTTTCTCGGGACTTGAAGGAGGCCAGGGAGGGGTTGAGGCAGAGTGACTGCAGGATGGAGTTCCAGAGGTTGAAAGCAGAATGGCTGAAAGCTCGCCCGCCAATGGTGGGGCAGATGAATGGGTCGGGGGATGTGGAGCAGGCCAGAGCCTGCTGAACGGAGGTGGCGGGCAGGTTGGTAAGGGGATAGGAGGTCACAGACGTAGGGTGGTGCGAGGTTGTAGAAGTCTTTAAATGTGAGGACCAGAATCTAAGCAGAAGAGAACATTAACAAGATGCAAGGTACAGCGCATTCAGCGCATTCTCAAACGCTTTTAGCCTAGCAGTTGTAATTAGCTAAAAAAAAAGGAGTCATAAATCTCGGAGTAATGAGGTGGAATTGGAGATGAGGTAAATTAATGTAATTATCCCCCAACCCCCAACTGTGATTAATGCCATAAATAAACCTTCTCTCCTCGGGAAATAACACTCAGTGATGAACCATTTCTTTGGCTTTCATTATCTCCGTTAGAAAAAATACTGGGAAAAAAATGCACCCACGTTGAGTCCGGAGATTTAGCAAACTCCACTATATATCATAAAATATACTACACTAACTTGCCTGCCTGCTCGGTTGATAATTTAGTACTAATAATAATCCTTGCATTTGATATAGTGCTTTTCACATCTTATCGACATCTCAAAGTGCTTCACAGAATATACTGTGTATAAAGTGTTGTGACTATGTTTTGTGGGCAAATCATGGCTGTCAATTGCGCACAGCAGCGTCCGCACAAACAGTCGTGGATTGATTGAACAAATTATGATTTATTCTGAGGGATTATTACCCACGGCAAAGTGACCCACCAATCAAGACACGTTTCAAGATCCTGTTCTTCAACCGGGCCTTTGGTTCACCTTCCTACCTCCATGAGCAGTCCTGTAGCGCAGTGGTTGGAGCACTCACTCACCTTACAAGCGAAAGACCTGGGTTCGATTCCAGGCAGGGCGAAACCTTGGGCAAGTTTCCTTACTCCACATGCCTAATAATAATCCCTCAAGAAAGAAATTGATCACTTTAACCCACGACTGTTTGTGGGGATGCTGCTGTGCGCAATTGGCTGCCACGTTTCACCCACAAAATATACAGTAGATTAATTTTACAGTATATTCTGTGAAGCACATTGAGACGCCTAGAGGACGTGAAAAGCGCTATATCACAATGCAAGAATTAGTATTGTTATAATTAGTCCCAGCCTCCAGTTTGTTTCTGTCTTGGCAACAGAGGAACAGGACAAAACACCAGCAGTACATTGGAACCTAAAAATAAGCCAAAGGGTATAAAGTGGATTTGACATGAGGAAAAAAATAGTAATAGAAAAACTAATGGGACTAAAGATAGACAAATCTCCAGGACCTGAAAGGTTCCACCCCCACTGTATCAAATGTATAATACAAAGTATACTAGAATACAGCATTACATTTGTATATTGCTCCCGCGGAGGGAATTGTAGATGCGTGAGTCATAGATTTCCAAAGCGCTGTATATTCGGGAATTGTGCCCTTGGAATGGAGGCCTGCAAATGTCACTTCTTTATTTAGTAATAAGAATAAGAATAATAATCCTTGTATTTGGTATAGCACTTTTCACGTCTTCTGGACGTCTCAAAGCGCTTCACAGAATATGCTGTAAGGTAAATATGCTGAAAGGTAAATTGACTGTATATTTGTGGGCGAAACGTAGCAGCCAATTGCGCACAGCAGTGTCCCCCACAAACAGTCGTGCATTGAAGTGACCAAACTATTATTGTTTTTTGGAGAGATTATAAAGGGATTAAGGGGTATGGGGATAAGGCAGGTAGCTGGAGTTAGAGAAGAATATCAGGCATGATTGAATGGCGGGTCAGGCTCGTTGGGCCAAATGGCCTAATCCTGCTCCTATTTCTTATGTTCTTATTATCAGGCGTGTGAAGTAAGAGATCTTGCCAACTACTCTCTTCTTTCTGACTCCCACCCAGTTCTGTATCCAGGATGCTACTGTCGCTTTAATACCTTCAAGGTCATTCACGGCCTTGCCCCCCTACCTCTTCGACCTGCTGTACCCTATGAACGTCCCCACCCACTCCGTTCAGCAGGCTCTGTCCTCCTCCATGTCCCCCATCCAACCCGCCCTACCATCGGCGGACGGGCTTTCAGCCTTTGTGCCTCCACACTCTGGAACTCCATCCCACAGTCCCTTGGCCTCGCCTCCTTCAAGGCTGGTCTCAAGACCCTCCTCTTCGGCCATGCCTTCTGCTGCCCTCTCAACTCTCTCCCTCCCCTCCTAACTCTCTTCAGCCCCACCTGACTGTGCAGCACCTTGATACGTCCTCCCAATGTGAAAGGTGCTCTATAAATGTAATTTTGTTGTTGTTGTTGCCCTCAACCCTTCCTGATCCCAACTCCCAGCTCGGGTCCAAATCCCTGACTGTTCAGCAACTTGGGATATCCTCCCGAACTGAAAGGAGCTGCGTAAATGTCATTTGTTGGTTGTTGTTTTTGTTATTGTTGACATTTCAATTTGATTATCTTTTAAGTATCAAAAGATGACATTTCAGACTATTGGATGTTTTTTTGGGGAGGAGATGAAACAGTTGTGTTTTCACAGAGAGACAGATGAACATAGGTACTGAATAATTCACAAATATCATGTGTCCTCCCATAGATTGCTCTCTGCTGTGGATTGACAATGTTATCACACGCTGACATTCTCCTCCCATCTGCCTTGTGCTTTAATTAATTAAAACACCAGTGGATGCCTGAACCTCAGTGGTTAGAACACTTGCCTCACAAGCGAGAGGATCTGGTTCGATTCCCTCCAGGCAAGAAGCTCCTTACTCCACACGTTTACCAGCAGTCAGTAGGAACCCGGTTGTTAGTCGATTGGCGGATCGCTTTTCTGGCTACATTAATTCCTTCAAAAAATATTACTACAATAAAAATTTGGTTACTCAATCCATCCTGTTTTGTGGGATGCTGCTTTGACACTTTGTAAAGTGAATTGACTGAATACTTTTGGGCGAAACGCGGCAGCCAATTGCACAAAGCAGCGTCTCCGCAAACAGTCATGGATTGAGCGACCAAACAATTTTAATTTATTTTGGAGGAATTATTACCACCAGAAAAGTGATCCGCCAATCGATTAACAGCCAGATTCCTACATTTACTGCCAGGCAAACAGAGGTGTGCGGAGTACAGAAACTTACCTAAGGTTTTGTCCTGCCCAGGAATTAAACCCAGGTCCTCTCACTTGCGAGGTGAGTGCTCTATCCTACAGGACTCCAGAAATTATGCTGTAACTAAAACCTCTAAGTGGTTAACAGCCCAGATTAGTTCTCACTACGGCTAGGAATGAAGGCTATTATTGGGGCGGGTCTGCTGGTTATAAAGCACAGTAACATTGCCTGACGGTTTGTCTGGTAACAACCATTAACTCAAAGCAACACAACACTGAATAGCTTCACTGATTCACCAGGTTGTAATTATCATCAGCTGTTAGTGTTTCAATTACAGGCTTGGTATCAACCCACTCTTCCTCACACAAAATAACTTTGTGTTCTATTTCATTATATTTCCCTTCTTCCCCCTCAACCCCATATCCTCCACCCCACCACCCCTCCCCTTAATCGATGCAAAACACACTGGAATCGAACACAGGTCTCTCACTTGTGAGGCGAGCGCTCTAACCAATGAGCTACGGAACTCCAGACAATTAGAAAAGAGAAGGGGTTTCACTCTCTCTCTCTCTCCTGACACCAGATAATTTTTTTTAGCTGATTCTGTTTTTTGGTGGGTCACGTGAAAATCTGTGACTCGTGGTCACAGATTTAAAATAGTTTCAAGGCGCAGTAGAGGGGAGCTGAGGAGAAATTTTTTCACTCAGCGAGTTGTTCGAATCTGGAATGCATTGCCTGAAAAGGTGGTGGAGGCTGATTCGATAACAACTTTTAAAAGGGAATTAGATCTTTATTTAGGGAGAACGGGTCTATTAGGCTATGGGGAGCGGGCAGGGCAATGGGATTGAATCGCTCTTTTCAAAGAGCCGGCACAGACTAGATGGGCCGAATGGCCTCCTTTTGTGCCGTAAAATAAAACAAAAAAAACAAAACAAAAAAAACAAAACGGCTGTGTGAAAATTGCCGTTTGGCCCACAAAGTACAGTCAATCCACTTTACATCCACTTCGGCATCTCGACGATAAGGTAAGGTGATATATCAAATGCTAGGATCTTTTTTATTCTTATTCTTCTTATTGTTGTTAAGACAATGAGCTGGGGTGGGTGGGGTGCAGGTGGGCTGACAATGACACAACCCGAAAAGGAAGGTCTTTAGGTGGGATTTGAAAGTGGGGAGGGAGAGAGTGGGAGGGCAGCAGAAGGCATGGTCGAAGAGGAGGGTCTTGGGATAGGCCTTGAAGGATGCAAGGGAGGGAGCGAGGTGAAGGGACTGTGGGAATAAGTTCCAGAGTGAGGGGGCAGAGAGGCTGAAACCCTGTGCACCGATGGTAGGGTGGGACGGGCAGGGGAGCCCAGTGAACATAGGGGGCGGGGAGGTCTAGGGACAGCAGGTCAGAGAGATAAGGGTGGGCAAGGCCTGTGAATTGCCTTGAAGGTGAGGACGAGGATCTTCAATTCAATCCTCTTGGGGATGGGAGCCAGTGGAACTTGGTGATGGTGGGAGTGATGCGGTCGCGGAACTTGGTGAGTTCAAAGTCACCCCGACATAGAAGCAAGAACATGAACCCACAGCCTTGTGACTCCGAGGCGAAAGTGTGAACGACTGTGAGCCAGGCTGACAATCAAACTCTAAATTAGTCGCTGAATAAAACAGACATTGGACAAGATCTTTGGGAATGAGATGGCGGGCGGCGGCAGTGATGTGGATCAGCAGGGGCCTGACAGCCAGGGCGGGTCCAGACAAAAACTCCATCATTATCTCGAAACATGGTGTGAAACAGCCTCAGATGCACAGTGTGAGTTGCAAATGGAATCCTGGGTCCCTGTTGCTATCAGCCTCGACAGGATTGTGCAGCAACATCAGGCAGAAGGGACCTCGGTTTAACACTCCCTTCTCTTTCCGCTTCACAACATCGAATAGCTTGGCTTTACACAGGTGCTTCATAAGAACATAACAATAAGGAGCAGGAGTAGGCCACTCAGCCCCTCGAGCCTGCCCCACCATTTAATAAGATCATAATAATAATCATAATCCTTGCATTTTATACCGCGCTTTTCACATCTTATCGACGTTTCAAAGCACTTCACCAAATATACTGTAAAGTGAATTGACTGTATATTTGTGGGTGAAACGTGGCAGCCAATTGCGCACAGCAGCATCCCTACAAACAGCCGTGGATTGAAATAACCAATTTTTATTATTGTGGAGATTTTTTGGGGACGGCTTATTATTAGGCCCGCATGTGTGTGTGTGTATGTGTGGAGTGAGGAAGCTTGCCAAAGGTTTCGCCCTGACCTGCCTGGATTCAAACACAGGTCTCACGCTTGTAAGGTGAGTGCTCTAACCACTGAGCTACAGGAACTCCACTTTGAAGGCGTGATCAGGCGCTACATCAAATGCAAGGATTATTATTGTGATGATTATTATTATTTTGCCCGGAAAAGACGCCCACATCCTCATCTCTACGCTTCACAGGAAATCCTGTGGGACATCGAATGCAATGATTGTTCTTAGAGGGAGACGCAGAGAGATAGAGAGGTCAATCCTCCTAAGACAAATAGAAAGCCTAAGAGATTCTTAGAGGGTATCAGTGAGGTTGAGTGTGTCTGACAGCTCTACGCTCCTTGTATCTATTCTGTGTTCCTAATTGAGAAATCTGCTGTAGGATTCTTAAAGATATGAGCCGACAGTCAGGCTATTCTGTAACATCTAAAGGTCAGTCATTATCATTGGGTTTCATTGAAAACCATTCCCACTTCTCTCCCCCACCCCCACCTCATCCCCCGCCACCTCACCCCCCCGCCTACCCCTTCTATTTTTATAATAACACTTTTGGTGGCAGGCTGATAGGAGGAAGGGTGAAATTATATAACAATAATAATCCTGCATTTGATGCAGCACCTTATCATGTATGTCATTGATGTCTCAAAGTGCTTCACAGAATACATTGTGGAGCTCCTGTAGTTCAGTGGTTAGAGCACTCGCTTTACAAGCGTGAGACCTGTGTTCGAATCCAGGCAGGTCAGGACAAAACAGGGCAAGTTTCCGTACTCCACACACGCACCTAATAATAATCCCTCCAAAAAAAACCACACTGATAAAAACAATTGGTCATTTCAATCCACGACTGTTTGTGGGGACCTTGCTGTGCACAATTGGCTGCTGTGTTTCGCCCACAAATATACAGTCAATTCACTTTACAGTATATTCTGTGAAACACTTTGAGATATTGATAAGATGTGAAAAGCGCTATATCAAATGCAAGGATTATTATTATGGCAAAGATGAGTGTGTTTTGCGGGCGAAACACAGCAGCCATTTGTGCACATCAGTGTTCCACAAACAGTCATGGATTGAGTGACCAAATTTTATTTGGGTGCGATTATTACCCCCTGGAAACCACCTGCCAAGTGACAATTGACTAACACCAGGAGTCCTAGTCACTGCTGGGTAAACAGAGGTGTGTGGAGTAAGGAAATGTACCCAATAATAATAATAATAATCCTTACATTTGATATTGCGCTTTTCACATCTTATCGACGTCTCAAAGCGCTTCACAGAACATACAGCAAAGTGAATTGACTGTATATTTATGGGCGAGATTCTACGTCAGGTTTTGCCCTGACGTGGAATTTAATCCAGGTCCTCTCGCTTGTGAGGCGAGTGCTCTAACCACTGAGCCACAGGACTCTTAAGCATCGCAGGAGGTTTAATGTCACAGACGGGACTTTGGTTTGATGTCTGATCTGATGGCTGGAGTCCCAGCTGTTCCCCAGCACTGCCCCAGAGCGTCAGGCTAGACAGGCGCAACCTCAACCTCTGATGTGCTCAGAGCTTGAACCCACAGCCCTGTGAATCCAGCGGTGAGGGAACCAGTGACTGAGCCTAGCGGACACCAAGAAAATACGCAATCAATCTCTCCCCTTTCAAATACAATAAATTCCTTATAACTCCTATGCAGTCCTGTAGCTCAGTGTTGCAGCACTCGCCTCGCAAGCAAAAGACCTGGGTTTGAACCCTGTCAGGTCAGGTCAGAGCGATACCTTGGGCAAGTTTTCCTTACTCCACACACTCGCCTGATAATAATCCCTCCAAAAAAAAACAATAAATTGGTCACTTCAACTCCCCCATATACATACACACGACTGATAATAATCCCTTAAGAAGAAAAAATTATAATCTGATGACTCAATCCCCAACTATTTGTGGCCATGCTGCAGTGTGAAATTGGCTGCTGCGTTTCGCCCACAAATATGCAGTCAATTCATTTCACAGTTTATTCTGCAAAGCGCTTTGAGATGTATAGAAGACCTGATAAGGCGCTGTATCAAATGCAACAACAACAACAACAAATTACATTTATAGAGCGCCTTTCACGTCGGGAGGACGTCCCAAGGCGCTGCACAGGAGGTGTGTGACCCGAGCTGAGAGGGGAGTGTTTGGGAAGGGGTGAAACACGAAGGGGAGGTCAAAAAGTTCGGGGTGGAACAAAAGGCACGGTCGAAGAGGAAAGTCTTCAAACCGGCCTTGAAAGAGGAAAGGGAAGAAACGAAACGGAGGGATTGAGGGATGGCATTCCATAGGGTGGGAGCGGAGAAACTGAAGGCCCGGCCTCCGATGGTGGGGCGGTTCGGGCGGGGGGCTTGGAGCAGGCCAAGTCCTGTTGAACGGAGGGTCCGGGTGGGCTTGTAGGGGGAAAGTAATGCAAGGATGATTATTAGTTTCACTTATCACCCCAACATAAAGAGCTCAGTGATAAGTTATCAGAAGCGGCAAGTTTGATATATTGTATGTATAAATACATAAATAAATTAATAAGAAGAATTATTATAATCCTTGCATTTGATATAGTACTTTTCACATCTAATCGACGTTTCAAAGCAAATATACTGGAAAGCGAATTGACTGCATATTTGTGGGCGAAACGCGGCAGCCAATTGTTCACAGCAGTGTCCCCACAAACAGTCGTGGATTGAAATGACCAACTTTTATTATTGTGGGGTTTTTGGGGGGCAGGGATTATTATTATGCGTGTGGGTGGGTGGTGGAGTAAGGAAACTTGCCCAAGGTTTCGCTCTGACCTGCCTGGATTCGAACACAGATCTCACTCTTGTAAGGCAAGTGGTCTAACCACTGAGCTGCAGGACCTCCACCTAGAGATGTCTAGAAACACTTCACAGAATATATTGTGAAGAGGATTGACTACAAATTTTGTGGATAAATTATTATACCTGGAAAGCGATCTGCCAATTATCTAAGAACCGGAATCCTGCTTACTGCTGGTAAACAGGGCCGTGTGGAATAAGGAAACTTACCTAAGGTTTCTCCCTGGTCGGGAATCGAATCCAGTTCCTCTCGTGTGCATGCCAGGCGAGTGCTCTAACCACTGCACTACAAGACTCTACAAAAGTCTACAGAATGTAAATTAAGTGTTGTCAGAAATTTTGTGTACACCATCGGCATTTGCAGGGTTAATCCTCGTGAGATAATGGATTGCAGAATTTGCAACCGACTGCAACACATCAACCATTAATCCTTTTATCTTTCGCCTCAGGCCTCCCTCACGACTGGAGCAGTAAATTGGTCTTGGTTCTCGTCAATGGAGTGTGGCGAACCTACTCTTCAAACACAGTAAATAAATGCCCTTCAACACCCCAATCCCTCCCTCCCTCCCTCCCATCCACCCACCCACCCACCCACCGACCATCTGGAACTCCATCCCACAATCCCCAGGCTTCGCTCCCTCCCTTGCCTACTTGCTGGCCAATCTCAAGACCCCCCTCTTCGACCACAATTGCCCTCCACCGTCCCCTCCTGATTCCAACCCTTAGCTCAAGTCCCTGACTGTCCAGGGCTTTATGAGGTCGTGAGGAAGCTGTGTAACTGTAATATAATCATCCCTGCATTTCTGCAGACATCTCAAAGCACTTCACTGGATACAGTGTAAAGTGTAGTGACTCTGTTTTATGGACAAAATGCGTACAGCAGTGTCCCACAAAAGTCATCGATTGAGTGACTCATTTATTATTTTCATTGTTGTTTAGAGGGATTATTACCTCTTGAAAAGTGATCCGTAATTCCACTATAATCAAATCCATTTGATATAGCACTTTTCACATCTTCTAGATGTCTCAAAGTGCTTCACAGAATATCCTGTAAAGAGAATAGACAATCCAGGCAGGTCAGGGTGAAACCTTCGACAAGTTTCCTTACTCCACACACCTAATAATAATCCTTAAAAAAAAAACCACAATGATAAACTTGGTCATTTCAATCCATGATATTTTTGTGCCATGTTTGTGGAGCGCTGCTGTGAATGATTGGCTACCGCGTTTCGCCCACAAATATACAGGCAATTCACTTTGCAGTATATTCTGTGAAGCGCTTTGAGACGTCGATAAGATGTGAAAAGCACTATATGATATGGAAGGATTATTATTATTATTTATTATAATTTAGACAAGTTCCCTTACTCCACACGTCTCTGTTTATCTGGCAGTAAGCAGGGTAATAATTCCTGCATAAGAGATAACACTCAAACTACGACTGTTTTGTGGGATGCTGGTGTGCGCAAATTGGCCGCTGATTCTGCACAAATATACAGTATATTCACTCTACGGTATATTCTGCGAAGTTCTTTGAGACGTCTCAAAGACCTGATAAGGCATCATATCGAATGACAGGTTTTAAATGGGAGGACCAGGATCTTGAATTGGATCCTCTGGATGATGGGGAGCCAGTAGAATCAGGCAAGGATAGGAGAGATGGGGTCATAGAGTTTGGAATGGTAGAGGATGTGGGCAGCAGAGTTCTGGATGATCTACAGCCTGCGTGGGGAGGAATTGGGAAGGCCGAAACACACACCTGACGAATAACTAAATGTATCTCTCCTCTTTGGGCCACAATCAACGAGCGTTGATGTGTGAAAGTCAACCCCAAAAAATCCAATCAGATACTCACAGCATTACCACCCAACAGAAATGTCAATGGCTGCGTATAATTGCCTTACTGTTCGGATGAGTGATTACCCAGCTCTCCTCAATAGTATTGATCAGTCTTTAATGAGCCTGGGTTCATTAGATATTGCAACCAAAATATGTTAAGAAAGGGCGAGCCAGGGAGTGATAGTGAGAGGGGAAGGAGAGAGCGAGAGAGACAAAGAGAGAGGAGAGAGTGTGACAGCATAAAATAGGTTTGGCTTTGCTTTAAAGGGTATAGCAAAATGCACTGTAGATAATAATAATAATAATCCTTGCATTTGATATAGCGCTTTTCGTGTCTTCTAGCTGTCTCAAAGCATTTCACAGAATATATTGTAAAGTGAATTGATTGTATATTTGTGGGCAAAACGCGGCAGCCAATTGCGCACAGCAGCGTCCCCGAACAGTCGTGGATTGAAGTGACCAATTTTATTACAGTAGTTTTTTTTGGAGGGATTATTATTAGGAGTTTGTGTGTGGAGTAAGGAAATTTGTCCAAGATTTCATTCTGACCTGCCTGGATTCGAACATGGGTCTCACGCTTGTAAGGCGAGTGCTCTAACCACTGAGCTGCAGGACTTCAGATAGTTCAGGCATGCAGGAAATGTGAAACACAGCGTTTGTTTAGGCCAAAGATTGGAGGACAGAGGAGCAGGCAGTTTGTGTGGTTCCGATGTGAGTCAACACACAAGCTCTCAAGCCTCTAACGATAAGCCATTCAACGCGCTTCCTACACGCCTGGTCACCGTGATGCAAAGAGGATGGATTCCCTGTTACAGATTTCACATTGCAAGACACTTAGGAGAAGGGAGGGACAAAGAGATGGGGAAAGAGAAAGAAAAAGGAGAGTGTGTGTGTGATGAAGGGAGATCGAGAGAAAGAATTAGAGGGAGAAAAAATATAGTGAGAAGGAGAGAGAGAGAAAGTGACAGAGGGAAAGAGAGAGAGAGAGAGAGAGAGAGGGAGGGAACAAACCGAACTTTAATGTTCTCCTTAGAAAAACAAAATGGATGCGAAGAGTGGATTGTCTGAGCAGGGCTGGAGAGCGAGGAATTACAGAGGAGCAAGAGAGAGAGAGCGAGCGAGCCAGGGATGATTTATCTGGGGCACATCTGTTATGGAATGAGGAGCTGCCATTTTAATAGAGAAAAATAGCCCTCTCCCTCCGTCCACAATCACCGCGGATGAAAATGGGCAGTTCGATACCACTCTCATTCAAATTTGTCACCATCCTATAATGAGGCTAACAGACTCCATCATTCCCAGAGGGAGCAGGGCGGGCGCAGAATGAAATCTCGCGCGCCTTTCCTTACCCCACCTCCCTCTGCTTACCCTAGCAGTAAAGATCCTCATCTCAAGTTCCTCACGCTTGTATTCAAATCCCTCCACTCCTCGGCACCTCTACCTCTCTGACCATCTCTCCCTCACAACAACACCCGTTGCCTTCGCTTCACCAGGTCTGGCCTCCTCCTTGCCCCACACTGTTTGTGGGACACTAGTGTGAGCAACTGGCTGCCGTGTTTTGCCGATAAAGTACACAGTCGATCCGCTTTACAATATATCGTGCAGTCCTGTAGCTCAGTGGTTAGAGCACTCGCCTTACAAGCAAGAGATCTGGGTTCAATTCCAGGCATGTCAGGGCAAAACCTTGGGCAAGTTTCCTTACTCCACACACACACACTTGAAAATAATCCCTCCAAAAAAACAATAATAAATTGATCATTTCAACCCACGACTGTTTGTGGGGACGCTGCTGTGCATAATTGGCTGCCGCGTTTCGCCCACAAATATACAGTCAATTCACTTTACAGTACATTCTGTGAAGCACTTTGAGACATCAAGAAGACCTGAAAAGTGCTATATCAAATGCGATTATTATTATTATTATTATTATTATGATAAGGTAGTGTCTCAGACTGTTCAACCAGTAATCTCTGAGCTGGTCAGAGAGAAGGGGGAGGTGACCGTAGGCACGGTCGAAAAAAAGGTCTTCATTTGTGATTTGAAGGTGGGCAAAGATGGAGGGATTGAGGCAGAAAGTTCAGAGTTTCAGGAGAAACTGCTGAAGGCATGGCCGCCGATGGTGGAGAGGAGGGGAGAGGGACTGTTCATTGTCTTGGGACATCCTCTCGATGTGAAAGCGCTCTAAAAATACAATTTTGTTGTAATTGATGAAGTGTAGGTTGACTATATTGGCGAATGGGTGGAAGGGCAGGGGAGTGGGAGGGTGGGAGAGTGGTGGGGTGGGGGGTTTGGGGTGGGGTTGGTTTTTTACCAGGGATACGGAGAGATGCCTCCAGCCCTGGAGTGCAGAGTGTGAGTCCATCAATCTTTCTTCTTTCAAACAAATCAATGCAACCTGTCTGGTGGCTGAGTTTTTCCAACTGGTTTCATCTCCTGGGGCAGTGAATAACTGCTTCCAAGATAGAAGCTCCATAACATTCCTCTCAGGCCATCAACCCACTCAACCAAAACACAACCGCTTGTGTTAAAGCCCTCCACGGACCCACTTCTCCCCATCTCTGTGATCTGCGCATCCCCTTAGCAACCTGTCTGCTCCTTCTGTTTTGCGGGCTCTGGCCTGCTCCACATCCCAGCTCAGCCTCACTGCCCCACTCTCCAGATCTCCATTCCACAGTCCCTATCTCCTCACACCCCCACCCACCCTCACACTCTCCCTTACCTACTTCCAGGCCCATCTCAATCCATAACTCAATGCACGCCCTTCATGGCCTCGCTCCACCCTACGTCTGCGACCTCCTAACCCTGTACCAGTCTGCCTGCCCCCTCCGCTCAGCAGGATCCAGCCTGCTCCATGTCCCCTGACACACCCGCCCCACCATTGTTGGGCAAGCCTTAACCTACTCTGCCCCCAACCTCTGGAACTCCATCCCGCAGATCCTCCGCCTCACCTCTCTGGCTCCCTTCAAGTCTCTCCTCAAGACCCTCTTCTTCGACGGCCCCATTGGTTACTCCAAATCCCTCCCTTTCCCTCCACCCTCCCTGTCCTCAGCTCGTGTCTGAAACAATGACTGTCCAGCACCTTGTGACATCCTCCTGACGTGAAAGGCGCTATACATATGTAATTTTTTATTGTTTGTTGGACACTGCTATGTGCACTTGGCTCTCACATTTCACCCTCAAATATAGTCAATTTACTTTACAGTAATAATAATAATCCATGCATTTGATATAGCACCTTGTCACTTCTTTCAGGCATCTCGAAGCGCTTCACAGAATACACTGTAAAGTGAATTGACTGTATATTTTATGGGCGAACTGCGGCAGCCAATTGCGCACAGCGACGTCCCCACAAACAGTCAGAGATTTGAAGCGCTCTGGGACGCTACCCCATGTGAAGTGCATGATATAAATGCAAGTTGTTGTTGTTGGATTCAGTGAGTAAATTAATATTTTGGGGCCAAAAAATGCATACAGATTATTATATCTGTGAGGCACTTTGAGACGTCTCAACCACATGATAAGGCGCTATATCGAACGCAAGGTTTATTATTATTATAAAGTGAAATCCAGTTTAGTGGTTAGAGCACTCGCCTTACATCTGGGTTCGATTCCAGGCAGGTCAGGGCGACGCCTTGAGCAAGTTTCCTTACTCCACACACATGCCTGATAATAATCCTTTTGGGAAAAAAAAGCAATAATGAATTGGTCATTTAAATCCACGACTGTTTGTGGGGACGCTACTGTGCACAAATGGCTGCCATGTTTTGCCCACAAATATACAGTCAATTCACTTTACAGTAGAATAATAAAGTAATCATTGCATTTGATTTCACATCTTATCGATGTCTCAAAGAGCTTCACAGAATATACAAGTCTAAAAGATGTGAAAAGCGCTATATCAAATGTAAGGATTATTATTATCCGGCATATAGGAATATATATACTGTAGATACTGTATATAGATATCTAGTCCATATATTCCGCAGGCACTATATAAATACAGGTGTTACTGACTGAGCCAGGCTGACAGATTGATGTACAAGGAATCATGGTTGCATTACTTATCGACTTCAAATTAAACTGAGGTGTTTGACCACATCACTGGATCTGTAGCTCTCTTACTCTAACCTGGGAGCAATCTCTCTCCTCTTCTGGGTTTGAGATTTGGGACGGTTCAAATCCCAACTCATTCCTTTTCCAAAACAGATCAACGTCTTTGTGTCTTAGAAGCAGAAAAATCCAATTTCGCTTTAATATTTGAGAACGTGTAGAATTCCTTCAATTTTATAATAATAACAATCATGATAATAATCCCTGAATATTATACAGCACTTTTTCACGTCTTCTGCACGTTTCAAAGCACTTCACAGAATATACTACAAAATGAAATGGGCAAGCTTCCTTACTCCTTACACCTGTGTTTACCAGCAGTCAGCAAGTACCCAGTTGTTAGTGATTAATGGATAATAATAATAATAATAATAATTTACCCACAAATATATTGTCAATTCACTTTACAGTATTGCATATTCTGTGAAGCGCTTTGAGATGTCGATAAGATGTGAAATGCGCTATATCAAATGCAAGGATTATTATTAATAATAATTAATAAATAAATAGATAAATAAATAGATAAATAAATAGATAAATAAATAGATAAATAGATAACATTATTATTCAGGATAGGGCAGGGTGTGGGGTTTATTTTGAAGGTGGGGAGGGGGGGAGGAGGTTGCCCTTTCCAAACTACTTGACGATCCCAACACAATGTCACCGTGATGGTAATGATTGAAGTCCCGAAAATATTCTGTCAACACACAATATTGGTTCCCCCTGCGAGTCTAGCGCTGAGAGGGAAGGAAATTAGATTTGCTGAGGCTTATTGCCTTTCTGGACGTTTTACAGGGATATTGATTAATCTATGTGCCCCATGTAATTTCCTGATAGATTCCCTGCGAGTTCACAGATCGGGAAGGCTTTGACCTTGGAGTTGTGCACGGCTCGGAAATTTACATTGCCTGACCTTATTAAGAGGCTTCCATTTGAAACCCAGGATCAGAAACTAAAAACAATCAGTGCGGCCGCTGTCAGATTAGAGACACTCCTCTCTGCCTGATTGTCAGACGCACCGACTGGGGCCTAGGGATAAAAGGACGTGACCTTACGCGTGACAGCCTGGCTCAGTCGGTAGAATGCTCTCTCTCTCTCTCTCTCTCTCTCTCTCTCTCTCTCTCTCTCTCTCTCTCTCTCTCTCTCTCTCTCTATGTCTCTCTCTCTCGTTTGCTCGCACTCTCCCCGCCAACTGAGTGAGAAGGTTGCGGATTCAAGTCCCCTTGTCATGTTGTGATGCTCCTGTAACGCAGTGGTTAGAGCATTCACCTTGCAAGCGTGAGACATGTTTTCAAATCCAGGCAGGTCAGGGCGAAACCCTGGGCAAGTTTCCTTACTCCATACACGCTTAATAATAATCCGTCCCCAAAAAAACACAATTGTAAAAATTTGTCGTTTCAACTGTTTGTGGGACCCTGCTGTGCGCAATTGGCTGCGGTGTTTCACCCACTAATATACAGTCAATTCACTTTACAGTATATTCTTTGAAGCGCTTTGAGACGTCGATAAGATGTAAAAAGCTCTATATCAAATGCAAGGATTATTATTATTACCAATAAAACTGCCATGTTGCATATTAATGGATGTTACTTTTCTTAGTTTGTCTGCACATCTTAAAATAGCTATGCTTTCCAGGAGATTTATATGTTGTTCATATTATTATTGTAATTATTATTATATACCAGGCCCTGTTCAGGTGGTTGTTGAAGATCCCATGCACCTAACTGACAAATCCCCTACCCCCGATAAAGAACATAAGAATTAGGAGCAGGAGTAGGCCATTCAGCCCCTCGAGCCTGCCCCACCATTCAATAAAATCATGGCTGACCTTCTAATCTAACTCCACTTGCCTGCCTTTTCCCCATATTCCTTAATCTATGTCCATAAGAAATCTGTCAATTTCAGTCTTGAATATGTCCAAGGTCTGTCAGAGCCTCTACAGCCTTTTGGCGCTTTTAGACGTCTAGAAGAAGTGTTTTGGCGTTCCATCAAAAGCAAGCAAACACCCTGCTTGTTTGCCTTCCCAATTCCTCCCTCCATAGGTTGCAGATGATCCAGAACTCTACCGTCCGTGTCCTCTACCGTTCCAAACTCCGTGACCTCAACTCCCCTATCCTCGCCCAATTCTGTTGGCTCCCCATCACCCAGAGATCCAATTCAAGATCCTGGCACATTTAAAGACCTCCACAACCTCGCCCCATCCTACATCCGTGACCTCCTATCCCCTTACCAACCTGCCCGTCTCCTCCTTCCACTCAGCAGGATCTGGCCTGCTCCACGTCCCCCGACACACCTGCCCCACCCGACCCACCATTGGCTACTCCACCCCTAAATTCTGGAACTCCATTCCGCAGTTGTTGTTACATATTCTAACATGCTTCTCTTCCCCAACAGCCCCGCGGGATCTTTAATATCCAACTGAATACAGACGGGACCTGGGTTAAACCATCTGAAGACAGTGTCTCTGACAATATAACATCCCCCAGCGCTGCACTGGAGAGCTCAGCTTGAACTGTGTGAGCTCATGGGGTTTCGAAACCCATCCTGAGTGAACTTCCAATTAAACCATCTTAACTACAACAACAACATAACAACTTGCATTTATATAGTGCCCTCCATGCCAGTTCACAATGGCAGATCCCAAGGCCGATCCAGGGGGAGTGGGAAGGTGACCCTAGGCAAAGTTTCGGGGTGTAGTGGCTGAAGGCACGGCCGCCGATGGTGGAACGGAGGATTCGGGGGACAAGGAGGGGCCGGACCTGGTTAGAGTGGAGGGGGCAGGTAAAGCTGTGAGGAAAGAGGAGGTTAGAGAGGTGAGTGGGGGTGGGGGGTGGGCAGAGGAGTGGATGGACTTAAACACAAGAGTGAGTGACGTTAAGACTGTAAAATTAAAGGAATTCTACACGTCCTCAAATATTGAGACACAAAGATATTGATCTGTTTTGAAAAGGAATGAGCTGGGATTCGAACCATCCCAAATCCCAAACCCATAAGAGGAGGGAGATTGCTCCCATGTTAGAGTAAGAGTTTAATTTGGATAAGTAATGCAATCCTGCATTCCTATACCTCAACCTGTCAACCTGTCAGCCTGGCTCAGTCAGTTACACCTAACAATAACCTGTAATTATATAGCACCTGGGGAATATACGCACTAGATATCTATATATATTCCTATATGCAGAATAATAATAATTCTTGCTTTTGACATAGTGCTTTTCACATCTCCTAGACGTCTCAAAGCACTTCACAGAATATACTGTAAAATGTACATCGATAGTACGTACGACGATTGAGACATCGATAAAATATGAAAAGCGCTATATCAAATGTAAGGATTATTATTATACTGTAAAGTGAATTGACTGTATATTTGTGGGTGAAACGCAGCAGCCAATTGCACGCAGTAGCGTCCCCACAAACAGCCATGGATTGAAATGACCAATTTATTATATGTTTTTTTGGGAGGGATTATTGTCAGGCGTGTGTGTGTGTGTGTGTGTGGAGTAAGGAAACTTGCCCAAGATTTCGCCCTGACCTGCCTGGATTCGAAACACAGGTCTCACGCTTGTAAGACGAGTGCTCTAACCACTCAGCTACAAGACTAAACTACACGTGGTAATGTAGTTACTACTATAGCCCGCAGGTAGGTCGGTCTTAAACCTAGACCGGGGTGTGAAGGTGAAACAATGATCGCACATCAGGTAATAGACTCGGAAACAGAAATCGATTCCAAAATTGGTTTGGAGCCGTCCTCCCTCTCTCCTCCTTGGGATTAAATATTGATTTTTAAAAAGCAAGCGGTTTATTACACCGGGGGATTTTCCACACTTTTAAAAATAAATATGATGTAATAAAGTAATAGAGCAGGCAAGCTCTCACTTTAGTCCCCCGACACATTAGTCACAGCATCGCGAGCGCTCAGACGGGAGGTGATTAATGAACAGGGCCACGATCGAAAGGGTTTTCAGGGCGTGAAACATGTACTTAATGGTTTTGGACGCATTAGTGGAGCTCCTGCAGCTCAGTGGTTAGAGCACTCGCCTTAGAAGCGTGAGACTTGAGTTTCGAATCCAGGCAGATCAAGGCGAAACCTTGGGCAAGTTTTCTTACTCCACACATACTCCTTATAATAATCCATCTCCCAAAAAAACACAATAATAAAAATTGGTCATTTTCAATCCACAACTGTTTGTGGCGATGTTACTGTACGCAATTGGCTGCCGTGTTTCTTCCCACAAATTATTCAGTCAATTCATTTTACAGTCTATTCTGTGAAGCGCTTTGAGACGTCGACAAGATGTGAAAAGCACTATATCAAATGCAAGAATTATTATTATATCTTCTGCTGTAAATTCCTCCAGAGATCAGGATGTGATAGTTTTGGTTCCTAACAGGTCATTGTCATGGTTACTTGACAGTGACCTTTTGCAAAGGGAAGGTGGCAGGGATGGTAACTCGTTATCACTGTGGCTATTGTTATCTAGTTACTGGGCTTCAGATCCTCTCTTCGCTCCTCCACATCCCCATTATGTCCCCCCACCACCATCGTCACCAGGCCTTTCAGCCTCTCTTCCCTCGCTCTATGAAACTCCACTTTGTGGAGCTCCTGTAGCTCAGTGGTTAGAGCACTTGCCTTAACAAGCGTGAGACCTGGGCAAATCAAGGTGAAATCTTGGGGAAGTTTTCTTACTCCACACACACGCCTAATAATAATCCATCGAATAAAAACCTATAATAAATCGGTCATTTCAATCCACGACTGTTTGTGGGGATGAGAGAGGGCAGAGAGGGTAGGAGGGTGACTGGTCAAAGAGGAGACCAAGAGACTGTGGGATGGAGTTCCAAAGAGTGGGGGCAGAGCGGCTGAAATTTTCTGTGTATATACATGTGGATTGTACTGTGTATGTTGTACTGTGAGCCCTGCAAACATATGGTAATAATTTGGTCACTCAGTCCACGACTGTTTATGGGGCATTTCTGTACGCAATTGACTGGTTTCCCACAAAATACACAATCACTCTATGTTACAATATATTGTGGAGTCCTGTAGCTCAGTGATTAGAGCACTCGCCTTACAAGCGTGAGACCTGTGTTTCGAATCCAGGCAGGTCAGGGCAAAACCTTGGGCAAGTTTCCTTACTCCACACACACACGCGCCTAATAATAATCCCTCCAAAAAACACAATAATAAAATTGGTCATTTCAATCCACGACTGTTTGTGGGAACAATTGCTGTGTGCAATTGGCTGCCACATTTTGCCCACAAATATACAATCAATTCACTTTACAGTGCATTCTGTGAAGCGCTTTGAGACATCGATAAGATGTGAAAAGCTCTATATCAAATGCAAAGACTATTATTATTATCCTGTGAAGCACTTTGATCTGGTAAGGCACTGTATCAAATGCAAGGTTAATTATTATCATTAATTATTATTATAATTATTATAATTATAATAATAATGTAAATTTGTAAAAAAAAATCCATTAATGTGCTACAATGTGAGCATTATATTATTATATTGTTACTCTCTTTTGGTGACTCATTCTCACACATGTTTAGAGCTTAAAGCCAGACTTCGCTTTGCTAAAGACAACCTGACTGGCAGAGGGCAGTCTATACAAACTATCTGCTCTGGTGGGGAATCCAGAAGAAGGGACATCATCTTTTAGTCGGAGCTAGGCCATTTAGGCGTCAAATCAGAGGCAGTTTTTCACTCACCCAAAGACCAACAACAACAACAATTTACATTTATAGAGCGCCTTTCACGTCGGGAGGACGTCCCAAGGCGCTGACCAGTGAGAATCTGGGATTTCCTCCCTCCATCTCTCCCAAAAAAGGCTCTGGAATATGGCTGGATCCATTCCCTTTGTCCAGGCTGAGGTGGGGAGATGTTTGCTTGGTCAGGGTATCAAAGGATATTGGCAAGGGCAGGGAATTGTGGAGTTGAGGGACAGATCAGTCATGATCTGATAGAATAGGGGGGAACAGGCTGGAGGGCTAAATGATCTCGTCCTGTTCCTATGTTATAAGAATAATAATAATCCTTGGATTTGATATAGCACTTTTCACATCTTATCGACATTTCAAAGCGCTTCACAGAATATACAGTAAAGTGAGTTGACTGTATACTTGTGGGTGAAACACAGCAGCCAATTGTGCACAGCAGTGTCATGGATTGAAAATTACCAATTTTATTATTGTGGTTTTTTTTTGAGGGATTATTATTCGGCATGTGTGTGAGTGTGTGGAGTAAGAAAACTTGCCCACAGTTTCGCCCTGACCCTGCCTGGATTCGAACACAGGTCTCACACTTGTAAGAGTGCTCTAACCACCGAGCTCCGCGTTACGTTTCAACAAAAGGAGGCATTGAAATGGAAATGAATGCGAACAACTTACATAGGGATCAGGAATCCGCGGGGAAGCCTGGCTGAGGTTTCTGTGTAAGGGTTTACATTGATTTGCGAAGCATATCGAGGCAGAGTGATTCAGGAGATGGCTGGCTATTAAACCCTGTGAGTTTGCTGGAGGCTCAGAAATCCTGCATTGGCCCTTCAGATATGCTGGGGTCAGTTCAAGAGACTTCTGAGCAAATTCAATCTGCAAACAAAAGCTGCCAGACTCCGCAGGTACCAACTATCTCCCAGTTCAAATACATAGTTACCGCATTACACTAAGAACCCTGTCAGTGTTAATGAGCGATGAGTATCAACACCTGTAGCTCAGTGGTTAGAGCACTCGCCTCGCAAGCGAGAGATCTGGGTTCGATTCCAGGCAGATCAGTGCGAAACCTCGGGCAAGTTTCCTTAATTGACACAGACGCCTATTAATAATCCCTCAAAAAAAAATAAGATTGATCATTTCAATCCACGGCTGTTTATGGGGACCCTGCTGTGCGCAATTGGCTGCTGCTTTTTGCGCACAAATATACAGTCAATTCACTTTACAGTATTTTCTGTGAAACGCTTTGAGATATCTAGAAAACGTCACAAGGGGCTATATCAAATGCAAGGATTATTCTTATATTAATTTGATATCGCGCTTTCACATCTTCTAGCCATCTCAAACCGCTTCAGCATAAAGTGAATTGACTGTATATTTTCGTGGGTGAACACGGTAGCCAATTGTGCACAGAAGTGTCCCACAAATAGCCGTGGATTGAGTAACCAAATTATTTTTCATTTTTATTTCTCAATGGATTATTATTAGTAAGGAAACTTCCCAAGGAATTTGCCCTGCCTGGAATCGAACTCACTCTCTTGCTTGCAGGGCAAGTGCTCTAACCACTGAGCTACAGGACTCCAGTCCTTGCAACTTCTACAGGACCTTATCACATCTCTGAGATGTCTCGAAGCACTTCAGCAGTTATACTGTAAAGTGTAGTGACTATAGTGTATTGGCAGCCAGTGGCACACAGCTGTCTCCAATAAAAAGTCGTGGACTGAGTGACCAAATTATTATTAGTTCAACTAACAACTGGGTTGTTACTTACTACCGGGTAAACAGAGGTGTGTGGAGGAAGGAAGCTTGCCTAATGTTTCTCCTTCGCCTTGCAAGTGAGAAGACCCGGGTTTGATTCCCAGTCAGGGTGAAACGTAAAGCATCAGTTTAACAAATGTTTCCTTACTCCACATGTCTCTGTAAGTAGGAACCCGGTTGTTAATCGATTGGCAGATCACTTTCCAGGGAGTAATAATACCTCCTAAAAACGAGTTAAATAAATTTGGTCACTCAATACACCACTGTTTGTGGGACACGGCTGTGCACAATTGGCTGCCGATTTTCAACCCCAAAAACTACACGAATTCCACTAGATAATATATTCTGTGGCACACTTTGAGATGTCTGAACGACGTAATAAGGCACTATGTATCAAATGCAAGGATTATTATTCTTATTATAAGCTACTATGAGCTACTCCTGTAGCTCAGTAAGTTTCCTTACTCCGCACACACGCCTAAAAATAAACAGTACCAAAAAAACACAACAATAAAAATTGGTCACTCAATACACCACTGTTTGTGGGACACTGCTGTGTGCAATTGGCTTCCACGTTTCGCCTACAAATATACAGTCAATTCACTTTACAGTCTATTCTGTGACGAGCTTTGAGACATCAATAAGATGCGAAAAGCGCCATATCAAATTCAAGGATTATTATTCTATATATATTATAACTGACCCAGACTCTCTTCATGAGGAACATCTCTCATGCCTGGTACCAACTTGCCAACGGGGAGGTCGAGGAAGACTTGGGGTGGTTGATTGACTCATCGCTCACTCGTTATGTCAAAAGGCGCACGAGCCAGGAAGGCCAAGGGCTATATCACCCAACCGGTTGACTCATCTCCCTATCCCTAGAGGCCAAATTCAATTGTAGAATGTCATGGTTAGTTAAGGTAGCGTCCCCACAAACAGTCGTGGATTGACGTTACCAATTTATTGTTGGGGTTTTTTTTCTTGAGGAATATGGAGTGAGAAAACTTGCCCAAGGTTTCACCCTGGTGGGAATCAAACCCAGGTCTCTCACTTGCAAGGCGAGTGTTCTAACCACTGAGCTACAGGACTCCTAAATTGGTAATAATAGTAGTAATCGTTGTATGTAATTTTTCAATCCTCCTCTCCCATCCTCTTCAGTTCCCACTATGTCAGCCTGTCTCATTGTAGCACGCTCTCTCTCGCGCTCTCTTCAAGTCTATTTCTGACAAACTGGCTGCCATGTTTCACCCACAAAACACAGTCACTCCATTAGGCAGTATAATAATAATAATAATAGTAACAATCCTTGTATTTGATATAGTGCTTTTTACATCATATCAACATCTCAAAGTGGTTCACAGAATATACTGTAAAGTGAATTGATTGAATATTTGTGGCGAAACACAGCAGCTAATTGCACACAGCAGCGTCCTCACGAACACTGGTGGATTGAAATGCCCAATTTTTATTATTATGTTTTTTGGGGGGAGGGATTATTATTAGGCGTGTGTGTGTGGACTAAGGAAACTTGCCCAAGGTTTCGCTCTGACCTGCATGGATTCGAACACAAGTCTCACGCTTGTAAGGAGAGTGCTCTAACCACTGTGCTCCAGGATATTCTGTGAAGCACTTTGAGATGTCATAATCAGGCTCTATGTTGATGGCAATATTATTATTATTCCCCCACATCCTCATGTTACCCCTCCATTTTGTAGTGTGACAGAGCATACAGCCACTACACTTGACGGTATCAACAACAACAAAGTGACATTTATAGAGCGCCTTTCACATCGGGAGGATGTCCCAAGGTGCTGAACAGTCAGGACGGGACAAGAGCAAGGGAAAGGGGCGGGGGAGGGGGGGGAGAGAGCTAGGAGGGGAGGGAGAAAGGAGGGTCTCTAGACAGGCCTTGAAGGAGGCGAGGAAGGGAGCAAGGCGAAGGGACTGTGGGATGGAATTCCAGAGGGTGGAGGCAGAGAGGCTGAAAGCCTGTCCACCGATGATAAGGCGGGTCGGGCAGGGACATGGAGCAGGCCGGAGCCCACTGAACGGAGTGGGCTGGGAGGTTCATAGGGGGACAGCAGGTCAGAGAGATAGGTGGCGCAAGGCCGCGAATGGCCTTGAAAGTGAGGACGAGGAACTTGAGTTGGATCCTCTGGGGGATGGGGAGTCAATGGAGCCGGGCGAGGGTGGTCGTGGAGCTTGGTGGGGGTGAGGATAAATCCTGCAAAGCGCTTTGAGGCGTCCTCCCGACATGAGAGGCGCTGTGTGATTGGGAGTGGTGATTTATTGAATTAGCAGAAAGGCACGACTGGTAGGAAGAAACCTCTTGAAGAAGGAATCCTAACAAACTTGGCAGAGGACAACAAACATTCAATAATCAGGACAGTGCAGCCATCTGTCACTATCTGGCCAGCCGGGCTCCAGGGATTTGAGTGTTGCTGTGGCAACTATGCACTTTACACCACCTCTCTGCGCTCGGAGTAACATATCACCCCATACTGTACCTTTACTGTGGAGCTCCTGTAGCTCAGTGGTTGGAACACTCACCTTACAAGCGTGAGACCTGTGTTTCGAATCCAGGCAGAATCAGGGGGAAACTTTGGGCAAGTTTCCTTACTCCACACATGCCTAATAATAATCCCTCCAAAAAAAAACACTATAATAAATGGGTTATTTCAATCCACGACTGTTTGTGGGGACACTCCTGTGTGCAATTGGCTGCTACGTTTCACCCACAAATATACATATATACAATATATATTATAAGGCGTAAGTGTGGGGTAAGGAAACATGCCCAAGGTTTCACCCTGACCTGCCTGGAATTGAACCCAGGTCTCCCGCTTGAAAGGCATAGGTGGAGTATATGCGTGCATATTTGTATGTGTTTGTATACAGATGGGTGTGAATTTGTGTCTATGTATGTTTGTATGTGTGTGCGTGTGTTTATGTGTGCATGTGTGTGTATATGTGTGTGTTTGCATGTACTATATATGTGTGTATATGTATGCATCAGTGAATGTGTATGTACGTGTGTGTGCGTACGTTCGTGTGGGTGGGTAATGTGTATGTGGGGAAGGAGAGGGATTCGCTCCTGAATAAATATGTGACGGGGCAGTTTATTACTCAGACGTCTCTCAGTTCTGCAGCAGCAGTGAAGGGCGTCTGAGAGAGACTTAGGAGAAGATAAATAGTGACCTTGGAAAGAGAAGCTTCCAAAATAACTCACGGCTTTTTTTGCTGAGAGACTCTGTCCCTCCCCAAGTCTCAGCCTGACAATACCAAGACATCAGAGGGTTTCACAACACCTAACAGCTTGGCTTTACACAGGCCCTTCATAAGAACATAAGAACAACAACAAACAAAATTATATTTATAGAGCACCTTTTACGTCGGGAGGACATCCCAAGGCTTTGAACAATCAGGATGGGACCCGAGCAAGGGAGAAAGGTAGGGTAGGGAGGAGGGGCGGAGAGAGTTAGGAGGGGAGAGAGAGAGTTGGGAGGGCAGCAGAAAGCATGGTTGAAGAGGAGGGCCTTGAGATCAACCTTGAAGGAGGCGAGGGAACGTGGCGAAGGGATTGTGGGATGGAGTTCCAGAGTGTGGGGACAGAATCCATCCGCCGATGGTCGGGCGGGTTGGGTGTGGGACATGGAGCAGGCCGGAGCCCGCTGAACGGTATGGGCTGGGAGGTTCATAGGTGGACAGAAGTCGGAGAGGTAGGGTGGGGCAAGGCCATGAATGGCATTGAAGGTGAGAAGGAGGATCTTGAATTGGATCCTCTGGGGGATGGGGAGCCAATGGAGCCAGGCGAGGGTGGGAGTGATGTGGTCGCGGAGCTTGGTGCGGGTGAGGACACGAGCTGTAGAGTTCTGGACTATCTGCACCTTGTGAAGGGAAGAAAAGGGAGGCCGACGAGGAGGGAATGTCCGTAGTCGAGCCTTGATGTGATGAATGCTTGGAACACGAGATAGGAGCAGGAGTAGGCCATTTGGCCCCTCGTACCTGCCCCGCCATTTAATAAGATCATGGCTGATCTTCTAATCTAACTCTACCAGCCCCTTCACAAGGAGTAGAGTTTAGAGCGCTGGACAGTGATTTGCTTTCAAGCCATACCGTGAAGAGAGTCCGTGAGAGAGGTGGCTGTACACCCGATTGAAGAAGAAATTGTTTGGATAATTGTTTAGTTTTGTCCGACACACACGGAAACCCATCACTGTGATCTGCCGGGTGTCTAACTAGCTAAACCCACACAATAACTTGGCCATTGATATCACTGTCTGGCCAAGCTTTCCCACTGCTTGTCCAGCTAGGACCACTCTCCCCATTAGTTAGTTAGTAAAGTTAGTTAGGCCTTTGGGTAATTAATCTTAAAGTTCTTCACAGGATATACTGTAAAGTGTAATGACTGTGGATTTTGTGGGCAAAATGCAACAGCGAATTGATCACAGCAGTGTCCCATAAACAGTCGTGGATTGAGTGACCAAATTATTATTATTTTATTGTTTCGAAAGGGATTATTTCCCCAGGAAACGTGATCCGCCAATCAACTAACAACCGGGTTCCCACATACTGCTAGGTAAACAGAGGCGTGTGGAGTAAGGAAACTTGCCCTATGCTTTTTTTACCCTGTATCAGAGGGTGAGAGAATAGTGGCTGAAAGCACGGCTGTCGATGGTGAGGCGGAAGGGGCGAGAGAGGCGTAGAAAGTGTGAGCCGGACAAGCAAAGGGTCGGGAGGGTGCGGGGGAGTGGAGTAGAGCAACTGTCGACAGTTCGACCCCTAACTGTCCTTCCACCCCCATATCCAGTCCCTGACCGGCATCGCTTTTGTCCAACACATCGCCCATCTCCTTCAATATCTCACCCCAAAAGCCGCTGAACCTCTGGTCCATGTCTTTGTCACCTCTCCAGCTGGACTATTCCAATGCCCTCCTCACCGGTCTCCCCTCCACCACATTCCATAAAAGCCAGCTCATACAGAACGTGCTGCCCGTATTCTCACCCGCACCAAACTTCGCTCCCTGATTACCCCAGTCCTTGCCAGATTTCACTGGCTCCCTGTCCCGGAGGATCGATTTCCAGATCCTCACTCTTGCTTTCAAATTATTCCCACTCTGCACCCCCCTACCTCTCCGACCTCCTTTCTCCTCAAAACAGCACCTGTTGACTTTGCTCCTCTGGTTCTGGTCTCCTCTTTGTCCCCCAAATCTTCCCCTCCACTTTCGGTGGCCGTGGCTTCAGTCACTGCGCCCCAAAGCTATGGAACTCCTTTCCTCACTCCCTTCGACTCGCCCTCTCTCTTCCTCTCTTCCTAGTTTCAGGTCTCAGCTAAAGACCTTTCTTTTCGACCTCGCTTTCAGTCACCAATTTCCCCCTGTCCCTGGCTCGGCCTCGTGATCCATTATTGGGAAGCGCTCTGAGACGCTGTCTGGCGTGGAGTGAGGGCGCTATATAAATCAAAGTTGACTTTGTTGTTGTAGAGGAGTGAGATGTGAGCAAGTCAGAGAAGTAGGAAGGTGCCAGGACGTGAAGCCATTTGTGAGTTAGGGTGAGGATCTTGAAATAAAGCCATATTGCGTGAGACACTGGAGTGATTTTCACACTCTACTTGACGTCAGTCTCATCTATTTGTAGCTCGTAAGGTCAGACAGTACAAGTTTCCTACTGCTAATTCATGTAGAGCTGAATTTATACGACAAGTTAAATAGGGCAGAGAGGGAGAGAAAAAACTACACACAGTGAAACTACATAGAGGGAGGCAGGCCATAGACGAAGTGGGGATTAGGAGTTTTCAATGGGTCTATCGAAAAGGAGAGTCTTGAGGTGAGACTTGAAGGAGGCCACGGAGGGGGCGAGGCAGAGGGACTGCTGGATGGAGTTCCAGAGGTTGGGGGCAGAGAGGCTGAAGGCTCGTGGTGGGGCAGGTGGGTCGGGGGACGTGGAACAGGCCAGAGACTGCTGAGCAGAGGGGTGAGCAGGTTGGTAAGGGGATAGGAGATAAAGACATAGGTGGGGTGAGCTTGTGGAGGGCTGTAAAATGTGAGGAACAGGATCTTGAATTGGATCCTCTGTATGATGGGGAGCCAGTTGAGTCGGGCAAGGATAGGGGAGATGGGGGTCACAGAGTTTGGAACAATAGAGGACACAGGCCGCAGATTTCTGGATCATCTGCAGTCTTTGGAGGGACGAATTGGGAAAGCCTACAAGCAGCGCGTTTGCATAATCGAGCCAGCATGTAATGAAGGCATGAATGAGGGAGACCGAGAGTGGGGGGTGGGGGTTGAGCCCATGGAGGACTGTACAGTTGAGGACCAGGATCTTGAGCTCAATCCACTGTCATTGGGAACCATTGAGAGCTTGGAGACCTGATGAAGTATTCATGACATTACAAAACAGCAGTGGTCTCAGCCGACGAGCCAGTGTGTAAAAAAAAATCCTATTAACAGGAAACTCTTTCGAGAGGCTGATTTGAAATATGATTCTTTGATGGCAGCTTTGTAGGCAGGCAATTGCGTTTCTCGTCCATCCCCGTGGGAAATCTAGGGAGGACTGCGGTTGGAAAACTACCTCTTTGAGCCACGGAACTTTTCCCTCTTATATTAAATCTAGAGTTTACAACATAGAGTTCCCAATCGATCACCCTCCCTTGAGGGATTGTCTCTGTGCAATGTCCTGCAGCTCAATATTTAGAACGCTCGCCTCATAAGCGAGAGGACCTAGGTTCGATTCACAGGCGGGGGTGAAATGTCTGGTAAGTTTCCTTACAACAATAACAACAACAAAATTACACTTGTATAGCGCCTTTCGCAGCAGGAGGACGTCCTAAGGCGCTGGATAGTCACTGTGACAGACCCGAATTGGGGACTGGGAGGGGAGGGTAAGGGAAGGCTGGATTAGGAGTTGCCAATGGGATCATCGAAGAGGAGAGTCTTGAGGTGGGACTTGAAGGGAGGGAGAGGGTGAAGCGGAGGGGCTCAGTGGTTGGAGCACTCGCCTGACAAGCGTGGGACCTGTGTTTCAAATCCAGACAAGTCAGGGCGAAACCTTATTAAGGTAAGTTTCCATATTCCACACACACACGCCTAATAAAAATCCATCCCCAAAAAAACCTATAATACGATTGGTCCCTTTGAATCCATGACTGTTTGTGGGGATATTGCTGTGCGCAATTGCCTGCCCTATTTCGCCCACACAAAATACAGTCAATTCACTTTACAATGTATTCTGCAAAGCGCTTTGAGACGTCGATAAGATGTGAAAAGCACTATATCAAATGCAAGGATTATTAGTATTATTATTAGATGATGCCATTTCTGATCAAGGCAGCGTTCAAAATATTTTTCTTAAAATAAAATGCTCCAACTCCTTTTTTCTTCCACCCCGCCACCCCATCCCCCCACTGCTTTACTGTAACCCTCTGATCAATTGGGACATTGCGCTTGTTTTAATTCAACACTAATTTAGGTTTTACTGCTCCCTCCCCCCCACCTCCACCCACCTACCTAGCTGATGAGACACAAAATTATTGATGTTGCTCTAAATAGCTCATGGTTTAGTTGGAAAGTAATTACTCTGGGAATCCTCTGAGCAAAACAGTTGATTCAATCAGTCAACCAGCGGAAAATTATCTTTGATTTCATGGGTTTTAACTTTCTCTCCAATTTGTTTAACTGGAAACACACATCCCTCCCTCCCTCATTCACTCGCTCCATCCCTCCCCTCCTTGTGATATCAATGGCCAAGCTATGTATGGGCTTAGCTGGTTAGACTCCAGCAGTTATCCCAACACACACTCTGGGCTCTTCCCATCCCAACCCTTGGTTCTTGCCAACCTGCACCTAATACTCTCCGGAATTAGGTAAACAAGATGTGTCCCTCCAGAGAGAGAAAGAGAGAGAACGTATCCCATCTTAATAATCCATCTCTGGGGTTTTCATATATGGGTGGGTTGTAGGGAATTCTCAGTTGGGTTTGGAGACTCTTAAGCAACAATGACGTGTTTCTGTGTGTGTTCAGACAGACACCCGGCTGACCCAGGGTGAGGTGCTTGTCAGCAATGAGACAATGTTGTCTCCCTTAGTGGGCAAGCAATGTGGTTTAGCTGGTTGTACAATTAATTGTAAAGTGTAGTGACTGTTTATTTTGTGGATGAAACGCGGCAGCCAATCTCACACAGCAGCATCCCACAAACAGTCATAAAGTGAGAATACTAAATGTTTTGGGAGATCATCTTTACTTCAAGCCCATTGAAGAAAACTACAATAATAATGTGGTCACTCAATCCATGGATGTTTGTGGGGACGCTGCTGTGTGCAATTGGCTGCCGCGTTTCGCCCACAAATATACAGTCAATTCACTTTACAGAATATTCTGTGAAGCGCTTTAAGATGCCTAGAAGATGTGAAAATTGCATTATCAAATGCGAGTATTATTATTATTACAGACAAACACACATAAGAGTGAGTGTCCATTCCATTCCACGCACAAGGAGATTTCCAAGTGTAGGTGTGAGAGTCTGAAAGGTTTGAAAATCCTTCTGCATGGAGTAGGTGAGTGTGTGGCGATCTTTGGATTTATTTCACTGATCCCCCCCTCCCCCTCACCTGCCCTCCCCTGTTTAAAAACTGGTTCGTCGCAGTTGAAGCCAACTAGGATTGATCGGTTGACTTCTCTCAGTCAACCAAAATCCAGTGGTGGCATTGATCCAGTCTGTATAAGTGATTTTTCTAGTGTTTGTACTTGGCAGAGCAAACTCCGTTCCCCTTCTCCTTCAAACAAACCACAGCACTGCTGTTTGCATTGATAATGTGATATTATTTATAATTTAATGCTCTGTCCTCTGCATGAAATATTAAACCTGTCGTTTCCCCTTTTGTTGCCTGTTCAGATGAACGTTAAATATTCTGCGATGCTGTTGGAAAAGACAAGGGAATCTTTACAATAATAATAATCCTAGCATTTGCTATAGTGCTTTTCACATCTTATCAACGTCTCAAAAGCACTTCATAGAATATACTGTAAAGTTAATTGAAGTGTATATTTGTGGGAGAGCGAAACGCGGCAGCCGTTTGCGCACAGCAGCATCCCCACAAATAGTCGTAGATTGACTCTCTCTCTCTCTTTATTGATGTCCTGATCAACAATCCCCCAAATAAAATTGGTCACCCTCTTCTTTACTGTTCCTGGGACACTGCTGTGTGCAACTATGCCTGCTTGTTTGCCTCCAAGACACACAGTCACTACACTTTACAGTACTCTATGAAGTGTTTTAGGATTTCACCCTGATGTTACATCAGATATAAGGATTTCCATGTCTAGGTTTGGCTCGACTATGGCCTCCCCCAACTCTTCCCTACACAAGCTGCAGATCATCCAAAACTCTGCAGGCTCTGTGATCCCATCCCTCAGAGGATCGAACTCAAGATCCTTGCCTCACTTTCAAGGCCCTCCATGGCTTTGTTCCCTCCTACATCTCTGACCTGCTGACCCTCTGTCAACCTGCCTGCTCTCTCGTTCAGCAGGCTCTGGCCTGCTCCATGTCTCCCACCCGACCCGCCCAAAAATCGGTGGACAGGCTTTCAGCTCCTCTGGCCCCACACTCTGGAACCCCATCCCATAGTCCCTTCGCCTCACTCTCATCCTCACCGCCTTCAAGGCTGGTCTCAAAATCTTCCTTTTCGACTGTGCCTTCAGTCACTCTCCCACCTCTCTACCCTTTCCCATCCCATTCCTGTCCGTCCATTACAAGCCCGTCTGCCCGCCTGACATCCCTCACTATGCTTAGGTCCTGATCCCTGACTGTCTAGCGCCTTGAACGTCTTCCCGACATAAAAAGTGCTCTACAAATGTAATTTTCTTGTTGTTACTTTGGTCGGTGACAACTTGTGGTTAGAGCGCTCGCCTCTCAAGTGAGAGGACCTGGGTTTGATTCCCGGGCAGGCCATAAACTTGCCCATAAACTTGAGCAAGTTTCCTTACTCCATACACCTCTGTTCACCAGCAGTAAGAAGGGATCCAGTTGTTATTCAATTAGCACATCGCTTTCCAGGGGTAATAATCTTTTCAAAAACAATTAATAATAATCAGAAGGATGTACCAGGGCACTGGACGAAGGATTGGTCGAACAATATTGTGGAGTCCTGTAGCTCAGTGGTTAGAGCACTCGCCTTACAAGTGTGAGACCTGTTCAATTCTAGGTAGGCCAGGGTGAAAACTTGGACAAGTTTCCTTACTCCACATACACGTCTGATAATAATCCCTCAAAATCGGTTATTTCATTCCACGACTGTTTGTGGGGTCGCTGCTGTGCGTAATTGGCTGCTGCGTTTTGGCCACGTGTTACATTCAATTCAGTTCACAGTATATTCTGTAAAGTGCTTTGAGACGTCCAGAAGACGTGATAAGGCACTATATCAAATGCAAGGATTATTATTAATTTTCCAGTACAGTAGAGCTTGTCTGTTTTGCTAACAGTTTAGAATATCTGGCTTTAAACACAAATGTGTAACATCAATGTGAAACCCTAATACAAATGGCTTCAATACTGGGCAAATTGAAATTCTATAATCCGCAGGATAGGGTACACAAAAGATCCGTGAATTAATTGGCTTCGGATGTCATATTATTAATCCTCTTTCCTCCCCTCCTCTGTCCCCCACCCACACACTACTCTCTCCTTTTCCCACCTAAATGGAGCTCCTGTAGCTCAGTGGTAAGAGCAGTCGCCTTACAAGCATCAGACCACGTTTCCTTACTCCACACACACATATAATAATAATGGCCTAATAATAATCCCTCCAAAAATGACACGATAATAAAATTAGTCATTTCAATCCACGACTGTTTGTGGAGACACTGCTGTGTACAATTGGCTGGCGTGTTTCGTCCACAAATATTCAGTCAATTCACTTTACAGTACATTCTGTGAAGCCCTTCGAGATGTCGATAAGATGTGAAAAGTGCTATATCAAATGCAAGGATTATATATTAATATAAACCCACTTTTCTACCAATTTGAAGCTGATCACCTGAAGAACTTCTCTTTCCCTTTCTCTCTCTCTCTCTCACCGGCGAGGTCTTTTGGTGAAGGTGGCCAATGTGAAAAATTGCCATTGTTAGCTGCCGAGGAAACATTTTGCATTGGTTGCCGTGGAGACACAGAGACAGGGAGAGAAAGAGAGAACAAGAGAGACAGAGAGAGAGAGAGAGAGGGAGGGAAAGCTGTGTTGTTTGGTGCACAGAGCAATCCCAAAGATATGTTCTATGTCTCTTCATTGTCCCCCTCACTGACAATCACAAAGGCATCTTATTGAGTCCTTGAACATCAAGTGCCACAAAAAAGGTCAAGGAGCAGATTTCTGATTACCAATAATAATCCTCACATTCAATACAGCGCCTTATCGCATTTTCTAGACGTCTCAAAGCGCTTCGCAGAATATACTGTAAAGTGAATTGACTGTAAAGTTGTGGGCGAAACGCAGCAGCCAATTGCGCACAACAGTGTCCCCCCCACAAACAGTCGTGGATTGAAATGACCAATTTTTTTTGGGGTGGGAGGGATTATTATTAGGCGTGTGTAAGTGTGGAGTAAGGAAACTTTCCCAAGGGTTTTGCCCTGACCTGCCTCGATTCGAACACAGGTCTCTTGTAAGGTGAGTGTAAGGCGAGTGCTCTAAACGCTGAGCTGAGGACAGGACTACAGGACTCTGTGGGTGAAATGCGGCAGCCAATTGCACACAGCAGCGTCCCCACAAACAGTCGTTCATTTCATTTACTTTTTTGAAGGGATTATTATCTCCAGAAAAGGGATCAGCCAATCGACTAACAACTGGATTCCTACTCACTACTACCACAAACAGTGGAACCCTGTATCTCAGTGGTTAGAGCATTTGCCTTACAAGGGGATCTGAGTTCAATTCCCGACAGGGCGAATTCTTGCACAAGTTCCCATACTCCACCCACACGCCTGATAATTATCCCTGTCTAAAAAAAAATAACAAATCGGTGATTTTAACCCACGACTGTTTGTGCAATTGGCTGCCGCGTTTCGCCCACAAGCATACAGTCAATTCACTTTACAGGACAGGATATTCCGCAAAGCGCTTTGAGACATCTTAGACGAGGTGAAAAAGCACTACGTTGAATGCAAGTGCTATTTATAAGTATTACCTCTTCCGCTCTACAAGCTACAAGCTCACAACCAGTAACCGTATCATCGTGTGAAGGAGCTTTGAGGCGTGAAAGGCGTCCTCGTCTCAAAGGCAAGGAATATGATTGTTATTATTTTGTTGGTTGTCCCAGCAACCTGATCCCACTTTCCGAAATAACTCGTTGACAGTAAAGTACAATAAGGGCAAGAAGCAGAGAGGTTGATTGTTAACCGGTGGCACTGTATACTGTAGGGAAAAAGGCTATCTTGTAAAGTCAGTCTTACTTCGCTCTGTTCTGCATCCTCCAAGTATCTAATTCACTGCCTCAAGCGAAGTTCTCACCAGGCTCCACTGACTCCCTATCACAGAGGTGATTGATTTCAAGATCCTCTCAGTCGCTTACAAATCTCTTCCCTCCCTCCCTCCCTCCCTCCCTCCCTCCCTCCCTCCCTCCCTCCCTCCCTCCCTCCCTCCCTCCCTCCCTCCCTCCCTCCCTCCCTCCCTCCCTCCCTCCCTCCCTCCCTCCCTCCCTCCCTCCCTCCCTCCCTCCCTCCCTCCCTCCCTCCCTCCCTCCCCGACCTGCTTATCCCTCCATCCTTCTCTCCTTCTCCAACCTACTTACTCACTCCCACCCTCCCTCCCTCTCCAACCTGCCTAATCACCCAACTCCACCTCCCGCTTGCCCCGCTGGGCTGGCTTTTGTTTGTTCCCCTCATCCCCTCTACTCCACCATCGGCGGCCGTGCCTTCAGCCACTACACCCCCAAACTCTGGAACTCTCTCCCCCGCCTTGCCACCCTTTCTTCCCCTCATTTAGATTATGACTGAAGTCCTTCCTCTTTGGCCGTGCTTCCCTCCACCTCTCTCGCCCCCTCCCTGCCCTCCTTCAAGTCCCGCCTCAAGACTCTGCTTTTCGATGGACCCATTGGCAACTCCTAATCCCCCACTTACTTCCCCCCTCTCCATCCTCAGCTCGGGTCTGAAGCAATAACTGTCCAACGCCTTGGGATGTCCCCCTGATGTGAAAGGCACTATACAAGTGTAATTTTGTTGTGCTCAGGCCGGCATCATGTCTACAATTTCACACCACCATTACCCTTCCCACCACACCATCGGCAGCCGAGCTTTTAGCCTATCTACAACAACAAGACTTACCCTCCATACAACAACCACCCCACCCCTCCCTCCCACCCATCACCCCCTCCCACCCACCCTTCACTCCCACCAATCACCCCGATTAACCAACAGAGTCAAACATTTTGGGAGCTCCTCTAGCTCAGTGGTTAGAGCAATCGCCTTACAAGTGTGAGACCTGTGTTCGAATCCAGGCAGATCAGAGCAAAACCTTGGCAAGTTTTCTTACTCCACACACATGCCTAATAATAATCCGTCCAAAAAAAACACAATAATAAAATTGGTCATTTCAATCCACGACTGTTCGTGGCGACACTGCTATGCGCAATTGGCTGCCACGTTTCATCCACACATATACATTACAGTCAATTCACTTTATGGTATATTCTGTGAAGCACTTTGAGACATCGATAAGATGTGAAAAGCGCTATATCAAATGCAAGGATTGTATATCCTGATGCGAAAGGTCCTGTGTAAATGCTGTGTACGCAGTGAATTGTATTCATATTGTTACTAAAATTGTCTCCCTTCCTCCCACATCTTCTCCCGCCCCCACAAACTCCCTCTCCATGTCACCCCCCCACACCAAACACCAGCCTGAAGCATCTGCCATTGACTCTACTCAACATTCAGCAACGGTAAAATTGAATTATGATTTGCAAATTATATTTGCAATTGTTTTCTCCCCAGAGCGTAAGGACAAAGCAAAAATCTCACACACAATAACACAGTGACTTTAAACAAACACAGGGGTAATATTTCTGATTGTGTCATGACTTGTTAGTTGCATTTAGTGTCCTCCTTGAGGGCTGATGGGAGAGTGGAGGACGAGGTTTAGGAGATAAGCAACGATAATAATAATAATCCTTGCATTTGATATAGCACTTTTCACATCTTATCGACGTCTCAAAGTGCTTCACAGAATATACCATAAAGTGAATTGACTGTATATTTGTGGGTGAAACGCGGCAGCCAATTGCGTACAGCAGTGTCCCCACAAACAGTCGTGGATTGAAATGACCAATTTTTATTATTTTTGTTGGTGGGGAGGGATTATTATTAGGCGTGTGTTGTGTGTTGTGTGTATGTGTGTGAAGTAAGGCAACTTGCCCAAGGTTTTGCCCTGACCTGACTGGATTCGAAACACAGGTCTCACACTCTAACCACTGAGCTACAGGAGTTCCATAGGATTTCCAGTCAATGTTCTCATTGACAAAGCACTAGAAGGATTTGAACATGGGGTTGAGGGACCTGGATTCAATCCAGGTGGGAGAAGGGTGGGCGAAGGGGGGAAGGCAATGGAGTTTAGTGAGGTTGGGGATTAGCGGTGATGGGCTCATGGAGCCTAGAGCAACAACAATCACCACAACAAAATAACACTTGTATGGCGCCTTTCACGTCAGGAGGACGTCCCAAGGCACTGGACTGCTTCAGACCCGAGCTGAGAACGATGCGGGGGGATGGAAGGCGGGGGATTAGGAGTTGCCATTAAAGAGGAGAGTCTTGAGGCAAGACTTGAAGGAGGCCAGAGAGGGGGCAAGGTGGAGGGGCTGCGGGATGGAGTTCCAGAGGTTGGGAGCAGAGTGACTGAAGGCTCGCCCATCAATGGTGTAGCGGGTGGATCAAGGGACGTGGAGCAGGAGAGGACAAAGGCTTTGTTGCTTTCTGTACATAGAAGGAGAGACCAAAATACAATGATAATTTAGCAACTCAATCCCCAACTGTGGCTGAGAGTAATTGAGGGAGACATGAGCTGTACGATCCGTCAAAGCTGAATGTAACCAGAGCCAGGGCTGGTAAACATTAGTGACAGACACAAGTTACAGAAATATGCTAAAGGTTATGAAGAGGAAAGCAATCTTGTCTGGGTTGAAGTGCTCACCCTTGAGATAGCTGCGAGAGATCGTGTCCTCCATCACATAAGCACTTAAGAATTTGCTGGCACCATCCTGTAGTGGTTGGAGCACTCGCCTTACAAGCGTGAGACCTGTGTTTCGAATCCAGGCAGGTCAGGGCCAAACCTTGGGAAAGTTTCCTTACTCCACACAAACACCTAATATTAATCCATCAAAAAAAACCACAATAATAAAATCGGTCATTTTCAACACACGACTGTTTGTGGGGGCGCAGCTGTGCGCAATTGGCTTCCGCGTTTCACCTACAAATATAGTAATAATAAATAATAATAATAATCCTTGCATTTGATATAGTGTTTTTTCCATTGAAATGACCAATTTTATTATTGTGTTTTTTTTTGGAGGGATTATTATTAGGCGCCTTACAAGCATCAGACCTGTGTTCGAATCCAGGCAGATTAGGTCTGATGCTTGTAAGGTGAGTGCTCTAACCACTGAGCTACAGAAGCTCCACTCCTATACAGTCAATTCACTTTACAGTATATTCTGTGAAGTGCTTTGAGACGTCGATAAGATGTGAAAAGCGCTAACTCAAATGCAACGATTATTATTATTAACCTGGCAGTCACTGTCCTATCCCAAACTATACATTAAATCCCCAGATATTATTTTCTAGCAAAAATCTATCTTATTTATTCTTGAAACAAATATCTATATACAGTCAATTTAGTTTGCAGTATATTCTGTGAAGCGCTTTGAGACATCTAGAAGACCTGAAAAGGGCGGGCAATTGAAGTTGAGGGACTATGATCTTATAGAATGGGGGAACAGGCTGGAGGGTCTGAATGGCATTGTCCTGTTTCTACATTTCAATGTTTCTAATATACCTAAAATGAATTAACTGTATATTTTTATGGAAAAGCCCGGCAGCTAATTGTGCACAGCAGTGTCTCACAAACAGTCAGGGATTCATTGATCAAATTATTATTGTATTTTTTATGGTTTATTAAAGGGATTATCACCCCCAGAAAGCGATCCACCAATGGACTAACAACTGGATTCCTACTGACTGCTGGTAAACAGAGGCGTGTGGAGTAAGGAAACTTGCCTAAGGTTTCGCTCTGCCCGGGAATCAAACCCAGATCCTCTCACTTGCGAGGCGAGCATGCTAACCACTGAGCTACAGGAATCCACCATCCTGGAATATGTCCAAAGGCACAAATCCATCACTGCTGACATCCAAAATTAATAATGTAACATGTATTATTCATGTGATTATTACCCAAGTCTACTTCCAAACAATTTATTAATCAGTCTTCATTTTGAAACCAGGGTTATCTGGTTCTTAAAGTTGACCTTCCAGGGTCCCCTACAAAATACAGTCACAACAGCAACAACAAGTTGCATTTATACAGCACTTTTCACATACCAGATGGTGAGGGCAGTGAGTTTGAATATAATAATGATGATCCTTGCATTTGATATAGCGTCTTACGACAATAATAATAACAATCTTTGCAGTTGATATAGCGCTTTTCACATCTCTTATCGATGTCTCAAAGCGCTTCACAGAATATACTGTAAAGTGAATTGACTGTATGTTTGTGGGCAAAACGTGGCAGCCAATTGCACACAGCGGCGTCCCCACAAACAGTCATCGATTGAAATGACAAATTGTTATTATTGTGGGGTTTTTTTACTATTAGGTGTGGGTGTGGAGTAAGGAAATTTGCCCAAGATTCCATCTTGACCTGCCTGGATTCAAACACAGGTCTCACTCTTGTAAGGTAAGTGCTCTAACCACTGAGCTACAGGAGCTGCCTCCCTCTTTATCATGTATTGAGACATCTCAAAGCGTGTATTTTGTGGGTGAAACGCAGCAGCAAATTGTGCACAGCAGCGTCCCCACAAACAGCCGTGGATTGCAATTCTCAATTTTATTATTTTTCTTTTCTTGAGGGATTATTAGCAGGCGTGCATGAGGAGTAAGGAAACTTGCCCAAGATTTTGCCCTAACCTACCTGGAATCAAGCCCAGGTCTTTAGTTTGTAAGTCGAGTGCTCTAACCTTTAGCTGAGCCATTAAACTTCCATACAGTTGGGAAACTCAGAGTTTTATTCAGAACCGATTACATTTCGCCCACAAATATACAGTCAATTCCCTACTCTTCTTCATCCTGCCCCGACCCATCCCCCCGTTCTTGACCTAACTGTTCAGCACCTTGGGATGTCCTCTCGGTGTGAAAGGCGCTATATGTAAGTTTTGATTGGTTGGTCGGTCGGTCGGTCGGTCGATCGATTGATTGATTGATTGCAATGTCATTGAAATCCAGACATCTGGTGGAACTCATTTTTTTTATAAAAGTGTCCAGGATCGAACCCATATCCTTAGTGAGTCTCTCTGTCTCTCGTTATGGAGCTGACACACTGTCCAGTCCAACGACAGTCTCCCTCTCGATACTGTCAGCTTCAGCTCATTCACATTTACGAGCGAGGACAAAACCAATTCAATAATAATATTAATAATAATAATCCTTGCATTTTGGTATAGCGCTTTTCACATCTTATTGACTGTGTCTCAAAGCACTTCACAGAATATACTGTAAAGTGAATTGACTGTATATTTATAGGCAAAACACACCAGCCAATTGCGCATGGCAGCGTCCTCACCAAGTCGTGGATTAGAATGACCAATTTTATTGTGGTTTTTTTGGACGGATTATTTTTAGGCATGCGTGTGTGTGGATAAGGAAACTTGCCCAATGTTTCGCCCTGACCTACCTGGATTCGAACACAGGTCCCACACTTGTACGGCAAGTGGGTGCTCCAACCACTGAGCTACAGGAATGGTTTGATTCCGAGGCTGTTTCCAAACCCGGAATGGTGGGGTGGACTTTTGATTTATTTATCCGCATTTCGTATTGATCCCCCGTCACATTGAAGCTCAGCCTTGATCTGTCTGTGTTGAAATTCCCGAGCTGCGGCCTCTTGTCTCCCAAGCCTTCATTTGTCTTTGCAGCCCAAGCAAGAATTAAATGTCAAACTTCATGTCAAACCTCCTCAACGCACAACGCATCTTCCTGACTCTGTGCTGTGAAGAGGAAGACAAACGCACGCAACTGCGAGCTTCATAATAATAGTATAATAATAATCCTTGAATTTGATATGGTGCTTTTTCTGTCTTCTAAACGTCTCAAAGCGCTTCACAGAATATACTGTAAAGTGAATTGACTGTATGTTTGTTGGCGAAACGCGGCAGCCAATTGTGCACAGCAGTGTCCCCACAAATAGTCGCGGATTGAAATGACCAATTTTATTATTGTGTTTTTTTTAAGGGATTATTATTAGTTGTGTATGTGGAGTAAGGAAACTTTCCCAAGGTTTTGCCCTGATCTGCCTGGATTCGAATACGGGTCTCACACTTGTAAGGCAAGTGCTCTAACCACTGAGCTGCAAGACTCCAATCCTTGCATTTGATACAGCGCCTTGTCACGTCTTTGAGAAGTCTCAAAGCACTTCACAGAAGCTGTAAAGTCCAGTGACTGTATATTTTGTGGGTAGGGAGGGAGGGAGGGAGGGAGGGAAACGGAAAAGCTTAAATGATTGAAAGTTTTGTATTCATTCACATCTAAGTGATCTCTCTGTTCAAGAGCTCATCAAACAGACTTTGAACAGTGGAATAATTAACTGTGTCTAACCCCTTTGCACATTGATGGATTCTATTCATTGCAACATGAAACACCGCAACAAATATTTGATTAAGCAGACAATTAGTAACTGGAAACGAAACAGCTGCCAAAACTGCTGTAAGCTCGCTCTGCCGGTGGACATGCGAGAGAGAGAGAGGTCTTTCATCTCTCAGGTGTCAGCCTGTCTCAGCCCACAGCCATTCCGCTCCCAACTCCACTGGCTCTCCATCATCCAGAGGATCTAATTCAAGATCCTGGTCCTCATATTTGAAGCCCTCCACAATCTCGCCCCACCCAACATCCGTGACCTCCTATCCCTTTGCCAACCTGACCGCCCCCTCCCTCCGCTCAGCAGGCTCTGGTCTGATCCACGTCCCCTGACCCACCCACCCCACCATTGGCGGGCGAGCCTTTAGTGGTTAGAGCACTCACTTTGCAAGCGTGAGACTGGTGTTCGAATCCAGGCAGGTCAGGGCCAAACCTTGGGCAAGTCTCTTTACTCCACACACACGCGCCTAATAGTAATAAATTTGCTTTACAGTATGTTCTGCGAGGCACCTTGAGACTAATTCATTATTATTAATAATATTATTATTGTTAATATTATTACTGTATTAAAAGTATCATTATTATCATTATTAAGCAGAGTTTTTAGGCCTAGTGGCTTAGGGTGAGGTCAAGGTAGCTGGGGTAGGATAAGGGGAACCCTAGCTAGCTGTGTGGTGTGTGATGGGGGTAGGGTGAGGGGAGTAAAGTCTAAAGGCACAGTAGGAGGTCAGAGTATTGGGGAGTTTTTTGCTGTGCTTGCTGACAAGTGAGCAAATACGTTGAATAATGCTGCAGTCTTGCAGGATTAGCATCAATTGTCCTCATGGTTGTGGAAACACGCACAAGGCCACATACAAATGAGGCTTCTGTTTGCGCACAATCAAATAATCCTGCCCTCAGCCCAGGACGTCACCGTCGCCATTCCATTCAGGCAGGGTTTCCAAGAGCCAGAGAGAGAGACTCAATCAGCCAATTAGCCTGTGTGTGTGCATGTGTGTGTCTGTGTGTGTCCATCAGCATGGCTCAGTCTCTCCTCTCAGGCAGGAGGTGGTGAGTTTTTTCTCCCTCCCTCCCTATCAGCCTACCCGACCCCTCCGCTCAGCAGACTCTGGCCTGCTCCGCGTCCACCGTCCGAACCATCAAACCATCGGTGGCCGGGCTTTCAGCCTCTGCTCCCACATTGTGGAACTCCATCCCGCAATCCCTTCGCCTTGCTTCCTCCCTTTCCTCTTTCAAGGCCGGTCTCAACCTTCCTCTTTGACCGCGCTTTTGGTTCCCCTCCTAACTCTTCTCCCTTTCCTACTCTCCCTCTCCCTACGCTGATTTTGTTGTTCCCGCCCTATCTCCCTCTCACCTTCCTTCCCTCCCCCAGCCCTCCCCTCGCCTCTCCTCACCTCGTCTCCATTCACGTTCTGTCCAGGAGTACTGTAGCTTAGTGGTTAGAGCGAAGCCTCACAAGCGAAAAGACCTGGGTTTGATTCCCAGGAGGTTGAAATCTCAGAAGGTTGTGGGTTCAACCCCAAAATCAGAATTTGGAGTCACCAAGTCTAAGATGGACATTAGAAATCCTGAGGGTTTGGTTGGGGGCAGTTTCTCTCTCTCTCCTGTTGTCTAAGCCAACAATCTCTCAAATAAAATTGGTTGCTCCTCTCCATGGCTGTTTGTGGGATGGAGCGGTGGGCAAATTGGCTGCTATGTTTCGCCCACACAATACAGTCACTACACTTTACAGTGAATCCCATGAAGCGCTTGGAGACAACCTGCTGATGTGATAAGTTACGATGTCAAATGCACGAATTATTATCGATTTTATTTGGGCGATTGTTGCGTAGGAACTCAGAGAAAGAACTCCCTTCTTCAATATCTGATAGATAAGATTTCATGTTATCATTTTGTGGAGCTCCTGTAGCTCACTGGTTAGAGCGCTCGCCTTACAAGCGAGACCTTTTTTCAAATCCAAGCACATCAGGGCAAAACATTGGGCAAGTTTTCTTACTCCACACACATATACACACAAACACACATGCCTGATAATAATCTGTCAAAAAAAACACAACAACAAAATTTATAATTTAAATCCATGACTGTTTGTGGGACGTTGCTGTGCGCAATTGGCTGCCGTGTTTCGCCCACAAATATGAAGTCAATTCACTTTACAGTGTATTCTGTGAAGCGCTTTGAGATGTCAATAAGATGTGAAAAGCGCTATATCAAATACAAGGATTATTATTCTTATTTACTGTTTTCCACAAAAAATATATAGTTTTTTTCTTGCTTCATCTGTTGTCTGTCGCTGATGAGAATCGGAGTGGGGGGGCGGGGGGGAGGGGTGGGGGGGGGAGGGGGGGGGCGGGAGGGGGGTGGGGGGGGGGTGGGGGGCTGGAGACAGGAGGAGAGAGAGAAAGAGAGAGAGGTGTCCACAGATACAGTTTCCATGGTGACTGTGAGTTAATTGCAAGCCAATTGCCCTTTTTGAATGGAGGAAGGAATGGCTCGCTCGCTCGCCACATCCGCTGTGATTTCCATCTAGTGAGAGGGAGAGAGAGAGGGGGGACTCACACATACAAAGAGACACTTGTGATGATCCTTCGCGTCAACAAAACCTTGAGCGCACTCAATAACTCAGCCATGACGAGCAAAGTGGCAGCTCAACTTCAGTCATAAGGGTGTAGATAAAAATATCCTCCGCCTACCCACCCCTTCCCCCTCCTTATCGATAGGATGTGAAAAGTGCTACATCAAACGCAAGGATTATTATTATTATTTAAACTGCGCTCCCTCCATTGCCGGTTCGGGTGGATGTTAAATCGTTGATAATCTATCGATCACTATGTCAAATGCAAGTATTATTAGAATATTATAATAATCCTTGCATTTGATATGACGCCTTCTAGACGTCTCAAAGCACTTCACAGAATACGCTGTAAAGCGAATTGACTGTATATTTTGTGGGCGAAATGTGGCAGCCAATTGCGCACAGCAGCGTCCCCACAAACAGTTGGGGATTGAGTCACCAGATTATCTTTTTTTCTTCTTGAGGGAGTATTATCAGGCATGTGTGTGTTTGTGTGTGTTTGTGTGTGGAGTAAGGAAATTTGCCCAAGGTTTCGCCCTGACCTGCCGGGAATCGAACGCAGGTCTCTTGCTTGCAAGGCGAGTGCTCTAACCCTCTGAGCCACAGGACTCCAGACTACTATTCTATACTAACCACTAGAATGCCCTCTTTCTCACCCCACGCTCATTCTCTATCGCACCTCTTCGACCTTCTTTATAGTCAATTCCCCTTTCTCCCCTCTCTCCCTCCCTCTCTCTCACTCTTCCTCTCTCTGTCTCTGTTGTTATGAAATGTTCCAAAACGACAACTAGAACAAAATTTCTGAGTATTATTACTCTCTCCCTCAATCCCTCAGCCTTGCACCCCCTCCCTCCCTCCCTCCCTCCCTCCCTCCTTACCTTCAAATGCTGCCTAAAGACCTTCCTTGTTGATAATAATAATAATCCTTGCATTTGATATAGTGCTTTTCACATCTTATCAATGTCTCAAAGCACTTCACAGAATATACTGTAAAGTGAATTGACTGTATATTTGTGGGCGAAACGTGGCAGCCAATTGCACACAGCAGCGTCCCCACAAACAGCCATGGATTGAAATGACCCATTTTATTATTATGGTTTTTGGGGGATGGATTATTATTAGGCGCGTGTGTGGAGTATGGAAATTTGCCCAAGCTGTCACCCTGATCTGCCTGGATTCGAACACATGTCTCACGCTTGTAAGGCGAGTGCTCTAACCACTGAGCTACAGGAGCTCAACAGTCACCTGCCTCCCCTACCTCGCCCCCTGTCTCAGGGTGGTACTATCACTGTCCAGTTCTCTTGGACCCTACCCCACATGAGCAGGTGTTGTGAAAATGTACATGGTTTCTGTGGAGATGTGGACCTCACACCTTGTTACTCTCCAAATACAGTTTCTCAACGAGTCATGTCTGAGATTGGAACTCAGTTAACTGAGATATATTGGCATCTGGAACAGCTGTTTCCAACAGATGCCACCCTTCCCCTCCCTCCCCCTCCACCCGCCGAGCCTTCTCCCTCTCTCCACAAACCGCCTTCTCTCTAGGAAGTTACTGGGGCCATGTAATTGGTGACACACAAAGTGACATTTATAGAGCGCCTTTCATGTCGGGAGGATGTCCCAAGGCACTGAACAGTCAGTTCAGGACCAGAGCAAGTGAGAAAGGCAGGTTGGGGGGAGGAGCAGGGAGAGAGTTAGGAGGCGAGAGAGAGAGTTGGGAGGGCAGCAGATGGCACGATCGAAAAGGAGAGTCTTGAGACCAGCCTTGAAGGAGGCAAGCGAGGGAGCAAGGTGAAGGGTCTGTGGGATGGAGTTCCAGAGTGTGGGGATAGAGAGGTTGAAAGCCCATCCGCCGATAGTAGGGCGGGTGGTGGGGGGGATATGGAGCAGGCCAGAGCCCACTGAACAGATGGGGTGGGAAGGTTGATAGAGGGACAGCAGGTCAGAGAGGTTGGGGGTGCGGGGGCAAGTCCGTGAATGGCCTTGAAGGTGAGGCCAAGCATCTTGAATTTGATCCTTTGGGAGATGGGGAACCAATGGAGCCGGGTGAGTGTGGAAGTGATGTGATCACGGAGTTTGGTGCGGGTGAGGACATGAGCTGCAGAGTTCTGGATGATCTGCAACTTGTGAAGGGAAGAACCAGGAAGGCCGACGAGGATGGAATTTCCATAGTTGAGCCTTGGTGTGATGAATGCGTGGATGAGGGTTTTGGCAGCCTGAGGGGTGAGGCAGTGGCGAAGTCTTGTTACCTGTTAAACATTGAAGGAGCCAAGGGCTATCACAAGCCACTCTGTGCTGTTTGATGAACTCTTGGGATAGTTTAGGTAGAATCCATACTAAATAATGCATCCTAATCCTTTTGCCTGCTGTAGAGATATATAGCTCAGTGGTTAGAGCACTCGCCTCGCAAGTGAGAGGACCTGGGTTCAATTCCCAGGCAACAGGGTGAAACGTTAGGCAACTTTCCTTACTCCACAAGCCTCAGTTTGTCCTGTAGGTAGCAAAGCACATGTTAGTTGATTGGTGGGTCACCTTCTCTGGGTATTAATCCTTTCAAAAATAATAATAATAATTAGGTCACTTAAACCATGACTGTTTGTCGGAACGCTGCTATGCGCTATGCTGCCGCGTTTCGCCCACAACATATACAGTCAATTCACTTTACAGTATATTCTGTGAAGCGCTTTGAGGCATCTCAAAGGCGTGATAAATTTGGCAAAGTTTAACCAGTTTAACCAGAGTTTATTATTATAGAGTCTAGGCCAAGCCTGGGATTACAGGATTTGGGCTAAAATCAGATCATAATTTGGGTTTGAATTACATTTGAATTACACACACAAATACAATGTGTAACATTACCTCTTTAAAATACTATAATAATAATCCTTGCATTTGATTTAGCGCTTTTCAAATGTTTTCGACGTCTCAAAGCACTTCACAGAATATACTGTAAAGTGAATTGACTGTATATTTGTGGGCAAAATGTGGGAGTCAATTGAGCACAGCAGCGTCCCCACAAACAATCACTAATTGAAATGACCAATTATTATTATTGTGGTTTGTTTGGGACTGATTATTATTAGGTGTGTGTGTGGAGTAAAGAAACTTGCCCAAGGTTTCAACGTGATCTGTATTCAAACACAGGTCTCACGCTTGTAAGGTGAGTGCTCCAACCACTGAGCTACTTGCGGGACTTCCTATCAAACTACATGATCATTTCAGTTGGCAGGTGGACTTAGATGAGAAGATCAGCCATGATCTTATTGAATGATGGGGCAAGCTCGAGGGGTTGAATGCCTACTCCTGCTCTTTATTCTTATGTTCTTATGTAAAGCTCAGTGCAGATGTGAAATTGTGTTCAACCAATATGAGGGTGAGTACGTTTATACTATTATTATTATTGACATTGATATTATTATTCTGTTCCTGGATGAGACCTGTGCTTCGAATCCAGTCAGGTCAGGGCAAGTTTCTTTACTCCACACACACGCCTAATAATAATCCGTCCAAAAAAACCACGATAATAAAAATTGATCATTTCAATCCACCACTGTTTGTGGAGACACTGCTGTGCGCAATTGGCTACTGCATTTTGCCCACAAAAATATACAGTCAATTCACTTTACAGTATATTCTGTGATCGCTTTGCGACATCCAGAAGACTTGAAAAGCGCTATACCAAATGCAAGGATTATTATTATTATTATTATAATACATCTGAGAAAGTTTTGATGAGACTCATCATTGAGTATCAGCTCCACACACTGTTACTGGTTGTGTGAACATCAACAGAGAATGGTATCAATATCAGGTATTTCATGTTGGGAGGACGTCCCAAGACAACAAACGAACAACAACAAACAAAACTTACATTTATATAGCGCCTTTCACGTCGAGAGGACGTCCCAAGGCGCTGAAAGACACTGAGAACCAAGAGCAACGGCCATTTTGGGGAAAGCCGATTGCACTAAGTGATTCAGTTTCATAGACTCCAGTATTTTCCATCACACTTTCTCATACTCAATACGTGATATGAAACCCAGAAAGTCCACAAATTCATCAATCCGTTTCCAGGCTTCTGATGTAAACTCTATGGCTGCTAGACATGGCTCCTGCTCTCCAACGCTGCCTCTGAACTGATATGACCTCTTGGAGGTATGGTTCGATTTCAGGCAGGTCAGGGTGAAACCTTGTCAAGTTTCCTTACTCCACTCACACCTGATAATAATCCCTCAAAAAAACCCAATAATAAATTGGTCATTTCAATACACGACTGTTTGTGGGAACGCTGCTGTGTGCAATTGGCTGCTGCGTTTCGCCCACAAATATATATATAGTCAATTCACTTTATATTATAGTATATTCTGTGAAGTGCTTTGAGATGTCTGAAGGATGTGAAAAGCGCAATATCAAATGCAAGGATTATTATTATTACCTCCATCTCCAATCCTCTTCCCCTTTCTCCGTACTACAACAACAACAACAACAACAACAAAAACAAAAACAACAACATCAGATTTACACAGCGCCTTGCTTGCTTGGAGGACGTCCCAAGGCACTGGGCTGGACAGTCAGAGATTTCGACCCGAGCTGGGGGTTGGAATCAGGAGAGGGTGGAGGACAGGGAGGAGGGTTGGAAGGTGACCGATGGTGCAGTTGGTCAAAGAGGAGGGTCTTGAGCCTTGCCTTGCTGGAAGTGAGGGAGGGAGGGGCCGCGTGAAGCCAAGGAACTGTGGGATTGACATAAAAATTTTACGATTCTCTATCTAATGAAAGGGAAATTGGTCCCTGTGGTGTATACCACTGCGGGGGGGGGGGGGGGGGGGGGGGGGGGGTAAGCGGAGGTGGGAGAAGGCGGGGGGAATTATAAAATCAGACAGTGTTAATTATACCAAACTCCACTTTAATGAGAACGGAGAAATACTAATTCATTATAAGGCATCCTTTGACATCTACCTGCTGTGTTATCTCAACTGCCCCAACCTCTCTCCTCACCACCCACCCACCCTCAAAACAATCCTTGAGTTGATTTGTTTCATTATAGGGGCATTTGTAAATGTATTATTAGAAATAATATAATAATAATAATCCTTGCCTTTGATATAGTGCATTTCACATCTTATTGACGTCTCAAAGTACTTCACAGAATTTTCTGCAAAGTGAATTGACTGTGATTTGTGGGCGAAACGCGGCAGCCAATTGCACACATCAGTCGTGGATTGAAATGACCAATTTTTACTATTGTGTTTTTTTTATGGATTATTATTAGGCACGTGTGTGTGTGTGTGTGTTTGTAGGGTAAGGAACCTTACCCAAGGTTTCGCCATGATCTGCCTGGATCCGAAACACACGTCTCACACTTGCAAGGCGAATGCTCTAACTACTGAGCGAGCTCCACATGCCAAGATAGCTTAATGATATTGTAAATAATAAATGTAATATCAGGTCCTGTGTAATAGGCGACGGAACTCAAGTCAGTCAAAACCCTCAGCAGAGCCATGGCCTTTATTAAGCTCCCTGGGAGTTTTTTTTAATCATTTTCATTTCCACTTGTGTTGTGGAGAGGCTGACTGAGACTAATTAAAGCCTTAATCTGCCAAACTGTGTCTAATTAATCCTACTTTCAAGTTGGCCACTCTGAACAATTGGAGTCTCTCTCTCTCTCTCTTTCTCTCTGCCTTTGCCCAGAAAAGCCTTTCCTTGTTCCGTTGAACGCTTTCGGCTGCGTAACACCGACTCGCATTTGGCTGTCGTTCTCTCTCTCTTACATCTGGAGAGGGAGTGAGGATGTTGTGTGTGTGTCTGTCTATCTGTTTGTTTGTGTGTGTGTCTGTCTATGTCTGTGCTGTGTGTGTGTGTATTTATGTGTTTGTGTGTCTTTGTATGTCTGTGTGTCTATGTAGAGCTCCTGTAGCTCAGTAGTTAGAGCACTCGCCTTACAAGCGTGAAACCTGTGTTCGAATCCAGGCAGATCAGTGCGAACCCTTGGGCAAGTTTCCTTACTCCACACACACGCGCCTAATAATAATTCCTCAAAAAAAAACAATAATAAAAATTAATCATTGCAATCCACAACTATTTGTGGGGACGTTGCTGTGCGCAATTGGCTGCCGCGTTTCGCTCTTCCACAAATATACAGTCAATTCACTTTACAGTATATTCTGTGAAGCGCTTTGAGATGTCGATACCACGTGAAAAGCGCTACATCAAATGCAAGGATTATTATTGTTATTATTAGCAGTCAGTAGGAAACCGGTTGTGAGTTGTTCGGCAGATCGCTTTACCTGGGGTAATAAACCCTTCCAAAAAATAATCATTTGGCCACTCAACCCACGCCTGTTTCTGGGGACCCTGCTGTGTGCAATCGGCTGCCGAGTTTCGCCACAAAATACACGGTCAATTGACTTTACAATATATCCCATGAAGCGCTTTAGGATGTCTCAACAACGTGATGAGGTGCTATATTAAATGGAAGGATTAATATTATTATTATTATTGGACTCTGGAACATGTCCAGGAGATCCAGGAGAACATGTCCAGGAGAACAGGAGATCAAAGTCCTGACGTTTCGGGATTGAACCCACAACCTTCTGACTGGGTGAAGAGAGCCCGAGCGATAGAGCCAGTAAATTGAGAGAAAGAAGACGGAAGAAGAGAGAGATTATTATAATAATGATAACAATCCTTGTATTTGATATTGCGCTTTTCACATCTTATCGACATCTCAAAGCGCTTCACAGAATAGACTGTAAAGTGAATTGACAATATATTTGTGGGCGAAATGCGGCAGCCAATTGCGCACAGCAGTGTCCCCATAAACAGTCGTGGACTGAAAGACTGAAATTAGCAATTTTATTATTGTGTTTTATTTGGAGGGATTATTATTAGGTGTGTGTGTTTGTGTGGTGTGTGTGTGTGTATGTGTGTGGAGTAAGGAAACTTGCCCAAGGTTGCACCCTGACCTGCCTAGATTCAAACACAGCTCTCACGCTTATAAGGCAAATGCTCTAACCACTGAGTGGTATATATATAATATATTAATATAATATTATACATATTTATTTGGATGGGGGTGGAGGGGAGATGGGGATATGGAAGTGAAGGAGTAAGAGTTACCTCTCACTGTCCTCTTCCATAGACACACTGTCAAATTGTTTTTTTTCATTATAGCATCTCGGTCTAAGTTAATGACATTCCTCATTGATTTTCTGTTCATGAGGACATAAAAGGCTGCAATGAATAGACTTTGAATCCTTTAACTCAGACCCTTTTTGGAAGATAAATCTGATGATACCAGCACACTTAGGAAGAAAATTGGATGCAGTTAAAAGCCCCTAGTGTTCTTCCATTTGCATGGTCACTGTGAACGCAAAGCTGGAGGGAAGGAAGGGTGGGGGGGTGGCGGGGGGGTTGCGGGGAGAGAGGGAAGAGAAAAGATTTTTATCGCTTCTTGTTTTTGGAGAAGAGGTTTCTTGATTGAAAGTGCTTTGAGTTTTATGTCGTCATTTGTCCTCTATCCCCCTCCCAGCAACCACCACCCAACCCCCCACCCACCCCCCCATCACACACACACACATATTTGCATGCTCCCATGCACATATAGTGTCGGAAGTAAAGGAATGCTTTCAGGCAGCTAAAAGACAAATTATAATAATAATAATCCTTGCATTTGACATAGTGCCTCAACACGCCTTTGAGGCGTCTCAAAGCGCTTCACAGAATATACTGTGACTTGAATTGACTGTATATTTGTGGGTGAAACATAGTAGCCAATTGGGCACAGCAGCGTCCCCACAAACGGTCGTGGATTGAGTGATCAAATGATTACATTTTTAAAGCTATTATCATTTATTTGAAAGGTCTCAAAAATGTCATAAGGCACTATATCAAATGCAATTATTATTAATATCCATTGAAAGGATTATTACTCTTGGAAAAAAGCAAACTGCCAATCAACTAACAATTTCCTACTCATTGCTAGGTAGACATTGGTGTGTGGAATAAAGAAACTTGCCTAATAATAATAAAAATAATTATTATAATTATAAAAATAAGCCTTGCATTTTGATACAGAGGGTTTCACATCTTATCGACGACAAAGCGCTTCACAGAATAAACCGTAAAGTGAATTGACTGTATATTTGTAGGAGAGTGAAAAACGGCAGCCAATTGCGCACAGCAATGTCCCCACAAACAGTCATGGATTGAAATGCTCAATTTTTATTGTTGTGTTTTTTGGGGGGCTGGATTATTATCAGGCGTGTGTGTGTGTGTGTGTGTGTGGAGTAACGAAATTTGCCCAAGGTTTCGCCCTGACCTGGCTGGATTCGAACACAGGTCTCACTCATGTAAGGCGAGTGCTCTAACCACTGAGCTACACTATTACTGTTACAATGATTAAGCTGTGGAAAGTAATTGAATAATGTGGTGACATTAGACCGAATGTTTTACGGTTGTGAGGAGATACAGATACTGATACTGTCTACTCTTACCCCATTATATCTATGTTGCTGCCAGCTCTTATTTAAAATGTAAATCATTGTTTGTAAATGAAAAGCTCAAAAATCCTTTGCAAAATTCGCATTTGAAGGCAAATATTTTATATCCAAATTGGCTTACAAACTAGCCAGAAGACACATAAGACACAGTACATGTAGTTCAGTGGTTAGAGCACTCGCCTTACAAGCGTGAGACCTGTGTTCGAATCTAGGCTGATGAGGGCAAAACCTTGGACAAGTTTCTTTTCTCCATACACACACACACGCTTATTAATAATCCATCCAAAAAAAACCACAGTAATAAAAATTGGTCATTTTCAATTCCACGACTATTTGTGGGGACGCTGCTGTGCGCAATTGGCTGCCACGTTTCGCCCACAGATATACAGTCAATTCACTTTACAGTATATTCTGTGAAGCACTTTGAGATGTCGATAAGATGTGAAAGTGCTATATCAAATGCAAGGATTATTAATATTATGATTATTAATATTATGATTATTACTATTATTTCAGCCACAAAACTCTGGAGCTCTGTTCCTCTATCCCTCCGCCTTGCCACCACCTTCTCCATCTTCAGGTCACTCCTATAGATATTCCTCTTTCATGCTTCCCCATTGTCAAGCGCTCTGGGACGCCAGCCTGTATGAGGAGCACAGGTTATTGTTGTAGCTACCTACTTGTTGTGTGTCTGTAGTGTCATCTCCCCCACAACCTTAACCCTAACTCAGACCTGAGGTCGATTCAGGGAAGGTCAGGGCGAAACCTTGGGCAAGTTTCCTTACGCCCCACACACACACACGCCTAATAATAATATGTAAAAAAAAACACTAATAATTTGGTCATTTCAATCCACGACTGTTTGTGGGGACGCTGCTGTGCGCAATCGGCTGCCGCGTTTCGCCCACAAATATACAGTCAATTCACTTTACAGTACAACAACAACAACAACAACTTCGATTTATATAGTGCCCTCCACGCCGGATGGCATCTCAGAGCACTTCACAGTAGCAGATCCCGGGACCGAGCCAGGGGCAGGGGCAGAAAGGTGACCAAAAGCGCGGTCGCAGAGAAAGGTCTTCAGCTAGGACCTGAAACTAGGAAAAGAGGGGGCGAGGCAAAGGGAGTGAGGAAGGGAATTCCAGAGCCTCGGGGCATAGTGGCTGAAGGCATGGCCACCATGGGTGGAGCGGAGGATTCGGGAGACAAGGAGGAGGCCAGACTCAGAGGAGCAAAGGCAGCGGGTGCTCGTTTGGTGGGAGAGGAGATCAGAGAGATAGGGAGGTGCAGAGGAGTGGAGGGATTTGAAAACAAGGGTGAGGATCTTGAAGTCGATCCTCTCTGGGATAGGGAGACAGTGAAGTCTGGCAAGGATTGGGGTAATGGGGGAGCGAAGCTTAGAGCGGGTGATTATGCGGGCGGCAGAGTTTTGGATTAGCTGGATTTTGTGGATTGTGGTGGAGGGGAGGCCGGCGAGGAGGGCATTGCAATAGTCCAGCCGAGAGGTGACAAAGGCATTGACCAAGGTTTCGGCGGCTTTTGAGGTGAGGTATTGCCGGAGACGGGAGATCCGTCGGAGGTGGAAGAAGGCAGTGCTGGTGACGGACCGGATGTGGAGGAGGAAGGACAGTTGGGGGTCGAACCTGATGCCAAGGTTGCACACAGGTTCGGAGTGTTTTAGGGGCAGGCCGAGAAGGTGGAGGAGGTGAGAGCCGTGTGAATGGAGACGTTGACGAGAGCCAATGTGTATGGCCTCCGTCTTGTCGACATTCAGCTGCAAGAAATTTGTGCTCATCCAGCTCCTGATGTCTGACAGGCAGGCTGACAGAACATCAGGGGACTGGGGGTCGCAAAGTGAAGTGGAGAGATAGAGTTGGGTGTCATCTGCGTACATGTGGAAGTGTGCCCCATGTCAGCGGATGACATCCCCAAGAGGGAGCGTATAGATGAGGAAGAGGAGGGGGCCAAGGATGGATCCCTGGGGTATCCCACAGGTAACTGGGTAAGAGCGGGAGGAAAAGCCATTTGTGGAGATGTACCGCTGGCGGTTTGTGAGGTAGGACTCGAACCAGGCGAGTGCGGTCCCACTGAGGTGGATGACGTGGACAGGCGGTGGAGGAGGATGGCGTGGTCGATTGTGTCGAACGCAGCGGACAGGTCCAGGAGGATAAGGAGGCAGAGGGAGCTCTGGTCACAGATAGAGAGGACATCGTTTGTGACTTTCACAAGCGCAGTCTCTGTATTGTGGGCAGGGCGGAAACCGGACTGGAGGGGTTCAAAGAGGGAGTGGGAGGAGAGGTGGGCCCGGAGTTGTTTGGCAACAATGCGTTCCGGTGCTTTTGAAAGGAAGGGCAGGTTAGAGATAGGGCGGTAGTGGCTGGGGTTTGAGGGATATAGGGAGGGTTTTTAAGGAGGGGGGTGATGACAGCGGTTTTGAGGGGGGCAGGGACTGATCCAGTGGAGAGAGACTGGTTGATGATATCAGCCAACAGTGGGCAGAGGAGGGAGGGCTGGGTGAGCAGTAAGTTAGTGGGGATGGGATCGGGGCAGCAGGTGGTTGGCCTCATAGAGGTGAGAGTGTGTGAGACGGAGGAAGGAGAGACGGGGTAGAAGGAGTGTAGGAAGGGGCTCGAGGTAGGAGCTGAAGATGGTGGGGTGGTGAGGGGGATGGGGTGGGGGTGGTAGTGGATGGTGAGAGGCTTCTGTGAAGCGCTTTAAGACGTCAATAAGATGTGAAAAGGGCTATATCAAATGCAAGGATTATTATTATTATCTCCAATGTTATCAAGAATGTGTGTGGGTGTGTGGGTGGGTGGTTGGGTGGGTGTGGGATGAGAACAAATGGTAGCATTTAACCAGCTTGTCTTGAGAGCTGAGTGTAAATATAAAGCGAATTGATTGTATAATTGTGGGCAAAATGTGGCAGCCAATTGCAGTGTCCCCACAAACAGCCGTGCATTAAACATTACTAATTTTATTATTGCGGTTTTCTTTGGATGGATTATTGTTAGGCATGTGTGTGTGTGTGTGTGTGTGTGGAGTAAGGAAACTTGCCCAAGGTTTTGAACTGATCTGCCTGGATTCGAACACAGGTCTCACGCTTGTAAGGCGAGTGCTCTAACCACTGAGCTACAGGAGCTCCAAATAAATCTATCTTCTCGCTTGTCTAGCGAGTGACACCTTACCCACTCTGTCTCTGCCTCGCAGGGGTTAACGGATGGAATCCACATCCTCAGTCCTTAATTGCCAGTCTAAATCTGCCGCCCGCAAAACTCCTTATCAAAGGGAAGCAGAAGTCACTGAGGTTCTGTACCAACACACTGAGCATCAATAATAGACGAGAGGTGCTGTGTTCATCTCTGTACTACAGGGAGCTCCGCGCCTCGAGCTAGTAACCTGTTTGATGAAAGCAGCAATAATCTCGCTTGTACAACCTAGAGTGGAAGGAGGCACTTAAAAGCGGGTTAGATACTCAGCGTGGAGGAAAAGATATTAACACTGACGACAAAAGGCAAATTACTGCAGAAGTTGTCAATCCAAAACCATATCCACAAGTGGCTGGGAAATATTCAGCAGGTCAGGCAGCATCTATGGAGAGAGGAGAGCGACGGAAAATTCATCGACCTGAGAGGTTGACTCACTCAATCTCCTCTATTAGTAATAATTATAATCATAATTCCTAAAAAAAATAGTTGTTTCAATCCACGGCTGTTTGTAGCGACGCTGCTGTGCGCAATTGGCAGCCGTGTTTCGCCCACAAAATATACAGTCAATTCACTTTACAGTATATTCTGTGAAGCGCTTTGAGACGTCTTGAAGACGTGATAAGCCGCTGTATCAAATGCAAGGATTATTATTGCTATTATTTCAACTGAGTGGGATTCAGTGAAGGAAATTGATGGAGGAGGAAGGGAGGGGAGTCGGAGTGGGGGGGAGGGAAGCAAAATTACAGGCAAACTGGGGCAGCTCAACTCTGAGCAAGATCAGACATATTAGCAAAAAATAAATGAGGAAATGAAGCTATTAAAATGAAATCATCTTTAATTAGTATTTTAATTAGCGGGATCCAGAAACAAATACATAAGTGGGTGGTTTGTAAAGTGGTGGAGGGGGTGGGTGGGGGGAAGGGTTGGGCGGTTGGAGTGGGGTGGTGGTTTGATTGATGGAATGCGAAGGCAAAGAATTTAAGAGAATATAACCAAGTGAGGCATGTTTTCGACTCCTAATAATAATAACAACAATATTAATCATTGCATTTGGCAAGGCGCCTTATCACGTCTCAAGCCGTCACAAAACACTTCGCAGGAGACGTCGATAACATGTGGCGCTCCTGTAGCTCAGTGGTTAGAGCACTCGTCTTACAAACGTGAGACTTCTCTTCAAATCCAGACAGGTCAGGGCGAAACCTTGGACAAGTTTCCTTACTCCACACACATGCATGCCTAATAATGATCCATCCCCCCAAAAAACACAATAATAAAATTGGTCATTTCAATCCACGACTGTTTGTGGGGACGCTGCTGTGCGCAATTGGCTGCCGCACTTCGTCCACAAATATACAGTCAACTCTTTGAGGGAGTTTGAGCACTTTGAGGCGTCTCAATGTGATATCAAATGCAAGGATTATTATTAATATTATCATTATTCTTATTATGTCTTCCGGAGTAAAGCGTTTGAGACAATCGCACAGACTCTAAGTAGAATCTTTTCACAGCTTCACAAAATAACACTTCCCGGGGATGAGAAAGCCATTATCTCTTCAAAGCTGTCTGGCCGCAAGTTACCATCAAGATGGCTGTTTCAGATTAACAGCAATCTTTTTGGGGAGGGAGGGAGGGAGGGAGGGAGGGAGGGAGGGAGGGAGGGAGGGAGGGAGGGAGGGAGGGAGGGAGGGAGGGAGGGAGGGAGGGAGGGAGGGAGGGAGGCAGAGGGAGCTATCTCAAGCCAAATCCAATAGGTTATTTTATCTATTGCATAGAGATGCTGTTTGCCTTCGGTGTTGAATTACCCGAGTTTGTCAGGAGGATCTAATCTGTATCAAACCATCACCAGGTTCATTACGAGTGTTGAAAAGGCCAATTTGAAGTTAATGGGAAGATGCTTTTCTTTTCGTCTGAACAATCGATCATTTCACTGATCTGCCAACTATCCCGACCATGACAATAATAATAATCCTTGCATTTGATATAGCGCTTTTCACATCTTATCAATGTCTCAAAGCACTTCAAGGAATATACCGTAAAGTGAATTCACTGTATAATCTGTATAATTGGTATAAATATTATCATTATTATTACTGCTAGGTAAACAGACGTGTGTGGTGTAAGGAGTAAGGAAACTTGCCCAATATTTCTCCCTACCCAGGAATCGAACCCGGGTCCTCTCCGCTCTGACCACTGAGCTACAGGATTCCAAGTGAATGACTATTTATGTTAATCAGGGATTGTTGTTAATCTAAAACAGCCATTTATGGGCGAAACGGGTCAACCAATTGCGCACAGCAGCTTCCCCACAAACATGGATGACCAATTCTTATTATTGTGAATTTTGGGGGATGCATTAATTAGCCCTGTGTGTGGAGTAAGGAAACTTGCCCAAGGTTTCGCCCTGATCTGCCTGGATTTGAACACAGGTCTCTCCCGCTTGTAAAGTGAGTGCTCTAACCATTGAGCTACAGGAGCTCCAAAATAGTAGGATTATTATTATTGATGATTCAAAGGCTGCAATTTGATTATTCCAAGCCACATTTTAGACTCAATTACAGAGAATCGCACCTTGTCATGTCACCTTATTCCACTCAATCTATCTCACGTTGCTTCTAATGCAATTTATTGGGATATGATAGTTCATTTTCTTTTAACATTGCAGGTTAAATTGGCTGATTGGCAACACAATAGCATGTATATCCTGTTAGCTCAATTCTCTTGCAGTTAGGTGGAGCGCTCCACAACTCTGCGTTCAATTTGCATTATCTGATTTTCTTTTTTAATCCATCTCATTTGGAGTTAATCATTCTGTGATAAGGATCCTTGCTTCTTCTTGAAGCAGCACCTCGCATGTCAGGAGGACATCTCAAAGCTCTCCACCGGATTTAAAGCCCTCCACAATCTCGCTCCACCCTACATGCGTGACCTTCTATCCCCTTACCAATCTGCCCACCCCCTCCACTCAGCAGCCTGTGGCCTGCTCCACGTCCCCTGACCCACCCATCTGCCCTACCATTGGTGGGCGAGCCTTCAGCCACTCTGCCCCCAACCTCTGGAACTCTATCTCGCAGACCCTCCACCTCACCCCCTCCCTGGCCTCCTTCAAGTGTCGCCTCAAGACTCTCTCTTCGATGGAACCATCGGCAACTCCTAATCCCGAAACGCAGCAGCCGATTGCGCACAGCAGTGTTCCCACAAACAGTCATGTGATGACCAATTCTATTACTGTGGTTTTTTTAGGACGGATTATTATTATTAGGTGTGTGTGTGTGTGTGTGTGTCTGGAGTAAGGAATCTTGCCCAAGGTTTCGCCTGACCTGCCTGGATTCGAACACAGGTCTCACACTTGTAAGGCGAGCGCTCTAACCACTGAGCTACAGGAGCTGTTGAAGGCAGCTCAACTTGCAAGGACAACCTGCCACATGGAGCAGAGGTTGTGAGTGGAATCCCGCAGCTTGTTTGCCCCTGACACGAGAGGGCAGATGTAGCACAGATGTGACTGACCAAGATAGCTTGCCCAAAACCACAGAGGCACCTACAGCCATCTGGGGGCACCACGAGGCACGGTTCATCAGGCTGTCATATCTGGGGCACATCTGCTCGCTTTGTTCCACCCACCAAATGTTGTGGAGTCCCATAGCTCAGTGGTTATGTCCTCCCACATGAAAGGCGCTCTGTGAATAATGATAATAATAATAGTCCTTGCCTTTTGATAAAGGCCTTTTCACATGGATTGGAAAGACCAATTTCATTATTGTGGGTTTTTTTCAGTGATTATTATTAGGCGCGTGTGTGTGTGGAGTAAGGAAACTTGCCCAAGGTTTCGCCCTGACCTGCCTGGATTCGAACACAGGTCTCCTGCTTGTAAGGCGAGTACTCTAACCACTGAGCTACAGGACTCCTGTTTTTGTTTCAGATTTCCAACATCTGCAAGTGCTTTGTGTTTTGTTTAACAACAAATTACCCTTGTCTTGCTCGCTTCAAGATTTCATGACATTCCAGGAAGCTGGAGATGTCTGGGAGGGAGGGGACCTTATAGAGACTCACAGTGTTTTACATGGAATTCCAAAACTAAACTCACATTGATGCTTCAGATACACAGAGGCAGCGGGACAGGAGAACACAGATTAATAGTTGAAAGGAACTATCTTTGTTTTCTCACAAAGAGGAAAAAGAAACTACAACTCTCTCCCTCTCCCAAAGGGAGCTCTTGTAGCTCAGTAGTTAGAGCACTTGCCTTACAAGCGTGAGACCATATCCAGACAAATCAGGGCTTAACCTTGGGCAAGTTTCCTTACTCCACACACACGCCTAATAATAATCCGTCCAAAAAAACCACAATAATAAAATTGGTCATTTCAATCTACGACTGTTTGTGGGGACGCTGCTGTGCGCAATTGGCCGTAGTGTTTTACCCACAAATATACAGTCAATTTCACTTTGCAGTATATTCTGTGAAGCGATTTGAAACGTCGATAAGATGTGAAAAGCACTATATCAAATGCAAGGATTATTATTGTTATATATTATAAAGGCTGTGGGTTATGGCTGGATCCATTCCCATTGTCCAGGCTGAGGTGGAGAGATGTTTGTTAGGTCAGGGGATCAAGGGATATGGGGCAAGGGCAGGGAATTGGGAGTTGAGGGACAGATCAGCCATGATCTTATAGAATGAGGGAACAGGCCGGAGGGGCTAAATGGCCTCTTTCTATTCTTATGTTTTAATTATAATAATAATCCTTGCATTTGATATGACGCTTTTCACATCTAATCAATGTCTCAAACCACTTCACAGAATATACTGTCAAGGAGCTCCACAATAAAGAAACATTATCCAGACATCAAAGGGTAAGTTTTCTAATGCATTGCTTCCTTCCTCATTGGGCTGGAAACATTCTGATCAAGAATGTTGTCCTGTACACATTTCAGAATCCTTCACCCCTCCATACCTTTTATTCTTGTATCTCAGTGATTAGAGCACTCGCCTTACAAGTGTGAGACTTGTGTTCGAATCCAGGCAGGTCAGGATGAAACCTTGGGCAAATTTCCTTACTTCCTTCCTTACACAAACACAAATAAAAAAAAGTCATTTTCATTCCACGACTGTTTGTGGGCATACTGCTGTGGAGGGTCTTGAGGTGGGTCTTGAAGAAGGCCTAGGGATGGGGCGAGGCGGAGGGAATGTGGGATGGAGTTCCAGCATGTGTGATGGCAGAGTGGCTGAAGGCCTGACCGCTAATGGTGAGATGGGCGAGGTGGGAAGCAAGCCGGAGCCCGCCGAGCGGAGGGAGCGGGTGTGTTAGGGGCTTAGGAAGTCACATGCAGTGTATGGGAGGGAGAAAGAGAGAGACACACAGACACACATTGCGAGAGAGCGAGAGAGTGGGGCTGGGCATCACACACACACAAACCGTGAGAATATTGACATTAGCTCGCGGAGTCACTGACAGTACTGAAGGCTTTGAAATGGTGATGAACACAGGTAGTTGGAGCGAGAGAGAGACAGACAGACAGAGAGAGGTTGTTAATGTCAGCCTATGTTTGATATTTACCTCCGACTCAATATGCGTTGTTAGCTCAGTCACTGACAGAAAGATTTATCAGTAACACATGGATCTAAAAGATATCACAGGCACTCAGGCCCCAAACAATTAATGCAGCAAATATCAGTCTAATACCAGCTCTCATCATCTTACATAACTGCAAGAATTGTTGGGTGTTCTCATACTACTGCTAACATTAATTTCAGGGCCTTAGGAGGTCCTCCCGACGTGAAAGGAGCTCTACAAATGTAATTTTGTTGTTTGTTCTTGTATTATTAATAATAACAACAATATTACCAGAGATGCTAATATTATTGTTAATAATAATCCTTGTGGATATTTGGCTGCCGTGTTTCGCCCACAAATGTACAGTCGATTCATTTCTCAGTGTATTCTGTGAAGCGCTTTGAGACGTCAATAAGATGTGAAGAGCGCTATATCAAATGCAAGGATTATTATTACTATTATTAATGTGAGCAGTTTTAACGTTAAAGCTTACATATTTATTTACAGATGGGAGTATTACGACGCTGTGGTTGAAAGTGTAGCCAGTGATGGTTGAATGGAGGGTCGTGAGGGGACATGTGGAGGGGAGGCAGTGAGCGGTGGGTTGGGGAGTAAGCAGGTTAGAAAGGTAGAAAGGTGCCAGGGTGCAAAGACATTTGAAGAGATGGATGTGAAGATCTTGAAATCGATTTTGAAATCGAGGTGGGGAAAGGCAGAGCGAGTCATTGCTTGGATGTGGGGGAGGAAAGACAGTTGAGGGTCGAACAAGACACCTAGCTTCCTGACTGGTTTGGTGAGGTCCAGTGAGAAACCATGGAGGTTGATGCTGCCAGCGCCTGAGGTGTGAAACCACTGGCACGAGCCAATCGGTAGGTCTTCTGACATGTTGACATTTCCACTGTAGAAAGTTAGCTCTCATCCAGGATAACAATAACAGCAACAACTCACAGATATACAGCTCCCCTCACGTAGGTTTGCATTTCGAAGCGCAGAGCAGCGATAGTGGGCAATCAATCGTCCTGTGAAACTCGTTGAGACATTTTGTTGTTACACAAGGTACATCAAACACAGGGAACATGTAATATTTATTGTTGTTGTCATCTGAGGGTGAGGTAAAGCCTGATATAGTTTTATCCTTACTCCTTGTGACGAAATGATACTATCCTGTAGCTCAGTGGTTAGAGCACTCGCCTTGCAAGCGTGAGACCTGTGTTCAAAATCAGGCAGGTCAGAGCGAAACCTTGGGCAAACTTCCTTACTCCACACACACACCACACACCACACACCACACACACACACACACACACATGCCTAATAATAATCCCTTCCAAAAAAATAAAAACACAATAATAATAAATTGGTCATTTCAATCCACAGCAGTTGTGGGGACACTGCTGTGCACAATTGGCTGCCGCGTTTTACCCACAAATATACAGTCCATTGACTTTACCGTATAATCTGTAAAGCGCTTTGAGACATCGATAAAATGTGAAAAGCGCTGTATCAAAATGAAAGGATTATTACTATTATTTGCCTTCGATTCGCTTGATTATTTTAAGGTCATGTTGATGCCAGCAGACAATTTCGGTTCATTTGTAAGTGACATTTCACTCCAGCCAAACTCACTGTTGGGTTTCACATCCACTCATCCAATGACTGACATAACAAGTCGCCCCAAACTAGGATTTATGATGATAATAATAATCCTTGCATTTGACACAGTGCCTTATCACATCGTTGAGATGTCTCAAAGCACTTCACAGAATATACTGTAAAGTCAATTCTCTACCCCCAAAAGGCTGTAGATGCTCAGTCAGTCCTTGAACATATTCAAGACTGAGATTAATAGATTTCTTATGTATAAAGGGATTAAGTGATATGGAGATAAGGCTTTGGCAGGTAGAGTTAGATTAGAAGATCAGCCGTGATCTTATTGAATGGAAGGGCAGGCTCGAGGGGTCAAATGGCCTACTACTGCTCCTAATTCTTATGTTTTTATGTTCAATTGACTGCATATTTATGGGCGAAACGTGGCAGCCAATTGCACACAGCAGCATCCCTACAAACAATCGTGGATTGAGTGACCAAATTATTATTATTATTAGTAGTAGTAGTAGTAGTTTTGGAAGGATTATTACCCTTGGAAAAGGGACCCACCAATCTACTTATCATTAGGCAAACGCATGTGGAGTGAGGAAACCTGCCTAAGGTTTCGCCCTGACCTGCCCGGGAATCAAACCCAGGTTAGATCACTCGCCTCACAACCCTCTGGCTTGCGAGGCGAGTGCTCCAACCACTGAGCTACAGGAGACTCCAGATCCTGAAACAAGCCTGGAACTATGCAGAATTTTATATCTATCTAAGGAGAGGAGAGGACATGATCTGATTAAACTCTACCAGCCTCAAGCTATCAACTGTAATTGACTTTGCTTTGAGAGGAACTGCAGTCAGACTCGGACTCAACAACCAGCACAGGGTGACGTTAGCCTGGTGGGGCTCAGGGGGAGACGGGGGTGGAGGGGGGAGGCAGGGGAGTGGCAAGGGGGAAACAGGGGGGAGGATGGGGATGGATGTGGGGGATGCAGGGAGTGACAAGAAGGAAGCACAAGGGACAGGGGGAGGCAGGGGGGACAGAGAGAGGCAAAGTGACAATGGGGAGAGGCAGGGGGTGACAAGGGGAGGCAGACGAAAGACAAGGTGGGGAGGTTCAAGCGGAGACATGAAAATATATCAAAATGAAAGGATTATTATTACTAAACTCTCTGAGGGATGGGGAGTTAGTGGAGCAGGGGGCAAGGCTGGGGTGATAATAATAATAATGATAATAATCCTTACATTTGATATAGCACTTTTCACATCTTATCGAGGTCTCAAAGCTCTTCACTGAATATATTGTAAAGTGAATTGAGTGTATATTCGTGGGAGAGCGAAACATGGCAGCCAATTGCACACAGCAGCGTCCCCACAAACAGCCGTGGATTGAAATTATCAATTTTATTAGTGTATGTTTTTTTTGGGATGGATTATTTTTAGGCGTTTGTGTGCGTGGACTAAGAAAACTTGCCCAAGGTTTCGCCCTGACCTGCCTGGATTCGAAACACGGGTCTCAAGCTTGTAAGACAAGTGCTCTAACCACTGAGCTACAGGAGCTCCACGCAGATAGGATCCCTAGCAAGGTTGAAGTTGGACGCTCACACAAATGGCCGCTGTTGTGTTTGAGGCCATTTGTGCAGCACTGGGGGCTGTGGCTGCAGTCTAGACAGGCAGCTTTGATCTAATTCAATAACAAACGACATTTACCACACTTAAATCGGAGGACATTTCGATTTGAGCCCAAGGATAGGAAGGGAAGGAGTGTGAGGGGGGAGGTGGGGGGGGGAGCTAATGTCATTTTCCTCCTGGAAAAAAAAGATATTAAAGTTTAATTCTCTGCCTTTTCTCTCATCTTGTTTATCAACCTGTTTTTTCAGCCTGATTTCTCCATCTCTCTCTCTCTCCACCCCCCCCCCCCCCCCCACCCCTGCCCACTCCCCTTCCTTCTCCATCTTCAGATCAAACCTGTGGAGCTCCTGTAGCTCAGTGGTTGGAGCAGGGAGGGGGCGAGGCGGAGGGACTGAGAAATGGAGTTCCAGAGGTTGGGGGCAGTGTGGCTGAAGGCTCGCCCACCAATGGCTAACAACAACAATGGGCATTTATGTAGCCCCCTCCACACAGGGCAGCATATCAGATCTTATCAGTGGCGGGGGGAGGAGGAGTGGGAAGTGGCGGTAATTATGGTTGAAGAAGAAGGTTTTCAGGAAGGACTTTAAAGTGGAGAGAGAGGGGGGGGCGAGGTAAAGGGATTGAGGGAGTGTTCCCAAGTTTGGGGGCGCAGTGGCAAAAAGTGCAAAGGAGGGAGGGAGGGAGGGAGGGAGGGAGGGAGGGAGGGAGGGAGGGAGGGAGGGAGGGAGGGAGGGAGGGAGGGAGGGAGGGAGGGAGGGAGGGAGGGAGGGAGGGAGGGAGGGAGGGAGGGAGGGAGGGAGGGAGGGAGGGGATTTGAACATGTGTGTGAGAATCTTGAAGTCGAACCATTCAGTGATTGGAAGGATAGAACTGGTGAGATGTGTCGATTACATAACAGTAAGTGAGAACCTTGTTATTAGTCAGTTGGAGGATAGTTTTCCAGGCATAATAAGCCCTTGTCAAAAAAATAATGTGGAGACACTGCTGTGCGCAATCAGCTGCCGCATTTCACCTCCAAACATACAGTCAATTCATTTTACGTGGAGCTCCTGTAGCTCAATGGTTAAAGCACTCGCCTTACAAGTGTGAGACCTGTGTTCGAATCCAGTCAGAACAAAGCAAAACCTTGGGCAAGTTTCCTTACTCCACACACGCGAGCCTAATATTAATCCCTCAAAAAAAATAATATTAAGATTGGTCATTTCAATCCATGACTGTTTGTGGGGATGCTGCTGTGCGCAATTGGCTGCCGCGATTCGCCCACAAATATATACAGTCAATTCGCTTTACAGTATATTCTGTGAAGCGCTTTGAGACGTTGATAAGATGTGAAAAGCGCTATATCAAATGCAAAGATTATTATTCATATTATAGTATATCCGGTGAAGCGTTTTGAGACGCCTCGAAGACGTGATCAGGCGCTGTATCAAACGCAAGGATTATTGCTATTATTGTCAAGAGGGCTATGAGATTACAAATACTTGCCGTTTGACAGCGATTGATGGTGAAGAATGTTTTTTATGTGTTTTAAAGCCTGGCGCGCAACACAAAGATTGTTATAATTACAGTGCGCGCAGGGTGAGATGCCTTTGAATCTCATTCCTACCCTTTTCTCTCTCATTTAATAAAGTGGCCCCTTAGCCCTTGAGGTTCAATTGATACATGTAGTTTTCGGCAAAAGATCTGTACTTCAGTTAAAAATACTTCTGGAGTCTCTCTTCCTCCTGGGAGACTTGTCAGCGCTGATGTAGTGACGCTTTCACGCTGCCAATTAAATCCCAAACTCTGTGACGACAGCACACACAGGTGTCAGCCTGGCTCCATCACTCGCCTCTCTCTCACCTCCAAGTCACAGAGTCAGGAGTTGAAAGCCAATGTTGTAGACGCACAGAGACGCACACACTCTCCATTGCTGGAGGATAATAATAATCCTTGCATTATTGATATAGAATATACAGGATATGCTGTGAAGCGAATTGACTGCATATCTGTGGGCAAAACACGGCAGCCAATTGCACACAGCAGCGTCCCCACAAACAGTCGCGGGTTGAAATTACCAATTTTTTTATTATTGTGTTTGCGTTTTTTTGGAGGGATTATTATTACGCGTGTTTGTGTATGTGTGTGTGTGTGTGTGGAGTAAGGAAACTTGTCTGAGGTTTCTGCCTGACCTGCCTGGATTTGAACACAGCACTCGTAAGGCTTCTAAGGCGAATGCTCTAACCACTGAGCTACAGGAGCTCAACAAAATGATCAAGGGCTTGTATTGCTGTGAGACATCAAGCAATTCCCCAGTACATTTGGTTGAACAGTTACCCAGTGTAGAATCACAGGTGCTGTTGGTAAAATCCATCTCCAGTATCCTCCGCTCACAGAGCGCTCACTCAATACGAACTAATATCCAATTTTACGCCACTTTGGATTCAAGGCTGCTTAACTCACTGAGTGGAAAACTCGACCAAACAGGATTTATTGATCAACTGGAGCAAGACCCGGCTTCTTGTTTCAGGCTTAGGAGAACAGGAGTATCTTGACTACGTCGATCATAGAAGAGATCCTGTAGCTCAGTGGTTAGATCACTCACCTTACAAGAGTGAAAGACCTGTGTTCGAATCCAGGCAGGTCAGGGTGAAATCTTGGGCAAGCTTCCTTACTCCACACACACACACACATGCGCCTAATAATAATCCGTCGATAAAAAAACACAATAATAAAAAAATTGGTCATTTCAATCCACAACTGTTTGTGAAGACACTGCTGTGTGCAATTGACTGCCACAGTTCGCCCACTTTATAGTATATTCTGTGAAAGCGCTTTGAGACGTCGATAAAATGTGAAAAGCACTGTATCAAATGCAAGGATTATTATTATTAGTAGTATCATCGTTCTTTTTGCCTGCGAGATAATGTGCAGAGCTGGGCTTGAGGTGGTCATTGTTGCTCCCAGTGAAGCGAGTGATAATGATGTACTGAAGACCACTAATGATCCTAATTGCTACGCCAAACGAGCTTTTATCGCCTGTATTATCATTTGATCTGGCCGTTATCTTTCCAGGGTCTTTGCTGCCTTGAGGCTCATATTTCTGACTTGCTTTCAAACCCCTTGCGGCCTCACTTGCCTTGGGATATTCTCCCGAAAGGCGCGCTAATAAATAAATGTGTTCTGTTGTTTTGTCGTGGCTCCTTCTTAACTGTTGTCCCCCTATGAACCTCCCCACCCCCTCTGTTCAGCGGGCTTCCTTTTCGACTGTGCCTTCTGCTGTCCTCCCAACTCTCTCCCTCCCCTCCCTACTCTCTCCCTCCCCTCCTAACTCTCTCCCTCTGCTCCTAACTCTCTCCTTTCCCTCCTAACTCTCTCCCTTCCCTCCTAACTCTCTCCGTCCCGTCCCCCCTACCCTGCCCCTCTCCCTTGGTTGGGTCCCGTACTGACTGTTCAGCGCCTTGGGACGTCCTCCCGATGTGAAAGGCACTCTATAAATGTAATTTCGTTGTTGTTGTTGACATGCTGATAATAATAATTCTTGCATTTGATATAGCTTTTTTTTACATCTTATCGACGTCTCAAACCACTTCACAGAATATACTGTAAAGTGAATTGACCGTATATTTTGTGGGTGAAACGCGGCAGCCAATTGCACACAGCAGCGTCCCCCCAAAATTCATGGGTTGCAATGAACAATTTTATTATTGTGGTTTTTTTGGGGAGGGATTATTATTAGGCGTGTGTGTGGAGTAAGGAAACTTGCCCAAGGTTTCGCCCTGACCTGCCTGGATTCTAAACACAGGTCTTATGCTTGTAAGGCGAGTGCTCTAACCACTGAGCTACAGGATTCCACAATTAATGGTAATGACTATAGTCATTATGCAAAAGTCTCTTGATGTGTAATGTTTAAATAGTTTCACATCCCAATGTCCAGCTCGCTCACTTCTCCCTAAGTTTCAAGCTATTATTGTCAAACGTGCAGGTGTCAACCAGAGATTGAATAATAATAATCCTTTCATTTGATATAGTGCTTTTCACATCTTATCGACATCTCAAAGCACTTCACAGAATACACTGTAAGGTGAATTGACTGTATATTTGTGGGAGAGCGAAACACAGCAGTCAATTGCGCACAGCCGTGTCCCCACAAACAGTCATCGATTGAAGTGACCAATTTTTATTACTGTGGTTTGTTTGGACGGATTAATATTAGGTGTTTGCATGTGGAGTAAGGAAACTTGCCCAAGGTTTCGCACTGAACTGGCTGGATTTGAACACGGGTCTCACATTTGTAAGGCGAATGCTCTAACCACTGAGCTATAGGAGCTTCACAATATCATCTTGTGTGTGTGAGCAGCAAAGTTGTGAACCATATTTACTGAAAGCCAGTTCAAATCTATTCCTTGCCTCTCAAGTGATGGAGGAGATAGGAGGGAGGATGGGAGAGGAACAAGACCAGGTATTCCTCTCAGCATTTATATATATATATAATAATATATAAACAATATAATAATAATCCTTGCATTTGATATAGCGCTTTCCACATCTTATCAACATCTGAAAGCGCTTCACAGAATATACTGTAAAGTGAATTGACTGTATATATTTGTGGGCGAATCGCGCAGCCAATTGCGCACAGCAGCGTCCCACAAACAGCTGTGGATTGAAATGACCAATTTTATTATTGTGGTTTTTTTGGAGGGATTATTATTAGGTGTGTGGAATAAGGAAACTTGCCCAAGGTTTCGCCCTGACCTGCCTGGATTCGAACACAGGTCTCCCCATCTTGCAAGACAAGTGCTCTAACCAGTGAGCCACAGGAGCTCCACTTGTCGGCGACGCTATAAAATGATTACAAGCGAGAGATTTGGGTTCGATTCCAGACGGGGCGAAAAATGTGGGCGACTTTCCTTACTCCAAAGGCCGGATAATAATCCCTCAAAAAAACAAAGCAATTAGTCACTTCAATCCACGACTGTTTGTGGAGATGCTGCTGGCTGCCGTTTTTCACCCAATAAGATGTGAAAAGCGCTATATCAAATGAAAGGATTATTATTATAATCAAAATAATGATCATTGCATTGGATATAGCGCCTTATCACATCTTCGAGACGTCTCAAAGCACTTCCCAGAATATGCCGTGAAGTGTAAAGACTGTATAATTCATGGGCGAAACAATTGCGCACAGCAGTGTCCCATTGGGGGTTGAGTGACAGCATTTTTTTTGAAGGATTATTATTCCTGGAATATCGATCCACCAATCGACTAACAAGGTCCTGCCTGGGAATCGAACCCGGGTCCTCTCGCCTGCAAGGCGAGTGCTCTAACCACCGTGCTACAGAGTTTCTATCTCTTTCTCTCTCTCTCTCTCTGGTATCTTGGCCAACAATGTCCCCCCAAAAAATCGGTCACTTCAGTTTGTGTTTTGCCCACAAATCCTGCAGTGCTGTGAGAAGCCACAATAAAATGACAAAGCGCAGTATCAAATGCAAGAATTATTATTGTTAATATCATTCAAATATGTCATTTTGTTGTTGTTTTATATAAAGTTTCATCCTAACTTCCTGACTTTTGTACTCTCTGCCCCTATTTATTAATCTAGCTTCCCGTCTGCCTTTTTTAACAACCTGTCCTGCCACCTTTAAAGATTCATTTATATGAACCCCCAGGCCTCTCTGTTACTTCAACAACAACAACTTTGATTTATATAGCGCCCTCCACGCCGGACGGCGTCTCAGAGCGCTTCCTTTCTTCACCCCCTTGAATAATCCAGGCAGGTCAGGACAAAACCTTGGGCGAGTTTCCTTACTCCACGCATCTAATAATCCTCAAAAAAAAATTGATCGTTTCAATCCATGACTCTTTGTGGGGACGCTGCGTGCGCAATTGGCTGCTGGTTTCGCTCGCACACAAATATACAGTCAATTCACTACATAGTCTATTCTGTATAGGGACGTCCTCCCGACATGAAAGGCGCTATATAAGTGCAATTTTTGTTGTTGTTGTTGTTATTCTGTGAAGTGCTTTGAGATGTCTAGAAGACGAGAAAAGCGCTATATCAAACGCAAGGATTATTAATAGTATTATTATTATTATTATTATTCAGCGCCTTGGGACGTCCTCCTGACGTGATAGATGCTGAAAATACAGGTGTCATTTTTGTGTTTTTCTATCATTAATATGTTTGCATTGTGCTGTGTCTGCCTGACAGTACGGACGATATTATTATATCGGAATGTATCCCAACATTAGGCAGCCGAGTTTCGATACAGAACAGGCTGCGGGCAAACAACGCGGGAGCTATTCCGAGGCAGTGGTTCCTCCCAGCACTCCTGCTGTGTGAATTACTCTCTCGCAAAGATTTTCTACACATCGGGCACAGATTCAATTCACTGCACTGCGAGGTGGGAGGAGAGGATTGAGGGCTACAGTACAATAGCTTTCACACTTACTACTAATAATAATAATCCAAATAATAATAATTTGATATAGCGCGTTTCACATTTTATCGACTGTGTTTCAAAACGCTTCACAGCATATACTGTGAAGTGAATTGACTGTATATTTGTGGGCGGAAATGAAAATAAAAATGACCAATTTTTATTATTGTGTGTTTTTTTTGGGACGGATTATTATCAGGCGCGTGTGTGTGTGTGTGGGGTAAGGAAACTTGCTCAAGGTTTCACCCTGACCTGCCTGGATTCGAACACAGCTTTCACACTTGTAAGGCGAGTGCAACTGAGCTACAGGAGCTCTTTCTCTCTCTCTCTCTCTCCCTCTCTCTCTCTGTGTCTCTCTCCCTATCGTATTTCTGTGTCAGTCGGAGGTGACCGATTTTTTGCTGCAACATTTGATTAAACGTCTTGTCTACGCTTCGCAGGCTGCGTTTGCTTTAAAGCTTCGCTGAACAATTTCATTCCCGACTTTCACACTCTGTTTAACTCCACACCTATCGTCCGCAGTAAACATAAATTGTTAATAATGAGGACAACCCTCCAACACTCTGCAAATTGAGTGTGAACCAGGCGTAGTCTTGTCACTGCATTTATCTTCCGATGTAGGGTCACAAACCCACAACCTTCTGACTCTCTCCCTTCCCTCCCAACTCTCTCCCTCCCCCCACTACCCTGCTCCTCTCCCTTGCTCAGGTCCCAGCCTGACTGTTCAGCGCCTTGGGACGTCCTCCCGACATGAAAGGCGCTCTACAAATGTATATAAATATGTATATAATACATATATAATGTATATAAATTTTGTTTTTGTTCTTACAATGCACCCACAGAATACACAGTCACTACACTTTACAGTACATTCTGTGAAGCGCTTTGAGACCTCTAGAAGGCGTTCTGATAGGTGCTGTATCAAATGCAAGGATTATTATTATTATTTTATTCTGGCTGCCATGTTCCCCTACAAAATACTGGAGTATTGGAGCCTCAGCCTAGACTGTGTGATTCAATACTTAAATGAGCCAGTCTTCAGGCTGAACGAGGCACCCGTCTGCCAGGCTATATTTAGAAGCCTCCAGTAGCGTTTTTTTGCTCCCTGTCTCTGACAGCAATACACGGATTTACACAGCACAGAAACAGTCCACTCGACTCAACCAGTCCATCGCTGTAGCTCAGTGGTTAGAGCACTCGTCCAACAAGTGTGAGACCTGTGTTCACTATATTCTGTGAAGAGCTCTGAGAAGTCGATACTAATAATAATAATAATAATAATAATAATAATAATAATAATAATCCTTGCATTTGATATAGCGCTTTCCACATCTTATCAACGTCCCAAAGCGCTTCACAGAATATACTGTAAAGTGAATTGACTGTATATATTTGTGGGCGAATCGCGGCAGCCAATTGCGCACAGCAGTGTCCCACATACAGTCGTGGATTGAAATTACCAATTTTATTATTGTGTTTTTTTGGAGGGATCATTATTAGGCGTGTGGAGTAAGGAAACTTGCCCAAGGTTTCGCCCTGACCTGCCTGGATTCGAACACAGGTCTCCCCAGCTTGGTTTCCCCAGCTTGCAAGACAAGTGCTCTAACCACTGAGCCACAGGAGCTCCACAATAAGATAAGATGTGAAAAGTGCTAAATCAAATGCAAGGATTATTATTATTACAAATGTAATTTTGTTGTAGTTGTTGTTCCCCTTCGAATGTATCTACAAGTACAGATCCTCTCAACCACAACAGATGACATCTACACTGCTCCTTTCACGTCGGGAGCACATCCAAGGAGGGGACAATCATTTGGTCCACATTTGGACCAGAGTTGGGGGATGCGATCAGGAGGGGTGGCGAGCAGGGAGGGTGGGGGAGTGGAGGTGGGTAGTTGATTAAAGGTACGGTCAAAGAGGAGGGTCTTGACGGTGATAGGTTTGGAAGTAAGCAGAGTGGAGAGGTAGGAAGGTGCCAGGATGGGAAGAGATTTGTAGACGAGTGGAAGGATCTTGAAGTTGATCCATTTTGTGATAGGGAGTCGGGGGAGCCTGGCGAGGACTGGGGTGATGGGGGAGGATGGAGTTTAGTGTGTGATAGGGAGCCAGTGGAACCTGGCAAGGGCTGGGGTGATGAGGAGAGAGAGTTCAATGTGCGATATAGAGAGTGTTGGATTAACCGAGGAGGGAGGGGCTAATCAGTATTCTTATCGTTAATGTAACAGGAATAAAATCTATTTTAAAACTGAGTGAAATCCACAGGCCTTTCGGGAGCTGCCTTGGCTGAGAGATTTTCATTAGATTGTAAAGATAATAATAAGTCGCATTAAAGCGTAAAACTAAACGTGGCAGAGCACTTTACAAAACTCTAATTGATTTACAAAATGTAGAGGGTTGTTTGGTGTGCAGTTAGACAGTCTGCAACAGTCTGTAACGCTTCGTAAACAACAATAATTATACATAATAATAATCCTCGTGGTTTATTTTGCACCTGATCACATCTGCTGGATAATAATAATAATAATTCTTGCATTTGATACAGCGCTCTTCACACCTTATCAACGTCTCAAAGCGCTTCACAGAATATACGGTAAAGTAAATTGACTGTATATTTGTGGGCAAAACGCGGCAGCCAATTGCACACAGCAGCGTCCCCACAAACAGTCATGGATTGAAATTACCAATTTTATTATTGTGGTTTTTTTTGGAGGGATTATTATAATGTGTGTGTGTGAAGTAAGGAAACTTGCCCAAGGTTTAGCCCTGTCCTGCCTGGATTTGAACACAGGTCTCACGCTTGTAAGGCGAGTGTTCTAACCACTGACGTACAGGAGGATGTCTCAAAGCACTTCACAGTGGATGGTATAAAGTGGTTGACTGTATGTTTTGTGTTCAACTGTACACAGCAGTGTCCCACAAACTGTCATGGATTGAGTAATAGTTTTGTTTTCAAGGGATCGGAGCTCCTGTAGCTCAGTGGTTAGAGCATTCGCCTTACAAGCGAGAGACATGGGTTCAATTCCAGGCGAGTCCGAGCAAGGTTCCTTATTCCACACGCCTGATAATAATTACTAAAAAAAAATCAGACACTTCAATCCACGATTGTTTTCGGGGACGCTGCTGTGCGCAATTGGCTGCCGCATTTCGCCCGCAAAATATACAGGTAATTCATTTACTATATATTCTTTGAAATGGCTAGAAGACGAGAAAAGCGCTATATCAAATGCATGGATTATTATTATTATATTTCTCCCTCCTACCGTCACTCCCTCCCTCCGTTCCTCTCAACCTCTCCTTCCTTTCCCTGATTAAAGATTATTCCCTTGACTTCTATCACCAAGGCCATAGACACTTAATAACTAGTCTGACACACTCTTGTCTCGAGCAAGGCCCCACTTTTTAAAGCGATAATAATATATATATTTTCCCCATCTTTCATCTCCTCAGCCCAAAATAATTTGGAGACCGCTGATATCTTGACGGCTGAAATTACACTGAGCTTTGACACACATCAAGTGTGTTACATTCCTGTTGTCGCAGTGCAGAATAGCCACTAAACTGCTGTCCTCTCTCCACGCATGTTTTATCTACTGAAATTTAATTTAGAAGGCTTCCATCCTGGGCTGGCTGACTGACTAACTCCACAGTTCTCTCATTCTTCCTCTCTCCGCAGCCAAACTGCGAAATTACCACAATGATATCCATTGTGTTTAATATCTCCCCTGTTACCCGCTGGATCCCTCCCATTTTGCTAAGAATCAATTAAATTGTGTAGCTCCTGTAGCTCAGTGGCACTCGCCTTACAAGCGTGAGGCCTGTGTTCGAATCCAGGCTGGTCAGGGCGAAACCCTGGGCAAGTTTCCTTACTTCACACACACCTAATAATAATCCATCCAAAAAAAAACACAATAATAAACTTGGTCATTTTCAATCCACGACTGTTTGTGTGGACGCTGCTGTGCGCAATTCATTTCGCCCACAAATCTACAGTCAATTCACTTTACAGTATATTCTGTGAAGCACTTTGAGACGTGGATAAGATGTGAAAAGCACTATATCAAATGCAAGGATTATTATTATTTTTAATAATAATCCTTGCATTTGACACAGCACTTTATCACATCTTCGTGTCGTCTTAAAGAGCTTCACAGCGTATCGTATCAAGCGAGCTTGACTGCATAGTTTGTGGTGAAATTTGAGTGAACAGCGCGGTAAGATAATAATGATAATAATAGGAATAATAATCCATTCATTTGAAGTAGCACTTTTCACATCTTCTAGACACAACACAACACACGCACACACACATAACACACATACTCACACACAACATACACACACAACACGCATATACAACACACACAACGTACATAACAACAAAATTGCACTTATAAAGCGCCTTTCATGTCGGGAGGACATCCCAAAGCGCTAAACAGTCAGGTCGGGACCCAAGTGGGTGGGTGGGAAGGGTAGGCGCAGGGGAAGGGGAAGGGGAAGGAGAGTGGGAGAGGGGGAAGAGTTAGTGGGGCAGCCGAAAGCGCGGTCAAAGAGGAAGGTCTTGAGACCGTCCTTGACGAAAAAAAGGGAGGAAGCAAGGCGGAGGGGCTGCGGGATGGAGTTCCACAGTGTGGGAGCAAAGAGGCTGAAAGTCCGGCCACCAATGCTTGGGCGGTTAGGGTGGTGGACACGGAGCAGGCCTGAGTCTGCTGAACGGAGGGTGGGGACAGGCTGATAGGGAGACAGTAGGTCAGAGAGATAGGCAGGGACAAGGCCGTAAATGGACTTGAAAGTGAGGACAAGAATCTTAAATTTGATCCTGTGGGTGACGGGGAGGGTGGGAGTGATGTGGTCCGAAGTCTGGTGCAGGAGAGTATACGAGCTGCAGAAGTCTGAATGATCTGCAGCCTGTGAAGGGTGGAGCACACACACAGCATAACACAACACACAAAACAACATAATAATAATAATCCTTGGATTTGATATAGCGCTTTTCACATCTTATCAACGTCTAAAAGCGCTTCACAGAATATACAGTAAAGACTAGTGACTGTAAATTTCTGGGTGAAACGTGGCAGCCAATTGCGTACAGCAGCGTCCCCACATAGTCGCGGATTGAAATGACCAATTTATTATTCTTTTGTTTCTTGAGGGATTATTATCAGGCATGTGTGTGCGTGTGTGTGTGAGGAGTAAGGAAAGGTTTCGGTCTGACCTGACCTGCCAGGTCTCTCGCTTGCGGGGCGAGCACTCTAACCACTTAGGTACGGGTCTCCACAATGTCCACCATCACACACAGCTATAGAGCGACCGACTGATTGTATTTGGAAGGCAATTGACTGCCAAGATCCCAGGAGAGAGAGAGAGAGAGAGAGAGTGAGAGTGAGGAGAGAAACTCCTTTGTCTTGTCTAGTGCCACAGGATCTTTGAAGTCTACATCAGGACACAGAAGGGATCTTGACTTAACATCTCATCCAAGCGATGGCACCTCTGACAATGAAACACAATGACTGGACGCTGATAGCCACCAGAGAGTTGAATGGAAACTGCATCTTATCTTACCGCTGACTGTGTGCGCCTGGGAACTTGTTCATCACGTTGTGTAGACGAGACTCGAAACAGAATCAATAAAATTGTGGAGCTCCTGTAGCTCAGTGGTTAGAGCACTCGCCTTACAAGAGTGAGACCTGTGTTTCAAATCCAGGCAGGTCGGGGCGAAACCCTGGGGAAGTTTCCTTACGCCACACACGCCTCACTATAATCCGTACCCCCAAAAAAACACAATAATAAAATAAATTGGTCATTTCAATCCACGACTGTTTGTGGGGACACTGCTATGCGTAATTGGCTGCCACATTTCGCCCACAAATATACCGTTAATATACAATTCACTTTATAGTCTATTCTGTGAAGCGCTTTGAGACGTCGATAAGATGTGAAAAAAGCTATATCAAATGCAAGGATTATTATTATTACTACAGGGAATCGAAAACGCAAAATACTGCAGATGCTGGAAATCTGAAACCAAAACAGAAACAGCCAGAAACACTCAACAACCACAACAACAACATCACATTTATAGAGCACCTTTCACATCAGGAGGATGTTCCAAGGCACTGAATAGTCAGGTCAGAACCCAAGCAAAGGAGAGGGGCAGGGTAGGGGGGAGGGGAGGGGAAGGAGAGTTTTAGGAGGGGAGGGAAAGAGTTAGGAGGGGAGGGAGAGAGTTGGGAGGGCAGCAGAAGGCATGGTCGAAGAGGAGGATCTTGAGACCAGCCTTGAAGGTGGCGAGGGAGGGAGCGAGGTGAAGGGACTGTGAGTTGGAGTTTTAGAGTGCAGGAGCAGAGAGGCTGAAAGCTCGTCTGCCGATGGTAGAGTGGGTCGGGCGGGGTATATGGAACAGGCCAGAGCCCGCTGAATGGAGGGGGCGGGGAGGTTCATAGGGGCACAGCAGGTTGGAGAGGTCCTGGGGGGCAAGGCCATCAATGGCCTTGTAGGTGAGGAAAAGGATCTTAATTGAACTCAGCAGATCAGGCAGTATCTATGGAGAGAGGAAAAGCGAGTCAACGTTTCAGGTCTACGACCCTTCGTCAGAACTGGGCATGTTGAGAGGCAGAGGCTTAATGTTAGGAGGCCATTTCTGTTTTTATAATAATAATAATAATAATCCTTACATTTGATATAGCGCTTGCTCACAGCTTCTAGACATCTCAAAGCGCTTCACTGTAAAGTGAATTGATTGTATATTTGTGGGTGAAATGAGGCAGCCAATTGCGCGCAGCAGTGTCCCCACAAGCAGTCGTGGGTTGAAATGACCAATTTATTATTCTATTTGTGTTTCATTACTGGGATATTGAATTGGAATGGGAAACTGATGGCATTTCATTGTTCAGCTGGCTGTCCTTTTGGCTTGCAAGTCACTTCTTGTAGGCAAACACGGCAGCCAATATGCACACAGCAATTGATCTGGAAATGGCCACAAAGTGAACAACCAATTTTTAGCCCTCCAGAACCTGGCCCCACTCTACATTCGTTGCCTCCAATCCCCTTACCAACCTGCCCGCCCCCTCCGCTCAGAGGGCTCTGTCCTGCTCCACGTTCCCCAACCCACCTGCCCCACTATTGGCTGGCGCGCCTTCAGCCACTCTGCCCCCAACCTCTGGAACTCCATCCTGCAGGCCCTCCGCCTCCCTCGCCCCTTCCCAGGCCTCCTTCAAGTCCCGCCTCAAGACTCTCCTCTTCGATCGACCCATCGGCAACACCTAATCTCCCCCCTTCCCTCCCCACCCATGTCCTCAGCTCGGGTCTGAAGCAATAACTGTCCAGCGCCTTGGGACGTCCTCCAGTATAATTTTGTTGTTGTTGTGACAGGTTTCTGTGTGTGTCAGACAGATACCCGGCTGACCCCCTGCCCCCTCACCCCCACCATCCCCCCCCCATCCTCCACACAAAAAACAATGAAAACATGGATGAGAAGTGGGCAATGTTAAGGAGGTGTTATGGAAAGCGAGAGAGCGAGAAGCCTTGGATGTAGGGCCTTTATTTCCCCAGTGGCTGGTTTGCTGTGTGTGAGAGCTTGCTGGCTCCCTCATTGTTCTTGAGGCCCCTTTAACTAGAGACGATGTGGCAGGATAGCCAGCCAGCCAAGTCCGAGCTGTGTCCAGCCTTTCTCCTTCGGCATTAGATTTACAGAAAGTAATTACTTTGTGGGAGCGCAGCTGTGAGGAGGACTTGTTGGTGGGCAGACGACATATTGAGTTTCTCACCACGGGGATTTGGTGAGCCGAGTGTCTGACATGCGGAAACGCACAGCCGCACTTTGTAATAATAACTATAATTCTTGCCTTTGATATAATGCCTTAACACGTCCTCCTGACGTGAAGGGCACGACACAAGTGTAATTTTGTTGTCGTTGTTGTTGTCACTTCGTCCAGGCGTCTTGAAGCACTTCGCGGATTATACTGGATATTGTCGTGACTATAATTCGGTGAAGTGCTTTGAGACGTCGATAAGATGTGAAAAGCGCCATATCAAATGTAAGGTTTATTATTATTATTTTGTGGGCGAAACACGGCAGCCGATTGAGCACAACAGCATCCCCACAAGCAGTCGTAGGTTGAGGGATTAAATCATGATTATAATTATTTGAAGGGATTATTGCTCAACAGAAAAAATATTTACCAATTGACTACCAACTGCGGAGCTCCTGTAGCTCAGTGGTTAGAGCGTGAGACCTGTGTTTCGAATCCAGGAGGACAGGGTGAAACCTTGGGCAAATTTGCTTTCTCCACACACATGCCTAATAATAATCCCTCCCCCTCAATTTTTTTTTAATTGGTCATTTTCCTTCCACGACTGTTTGTGGGGACACTGCTGTGCGCAATTGGCTGTCATGATTCACCCACAAATATAAAGTCAATTCACTTTACAATATATTCTATGAAGCGCTTTGAGACACCTAGAAGTCGTGAAAACGCTCTGTATCAAAATGCAAGGATTATTAATATTATTATTATATACGGGTTCCTAGTGACAGCTGAGTAAATAGAGACGTGTAGAGTAAGGAAACTTGCCCAAGGTTTCATTCTGCTGGGGAATCGAACCCAGGTCGTCATGCATGCAAAGTGAGGGCTCTGACCACTGAGCTACAGGATTTTAAGGCTGTCAGAGCTGCGCATTTTACTGGCTTTCAGATTATAATAATAGTAATAATCCTTACATTTGATGTAGCACTTTTCACATCTTATCGACGTCTCAAAGCGCTTCACAGAATAGACTGTAAAGTGAATTGACTGCATATTTGTGGCCGAAACACGGCAGCCAGCTGCACACAGCAGTGTCCCCACAAACAGTCGTGGATTGAACATGACAAATTTTATTATCGTTTTTTTGGGGACGGATTATTATTAGACATTGTGTGTTGTGTGGAGTAAGGAAACTTGCCCAGGGTTTCGCCCTGACCTGCCTGGATTCAAACATAGGTCTCACACTTGTAAGGCTCTAACCGCTGAGCTTCAGGAGCTCCACAAATGAAGATTTAGACTGACGGAGATTAAGGTTTATGGAGGTGAAGGGCGGTTATATAACTCCTAGTGTTTTATGAGCAAATTCTGAAACACCAAGAAGCCTCCATCCAACAGTGACCTTCTGTTGACATCATTGACGTTGAGGGCAAAGGGCAAAGGTCACTGCTGACACCTCGTCAACTCTAATTCAACTGCAATCTGGTGCCAATCTCTTACATGTTTTGGTTCTGAATGCAGCAACTGAAACTCACACGAGGAGACGACAAGTCAAGCAAGCATCAAGGCAAGGAAACACTTAGGAGAAACAGAGGCTGTTCGGCCCATTGAGTCTAAGAACATAAGATCATAAGAATTAGGAGCAGGAATAGACCATTCAGACCCTCAAGCCTACCACCCCAATTCAATAAAATCATGGCTGATCTTCTAATCTAACTCCATCTGCCTCGCCTTATCCCCATATCCCTTAATCGCTTTATCCATAAGAAATCTATCAATTTCAGTCTTGAGTATATTGATATTCAAGGACTGACTGAGCATCTACAGCCTTTTGGGGTAGAGAATTCCAGTCCGTGGGTGTGTGCTTTGGTATCTTTGTATATTCTTGTACAGTCCTGAAGTGTAACTGTTAATGAGCACGCTTTTCTAATGAGAAGTCCTGGGTTCGATTCCCGGGCAGGCCAAAACCTTAGGCAAGTTTCCTTACTCTGCACGCCTTTGTTTACCAGCAGTCATTAGGAAATAATAACCCTTGCATTTGATATCGCACTTTTTCCCATCTTCTAGACTGCGTCTCAAAGTGGTTCACAGAATATTCTATAAAGTGAATTGACTGTACATTTTGTGGGCGAAACGTGGCGGCCAATCACGCACAGCAGCATCCCCACAAACAAGGGCGAAACCTTGGGCAAGTTTCCCTACTGCACACTCCTAATAATAATCCCTCCATAAAAAAACAATAATAATTTTGTCCTTCAATCCACGACTGTTTGTGGGGCTGCTGTGTGCAATTGGCTGCCGCGTTTTGCCCACCAATATACAGTCAATTCACTTTACAGTATTTTCTATGAAACACTTTGAGATGTCCAGAAAGCAAGAAAAGCACTATATCAAATGCAAGGATTATTATTATAAACAGTCTTGGATTGAAATGACTAATTTATTATTGCTTTTTTTGAACCCAGTTGTGAATCGATTGGCGGATCGCTATTCCATGAGTAATAATTCCTTCCAGAAAAAAACTATTTGGTAACTCAATCGACGACTGTTTATGGGACACTTCTGTGTGTAATCTAGACTCAATCCCCCAGCTCTATTTAGCCGAGACTTTTCTGATGATTATTTAGCATATCAGTCTCTTTCCCTTCCCCATTCCTACCCACCCTAGGGAAAGATCAAATGACTAGCAACTGCTGCCTTGCTTAACGTATCATAAAAACAACATTACATTTACACAGCACATGTCAGGAGGACGTCCCAAGCCCCTGGGCAGTCAGTGGTTAGAGCACTCGCCTTACAAGCGTGAGAATTCAGGCAGGTCAGGGCCAAATCTTGGGCAAGTTTCCTGACTCCACAGACACGCCTAATAATAATTCCTCAAAACAAAATCGCAATAATAATATTGGTCATTTCAATCCAGTGTTTGTGGGACGCCGCTGTGCGCAATTGGCGGTTGCATTTTGCCCACAATTATACAGTCAATTCACTTTACAGTATATTCTGTGAAACGCTTTGAGACATTGATAAGGTGTGATAAGATGCGCTATCAAATGCAACCATTATTATTATCTGGAATGCATTGCCTGAAAGTGGAAGCCTATTCAATAACAACCTTTAAGAGAGAAGTAGATGGGTATTTGGGGAGGACAAGATTGCAGGGCTATAGAGCGAAAGTGGGCCAGTGGGATTGAGTTGGACAGTGCTTTTCATAACCAGAACAGATACGATGGGTGGAATGGCCTCTTTCTGTGCTGTACAATTCTATGATTCTGGAAGGAAAATTGGCCCAGGTTTCATCCTGCCTAGAATCGAACCCAGGTCTCTCTCTTGAAGGATGAATGCTCTAACCACTGAGCTACTGGAGCTCCACAGTATTATTATCATCATCAATACAGGACAACACTGGTGGCAACATTGATATTTATTCCGCGCAGAGTGTAGGCTGATTGTTTAGTGAAAGCCGGAGGGAAGAGGGGAGAAAATAACACGTTATTTTTTAACATAACACAAAAAAACAGGTTAAATAGCAGACATACATTCATTTGGAGCTCCTGTAGCTCAGTGGTTAGAGTACTCGCCTTACACGCGTGAGACCTAAGTTCGAATCCAGGCAGAATATACTATAAAGTGAATTGACTGTATATTTGTGGGCAAAATACAGCAGCCAATCGCGCACAGCAGCGTCCCTACAAACAGTCATGAATTGAAATGACCAATTGTTTTTTTAAGGGTTTATTTATCACACGTGAGGGGTAAGAAAACCTGCCCAAGGTTTCGCCCTGACCTGCCTGGATTCGAACACAGGTCTCCCGCTTGTAAGGGCGAGCGCTCAGTGCATTGAGCTACAGGAGCTGCATTGCCGGGTGAGAGGTGAGAGTAAGAACGACAGGAATGCGAGCACAACGCTGGTGACATTTCCGCTTGGCCACAAGAAAGGGGGAAATAATTCGAATATAATTGAAATGTGAAATATTAATGTGGTTTCACATCCCGCCACCATTTATTATTCATGCTCAGGCTTCTTTGGACGCTTATTGCGTTCATTAACATATTTATTCTGTTCATTAATTGGGTCGCGTAGCCAAGCGGCAAATCCTGATTGCCCCGCAGGAGGGGAAATGTGAGTGAGGAGAGGGTTTGAGCAGCAGAGATAATGATCCTTAATAACCAGCCTTCCGTTCGCCACAGCGCCATCCGCTTCATCGAGTAACATCATCGTAAAAATAATAATAATAATAACAATAATCCCCGCATTTGATGCAGCGCCTTATCACATCGTTCAGATGTCGCAAAAGCACTTTACAAAATGTACTACTGTTCAACTAGAGGGATTGTTACAATAATCATCATAGAATAATAATAATAATAATAATCCTTGCATTTGATATGGCGCTTTTCACATCTTCTAGACGAGACGTCTCAAAACGCTTCATAGGATATACAATACTGTGAAGTGAATTGACTGTATATTTGTGGGAGAAATGCAGGAGCCAATTGCACACAGCAGCATCCCCACAAACAGTCGTGGACTGAAATGACCGAACAGTTATTACTTTTTTTTTGAGAGATTATTGTCAGGCATTCCTTACTTACTTGCGGAGTAAGGAAAATTGCCCAAGGTTTCAACCTGACCTGCCTGGAAGTGAACCCAAGTCTCATGCTTATCAGCTGAGTGCTCTGACCACTAAGCTACAGGACTCCACGATTGTGTATATTTGTGGGAAAAACGCAGTTCCTAACTTACTGTGGAGTCCTATAGCTCAGTGGTTAGAGCACTCACCTTGCAAGCGAGAAACCTGGGTTCGAATCCAAGCAGGTCAGGGTGAAACCTTGGGCAAGTTTCCTTACTCTACATGTCTGATAATAATCCATAAAAAAAGTAATAAATTGGTCACTCAATCCACGGCTGTTTGTAGGGACGCTGCTGTGCGCAATTGGCTGCCGCGTTTCACCCACAAATGTATAGTCAAGTCACTTTACAGTATATTCTGTGAAGCGCTTTGAGACATTGATAAGATGTGAAAAGCGCTATATCAAATGCAAAGATTATTATTAATATTATTGGATATCCTGTGAAGCGCTTTGAGACGCCTCGAAGACGTGATCAGGCGCTGTATCAAACGCAAGGATTATTGCTATTATTGTCAAGAGGGCTGTGAGATTACAAATACTTGCCATTTGACAGCGATTGATGGTGAAGATTGTTTTTTATGTGTTTTAAAGCCTTGCGCGCAACACAAAGATTGTTATAATTACAGTGCGTGCAGGGTGAGATGCCTTTGAATCCCCAGCAGTGTCCCCCACAAACAGTCCTGGATCAAGTGACCAAGTTATTAGCTCAGTGGTTAGAGCACTCGCCTTACAAATGTGAGACCTGTGTTCGAATCCAGGCAGGTCAGAATAAAATTTGTCATTTCAATCCACGACTGTGGGGACTCTGCTATATGCAATCGGATGCTGCGTTTCACCCACAAATATAGTCAATTCACTTTACAGTATATTCTGTGAAGCTCTTTGAGACGTCGATAAGATGTGAAAAGCACTATAGCAAATGCAAGGATTATTATGATTATTAGTAGTATATTGGAGCCTCAGCCTAGACTGTATGATTGAACACTTAAATGAGCCAGTCTTCAGGCTGAACGAGGCACTAGTTTGCCAGGCCATATTTTGAAGCCTCCAGTAGCGTTTTTTTGCTCCCTGTCTATGACGGCAACAATATGAAATAGTTTCTTCTCCAACGAAACAGCTCTGAGCAATATTGTACACGGATTTCCACAGCACAGATACAGCCCACTCCACTCAACCAGTCCTTCCCGTTGTCTACACTCCACACTATAATGATGTGGTCACTCAACCCACGGCTGTTTGTGGGGACGCTGCTGTGCGCAATTGGCTGCCGCGTTTCGCCCACAACCTATACAGTAAATTTGTTTTTCAGTGACATCACAAAGACGCGATAAGGCACAATATCAAACGCAAGGATAACAATAATCATAATCCTTGTATTTGATATAGCGCTTTTCACATCTTCTAGACGTTTCAATGCGCTTCACAGAATATACTGTAAAGTGAATTGACTGTATATATTTGGGGGCAAAATGCGGCAGCCAATTGTGCACATAGCGTCCCCACAAACAGCCGTGGACTGAAATGACCAACTTTATTATTTTTTTGGGGGGACGGATTATTATTGCAAAGTATTATTATTATAGAAGACAGGAGAGGGGAGAGGGGAGAGGAGAAGAAAGGAGAGGAGAAGGAGTAAAGCGGAGAGCTTGCTAATATTTATTGCAAGATATCTCCTGATATTTATAGCGCTAATCAGGATGACAGTGGGAGTTCCTGTAAATTGCTCGTGAGTGCTTACGCTCCAGTGGGTCTCTGCTGTTTGATGCGCGGAAGACTGATTTTAATTCCAATCGCAATAAATCAATGCAATAGGATGATGGGACTCAATTGTTCCAGCCAGGAATGTGGTCCCATCTTCACCCCACCAAAATACACAGGGATATCAGGTGAACTCCCTTCCTCAATCCCATCCCTCTCCTCTCTCCTCCTCCCCCATTCCCCCCAAACTCCCCATTCCCCCACTCTCACTCAACTCCATTGGCTCCCCATCATCCAGAGGATCCAATTCAAGATGCTGGTCCTCACATTTAAAGCCCTCCACAACCTTGCCCCACCCTACATCCGTGACCTCCTATCCCCTCACCAACCTGCCCGCTACCTTCGCTCAGCAGGCTCTGGCTTGCTTCACGTCCCCCGACTCACCCACCTTACCATTGGCGGGCGAGGCTTCAGCCACTCTTCCCCCCAACCGCTGGAACACCCGCAGTCCCTTCATCATCATGCCTCAAGACTCTCCTCTTCGATGGTCCCATCGACAACTCCTTATCCCCCCTTCGCTACCATCCCCAGTCCTCAGCTCATCTGAAGCAGTAGCTGTCCAGCACCTTGGGACATCCTCCTGACGTGAAAGACGCTATACACGTGTCATTTTGTTGTTTTTGTTATTGTTATAAGAGTAGGGAAGTCTTGCCGCACTAGGGCCCTGGTGAGACCTCACCTGGAGCATTGTATGCAGTTTTGGTCTCGTTATTTAAGAAAGGACATACTCGCCTTAGAGGGGGTACACTGTAGGTTCACTAGGTTGTTTCCTGGGATGAGGGGGGTTGAGCTATGAGGAGAGGTTGAATAAACTAGGCCTATATTCTCTTGAATATAGGAGAATTATAGGTGATCTGATAGAAACCTATAACAACAACAACAACAACAACAATTTACATTTATATAGCGCCTTTCACGTCGGGAGGACGTCCCAAGGCGCTAAACAAGAGGCGTGTGACCCGAGCTGGGAGGGGAGTGTTTGGGAAGGGGTGAAACACGAAGGGGAGGTAAAAGAGTTCGGGGTGAAACAAAAGGCACGATCGAAGAGGAAAGTCTTCAAATCGGCCTTGAAAGAGGAAAGGGAAGAGGTGAAATGGAGGGATTGAGGGATGGCATTCCTTCAGGGGCACGACAGAGTAGAATAGTGAGAAACTGTTTCCCCTGGTTGAAGAAATTATAACTAGGGGTCATAGTTTTAAGATTAGGAGTCAGCCTTTTCGCACTGAATTGAGGAAAAACTTCTTCACTTAGAGGGTAGTGAATTGATGGAATTCTCTACCCCAAAAGGCTGTCGATGCTCAGTCCTTGAACATATTCAAGACTGAAATTGACAGATTTGTTATAGATTAAGGGATTAAGGGATATGGGGATAAAATGGGCAGATGGAGTTAGGTTAGAAGATCAGCCGTGATGTTATTGAATGGCGGGGCAGGCTTGAAGGGCTGAATGGCCTACTCCTGCTCCTAATTCTTATGTTCTTAACTCCTCCCTCCCACCCACTCTCTCCCTCTCCCCACCTTTTCCCCCTCCACTCCCCTTCCCCCTCTCAGCCCCGTTTCCACTGTGCAGACACACAGCAAGCAGATACAACTCCTGATCACATCATCGAGACGTCTCAAAGCATCTCTCTCGCAGGATATACTGTAAAGCGCCGTGACTATTTGTGTGGGCAAAATGCGATTGTCAATTTCTGCCACAGCAGTGTTCCTCAAACATGGATTGACGGATTTGTTTCCCCCAGAAAGCAATCTGCCAACTGGACAAACATCTGGCTTCCCATTTACTGCTCGACAAACAGATGTGTAGTCCTGTAGTACAGTGGTTTGCCTCGCAAGAAAGAGAATTATATTCCCGGATAGGACGAAACCTTTGGCCAGTTTCTTTCCTCCACTGCTTACTCTGGTCCTCACATTTAAAGCCCTCCGCAACCTCGCCCCCGCACACAATCCATGACCTTCTATCCCCTTACCAACCTGCCCGCCCCCTCCCTCCGCTCAGCAGGCTCTGACCTGCTCTACGTCCCCCGACCCACCATCGTCGGGCGGATCTTTAGCCACTCTGCCCGCAACCTCTGGAACTTCATCCCGCTGTCCCTCCACCTCACCCCCTCCCTGGCCTCCTTCAAGTCTCTCCACTTTGATGGACCCATCGGCAACTCCTAATCCCCCACTTCCTCCCCACCAACCCCACCTGTCCTCAGCTCAGGTCTGAAGCAATAACTGTCCAGCGCCTTGGGACGTCCTCCTGACATGAAAGACGCTATACAAGTGTCATTTTGTTGTTGTTGTTGTTGTTGTTGTTTACCATCAGTAACTAGGAACCTGGTTGTTAGTCGACTGGTGGCTCTCTTTAAAGCGGTAATAATCCCTTCAAAAATAATAATAATGTGGTCACTCTACAGAATATTCTGTGAAGCGCTTTGAGTGCTCGATAAGATGTTAAAAGCACTGTATCAAATACAATAATTTTTATTATTATAATATTCAAACCAAGTTTCTATTCAATTGATGGATCGCTTTTTCTAGTGGGGTAATAATTCCTTAATATTTTTACAAAAATAATAGTAATAATTTGGTCACTTCAACCCATGGCTGTTTGTGGGGACGCTGCTGTGCGCAATTGGCTGCTGCATTTCACCTTCAAATATACAGTCAATTCGCTTTACAGTATATTCTATGAAGCGCTTTGAGATTGTTAGAGTTGGTGAAGAACTGGTTAAAATTAGTATAGACTGTAAAAAACAGAGAGTGGGCTAGAATGATGTTTTTGTATAACTGCTGTATAAGATAAGGGAAGTTGCTGCACATAGTTTGAGTTGTCAAGGTCACCATTAGAAACCGGCTTGAACAGACTGCGATAAGAAGAGCTTGTTTGCGAAGAAAGGCAGAGTTGGGTGTAAAAGAGAATGTGAATAAGCCCGAGAGTGGCATGAGATGTTCACGTGAACACCATGTGTCCAAGAAAGAATAAAAGTGTTGAGACAAAGGAATAGAGCAGAGTGGAGACGGAGGAGCAGAAGGAGAAGGACCTGATGGAAGAAACTGTAACTGACAGTAGCCAAACCACTCTCGAGAAAGGGAACCAACTGATGGAAGAGCTGTAACGTGACAGCAGACGCCCAAAGAGATCAACACCCCTACTTTTCCGCGAGACCGACTGAGAGGAGGCAAGGAAGAGAAAGGACTATTCACTTTTAACCTGAAGAATGCGTGCCGGGTAGTATATTGTAGTCGTTGTAGTCGTTTTATATGCTTTAGTGTCAGCTCAATGAGTATACCTGAATAAAATAACCTGTTTTAAAAGAAATGAATCAGTAGTACCTGATCAATCGGAGGCTGGCTGTAACCTAATTTTTGACTGGAGAAATTAATATTTTCAACCTGAGAATTTAATCTCTAACAAGATGTCAATCGGATGTGAAAAGCGCTATATCAAATGCAAGGATTATTATTATTATTAAATATCCTCATTTCCTGCCGGAAGACCTTCCACTTCAATCGTGGGAAAGGTCACCCCCCCCCCCCCCCCCCCACCGTCCCCCTCACCCTCCCTTTCCCCCTCCCCCCCCCCTCTCCGCAGCTCAGCGTCAAACTTGTGATACGCACAGGAGTAAACCCAGGAGCGAGGGAAAGTGGCTGTTTTTTGCAGCTGATTAGAAACAGCAGCCCATTTGTTCACATACACAGTTGATGTGCACAGCAAGTGAACAGCCAATTTACCTGAGAAATTGCTCTGTCTCATTAAATTGACCTGTTTCACAGAGCTTCAGGGTCGCCTAGTTTATGTCACGTTCCCACAGCTCCTGTAGCTCAGCGGTTAGAGCACTTGCCTTACAAACGTGAGACCTGGGTTCCAATCCAGGCAGGTCAGGGCCTGGCCTGTGTCCAGCCTGAGTTGAGACCTTTAATAATATAATATAATATAATATAATAATCCTTGCATTTGACATAGCGCTTTTCACATCTTCAAGACATCTCTAAGCACTTCACAGAATATACTGAAAAGTGAATTGATTGTATATATTTGTGGGCAAAATGTGGCAGCAATTGCTCACGGCAGCGTCCCCACAAACAGCCATGGGTTGAAATGACCAATTTATTATTGTGTTTTTTTTTAGGTATTATTATTATTAGGAGTGTGTGTGGAGTAAGGAAACTTGCCCAAGGTTTCGCCCTGACCTGCCTGGATTCGAAACACAGGTCTCACGCTTGTAAGTTGTGTGCTCTAACCGCTGAGCTACAGGAGCTCCACAAAGAGAGACCTCCTTCTGAGGTCAAGTGCGGTTGTGTTTTTACGGTACCCAACATCCATGACTCCGGGTGTCTTTATTTGGGAGCAGAGAGGGCGTTGGTAGGAGGCTGTCGGTTGCCGAGGTAACTGAGAAGGATGCTTGTGTAAGTCAGTCGCAAAGGACTGATTGCGTGGTTGCGTGGCTGCTAAGATTTCCTCGCTCCCTCATTCTCATCTCATCTCACTCTCTCTATCTCTCTCTCTTTCTCTATCGTTCTTTCACTCTCTCCTGCCCTCTTTCACTCACAATCTTTCGTTCATGTTTGCACACTCTCTCTCTCTCTCTCTCTCTCTCTGTCTCTTATTCTGGCTATCTCTCTCTCTCTCCATCTGGAGCTTCCCGTAGCTCAGTGGTTAGAGCACTCACCTTACAAGCGTGAGAACCTGTGTTTGAATCCAGGCAGGTCAGGGCGAAACCTTGGGCAAGTTTCCTTACTCCACACAGACGCCTAATAATAATCAGTTATTTCAATCCACGACTGTTTGTGGGGACGCTGCTGAGCTCAATTAGCTGCCGCATTTTGCCCACAAATATTCAGTCAATTCACTTTACAATTCACTAAATTCTGTGAAGCGCTTTGAGGCCTCGATAAGATGTGAAAAGCGCTCGATCAAATGCAAGGATTACTATTATTAGTAGTATTATTATTCATATTATTATTGTGGCTTAGTGGTTAGAGCACTTGTCTTGCAAACTGGGGAGACCTGTGTTTGAATCCAGGGAGGTCAGGGCGAAACCTTGGGCAAGTTTCCTTACTCCACACGCCTAATAATAATCCATCCCCCCCAAAAAACGACAATAATAAAATTGGTAATTTCAATCCACGACTGTTTGTGGGACACTGCTGTGTGCAATTGGTTGCCATGATTCGCCCACAAACATACAGTCAATTCACTTTACAGTATATTCTGTGAAGCGTTTTGAGACGTCGATAAGATGTGAAAAGCGCTATATCAAATGCAACGATTATTATTATCTCTCACTCTCTTCTCTCTTTATTATAGTAACAATAATCTTTGCATTTGACACAGCGCCTTGTCATGTTGTTCAGATGTCTGAAAGCTTTTCTCGGGATCTATTTTAAAGTGTAGTGACTGTATATTTGTGGGCGAAACATGGCAGCCAATTGCGCATGACAGTTTCCCCACAAACAGTCGTGGATTGAGTGACCAATTTATTATTTCTCTCTTTCTATATCTCCCTCTTGCACTCTTCTACTCTCTCCGGATCTCTCTCTCAGAGTGTCTCTATTTTTCTTACTCTCACTCTCTCTCTGTCTATCTCACGCTTTCACTCTCTCTTGCTAATTCTCCCTGCTTGTGCTCTCTCTCTCTGTGTCTGTCTCACTCTCTTGCTAACTCTCGCTGTGCTTCGCTCTCTCTCTCGCTCTCTCACTCTCCCTTGATAACTCTCTGTGTCTTATTCTCTCTCTCGCTCTCTCTCTCTTGCTAACTCTCTCTCTCGCCGTTGTGTTGCTGGAGGCAACTTAATGACATTTTACATTTAGAACTCCATCTCATGTATAAATTACCAGATACAAATCCTCACTCACAAACAATAATAATACGGTTGAATTTCATGCATCCAGTCTCAAAGAAATTGCAGGATTTTTACTGTGAAGTGTCCAGTTATAATATCCTCTCACTCATTTTAATAATAATAATAATCCTTGCATTTGATATAGCCCTTTTCATGTCTTCTAGACATCTCAAAGCGCTTCACAGAATATATTGACTAAAGTAAATTGACTGTATATTTGTGGGCGGTTCGCGGCAGACATTTGCGCACAACAAAGTCGGATTATTATCAGGCATGTGTGTGTGTGTGTGTGTGTGTGTGTGGTGTGTGGTGTGTGTGTGTGTGTGTGTGGAGTAAGGAAAGTTGCCCACGGTTTTGTCCTCACCTGCTTGGATTCGAAACATAGGAGCTCCACTAGTTAGAGCACTCACCTTACAAGCATGTGTTTCGAAACCAAACAGGTCAGGAGAAAAACACAATAATAAAATATTAGCCATTTCAACCCACGACTGTTTGTGGGGACACTGCTGTGCGCAATTGACTGCTGCATTTCGCCCACAAATATACAGTCAATTCGCTTTCAGTATATTCTGTGAAGCGCTTTGTGTATAGTTTGTTTTTGAACTGATTATTTTCAGGCATGTGGATGTGTGTGTGAAGTAAGGAAACTTACCCAAGGTTTTGCCCTGACTTGCCTGGATTCGAAACGCACGCTTGTAAGGCCAGTGCTCTAACTACTGAGCTACAGGACTCCAATTGAGCTGAGATTTGTGGAGTAACGGGGATGGGTGACGTGGTGGGTGTGTAGGTGGTGGGGATGTGGAAGGGCTGTGGTCCTTGAAGACTTTTGGAGAAGGGCTAATGTGGTTGTGCTTCCAAGTGTGGTTTCCAATCCTCGGAGTGTGATGCAGTTCTGTGCTCAAGGGCATCAGATAACGTGGTAACCATCTATCTGCAGATGGGAAGATGCACGTTCTGACTCAAAATAGCTGCTCTCTGTCCTCAGGCTGCCTTGTGGCTTTCTAGTGCTCTTAAAACCACAAGACGCATTTCGTCTGTTCTCTCATTGAACTCCTTTACAGAACTTGTGTTCTCTAGCCAACCTCCCTCCATCCCTTTCTCCCTCACTCGTATCTCCCCTTATCCTCCCTCTCCCCTATGCCTCTCAATTATCATAATAAGATTTAGAATAAGAATAATCACAATGATAAACCTTGCGTTGGAGCTCCTGTAGCTCAGTGGTTAGAGCACTCGCCTTACGAGCATGAGACCTGTGTTCGAATCTAGGCAGGTCAAGGTGAAACCTTGGGCAAGTTTCCTTACACACACGCCTAATAATAATCCCTCCAAAAAAAAACAATAGTAAAATTGGTCATTTCAACCCAAGGCTGTTTGTGGGATGCCTCTGTGTGTAATTGGCTGCCACATTTCACCCACAATATACAGCCAATTCTGTCAATTACAGCATAATCTGTGAAGTGCTTTGAGATGTCGATAAAATGTGAAAAGTACTATATCAGAATACAAGGTTTAGATTAGATTATAACATCCTTCCTAAAGTGTGGTGCCCAGAACTGAACATAGTACTCTATTTGAGGCGTAACCAGCATTTTATATAGGTTAATAACTTCCTGACTTTTGTACTCTATGCCCCTATTTATAAAGCCTAATATCCCCTATGCTTTTTGAATAGCCTTATTTACTTGTCCTGCCACCTTCAAATATTCACACACAAATCCCCAGGACTCTATTCCTTCATCCCTTTAAAATTGTACTATCAGCCTATATTGCCTCCCCTCATTCTTTCCACCAAAATGTATCATCTCTCATTTCTCCACATTAAACTTAATCTGCCATATGTCTGCCCATTTTCCCAGTCTGTCTATGTCCTCTTGCAGTCGGCTACTATCCTCCTCACTGTTTAAGTGGGATAACTTAGTTTCATCTGCAAACTTGGAAATTGTCCTCCCTATACCTAACTCCGATCATATATATATATATATGTATATATATACTGCTCTTTTTAATATGTATATCTATATAGATTTATATATATATGTATATCTATATAGATATACATATTAAAAAGAGCAGTGGTCCCAATATCGATCCCTGTTGGACGCCACTGTACACTTCCCTCCAGTCAGAAAAACAACTGTTCACCACCACTCTCTGATTTATGTTGCCCAGCCAGTTTTGGATCCATGCAGTCACTTTAATACAGTGGGCTTCTAGCACCTTGGGATGTCCTCCCGACGTGAAAGAGTTGAGGAAACACTTCTTCATTCAGAGGGTAGTAAATTGATGGAATTCTCTACCGCAAAAAGGCAGTAGATGCTCAGTTCTTGAACATATTCAAGACTGAAAATTGACAGATTTCTTATGGTTAAACAGATTAAGGGATATGGAACATTAATAACAACTTAGAATTATATAGCATCCTCCACGACAGACATCGTCTCAGAGCATTATGGGGATAAGGCGGGCAGGTGGACTTAGATTAGAAGATCAGCCATGATCTTATTGAATGGCGTGGCAGGCATGAAGGGCTAAATGGCCTACTCCTGCTCCTTATTCTTATGTTTTTATGTAAACTACCTCAACTGCACTACCTTCATCCATCCTTTCCATTACCTTATCAAAAAACTCTATCAGATTTTTATATCTCTCCTCAAATGGCATAGATTCTAAATGGAGCATCTCTACTGAGTTGTTAATTGGAGCACTGTGTACAGAAGTGCCCTCTGCAGCGTAGCATTGTAGTCAGGGGAGAAACAAAAGACAAGGTGTTATATAGCTCCTGTGGCTCAGTGGTTAGAGCACACGCGCCTCACAAGTGTGAGACCTGTGTTTGAATCCAGGCAGGTCAGGGCGAAACCTTGGGCAAGTTTCCTTACTCCACACACACACAGACACACAGACACACACACACACAGACATAATAATAATAATCAGTTAAAAAAAAAAAAAAAATTGGTCATTTCAATCCAATCCAATTGGTCATTTCAACTGTTTGTGGGGACGCTGCTGGGTGCAATTGGCTGCTGCATTTTGCCCACAAATATACAGTCAATTCACTTTACAGTATATTCTGTGAAGCGCTTTGAGATGTCTAGAAGACATTGATAAGATGTGAAAAGTGCTATATCAAGTTCAAACTTTCCCAAAGTTTCGCCCTGACCTGCCTGGATTCGAACACAGATCCCACACTTGTAAGGCGAGTGCTCTAACCACTGAGCTACAGGAGCTCCAAAACATGATGATGATGATGATTATTATTATTAGGCTGGGAGCGATGCCGAAGGCAGAATCCATATTAGCTTTAAACAGGAAATCAAGTGTAAATATCTTCAAAGCTATCGGCTACAGGTGATTGCAGGGAAACAACAAGGAAATAGCCTGAAAGATTTGTTTTTCAGCCAACCACAGACACAATGGGTGGAATAGCCTTATTCTATGCTGTAAATACCTACACCTATGTGCAGCTCCTGTAGCTCAGTGGTTAGAGCACTCGCCTTACAAGTGTAAAACCTGTGTGCGAATCCAGGCAGATCAGGGCGAAATCTTGGGCAAGTTTCCTTACTCCACATACACACACCTGATAATAATCCCCCCCAAAAATAGCGCTTTTCACATCTTATTGACGTCTCAAAGCGCTTCACAGAATATACTGTAAAGTGAATTGTATATTTGTGGGCGAGACGCAGCAGCCAATTGTGCACAGCAGCGTCCCCATGAACAGTCATGGATTGAAAATAACCAATTTTTATTCTTGTTTTTTTTGGATGGATTATTATTAGGCATGTGTGTGTGTGTGGAGTAAGGAAACTTGCCAAGGTTTCGCTCTGACCTGCCTGGATTTGAACACAGGTCTCACGCTTGTAAGGTGAGTGCTCTAACCACTGAGATACAGGAGCTCTATGTGCGTCAGACATAGACAAACCCATTTGATCATTCTCGGAGGATGGAATTGAAATAGCTTCCAGCCAACAGCAATAAAACCATCCACATGCTCACTTGCACATAAAGCCTTCATTAAAAAAATCTCTTAAAAGTACAGTACCATTAATTTCTTTGTAGGAGTCCTGTGGTTAGAGCACTCGCCTCGCAAGAGAGAGGACCTGAGTTCACTTCCCGGGCAGGGTAAAACTTTAGGCAACTTTCCTTACTACACACGCCTCTGTTTACCCAACAAGTAGGTTCCTGGAGGTAATAATCTGTTTTAAAACTAATAATAATAATAATAATTTAGTCACTCCATACACGGTTGTTTATGAGCAATTGTTGTTTCGCCTACAAAATACACAAGTTAATTCACGTTACAGTGAAGCTCCTTGAGATGTCTCGAAGATGTGATAAGATGTTGTATCGAATGCAGCAATTATTATTATTAATAATATGAACTATTATTAATAATCCTAAACAAAATACAGTAGTAGCATATACTGTAAAGTGAATTGACTGTATATTTGTGGCCAAACCCTGGCAGCCAATTGTGCACAGTAGCATCCCTACAAACAGTCGTGGATTAAAAATTACCAATTTTTATTATTGTGGGGGCTTTTTTGGAGGGATTATTCTCACCACTGAGCTACAGGAGCTCCATGATCTTCTGCCGAGGAGGAGAGACTGAGCTAGGATGACACACATTTGATATAACATCAATCTGATCAAAGAGTCAAGTAAGCGAGTGAGAGAGCAAGCAAGCGACAAAACAATAAAACTAACATTTTGTTGGTTTGGTTTTTCCATGGATTTGGAAATTCCTTCCATTCCTCGTCAAACTCTCAATTGTATTTTATTAATGTGGTTTAAATTCTGCCCCGCACACTCTGGAACCATCAGACGATCCCTTTGCTTCACTCCCTCCCTTGCCTCCTTCAAGGCCAGTCTCAAAACCCTTATCTTCGACCGTGCCTTCTCTCTCCCTCCCCTCCCAACTCCTTCCCTCCTGTCCCAACTCTCTCCCACCCCACCCTGCTCCCTCTCCCCCTTGCTCGGGTCCCGACCTGACTGTTCAATGCCTTGGGACATCTTCCCAACGTGAAAGGCGCTCGATAAATGTAATTTTGTTGTAAGTTACTGGGACAATTTACCTCTCAGGCCACTCAAGCTTCATTGGGTTGGATTTGGCAAAGAGTGGATTGAAATGTGAGCTCAATGAAGGTTGTTGGCCCAAGGGCAGTCAGTCCATCTCAGTGAAAATAACGAGGTTTACAAGTTGAACGCACACATCAAATATTACACAAGCACACTGTACAGTTTACCTTTACACAGCGTCTAGGGAACTTTTAGCATTCCCCCAGCTCTCTACTGGAACATCAACTATAAATCAAAGTTGTTGTTATTATTGTTGTTATCGGCGTAGACTTTCACCCAGAGAGTTGCTACATCCCTGCTTGATTATGCAAACACCCTGCTTGTTAGCCTTCCCAATTCCTCCCTCCATAGGCTGCAGATAATCCAGAACTCTGCGGCCCGTGTCCTCTACCATTCTAAACTATATATCCCCATCTCCCCCATCCTCACCCGACTCCACTGGCTCCCCATCATCCAAAGAATCCAATTCAAGATCCTGGTCCTCACATTTAAAGCCCTCCACAACCTCGCCCCACCCTACATTCGTGACCTCCTATCCCCTTACTAACCTGCCCGCCCCCTCCGCTCGGCAGGCTCTGGCCTGCTCCACGTCCCCCAACCCACCCGCCCCACCATTGGCTGGCAAGGCTTTAGCCACTCTGCCCCCAACCTCTGGAACCCTATCCCAGAGTCCCTCTGCCTCGCTCCCTCCCTGGCCTCCTTCAAGTCTCGCCTCAAAACTCTCCTCTTTGATGGACCCATCGGCAACTCCTAATCCCCCCACTTCCCTCACCCCCCCGTCCTCAGCTCGGGTCTGAAACAGTGACTGTCCAGCATCTTGGAACATCCTCCTGACATGAAAGGCACTATACAAGTGTCATTTTGTTGTTGTTTAGGGTCTGGGATTCATGGGCTGACAGAGTGGGAACAGATTCAATAACAACTTTCAAAAGGGGGTTGGATAGGGACTTGGAAAGCAAAACTTTGCAGGAATCTGGGGGGAGAGAGAGAGAGTGGGGTGAGTGTGACTGAGTGTAATATTCTGTGGTTCTCTGTGATTCCAAGTTCCCATAGAGAGGGGGAAAGTAGAGATAATTATAAATGGAATGCATTGTGTAGGTTTAGGATCCACTGAAGAAGAAATTGTGGAGTCCTGTAGCTCGGTGGTTAGTGCGCTCGCCTCACAAGCGAGAGGATCCGGGTTCGATTCCCAGGCAGGAAGAAACCTCAAGCAAGTTTCATTACTCCACACGCCTCTAATTACCCAACAGTAATCAGGAACTCGGTTGTTAGTCAATTGGCAGATTGCTTGTCAAGGTAATAATTCAAGAAAAAATGTGGTCACTCAACCCACTGTTTGTGGGAACATTGCTGTGCGCAATTGGCTGCCGCATTTCACCCACAAACGGTACAGTCAATCCACTTTACAATATATTCTGTGAAGCACTTTGAAATGTCTCAAAGACACAATAATGTCTCAAAGAAAAATAATCCGTTCAAAAACCCCACCACAGTAATAAAAATTGACATTTCAACCCACAGATGTTTGTGGGGACGCTGCTGTGCGCAATCGGCTGCAGCGTTTCGCCCACAAAATATACAGTCCATTCACTTTACAGTATATTCTGTGAAGCGCTTTGAGACAGCGTTAAGATGTAAAAAGCACTATATCAAATGCAAGGATTATTATTGTTGCTATATAAATCAATTAAATGCAAGTATTATTATAATAAAATCTCCCCCTCAAAAAAAACCTTAGCAGTAGCAAAGAAAAGATAGTTTCACCCTGGGTGGGGTGGGATGGTGGGGGGAGGTGAGAAGAGGTTTGGAGTGTGCGTGGAAAGGGAGACCTGATCACTATAGAAAGACATGTAGAAAGACAGATAAATTGCAATACTCTGCTGTTCCTACCTTGTTACTTATTGATATGCACTGCAGTGTGTAAAATAACACAGTTTAAGCCTTCATTTTATATGCCCATAAATTGAGCTAGCGCTGCGTGAGAGATTGAAAGATACATCAAAACCATCCCTGAGTACTGGTTGTAAAATATGCCCTTGGAGAATTTCCACTCTCTCCTCATAGGCTCCTTAAAGGGATTATGGTTCCACGTGTATCTCGCTTGCCTGCACAACACACAGTCACTACACAACAACAACAACTTGGATTTACATAGCGCCCTCCCTCACTCCACGCCGGGCAGCATCTCAGAGCTCTTTCCAATAACGGATCCCGGGGCCGAGCCAGGGGGAGGGGGAAGAAGGTGACCAAAATCGCAGTCGAAAAGAAAGGCCTTTAGCCGAGACCTGAAAATAGGAAGAGAGGGGGCAAGGCGAAGGGAGTGAGGAAGGGAGTTCCAGAGTCTCGGGGCATAGTGGCTGAAGGCACGGCCGCCGATGGTGGAATGAAGGATTCGGGGGACAAGGAGGAGGCCAGACCCGATGGAGCGAAGGCAATGGGTGCTGTTGTGAGGAGAGAGGAGATCAGAGAAGAAGGGGGGTCCAGAGAAGTGGAGAGATTTGAAAACAAAAATGAGGATCTTGAAATCAATCCTCTCCGGGACACGGAGCCATTGAAGTCTGGCAAGGACTGGGGTAAAGCGGGAGCGAAGTTTGGTATGCGTGAGAATGTGAGCGTCAGAGTTCTGTACGAGCTGAACTTTGGTGGAGGGGAGAACAGTGAGGAGTGCATTATTACACTCATGGATACAACAACAACAACAAAATTGCATTTATAAAGTGCCTTTCACGTCAGGACATCCGGGAAATCACAAAGCGCTGAACGGTCAGGTCAGGACCCGATACCTTAACTCCCCATCATCCAGAGGATCCAATTCAAGATCCTGGTCCTCACGTTTAAAGCCCTCCACAACTTCGTCCCACCCTACATCCGTGACCTCCTATCCCCTTACCAACCTGCCCGGCCCCTCCGCTCAGCAGACTCTAGCCTGCTCCACTCCCATGAATATAGACAGAACATACCGTAAAACGAATTGACTGTATGTATATTAGTGGGCAAAATGCAGCAGCCAATTGCACACAGCAGCGTCCCCACAACCTGTTGTGGGTGACTAGATTTATTTCACATCAAGAGGATGTACCAAAGCACTGGACAGTTGGGTATCGTGACCCGAGCATGAGGATGGGCAGGGTTGGGGTGAGGGAGGGAGGGCAGAGATATAGTTGGGGGCGGCTGAAGGCACAGTCAAAAAGGAGTGTCTTGAGTCGGGCCTTGAAGGAGAATAATAATATTAATAATAATAATAATAATCCTTGCATGTGATATAGCGCTTTTCACATCTTCTCGATGTCTCAAAGCGCTTCACAGAATGTACTGTAAAGTGAATTGACTGTATATTTGTGGGCAAAACGCAGCAGCCAATTGCATACAGCAGGGTCCCCACAAACAGTCGTGGATTGAAATTATCAATTTATTATAGTTTTTTTTTTGGACGGATTATTATTAGGTATGTAAAGTAAGGAAACATGCCCAAGGTTTCGCCCTGACCTGCCTGGATTCGAACACACTTCTATATACATGAATGGTGAGTGCTCTAACCACTGAGCTACAGGAGCTCCATGAATAAGACCCAGTTTGACTAGGTTTGAATGAGTGAGTTCCTTCTGTGTTTAGCTATGGCACTACCCATCACTCTATCAAAACTAGAGTCTCAGTCTCTTTTGCCACACGGCCAAAGTAACGCAAAAAAAATTAGACTTCAACGCACTGTGTTCTCAAAGCACCCCTCTGTGTGTGTCTCTCTCTCTCTCTCCCCCACTTTGTCTCTCTCTCTCTCTCTCTCTCCGCTCTATCGCCAGCAACATACACTTTAATATTCACAGCTCTCTATTTTGTGTTCCTTTCAGTGGAACTCAGAGAGATATACTGTACATCATCGCAGGCTAGATAACCCAGCATAAAAATATAGCATTATACACCACACACACAAATATACACACTGTACACACACACTATAGACACAATAATAATAATGATCCGTGCATTTGATATAGCGCTTTTCACATCTTATTGATGTCTCAAAGCGCTTCACAGAATATATACTGTGAAGTGAATTGTATATTTGTGGGCGATACATGGCAGCCAATTGCGCACCGCAGCGTCCCCACACCTGTGATCGAATCCAGGCAGATCAGGACGAAACCTTGGGCAAGTTTCCTTACTCCACACACATGTGCCAAATAATAATCCCTCCAAAAAAGCACAATAATAAATTTGGTCATTTCAATCCACGACTGTTTGTGGGGACGCTGCTGTGCGCAATTGGCTGCCGCGTTTCGCCCACAAATATACAGTCAATTCATTTTACAGTATATTCTGCGAAGCGCTTTCAGAGACAGTCTAGAAGACGTGAAAAGCGCTATATCAAATGCAAGGATTATTATTATTATTAGCTCAAGTCCCTCCTCTTTGACCACTTCTTCGGTCACCCTCCTACCCCCACGATCCTTGCCCTCCACCTCCTCCTGATCCCAACCTCCAATTCATGACTGTCCAGCGCCTTGGGGCGTCTGCCCGACATGAAGAGCGCTGTGTAAATGCCATTTGTCGCTGTTGTGGTGAGTTATCGTGTCAGCCTAGACCTCGAGGTCAAAGAGAACGTCGTGGGACTTGAACCAATGACTTTCAGGCCAGGCCTTGGCGGAGATAGAGCGAGGCGAGCTGGCAGGTAAACAACAACCACAACAAACAACAACAACAAAATGACATTTATCTCTATAAATACACCTTTCACGTGGAGAGGACATTCCAAGGAGCTGAACAGTCAGGACAGGACCCGAGCACCGGAGAGGGGCAAGTTAGTGGGAAGGGGCGGAAGAGTTAGGAGGGGCAGGAGAGAGTTAGGAGGGGAGGGAGAGAGTTGAGAGGTGGAGGGAGAGAGTTGGGAGGGCAGTAGAAGGCACGGTCGAAGAGGAGGGTCTTGAGACCGGCCTTGAAGGAGGCGAGGCAGGGAACGAGGAGAAGGGTCTGTGGGACAGAGTTCCAGAGTGTGGGGGAAGAGAGGCTGAAAGTCCATCCACCGATGGAAGGGTGGGTCGGTGGGGGACATGGAGCAGGTCGTAGCCCCCTGAATGAAGGGGGCGGGGAAGTACATAGGGGAACAGCAGGTCAGAGAGGTGGATGGGGGGCCATGCCGTGAATGGCCTTGAAGGTGAGGACTAGGAATAAAGTGGAGGGACTTCATTGAGCGCACGCTCACATACGCACACATAAGCACAGTCCCTCTCCCTCCCCCCGCCAACCCCTTAAACCATGCGAAAATAATTCCCCCGAAATGGCCTCCTCACGGCTGAAACTTTGTGGATCGATTTTAAAACGAGGACAATCATTCAGGCCGAGGATTTCTGTGTGTCTCTCTCTCTCTCTCCCTCCTCTCTGTCAGACTGTTGAACCAGTCAAACCTAATCCCAGTTATTAGAAAACTCTTCCCCAATGATGGAATGTTTCCCATCTGCAGTAGCACACATCAATCTGCTGTTTACATGATGTCCAGAGGCTGGTTAGCTCATCCATGCTCAATGCCCTATACATAATGCGTAATAAGCTCACATCCATTGGGTTATAACAATTTTTTTTCGCTTTAGAGACAGCGACATTCACGTCAGGAGAATGTCAATTTGATAATAATAATTATCCTCGCATTTCACACAGCGTCTTATAGTTGAGTTCCGATGGCTCAGTGGTTAGAGCGCTCGCCTTACAAGCGAGAATTCCAGGCAGCTCAGGTCAGGGCGAAACCTTGGGCAACTTTCCTTACTGCACACACATGCCTAATAATAATCCTAAAGAAACAGTAATAATTTGGTCACTTCATTCCATGACTGTTTGTGGGGACGCAGCTGTGCGCAATTGGCTGACGCATTTCACCCACAAATATAGAGTCAATTCACTTTACAGTGTAACCTGTGAAGCGCTTTGAGATATCTCAAACACTTGATAAAGAGCTGTACCAAATACAAGATTATTATTAGTAGTTGTAGTATTATGGCTCGTGTCCTCTACCGTTCCAAACTCCGTGACCCCAATTCAAGATCCTGGTCCTCACATTTAAAGCCCTCCACAACCTCACCCCACCCTACATTCGTGACTTCCTATCCCTTTACCAACCCCCCTCCCTCCGCTCAGCTGGCTCTGGCCTGCTCCACATCCCCCGACCCACCCACCCATCCACCATTGGAAGGCGAGCTTTCAGTCACTCTGCCCCCAACCTCTGTAACTCCAACCCACAGTCCCTCCACCTCGCCCCCTCCCTGGCCTCCTTCAAGTCTCACCACAAGACTTTCCTCTTCGATGGATACATCGGCAACTCCTAATCCCCCCTCTGTCCCCCACCCCTGTCCTCAGCTTGGGTCTGAAGGATTCAATGTCCAGCTCCATTGGATATCCTCGCTACATGAAAGGCGCTATACAAGTGTCATTTTGTTGTTGTTGTTGTTATTATTATCGCTTGTTGACGGTCTGAGTTATATTCCCCACGTTCCTTACCCCTCACCCATTCCCTGACACCAAGTTACCACGTGCCCTTGTTATTGCTTGTGGGTGAGTAATGTACTGTCATAAAAACCCTCCTAATGATTTGCAGACAGCCTGAGAGAAAGGAAAGGGTTGATTAGAAATCGGCTCGTTGTGTCAGCCTCAGCCTCAGCCTCCGGTGGAATCAGCAGCCATTGAACCATTGATCATCCGTGGAACAAGTGAAGACATCACAATAAACATCGTAATGATAATAATAATCCTCGTGTTGAATACAGGGCGTTATCACATCTTCTAGACATCTCAAAGCTCTCCCTTCACACACAATATACTGTTAAAATGATTCTGTAGTTCTTTTAGCGAAATATAACAATGATAATAATAATTGCATTGCATTGCATTTGATATAGAGCTTTTCACGTCTTCTAGACGTCTCAAAGCGCTTCACAGAACATACCGTAAAGTGAATTGACTGCATATTTATGGATGAAACACAGCCAGCCAATTACGCACAGCAGCGTCCCCACAAACAACCGTGGATTGAAATGATCAGTTTTCATTGTGTTTTTTTTATTATTATTGCAAGGATTATTATTAGGCGTGTGTGTGTGTGGAGTAAGGAAACTTGCCCAAGGTTTCACCCTGACCTGTCTGGATTCAAACGCAAGTCTCACACTTGTAAGGCGAGTGCTCTAACCACTGATCCACTAGTTTCACGACGCAGCTGAAGACCTTTCTTTTCGACCGCGCTTTCAGTCACCTTTTTCCCCCTCCCCCTGGCTCGGGCCGGGGATCCGTAATTGTGAAGTGCTCTGAGATGCCGTCCAGCGTGGAGTGAGGGCGCTGTATAAATTAAAGTTGTTGTTGTTGAGCTGCAGGAGCTCCACAATATGCTGTTGAAATGATTCTGTACTGGTTCGAGACAAGGCCTTATTGTGCCTTCTAGATGTGTAAAGCGCTTCACAGAATAAGCACAGTGACTGTAAATATTGCGGGTTAGCCAGACCAATGTGGATTCCTGTAGCTCAGTGGTTAGAGCACTTGCCTTACAAGCGTGAGACCTGTGTTTGAATCAAAGCGCTTCACAGAATACACTGTAAAGTAAATTGATTGTATATTTGTGAGCGAAACGTGGTAGCCAATTGCACACAGCAGTGTCCCCACAAACAGTCGTGGATTGAAATGACCAATTTTATTATTATGGTTTTTTGGGGGGAGGGATAATGATTAGGCATGTGTGTGTGTGTGTGTGTGTGTGTGTGTGTGTGGAGTAAAGAAACTTGCCCAAGATTTCGCCCTGACGTGCATGGAATCGAACACAGGTCTCACGCTTGTAAGGCGAGTGCTCTAACCACTGAGCTACTGAAGCTCCACAAGCTTGTATTAACTGGGTAATACAAGATAACTGGGTGGGTAGGGTGGGCAAGGGGAAAGAGGGCCTGAGCGAGGTCAGGGAGTTACGGAGTTGCTGGGTGAGGATTTTGAAATCGATGGTTTTAGGAAGACGGGAGCCAGTTGAGTGCGGTAAGGATTGAGGTGACGGGCGGTGTGGTACTCAGAAACCGTTTAAACTGTACAATAAAATTCCCGCAGGGGATCGAAGGGAATAATTGCAATGCAATCAAGCGCATGATGCCTTATCTGGGTATGTTTTAATATATTAAAACATTCACAATGTTGACAATGCTTGCTTTAGAAATTGATTTGTCGCCAATTCTCTCTGCCTGCGCTGGCGAGCGCAGTGGCTGCCGTCCGCCTAGCGAGAGGTCAAACCTGCCCCCGGTCAGATGTCAAGCGACCAACTAGGGACTGCCCTGCTAGGGTGAGAGGTAACTGGGAGGTCTCCTCAGAGCCCCAACTGGCCCAAAGTTCAACCCACGGATGTGAGAATCGAGCTCCGGCCTCTCTATAATACTAATCCATGCATTTTGATGTAGCGCTTTTCACATCTTATCGACTTCTCAAAGCGCTTCACAGAATATACTGTAAAGTGAATTGACTGTATATTTGTGGGTGAAACGTGGCAGCCAGTTGCGCACAGCAGTGTCCCATAAACAATCGTGGATTGAAATGACCAATTTTTTTTTAATTGTGTTTTTTTTTGACGGATTATTATTAGACGTGTGTGTGGAGTAAGGAAAATTGCCCAAGTTTTCGCCCTGATTTGCCTGGATTCGAATAAAGATCTCACACTTACAAGGTGAGTGCTCTAACCACTGAGCTACAGGAGCTACTTACTCTATGACGGTCTCCAGTCCAGTCTCTGAGCCGGGCAAGTTCTCTTGACTTGTGCCGTTTCTAACTGTCGTTCTCTTTGCCAAAGCTCTGGAAGACATTCTTGCTAACCAGCTTTGGTCTCGCCTCTCCTTCCACTTCCCCCTCCAGCCTCTTCAGCAGTCAGGTACAAGCGCGAGACCTGTATCTCGAATCCAGGCAGGTCAGAGCGAAATTTTGAGAAGTTTCCTTACTCCACACACACACACGCGCCTAATAATAAGCTGTCCAAAAAAAACACAATACTGTGTTTCAATCCACGACTGTTAGTGGGGACACTGCTGTGCACAATTGGCTGCCACATTTCGCCCACAAATATACAGTCAATTCACTTTACAGTATATTCTGTGAAGCGCTTTGAGACGTTGATAAGATGTGAAAAGCGCTATAACAAATGCAAGGATTATCATTATTATTATTATGATGATTATTATTATTAATCAGGTGCCCTCAGCATCTTAAATAAAAGCTACTAACTAGAAAACATCACCTGCGGAGCACGACGCTGTGCAAACCCAATCACTTTGGTGTAAAATGTATATTTTGACTGTTTTACCTGCTGATTTTGATTAAATTGCTTCACTGAACAAATGATTAAACAGGAGCATTTGCAAATTGCCTGTTTTCACCTGCGCGGGCAGCATTGCCTGTGTGTGTTTGTTTCTTCTGAGGCAGAAACTCAACTTTAATGTCCTTGTTATCACCTTCAAATCCCGCCAACGACTTTGCTTCTCTCCCTACCTCTGTGATCTGCTGACCCCCATGTTCGCTCTCTCCGCTCAGCGGGCTCCGGCCTGCTCCATGGCTCAGTGGTTGGAGCACTCGCCTTGCAAGCGTGAGACCTGTGTTTCGAATCCAGTCAGGTCAGGGCGAAACCTTGGGCAAGTTTCCTTACTCCACACACACAACACACACACACACACCTAAATGATAATCATTTTCAACTATTTGTGGGGACACTGCTGTGCACAACTGGCTGCCTCATTTCGCCCACAAATATATATACAGTCAATTCACTTTATTGTATATTCTGTGAAGCGCTTTGAGACATCTAGAAAGCGCTATATCAAATGCAAGGATTATTATTTTTAGTGGGGCTCTAACCTTGGCTGTTCAGATGTCAACCAACCAGTGGTTACCTTTGATTGTCCTTGAATATATAACTGGCCAACTCTCTAGAGTAATATGAAAGAACTAGTGAAATCCTTGACCAGTCCAAGCAAATTTATAGAGATCTGTAGCGTATTAGTTGAAGCACTCACTTCGCAAGCAAGAGGACCTGGGTTCTATTTCTCTGTGTCTATGTTGCTATGTTTGTATGAGAATAATTGTGGAGTCCTGTAGCTCAGTGGTTAGAGCCCTGGCCTCGCAAGCCACAGTCCTGTAGCTCAGTGGTTAGATGCCTGAGCTACAGGACTCCGCATCCTTACTGCCAAAAAACAGGAACAATGTGCCTTGAACCAGGCAAGATATTTTTTGCTTTGAGATGATGGTGGTTTAACTCCAATGTTTGTTTGTTTTGTACACACATTTTATTTGTTTGTTGATTCATTTTATTTCATCGTTGGTTGAATTTTCCGAATCTATTTCCACTTGGAAAGCACGGCTCGTAGCCTGTGATGCTGAGATATTAATATCACTGAGCCAACATGGAGCTACGGCAGCTCAGTTGTTAGAGCACTCACCTTACAAGCGTGAGACCTGTGTTCGAAACCAGGCAGATCAGGACAAAACCTTGGGCAAGTTTCCTTACTCCACACACGCACACCTAAGAATAATTCGTCCAAAAACAACACAATAATAAAATTGGTCATTTCGATCCATGACTGTTTGTGGGGACGCTGCTGTGCAAAATTTGCTGCCGCATTTCTCCCACAAATATACAGTCAATTCACTTTACAGTATATTCTGTGAAGCGCTTTGAGATGTTGATAAGATGTGACAAGTGCTATATCAAATACAAGGATTATTATTATAACATCACAATGGGAAAGAGCACAGATGCATTGGGTTACAACAATTCTTGCTTTAGATGCAGCACATTTCACGTCAGGAATACGTCTCAAAACGCATCGCCCGCTTTTATAATAACTGTAATAATTCTTGCATTGGATACGTTGCTTTAAAAGTGTTATGTGGTTCAGTGGTTAGAGCTCTTGCCTCGCAAGTGAGAGGTCCTGGGTTCACTTCCCGGACAGGTCGAAATGTTGGGCAAGTTTTCCTGCTCCATTACAATGCTGTTTACCTAGCAGTGAGTAGGAATCTGATTAATAATAATAATAATAATAATCCTTGCATTGATATAGCGCTTTTCACATCTTATCAATGTCTCAAAGAGCTTCACAGAATATTCTGTAAAGTGAATTGACTGTATATTTGTGGGTGAAACGCGACAGCCAATTGCGCACAGTAGCGTCCAAATAATTATTATTTTATTGATTTGTCGAATTATTTTTGAAGTGGTTATTTACCCTCCAAAACCAGCTTCCTACTTACAGAGGCGCGTGTGTGTATGTATGTGTGTGTGTGTGTGTGGGGGGTAACAACAATAAATTACATTTGTATAGCACCTTTCACGTCAGGAGGACATCCCAAGGCGCTGGACAGTCACTGTTTCAGACCCAAGCTGAGGACAGTGGGGTGGGAGTGGAGGGAAGAGGGGGATTTGGGGTGACCGATAGGTCCCTCGAAGAGGAGGGTCTTGAGGCAAGAATTGAAGGAGGCCTGGAAGGGGGGAAGCAGAGGGACTGCGGGATGGAGTTCCAGAGCCAACTCCAGAGGTTGGGGGCAGAGTAGCTGAAGGCTCGCCCACCAATGGTGGGTTGGGTGCGTGGGTCGGGGGGATGTGGAGCAGGCCAGAGCCTGCTGAGTGGAGGGTGGGGGCAGACAGGTTGGTAGGAGGTTTAACATTTCCCAATGCCCCAGAATCGAACCCTGATCCTCTCGCTATGCGAGGCGAGTGCTCAGCCAAGCCCATAGCTACAGGAATCTACGATCTTGTGGTGTTACGGACGAGCGATCGAGTTGACTTTAAACGGTTGAATAAATCAAGGCCCTTGCTCGTGACTCTTGCCTGACGGAGTGAGCGAGCACGCAAGAGAGAGAGAGAGAGCAAGAGAGAGAGAAAGAGAGAGAGAGAAAGAGAGAGAGCAGAGCAGATGGAAAATGCGTTTGATTCCTGAGAGACTGATGATCCTGGAGGCTGCAGAGTCACATTAAATGTAGAGGCAGTGAAGCAGTCAGGAGGAACGCCCGTCTTTGAATTACAGCAAAACAGTCAAACAGTTTCACAAACAGTTCACAAACATGTGGTCTCTCTCTCTCTCTCTCGCCACATCCGGCCTCATCCACTCCCCCCCACATCTTCCTATTCCCACCCCCACCTGACCTCACATCACCTACCCCGCACCCCCCCCCACCCCCCCACCCCACCCCCTCACCAATGTTCAGCATGGCTCTCGGTCTAAGCTGATAATAATACTAATAATAATCCTTGCATTTTGATATAGCACTTTTCAGGTCTTCTAGACTGTGGCTCCAAGCACTTCACAGAATATCAAGGGAATTGACTGTATATTTGTGGGAGAGCGAAACGTGGCAGCCAATTGTGCACAGCACCAGACTCTTCAGTCTATTTGATCATGGAGCTCCTGTAGCTCAGTGTTTAGAGCACTCATCTTACAAGAGTGAGACCTGTGTTTGAATTCAGACACATCAGGGCGAAAACGTGGGCAAGTTTCCTTACTCCACACACACACTAAAAATAAACACACAATAATAAAAATTGGTCATTTCAACCTGCACTGTTTGTGGGGACGCTGCTGTGCGCAATTGGCTGCCGCATTTCGCCCACAAATATACAGTCAATTCACTTTACAGTCTTTTCTGCGCAGCGCCTTGAGACGTTGACAAGATGTGAAAAGCAATATCAAACACAAGGATTATTATTATTTGATGAAGTGAGGTCAGGCAGTGGTGACGGTACTGTAACCAGACTGTTTTTTTGGGGGGAGGGACTATTATTAGGCGTGTTTGTGTGTGGAGTAAGGAAACTTGTCCAAGGTTTTGCCCTGATCTGCCTGGATTCAAACACAGGTCTCACTGAATGTTAGCAACGGCAGTGTGCTATCTATAGTGACAGGGAGCAGATTGAACTGCGGAAATCGTCAGGGCTTTGCACCTGTAGGTAAATATCAGAAACCCGCAGAAAGTGGGGCGATGTGATGCGGTTCGGTGCTGGCTGAATGTCCTGCTGTTTCTAATTAATGAGAGGTCAGGGTTGGGACCAGACAACAGGAGGTAATTAACTGCTTGTCTCAGCGTTGCCTGACTCGCTCGCTTTCTCGCTCCCAAACGCTCTCACCTCTCTCTCTGCCTGGCTCAGTCAGTGCTGTGGTACAGTGGTTAGAATTTAAATTACCCACCAATCTATAGATAATAATAAGAATAAGAATCCTGGCATTTGATATAGCGCTTTTCACATCTTCTAGATGTCTCAAAGCGATTCACGGAATATACTGTAAAGTGAATTGACTGTATATTTGTGGGCGAAATGTGGCAGCCAAATTGCGCACAGCAGTGTCCCCACAAACAATCGCGAAAATGGGGCCAGGGGAGAAAGGGGGAAAAGAGGGTAAGGGGGGGAGAGGGAGGGAAAGGTGGGATGGGATAGGGTTAGGGAGGAAGAGGGGGGAGAAAGGGGGGTAAGGAAGAGAGGGAGGGAAAGATGGGTGGGGGCAAGATCAGGAAGAGGGAGGGAAGGGGAAAAGGGAGGAGAGAAAGTGGGGAAAGGGAGTGAGGGAAGAAGAAGATGGGGGCAGGGGTGGGGGGAATCAAACAACAATAATAAACAATAATAAATAACAAAAGCAATAATATTAACAACAAAAACAGCAACAAACAATAACCAACAATCGTCCAACAATCATCCAGCAACCACTCCCTGTCCTCGCCGCCCGCCCGGACGATCCCTGAGATGGCGGGAAAAAAAGGGCGCGGAAAAAAATGAAGGATGAAGGAATAGAAAGTTTTATCGGCATCCGAAACTGCTTCACAGGCAGGATAGTGTTTATTTGGAGGCACAAGGACACACCAATTGCACGCAGCAACGTCTCGCAAACAGTCATGAAATTAATGACCAATTTTACTGGAGAGAAAGAGAGAGACCGACAGAGAGAGACAACATCATGAGACTGCACATAAAGAAAGCAAGGAACAGGGTGATGATGTGGAAACTGAAGAACAATTGGGGATGTTTTATGTGTACCTGCGAATGTGCCATCTGATCTTGTCAATTAATTCTTGTGTAATCAGCTACACATGTAGTTACAGAGTCGGAGGAATTCCCTGAGTTGTTAACAGTGGAGGAGCTCAGTTGATAGCTCAGTCTCACTGCCAGGTCAGAGGGTTGGAATACCTATAGTTTAGTGATTTGGTGCCCCCGCCTCACAAGCGAGAGGACACACCATTCAAATAACACTCGTGGAGCTCCTGTAGCTCAGTGGTTAGAGTACTTGCCTTACAAGCGTGAGATCTGTGTTCAAATCCAGGCAGTTCAGGGCGAAACCTTGGGTAAGTTTCCTTACTCCACATCCACACACGCGCCTAATAATAATCCGTCCAAAAAACCATAATAATAAAATTGGTCATTTCAATCCACGGCTGTTTGTGGGGACGCTGCTGTGTACAATTGGCTGCCACGTTTTGCCCACAAATATACAGTCAATTCACTTTACAGTATATTCTGTGAAGCGCTTTGAGACATCCAGAAGACGTGAAAAGCGCTATATTAAATGCAAGGATTATTACAATTATTAACACGTCTAGACATTTCAAAGAGCTTCACGCAATATACTGTAAAGTGGATTGACTGTATATCTGTGAGCGAAATGCGGCAGCCATTTGCACACAGCAACGTCACCACAAACAGTCGTGGGTTGAAGTGATCAATTTATTATTGATTTCCCTTGAGGGATTATTATCAGGCATGTGTGTGTGTGTGTGTGTGTGTGTGCGCGTGCGCGCGTGTGTGTTATGTAAGGAAAATTAGATAGCCCTGACCTGACCTGCGCTGCCAGGAATTGAACCCAGGTCCTCTCGCTTGCGAGGCGAGTGCTCTAACCAACCACTGAGCTACAGGACTCCACACTCCACCGGGCGACATGTTTATTGGAGCTGGGATAACACGGGGGCCAGTTCGTGAAGCGACTTTGTTTGCACAATATAACACAACACACGCATGGGCCCAGGCTCTTTGGGAAATAGTCTATTCCTAACGCTTCACTTCACACCCTGGAGGCAGGAGGCAGGACGTGATTTATTGTGGGCTGTTTGACTGCTCTAAGCCAGCTCGGAGGAGACATAGACGTTGCTGGGTGCAGTGGCAAAATAGGTTATTACTTAATAAGTTGGGAGCCGGTAGCTGGGCTTACTGGAGGGATGGGGAGAGTAATCAATAATAATAATAACCCTTGCGTTTATACAGCGCCTTATCACGTCATTGAGGCATCTCAAAGTGCTTCAGAGAATGTAATAACAACAATAATCCTTGCATTTGTGCTATCGCTTTTTCACATCTTATCGACGTCTCAAAACGCTTCACAGAATATGCTGTAAAGTGAATTGACTGTATAATTGTGAGCGAAAAGCGTGCGGTATGTTTGTGTATATGTGTGTGGGGTGTATGTGTGTGGGGTGTATGTGTGTATAGTGTGTGTGTGTAGGGGGGCGTGTGTGTATGTGTGCATTTATTTGGGTGGAGTGTATGTGTGTGTTTTTGAAGGGGAGGGAAGGAAACACTGCTATTTTTAGTGGTAGCTAATAATACAATCCTGTTTGTCTCTCCTGTGTGCAATTGACTGGAGCTCTGCTCACTGTGTGGGTTTGCTTATTTGCTGATGTTTCTGAAGAGAGAATTAACAGAGCGAGAACATCTTCTAATTGGTGGCTTCTGTGTGTGAGTGTGTGTGTGTGTGTGTCTCTGTCTGTCTATCTGTCTATCTTTCTTTCTGTCTGTCGTGTGGTCAAACTTCATGTCAGGATTTGGAATCACAGTCTAATTGGTCCTCACCTTCAAAGCCCTCCATGGCCTCGTCCCACCCTTCGTCTGTGACCTCCCAATCCACTACCAAACTGCCCGCCCCTTCTGCTTTCCTCCCACCTCAACCTTCAAGGCACAGTCCTTGAATGGTTCCATTCTTATTTGACCCACCGTTTACATTTTGTTTCTTCCAATGGCTTTTCTTCAAACCCCCGCACAGTTTCCCATGGCGTTCCTCAGGGCTCTATCCTCGGCCCCCTTCTTTTCACCCTTTACACGCTCCCTCTGGGCGACGTCATCCGCAGACATGGGGTAAATTTCCACATGTATGCGGATGACACCCAGTTGTACCTGTCTGCCTCATCCCTCAACCCCCAGACGATCGATGTTCTGACAGCATGTCTGTCCGACATCGAATTGTGAACGAGGGACAACTTTTTGCAATTGAACGTGAGTAAGACCGAGGCCCTCCTGATTGGCTCAAGCCAGCGCCTCCGCACATCGGGCGCTGCCAGCCTCAACATCCAAGGCTGCACTCTTCACCTCACAAAGCCAATCAGGAACCTCGGCATCATGTTCGATCAAAAACTTTCCTTCCTCCCCCACATCCGCGCCTTGACCGGTACCGCCTATTTCCATCTGTGCAACATTGCCAGGCTCCGCAACTATCTTACCCCCCGCGCTGCCGAAACACTCGTGCACGCGTACATCACCTCATGGCTGGATTACGGAAATTCTCTCCTAGTCGGCCTCCCCAGTTCCTCCATTCACAGGCTGCAGGCCATCCAAAACTCTGCAGCCCGTGTACTATCCCGCACCCGCCTCTGTGACCACATAACCCCCACCCTCGCCCGTCTCCACTGGCTCCCCATCGTCCAGAGGATCGAGTTTAAGATCCTCGTCCTCACCTACAAGGCCTTACACGGCCTTGCCCCATCCTACCTAACCGATCTACTCTCCCCCTACACGCCCACCCGGACCCTCCGTTCAACAGGACTTGGCCTGCTCCAAGCCCCCCGCCCGAACCGCCCCACCATCGGAGGCCGGGCCTTCAGTTTCTCCACTCCCACCTTATGGAATGCCATCCCTCAATCCCTCCGTTTCGTCTCTTCCCTTTCCTCTTTCAAGGCCGGTTTGAAGACTTTCCTCTTCGATCGTGCCCTTTTGTTCCACCCCGACCTCTTTTACCTCCCCTTCGTGTTTCACCCCTTCCCAAACACTCCCCTCCCAGCTCGGGTCATACGCCTCTTGTTCAGCGCCTTGGGACGTCCTCCCGACATGAAAGGCGCTCTATAAATGTAAATTGTTGTTGTTGTTGTTGTTGCTCAGCAGGCCCCCAACCCACCCGCCCCACCAATGGCTAAAGGGCGAGCCTTCAGCCACTCTGCTCCCAACCTCTGGAACTCCATCCTGCAGTCCCTCCGCCTCGCCCCCTCCCTGGCCTCCTTCAAGTCTCGCCTCAAAACTCTCCTCTTTGACAGTCCCATCGGTCACTCCAAAACCCTCCCTTTCCCTCCACCCTCCCTGTCCCCATCCCCAGCTCAGATCTGAAACACTGATCGTCAGCACCTTGGGAAGCCCTCCGGATGTGTAAAGCGTTACAAATGTAATTTTGTTGTTGTTGTTTATGTACTGCTAAGTAAACAGGAGTGTGGAATAAGGAAACTTGCTTAACAACACCAACAAAATTACATTTATAGAGCGCCTTTTATGTCGGGAGGACGTCCCAAGGCTCTGAACAGTCAGGTTGGGACCCGAGCAAGGGAGAGGGGCGGGGTAGAGGGGAGGGGTGGGAGAGATTTAGGAGCGGAGGGAGAGAGTTGGGAGGGCAGCAGAAGGCATGGTTGAAGATGAGGGTCGAGACACTGGTCTTGAAGGAGGTGAGAGAGAGAGAGCGAGGCGAAGGGACTGTGGGATGGAGTTCCAGAGTGTGGGGGCAGAGAGGCTGAAAGGCCGTCCGCTGATGGTAGGGTGGGCCAGAGCTCGCTGAACGGAGGGTGTAGGAAGTTTGATAGGAAGTCAGCAGGTCGGAGATGTAGGTGGGGGGGTGGCAAATGGCCTTGAAGATGAGGACGAGAATCTTTAATTCGATCCTCTGGGGGATTGGGTGCCAATGGAGCCGGGCAGGTGAGGGTGGGAGTGATGTGGTTGCGGAGCTTGGTGAGGGTGAGGCCCCGAGCTGCAGAGTTCTGGATGATCTGCAGCTTGTGATGAGAAGAGTTGGGAAGGCCGAGATGGAGGTAGTTTCCCTGGGGTTTCGCTCTGTCCGGGAATTGAACTTGGGTTGCGAGGCGAGCTCTCTAACCAGTACAGCAATCTTGGTGTCGGTCAGTGGTGGGATGCGATGGAGCTCTGTGGGCCTCAGCGATTTGGATTTGCTTTACACGAAAAATAAAGGGAGGAGGGAATATTGCCTCAAAGAGGTTGTCTCTCTGTCAGATCTAATCAATGGGCTGTGTTGAGGGTCACGTCAATAGGTTGCCTTGTCACCTGAGCTGTAAATAATCACATCTCTCACCCCCAGAAAGTCCGATACGTTGAATAATAAATTTTGTGCTGAGCTGCAGCAACGACCAGATGAATAAATCTGCGTTAGGAAGAAATGCATCAATCGCCGCCCTTCAATTCAGAAAGAAAACGTTTTAAAACCAAATCAATCGATTCGCCTGATCCCATAGCGATTAGAGCAGTCGCCTCGCAAGTGAGAGGATCTGGGTTTGATTCCAGGCGGGGCAAAACTTTGGGTAAGTTTCCTTACTCCACACACCTGATAATAATCCTTCCAAAAAAATAATAAATTGGGCGTTTTCAACCCACAGCTGTTTGTGGGGACGCTGCTGTGCGCAAATGGCTGCCGTGTTTTGCCCACAATATACAGTCAATTCACTTTACATATATTCTGTGAAGCACTTTGAGAGACAACCTCTTTGAGGCAATATTGCCTCCTTCCTTTCACGTCTAGAAAATGTGAAAAGTACCACTGTATATCAAATTCAAGGATTATTATTATTATAGAGTAGAGCGCTTGCATTGCAAGCAAGAGGACCCGAGTTCAATTCCCAGGCAGGGAAAAACTTAGGCAAGTTTCCTTACTCCACACACACCTCTGTTTACCCAGCAGTAAATAATAATAATCCTTACATTTATATAGCGCTTTCCACGTCTTATCGACGTCTCAAAGCGCTTAAATGGGAACCCGTTGTTAGTCAATAGGATAAAACGTATCTGTTTAGAGGGTAATTCACATTCAAAGCTCTCCACGGCCTTGCCTCACCCTAACTCTGTGACCTCCAAACCTTCTACCAACCTGCCCGTCCCCTCTGCTCAGCAAGCTCTGGCCTGTTCCGCATGCCCCGACCCACTCACCCCACCATTGCCGGGCGAGCCTTCAGCCATTCTGCCCCCAACCTTTGGAACTCTATCCTGGAGTCCCTCCACCTCGCCCCCTCCCTGGTCTCTTTTAAGTCCCACCTCTTCGACGTCAACAACAACAACAAAATTGCACTGATATAGTGCCTTTCACGTGGGGAGGACGTCCAAAAGCGCTGAACAGTCAGGTCAGGACCCGAGTGGGGTGGGTGGAGGGTTGGGGTAGGGGGAAGGAGAGGGGGAAGAGCTGAAGGCGCGGTCAAAGAACTGAAGGCGCGGTCATCTGTCACCCCTAAATCCCCCACTTTGCCTCCACCTTCGCTGTCCCCAACCCCAGATCAAGTCTAAATCCCCCAAAAAATGTAGTCACTTAGCTCACTGGGACACTGCTGTGTGCAATTGGTTGCGTACAACAATTCGCCTACAACACACCCGAGCCCCACACATACCCAAACACACACAACTCCCACACACACTCCCACACTCACTACTATGTGTGTGGAATAATAGCATGTCAATAATAATACAACACTAATATTCGTTGCATTTAATATAGCACTTTTCACATCTTATCGACGTCTCAAAGCGTTTCACAGAATACACTGTAAAGTGAGTTAACTGTATATTTGTGGGCGAAACGCGGCAGCCAATTGTGTACAGCAGCGTCCCCACAAACAGTCGTGGATTAAATGACCAATTTTATTTGGATGGATTATGATTAGGTGTGTGTGGAGTAATAATGACCTCTATAGTTTTACAGGCCAGAAAACATTTAATACCTCATTCGCTTCAGCTTTAAACTAGATGTTGCTCGCTTACCGTTTGTATGGGGATTTTTTCTTGCCTCTCTCTCTCTCTCTTCTGTCAGAGGAAAACTCTTTTGGAAAATCTGGGACAATGTCTGTGTTTTGCCCTTGCCCTTATTCCCAGAGTTACGCAAGCTCCTGTAGCTCAGTGATTAGAGTACTTGCCATACAAACGTGAGACCTGTGTTCGAATCCAGGCAGATCAGGGTGAAACCTTGGGCAACTTTCCTTAGACCACACACACGCGCCTAATAATAATCTCTCCAAAAAACCACAGTAATAAAATTGGTCATTTCAACCCACGACTGTTTGTGGGGACGGTGCTGTGCGCAATTGGCTGCCACATTTCGCCCACAAACGTTCAGTCAATTCACTTTACAGGATGTTCTGTGAAGCGTTTGGAGACGTTGATAAGATGTGGAAAGCGCTATTAACCACCAAGCTACAGGACTGCGCATGTTAATGTCAAACCAGTTACTGTTTGCCTGATAAACAACACTGTACTTTTCACAGTGACACAGAACTGTTTGGGTGATGGCATCGTCGAACATTTGTTTTTAAGGAACGTATTAAGGAACACTGCAAATGAGAGCCCTCGAGTGTGAGACATGGAGAGGAGGGGGGAGGGAGTGGGGGAGGGGAGGAGAGCACAGAATGAACCGCAGCTAAATGGGCAATTCTTCAGAGCAGAAAAATCTGCCATTAAATAGGGGAATAAATAATTGCAATACATTTCACACAATATGTTGGTGAGAGCAGCAAAACTCCATCATCACTGAGTAATGTAAAACACACACTCAAAAGGCTAGCTTGAATCCTTACCCAACCGACCTCCATCCCTTCTCTCTCTCTCTCTCTCTTTTTATTTTCCTTCCTTTCCTTCTGTCACGCTCTTTCTCGCTCTCTTTATTTAATTCCCTCATTCTTTCTCCCACCCTCTCGTTCTCTCTCTTCACCTCTCTCTCTCTTCCTTCCTCTCTCTTTTTCTTCCTCTCTATCTTTCTTCATCCCTCTCTTCCTCTCTCTCTCACTCTCTTTCTCACTCTCTTTTTTCCTCTCTCTCTCACTTTCTTTGTCTATCTCTCCAATTCCCCACCAATACCCCGCAATTCACCACACTCGCTGGATGCCAGCAGCTGTCTGTGCTGTGAATGTCAACCAGACCGAGGCTCCCCCTGATTGATTCCCGTCAGCCCCTCCATACCTCAGGCCCTGACAGCTTCATCCTCCATGAACTCCTGTAGCTCAGTGTTTAGAGTACTTACCTTACAAGCATGAGATCTGTGTTCGAATCCAGGCAGGTCAGGGCGAAACCTTGGGCAAGTTTCCTTACTCCACACACACACACGCCTAATAATAATCCCTCCCAAAACAAACACAATAACCGTGGATTGGTCATTTCAATCCACGACCGTTTGTGGGAACGCTGCTGTACACCATTGGCTGCTGTGTTTCGCCCACAAAATATACAGTCAATTCACTTCACAGTACATTCTGTGAAGCGCTTTGAGACGTTGATAAGATGTGAAAAGCTCAATATCAAATGCAAGGATTATTATTATTATTATTACATCCCCAACCCACTGACTCTCCAGTCGTGGTTGTTTGTGTGTGTGGGGACGTTCCTGAGTTCAAATCGGTTGCCATGCTCCCCCCAGAAAATATACAGTCACTACACGTTACAGTAAATCCTGTATTTGGAGATGTCTTTGCAAGGTGAGAGTCTCTTTGTCAAACACAATGCTTATTTTGAATGTAATTAACAGTAAGGAAGGGAGGGTCATTGGCGATGCACAGCGAATGGGGGCGTATTAAAGACTCGTGGAGTCCCGCAGCTCGGTGGTTAGAGCGCTCGCTTCGGAAGCAAGAGGACCCGGGTTCGATTCTCTGCCAGGGCAAAAAGTTGGGCAAGTTTCCTTACTCCACACGCGTCTGTTTACCCAGCAGTAAGTAGAAACCTGATGGTTAGTCGATTGGCGGATCACTTTCTACGGGGTAATAATCCTAAAAAGTAATCATTTAGTCACTTCAATCCATGACTGTTTGCGTGACGCTGCTCTGTACAATTAGCTGCCGTGTTTCGCCCGCAAAAAATATGCAGTCAATCCACTTTAGAGCAGACTGCTGTCGTTCAGTGGTTAGAGCACTCACCTTACAAGCAAGAGACCTGGGTTCAATTCCAAGCAGGTCAGGGTGAAACTTTGAGCAAGTTTCCTTACTCCACGCACACACGCCTGATAACAATCTCTGAAAAAAAATTGGGGTGATTTCAATCCACAACTTGTGTGGATGCTGCTGTGTGCGATTGGCTTCCGTATTTCGCCCACAAAATATACAGTCATTAAACTCTACAGTATGTTTCGTAAAGCGCTTTGAGACAAGTCTAGTAGACCTGATAAGGCGCTGTATCAAAGGCAAGGTTGGAAAGGCTACAGAGCCTCGGGAGAAGAGTGTGTGAAGGGAAGATTTCATTGATATGCAAAGCCATCGCTATATCGAGTCCAGTGGAGTGAGTCCGTGACAGAGGAAGGTTAGAGACGCCGCTAGTTTGCTACAAATGCCAGTGTTTGGTGCAGAGGTGGATTTAATGGAGAACCAGAGATCAGGGTTAAAGTAAATTCACTGAGTCATGAGACCCACGGTTTTATATCCAGCGAGAGACACACAGAGCGAGAGAGTGAGAGGTGAGAGAGAGAGAGACACACACACAGCGAGAGAGAGAGAGAGAAACACACACACAGAGCGAGAGAGAGACACGTGCACAGAACGAGCGAGGGAGAGACACACAGAGAGAGAGAGAGAGAGAGAGAGAGGCATACACAGAGTGAGAGAGAGAGAGAGAAAGAGAGAGAAAAATCAACGTTGAAATAAACACAACAAAACAGAATTCTTTGAGGCTTTTACCGCCTTGAAAAATCTGCCACTTAAAATAAGAATTGCTCTGTGTGTGAAAATAAGAATTGTTCTGAGATGCTGTCTGGCTTGGAGGGCGCTATATAAATGGAAGTTGTTGTTGTTGTTGTTGTGGCTCTCTCTGTGTGTGTGTGTGTGTGTGTGTGTGTGTGTGTGTCTTTCTTTCTCGCTCTGTCTGTGTGTGTGTGTGTGTCTCTCTCTGTGTGTGTGTCTGTATGCATATGTGTGCATCTCTCTCTCTCTGTGTCTGTGTATGTGTCTCTCTCTCTTTCTCCCCCTGGTTCCTTGACGTGTTGTCTCCACTTGGATCAAGGTAGCTGAGGTAGTGAGTTGCATTGAACGGACGCAGATTGGCGGAGTTGCTTTTCCACGCTGAGTTGACAGTGTGTGAAACAGACTCCGCGTATTGAAAGCAAGGCCTAGACAACCTTGCAGTGACATTCAGCCAGAAAACAAAATACCTTGCGTCTGTTTATTTATATATTTCTCTCTATATAAATATGAATATATATATAGCTCCTGTAGCTCAGTGGTTAGAATACTTGCCTTACAAGCGTGATACCAGTGTTTAAATCCAGGCAGGTTAGGGCAAAACCTTGGGCAAGTTTCCTTACTCCACACACACGCCTAATAATAATCCCACAATAATAAAATTGGTCATTTCAATCCACAGCTGTTTGTGGGGACACTACTGTGCGCAATTGGCTGCCATGTTTCGCCCACAAATATACCGTCAATTTACTTTACTGTGGAGCGCTTTGAGACGTCTCGGACATGTGATGAGACTCTGTATTTAACAAGGATTATTATTATCTATAAAAACACAAGGATCAAGGATTATTATTATCTATAAAAACAGTGATGGGATTCGCCAAGTGTCAGACACCCTGGTTGGCCCCTCAGTTGTTTTTTAACTCCAATGATAGTGAATACACATATACAAACTCACTCGCACACTCGTAATAATAATAATAATCCTTGGATTTGATATAGCACTTTTCACGTCTTCTAGACGTCTCATGTACACACTCTCACACATATAATAATAATAATCCATGACTGTTTGTGGGGACGCTGCTGTGCGCAATTGGCTGCTGCGTTTCGCCCACAAATATACAGTCAATTCACTTTACAGTATATTCTGTGAAGCGCTTTGAGACGTCGATAAGATGTGAAAAGCACTATATCAAATGCAAGGATTATTATTATTACTATTATAAACAGAGGCATGTGGAGTAAGGAAACTTGCCCAGGGTTTCATCCTGCCTGGGAATTGAACCCAGATCCTCTTGCTTGCGTGTCTTCCTGTCTCTCCATCACTATTTCTTTATCTGTTTATGTCTATGACTCTCTCTTTCTGTCTTTCTATGAATCTCTCCCTCTGTCTCTCCCTTCTCTCCCCATATCTCTCTCTCTAACGCCTCTCCACCTCTTTCTCTCTCTCTTTCTCTCTCTCTGCTCTCCCTCCCTCCTTCCCTCCTTCTCTCTGTCTCTCTCCCTCTCCCTCTCTCCCCTCTTCCTGCAGCTCTCCCTAAACACATGTAGATGTATACAGGTTTGAACGAAACCTTTTTACCAATGATTCCATAGCAGACCGATTAATCAGTTGCAACACAATTAAAATTAAATGAAAGCACTTTATCACACACAGAACCTCTGCTCGGAAATGGCTTCTGGTAGTATGGTTCCTGCTGTGCTCTGAATAATTGATGCGTTTCCCCCCTCCCTCAATTCAGCTGGCAAGGAACAAAATATTAATAATATAATAATAAATAATTGATTATTATAAGCCTCGCGTTTGACACGGCGCCTCATCACGCCTTTGAGACGTCCCAAAGCGCTTCATGGGATACACCGTAAAGTGAATTGACTGTATATATTTTGCGGGCGAAACACGGCAGCCAATTGCGCAGAGCAGTGTTCCCCCACAAACAGCTGTGGGTTTGGATTGAATGACCATGTTAAGATTTATTTTTGAGGGTTATTATTAACCCTGGAAGCATTTCATGTTTTCCACCATTTTACGGTTCGTCTGTCTTTCTGTCTCGTCTCGTCTGTCTACCTGTGGCTATCTCTATTTGTGGATTCCTGTATCTCAGTTGGTAGAGCACTCGCCTTACAAGCGTGAGACCTGTGTTTCGAATCCAGGTAGGTTAGGGCAAAACCTGGGCAAGTTTCCTTACTTTACACACACGCTTAATAATAATCCCTCCCAAAAAAACTACAATAATACATTGGTCATTTTCAGTCCATGATTGTTTGTGTGGACGCTGCTGTGCGCAATTGGCTGCCGTGTTTTGCCCACAAAAATACAGTCAATTCACTTTACAGTATATTCTGTGGGATTAAGGGAATCGGAGAAAAAGCGGGAAATTGGAATTCAAAGGATGATCTAACTAGATGATCCATGATCTAATTAAATAGTGGAACAGGCTGGAAGGACTGAATGTCCTCCTCCCTCGCTCCGTCCTTGACCTCCTTCAAGGCCAGCCTCAAGACCTTCCTCTTCAACCGTGCCTTGTATTGCCCTCCCAACTCTCCCCCTCCCCACCCAACTCTCTCCCGCCCCTCCCCACTACTCTGTCTCTCTCCCTTGCTCGGGTCCAGTCCTGAATGTTCAGCGCCTTGGGATGTCCTCCCGATGTGGAAGGCGCTGTATAAATGTAGTTTTGTTGTTGTTGTTAGAGATAAACAGAGGTGTGTATGTGTGTGTGTGTGTATGTGTGTATGTGGGTATGTGTGTGTGTGGGTATGTGTGTATGTGTGTGTGTGGGTATGTATGTGTGTGTGTGTATGTGTGTGTGTGTGTATGTGTGTGTGTGTATGTATGTATGTGTGTGTATGTGTGTGTGTGAGTGTGTGTGTGTGTGGTATGTGTGTGTGTGTGGTGTGTATGTATGTATGTGTGTGTATGTGTGTGTGTGAGTGTGTGTGTGTGTGGTATGTGTGTGTGTGTGGTGTGTATGTATGTATGTGTGTGTGTATGCATGTGTGTGTGTGTGTGAGTGTATGTATGTATGTGTGTGTGTGTGTATGTGTGGTGTGTATATATGTGTATGTATGTATGTATGTGTATGTATGTATGTGTGTGTATGTATGTATGTGTGTGTATGTGTGTGTGTATGTATGTATGTGTGTATGTAAGTGTATGTGTGTGTATGTGTATGTAAGTGTATGTGTGGTGTATGTGGGTATGTAAGTGTATGTGTGTGTATGTGTGGTGTGTGTGGGTATGTATGTGTGTGTGTGTGTATGTGTGTGTGTGTGTATGTGGAGTAAGGAGACTTGCCTAGGGTCTCTCCCCTGGCCAGGTCCTATGCCTCGCGAGGCGGGCGCTGTGACCGCGGAGCTACAGGACGGGGAACCGAAAAGGCTTTGCGACTTTGACGAAAGACAGACAAGTTCACGGCAGGAGAGGTGACTTTATGTGTTTCTCTCTCTGTGTTTTTTGGACGGATGATGTCTGCGTAATGTGCCGTGTGACCCGCAGCTCGTTTCGTCCTTGCCCCGGAGTCACTCTGATTCATTTTGCCGTGTGAAGTGACAGGAGAGAATTGCAAGGTTCTGCTCAGTGTCTGTTACACGTTTAATCTCTCTCTCTCTCTCTCCCTTTGCGTGACCCTCTCTCTGCCTCTCTTCACTTTTCTCCCACTTTCTCTCTCTCTCTGTTTGCGTCTTTCTGACTTTTCTCGGTCTCTCTTTCACTCGCTGTCTGTCTCTCTGTTTCCACTCTCTGTCCCTTCCCTCTGTCTCCCCATTATCTCTCTCTCTCTCTCTCTGTCCATCTCTTTTTCTTTGGCTGTGCCATTCTCTCCTCTCCTTGCCCCTTCTCTTTCTCTGACTCATCTCTCTCTCCGTTTGTCTCTGTCTCTCTCTCTATCAGTCTCTGTCTCTAGCTCTCTGCGCTCTCTCTTTCTGTTATGTGGCTTTGTGCGTATGTCCCACTCTCTGGAACTCCATCCCACAGACCCTCTGCCTCACCCCATATTTCTCCTCCATCTCACTCACTCACCCATTCACTTTCTCACTCACTCGCTCGCTTGCTTACCCACACACCCACCCACTCACCCACCCATCCATCCATCAGTCGCTCGCTCGCTCCCTCCCTCCCTCCCTCAGTCACTCGCTCACTCACTCACTCAGTTAATAAGTCAATCACTCACCCACCCATTCACTCACTCGCTTGCTAACTCACTCGCCCACTCACTTACTCGTTCACCCACCCACCCACCCACACTCGTTCACTTACTCGCTCGCTTGTTCACTCGCTTGCTCACTGACGAGGTCCCATCAGTGACTGATCAACTGAACATTAAAGATCCTTTGGCAATATTGGAACAGAGCAGGGATTTTCTCTCTCTCTCTCTCTCTCTGATGTCCTGGTTGACAGTCCCCAGATATAAATCAATGAGTTGCCTGCGAGTTGTTAGTTGACGGCTTTCCTCCTGACTTGATAAACCTACACTATAATGATTTCATAAAATAATCCTTGCATTTGATACAGTGCCTTATCACGGCTTCTCGCCACCCCTCCCCACACCCCCCCCCCCCCACCCCCATCTGAACCACCCTACCATTCAGCCTCTCTCCCACCCACACTCTGGAACTCCATCCCACAGTCTGACTATTATTATTATTATAAGAGAGATGGGATGGAGAAAGGGGTCTCCTTCAAGGCCAGCCTCAACACCCTCCTCTTCGACTGTGCCTTTTGCTGCCCTCCCAACTCTCTCCCTCCCCTCCCAACTCTCTCCCTCCCCTCCCAACCCCCTACCTTGCCCCTCTCCCTTGCTTAGGTCCCGATTCCTGACTGTTCAGCATCTTAGGACATCCTCCCAACGTGAAAGGCGCTCTATACATTGTAATTTTGTTGTTTGTTTTTGTTGTCTAGACATCTCAAAGCGCTTCACAGAATATACTGTAAAATGAATTGACTATATTTGTGGGCGAAACGCGGCAGCCAATTGCGCACAGCAGCGTCCCCACAAACAGCCGTGGGTTGAAATGACCAAATATTTTTAAGGGACTATTACAATAAATGGGGAGGGGAATGAGAGGGGAAGAGGGTGTGAGAAAGGTAGTGAGAGAGAGACAGAGAGAGCTACCACTGAATCAAGCTTGAAAGTCTCAGATATTGTGGAGCTCCTGTAGCTCAGTGGTTAGAGCACTCGCCTTATAAGCGAGAAACCTGTTCGAATCCTGGCAAGTCAGGACAAAACCTTGGGCAAGTTTCCTTACTCCACACACACGCACCTAATGATAATCCGTCCAAAAAAACACCCCACAACAATAAAAATTGGTCAGTTTCAACCCACTTTTTTTTTCTCGGGACGCTGCTGTGCGCAATTGGCTGCCGTGTTTCACCCACAAATATACAGTCAATTCACTTTACAGTATATTATGTGAAACGCTTTGAGAATTCGATAAGATGTAAAAAGTGCTATATCAAATTCAAGGATTATTATTATTAGTAGTATCAATTGACGTAGAAACTGCCTCCGTTTGCCGAGACTGAACATGCTTCTCAATAGAGTCAATTCAGGGGCTGTGGTAGAGGTATAATATACACATACCTTGGAGGGAAGCGTGGGAGGAATTCTGATGGAGGGAAATGTTTCAAAATGTATAAAAATTATAATATTAATATCCGTGAGTAATGTGTTATGTAACGGCTCAGATCACATCAGCCTGAATTCGCTCCTCCGGCTCTTCTCTCCATTGCTGTGAATAATAAAATAATAATAATCCATTTGATATAGCACTTTTCACATCTTATCGACATCTCAAAGCGCTTCACAGAATATTCTGTGAAGTGAATTGACGGTATATTTGTGGGCGAAAAGCAGCAGCCAATTATGCACAGCAGCGTCCACACAAACAGTCGTGGATTGAAATGACCAATTGTTTTTTTATGAAGGGATTATTATTATTAGGCGTGTGTGTGTTGAGTTAGGAAACTTGCCCAAAGTTTTGCCCTGACCTGCCTGAATTTGAACACAGGTCTCAAGGCTTGTAAGGCGAGCGCTCTAACCACTGAGCTATAGGAATCCACTGTTTGTGATATACACTGTATGTACATAGTGTCCTGTGTGGGAACACTGCACATCAATTGGAAAGGAAATCAATCAAAACTTACATTTATATAGAGCCTTTCACGTTGAAAGGACGTTCCCAAGGCGCTGTACAGTCAGATAGTGATAAGAGCAGGGAGGGAAGGGGTTGGGGCAGGATGAAGGAGAATAGGAGAATTGCTTGCATATTTGTGGGTGAAATGCAGCAGCCAAATTGCACACAGAAATGAATGGGAAACCATTTTTTACAGGATCCACACAGTCTGTTAGAGCCACAAAGGACACACAAGAGATTAATGTGTTTTCTTTTGACAAGTCGGGTGTCTGACATGCACAGAAACCCTTCACTGTGAAGGACACATCCTGCTTAATAATAATAATAATAATAATCCCTCCAAAAAAAACACAATAATAAAATTGGTCATTTCAATCCACGACTGTTTGTGTGGACGCTGCTGTGTGCAATTGACTGCTGTGTTTTGCCCACAAATATACAGTCAATTCACTTTACAGTATATTCTGTGAAGAGCTTTGAGACGTCGATAAAATATGAAAAGCGCTACATCAAATGCAAGGATTATTATTATTATCCTTGCATTAAGCACAGCGCCTCATCACAAGGTCAAAGCGTCTCAAAGCACTTCACAGAATATACTGTAAAGTGAACTGACTGTATATATAGTGGGCGAAACACGGCAGCCAATTGCGCACAGCAGTGTCCCCACAAACAGTCGTGGATTGAAAATGACCAATTTATTATTGCTCTTTTTTTGGACAGATTATTATTAGGCATGTGTGTGTATGTGTGTGAGGAGTAATGAAACTTGCCCAAGGTTTCACCCTGACCTGCCTGGATTTGAACACAGCTCTCAGCGCTTTGGGACGTCCTCCCGACGTGAAAGGTGTTATATAAGTGCAATTTTGTTGTTGTTTGTTGTCTTGATTGAAAGGCGAGTGCTGCAACCACTGAGCTACAGGACCACAACAACAACAACAACAACAACTAAAATGACACTTGTCTATCTTATCTAACCTAACCGCTGAGAACATTAGGGGAAGATTGGAGTGAGATCCAAGGGTTAGAGAGAGCCCAGAGATTGTTAGAGAGTTACAGCGGAAATTCCTTTGACACATAACAAAAATACAATGGATTAGAAAATAGTGTGATCGTTTTATTTTTTTAAAAAAGCCGCTGAAAATTTTATACATACATAAGTACGCTCAGCCAAAGTATCAACTATCCTCATCACTTAAGGCAAAAACGAGGAACGAAAAATAGCAAGGAAGGCAGGGGGAATGGAAACAGACACAGCAATAAATTACACCAAAACTCTCCTCCGCATTGTGAGATAATAAGAATAAGAATAAGAATAATAATCCTTGCGTTTGACAAGGCGCCTCATCATGTCTTCGAGACGTCTCAAAGCGCTTCACGGTATATACTGTAAACGTGAATTGACCGTATGTTTGATGGGCGAAACGCGGCAGCTAATTGCGCACAGCGGCGTCTCCCCCTCAACACACACAAAACAGTCGTGGATTGAAGTGACAAAATTATGATTATTTTTCACAGATAGTTTGTTTCAAAGTGAATAGTATCCCGTGAAAAGCAATCCGCCAATTGTCTAACAAACAGTTTCCTAGGTTAAGCAGAGTTGTGAGGAGTAAGGAAACTTCCGAAACATTTCCAACTGTCCAGGAATCGAACCCAGGTCCTCTCGCTTACGAGGCAAGCGCTCTAACCACTATGACATTATGGGATGGGATGGGATGGGGATTCTGGGGAAAGGGAATTATGACACGACAATAAGAATCATTATTGTTTAACATCTTCTCTCGCCCCGCTAATATTAACCCTTGATTTCACCTTCCACCTCATACTTTGAAGAAGTCGCTGCTTCTATTTGTTGGGAGAACGTGACAGATGATTTGTATGACCCCACCACTCCCTACACCCTCCATCCCCCACTCATACAGTCCGAACCTCCAATTACCCTCCACTTCACCCCAAACACTGAAGACATAGAAACAGGAGGAGGCCATTCAGCCCCTCCAGCCTGTTCCCCCCATTCTATAAGATCATGGCTGAACTGTCTCTCAACTCCCAATTCCCCATCCTTGCCCCATATCCCTTGATACCCTGACCTAACAAACATCTCTCCACCTCAGTCTGGACAATGGGAATGGATCCAGCCATAATCCACAGCCTTTTGGAGGAAGGAGAGAGAGAGTCCCAGATTCCCACTGGCATTTGGGTGAGTGAAAAACTGTCCCTGATTTGATTCCTAAATGGCCTGGCTCTGATTATAAGATGTTGTCCCTTGTTCTGGATTCCCCACCAGAGGAGATAGTTTGTTTGTAGTAAACTTTGGAGAATGGTTTCCCCTGATTAGTGGCCATCTTGGATCATGACATTGGCAAGGGATTTGGGATGGCTCAAACTGACTCTCTCACACACATACACACAACCACTTAACAACAATGACTTGGATTTATATAGCGTCTCACTCCACGCCAGACGGCATCTCAGAGCTAATAACGGATTCCAGGACCAAAAGCGCAGTCGAAGAGAAAGGTGTTTAGCCGAGACATAAAACTAAGAAGTGAGGGGGAGCGAGGTGAAGGGAGTTCCAGAGCCTCAGGGCGTACTGGCTGAAGGCACGGCCGCCGATGGTGGAACGCAGGAATCGGGGGACAAGGAGGAGGCCAGACCCGGTGGAATAAAGGCAACGGGTGCTGTCGTGAGGAGAGAGGTCACAGAGGTAGGGGGGTGCAGAGGAGTGGAGATTTGAAAACAAGAGTGAGGATCTTGAAATCGATCCTCTCCGGGACAGGGAGCCAGCGCAGTCTGGCAAGGACTGGGGTAATGGGGGAGCGGAGTTTGTTGCGGGTGAGAATACGGGCGGCAGAGTTCTGCATGAACACACCCCTTCAGGAAGGGCTGCCATGTCCCACCTATTTGGAACAAGGTTTCTCTCTGTGGAGGGAGCACTGTCACTAAGGTAAGAAAAAAGCAAGATGGTGGAAATTTGGGTTAGGGGCTGAGGGAGAAACTGTCCTCAACGAATCCTGGGGTGGGGGAGAGGACCGAAAAAGAGAGAGAGAGAGGGAGGGTGAGGGCAATCTCTAATGTGATTTTTATTCAAGCACGATATAGCGCTTTTCACATTTTATCAATGTCTCAAAGCACTTCACAGAATATACTGTAAAGTGGATTGGCTGTATATTTATGGGCGAAACACGGCAGCCAATTGCACAAAGCAACGTCCCCACAAACAATCGTGGGTTGAAAATTACCAATTTTTTTTTTGTTTGTTTTTGGGAGGGATTATTATTATTGGGCGCGTGTGTGTGTATATGGAGTAAGAAAACTTGACCAAGATTTCTCCCTGACCTACCTGGATTCAAACACAGGTCTCACACTTGCAGGCGAGTGCTCTAACCTCTGAGATACAGGAATCCTCTGAGGGGAGGCGGACGGAGTTGACGAAAGTGGGAAAGGAGAGAGGAAGCGAGGGAGGGTGAAAATAATAATAATTAAAAGAGGAATAATATCCACGACTTGTTTTTTTTTCTCCTCTTGGCTACAATACTGTAACATGCACCTAACGGAATCTAAAACAGAGAGAGATAAGCTAAGACATACCTAAGAGATCCTCAAACAGGCATCTTATCTCATTCCTACTTGAGGTCAATTTAATAAGATCTGAATCTAGGACTAGATTCGGGGCACAGTCCCATTTGGAGGGGTTAAGGAGGGGGAGGGAAGGAGAAAGGGAGCTATGGGGTGCGGCGGAGCCTAGGGGTGGGGAGACCAGAAGGTGGGGCAGAAGGGGAGCAAAGTGGGGGCAGGTGGTGGGGGGTAATGGAGAGAGAGAGGAGAGAGAGGGAGCAGGTGGGGAGAGGATGGGAAGAGGGGAGAGCAGGGGGTGGTAAGGAGAAATGGAGTGTGGGGAGATGGAGAGGGGAAAACGGAGCAAGGGGATGGGGAAGAGGGAGGCAGGTTGTCGGGGTTAGGTAGAGCGGGTGGAGCGAGAGGAAATTAGAGGGTGGGTGGGAGGGGAGCAGGTGAATGTGGAGGGTGGGGAGAGGGTTTGGGGAGAGGGGCTGGGGGAGACTGCCGGGTAAGGGGGAAGGATGGTGGGTGGGGGGGTGGAGCGGGTGAGGGATAGATTAGAGTTTAGTTCATGTATATATACACAGAAAGATGATTTTGATGCACAAAAGTTCTCTAAAACAATCGCTATTTACAACTGTGATTTTTCTGTCTTTACAAAGTTTTCATAAATACATTTCGGGGGGAGAGAAGATCAGGGGGTAGACTGGGGGGGAGAGAGGGAGGAGAGGACATTGGGATGGGGGGGCAAAGGCTTGGCTTTCCAACACAATCCACTTTTGTTTCCGTGCCAGGACCTTAAGTTAAGTCCTGTCTGTCTCTCTCTCTCTATATATATATATTACTCCATCCATCGACAGACTACACAGTTTGCCCACTGCGCAAAGCAGCAATGCACACACACACATTGACACTGGCTGCCTCCTAACCACTCAACTGTTCATCCATATCACCCAAGAAGGAGTCCTGATCGCAAAAGGACATCCGTACGCAAGACAAAACAGCATCAGGATCCTTCCGAGATATTCCGGAGCTACACAGAGCTACAGGTCACATCACTTTCCATCTCCATCTCTCTCTATCTCCCCCTCCCTCCTTCTCTCTCTCTCTGTGTCTCATCTATTCTTCTCCACGGACGTTCCTTTCGACTGCGTTCCAATTTCCAGACATCCTGAGGTCCTCAAGCCATGAAGGAAATCGTCTCGAGGTTCACACGCCTGTTCGACGGTTCCGTTTGATGGAAAGTGTGTGTGTGTGTGTGTGTGGCAGGGAGAAAAGGATGGAGGGAGAGAGAGGACATTTTCTCTGTTGTGTTCATAGTTTTCGACTTTTTTTTTCCTTCTCCTCTGTAAAAATCTCCAGTCTGTGTGTGCAAAACATTGTCCCCTCGCCTGGGTGTAGAACTCAGTTGGTTTGTTGGTGCAGTTGAGTCTTTTGCCCCCCCACCCTCTTGCCCCCCATCTCCTTCTCTGTACATCAACTCTTTCCAACCTCACCCATCCATCTCTCTCCCCCTTCCCCCACTTCCCCTCCCCAACCCATGCCACCATCTCTATAATCCCCACATCCATATCCAACCAGACAGGGTATATGCAGTGAAAGGGAGAGGACTTGGGGGAGAGAACGGAGGCTAGTCCTGGAGGGAGGGGTGAGAGAAATAAGCCCCAAATGTCCTCCTCCGTCTCCTTCTCCTTGTTTGTGGGCTTTCTCCTGCCCCCCCACCCCACCTCTCCCCACTCCCCCCACCCCTCTCTCCCTCCTTCCCCCCGCCAACCCGCCAGTGGTCTCAGAGAGCTCCGCTGAGCTATACCCTGGTGGTGGAGTGTGCGTGGGGGAGGTTACTGCTGTTCTGCCCTCCAGTGAAAGTGTTGAAGGTGTGGAGGGGTTGCATGGCCGCCAGGCTGTTGGGGATCATGGTGATGGTGTTGGGGGTCATCAGGGGGATGTCGTCCGGTGACCTGCGGAGGGTCAGGGTGTAGTCGGGGGGGCAGGCCAGCCTGAGGGTCTCGTGGGAGGGCGGGGGCTCGCACTCGTGCTCCATCTGCTTGACCTGAAGGGACATCATCTCCTCGCTCTGGAGGTGAGCCAGGTCGTTGGTGGTGGGGACCCGCTGGGGGCTGGGCCGCTGGTGGGTCTCATGACGTCTCTTGTCCTTCTTGTAGTACAAGGCGGCGAAGGCCAGGATGTTGAGGAACAGGAGGGAAGCCCCCACTGCAATGGTGACACTCAGCTCGGTGGAGTAGTCCCTCTTGTCCTCGATCAGGACAGTGGTCTCCTCCAGGCTGGACTTGTGGGTGTTCTGCTTGGGGTTGTAGGAGGGCGTCAGGGCCGGGCGTTTGGTGGAGGTCAAGTAGTTCCTGGGCGCTCGCCGGGTCCCGTGCGGGAAGGAGGTGGCATCTGTCTGAGGGACCTTGGTGGTGGTGGAGACGTATTGGAAGATCTCGTTGAGGTTGTGGAGATGGGGCACTAATTCCAGCCAGAAGGCCACTTTGGTAGCGCGGTAATGCTCCCTCACCCGGGGCTTCAGCCCTATGTGAAGATACAGTTGATCCTTGGGGTTGTACTTGGACCAGGCCACCTCCTCAAAGCGGTTTGGTTTGGTGTGAATGAACTTGGTGTCCTGGGGCACAGGCTGATTGGGGTCACTGGTGAGGAGAGAGACACAGAGAGACAGAGAGAGAGACAGAAAGAGAGACAGAGGGAGCGTCAAAGATACAAAATAATCATATTGTTGTAATAATTCGTGATAAAACACATAACCACCTAATAATAATCCTTGCATTTGATATTGCGCTTTTCATGTCTTCTAGACTATGTCTCAAAACGTTTCACACAATACACTGTAAAGTGAATTGACTGTATATTTGTGGGTGAATCGCGGCAGCCAATTGCGCACAGCAGCGTTCCCACAACAGCCGTAGTTTGAAATGACCAATATTTATTATTGTGGTTTTTTTTGGACGGATTATTGTTAGGCGCGTGTGTGTGGAGTAAGGAAACTTGCCCAAGGTTTCGCCCTGATCTGCCTGGATTTGAACACAGGTCTTACGCTTGTAAGGCGAGTGCTCTAACCACTGAGCTACAGGAGCTATAATCTTCAGTACAACTGGGACTGTTAATAATACAATAGTTATCTAGCTAAAAACGTGCTTGCTGGAAAGAAAATCCTATTAATCTACAATATATCTATGTACAAATTGAACAGTCATTTTTGGTAGTGTAAAACCAAGATAATTCTTATTCTCACCAGTACATCTGAGATTGTTATGAATACTATTCAGAAATGGCTCGACAAAATACTCAGCGAACATGATTTCAACCTCCAGCAAAACGTAGCTCAGACATACGACATTTATCTTGCGGAGTCCCTGTAGCTCGTGATTAGAGCACTCGCCTCGGAAGTGAGAGGACCTGGGTTCGATTACTGGGCAGGGCGAAACATTGGGACAGTTTCCTTACTCCATACACCTCTGTTACCGAGCAGTCAGGATGCTTTCTGTCGATTGGCGGATCGCTTTTCCAGGGATAATAATCCCTTCAAAAACAATAATAATTTGATCACTCAACCCGCAACTGTTTGTGGAGACGCTGCTGTGCGCAATTGGCTGCCATTTTTCGCCTACAAAATATATAGTCAATTCAAGTATAATAATAATAATCCTTTCATTTGATATAGTGCTTTTGACGTCTTCTAGACATCTCAAAGCGCTTCATAGAATATACTGTAAATTGAATTGACTGTATATTTGTGGGCACAGCAGCGTCCCCACAAACAATTGTGGATTGAAATGACCAATTTTATTATTGTGTTTATTTTGGATTATTATAAAGCGTGTGTGTGTGGAGTAAGGAAACTTGCCCAAGGTTTCGCCCATATCTGCCTGGATTTGAACACAGGTCTCATGCTTGTAAAGCGAGTGCTCTAACCACTGAGCATCAAACACAAGGATTATTATTACTATTGCAGTATGTGGAACTGGCTTTCCATCAATTCTCTGACTAACAAACTGCAGCAAAAATAAACTCTGCTGAGAATCCTTAGCCAGACGTCGAGAGGAAATATAACAAGCCAGCCTGATTTTAGACAAAGCCAAAACTCTCTTTGTCTGTCGCTGTTGAGCCCTGAAGTGCCTTCAGGTAAAGGGCTATAGCCCATCATATTGCCTCTTCCTCTCCAACAACACCCACTCTACCATTCCCCTCCATGCCCACATCACAGCATCCAGCATCTATAACAACAACTTGGATTTATATAGCACCCTCAAGTTATGCCAGACATTGTCTCTGAGCATTTCCCAATAACGGATCCCGGGGCCGAGGGGGAGAAAGGTGACCGAAAGCGCAGTCGAAAAGAAAGGTCTTTAGTCAAGACCTGAAACTAGGAAGAGAGGAGGGAGAGGAGAAGGGAGTGAGGAAGGGAGTTCCAGAGCCTCGGGGGGTAGTGGCTGAAGGCACGGCCACTGATGGTGGAGCAGAGGATTCGGGAGACAAGGAGAAGGCCAGACCCGGTGGAGCAAAGGCAGTGGGTACTGTTGTGAGGAGAGAGGAGGTCAGAGAGGTAGGGGGGTGCAGAGGAGTGGAGGGGTTTGAAAGCAAGAGTGTCCTTCTCCGGGACAGGGAGCCAGTGAAATCTGGCAAGGACTGGGGTAATGGGGGAGTAGTCACTCCTAGTGCCAAAGAAACATAGGAACAGAAGTAATAATAACAATAATAATCCTTACATTTGATATAGCACTTTTCACATCTTCTAGATGTCTCACTTAGGCCATTCAGCCCCTCCAGCCTGTTCCCCCTATTCTATAAGATCATGGCTGATTTGTCCCTCAACTCCCAATTCTCCGCCCTTGCCCCATATCCCTTGATATCCTGACCTAACAAACATCTCCCCACCTCAGCCTGGGCAATGGGAAGTGGCCATAACCCAGCCATAACCCAGAGTCTTTTGGGGGAGGGAGAGAGAGAGTCCCAGATTCCCACTGGTCTTTAAGTTGAGTGAAAAACTGCCCCTGATTTGCTCCTAAATGGCCTGGCTCTGATTATAAGATGATGTCCCTTGTTCTGGATTCCCCACCAGAGGAGATAGTTTGTCTGTAGCTGCCCTATCCAATCCCTTTATTACTTTAAATTGTGGCTTTAATCACCCTTCCTGTCAACTCTGTTCCATTTATTTGAGCCTTGGGACGTAACTCCCGACGTGAAAGACGTTCTATATCTGTAATTTTGTTGTTGTTGTACTTTCTCTGTCCTAGTTTGTTTGCTCCTTACCCGGTTTTAGCGAAGTTCGTCCAATAGGTCATGACCACTGCGCTGAGCATCACATCGTTCTTGGAGAAGTTGCAGGGGAACAGATCGGTGGGGCCCACCATGGGGACCCCAAAAACGTAGGGCATCTCGTCGCCGTGGGCCGAGTCCGACCAGCCGGGCTTCATGTCGCTCTGGCAGTGGTGGTAGAAGGCGTAGAAATAGGTGGGTGAGCCGTACTGGGCGTGGAGATCCGCCGTGGCCACCGCCGGCGCCACCCACTGGTGATCGGTGAACAGCGCCACCAGCGTCTTCCTCCTGGTCTCGGGGTCCTCCTTGTCGGCCCAGTCCGTGTACATGAACTTGATGGTCTCGCGCAGTGTGTCCTTGCCCTCGGGGTAGCCGTACAGGTTGTCCACAAAGTTGGAGACCGAGAAGTCGAAGTCGCCAGCCGAGATGCCGTCCTCCCCGTCCACCAGGCTGTCCACGAACTTCAGGCCCTCACCCTGGTTGACCCCCAGCATGATGTCGTAGTTGAGGAACTCGCCCTGCTCCATCAGGATTTGAGGGTCGTCGGGGATCACGTCTCCGTCGATGACCGGCCCGAAGGCGATGTGGTAGTGGGCGGGCATGATATCCTGCTCGATCAGCTCCTTGTAGGTCTTGCTCCTCAGACATTCCACCAAGTCAATGGTGTCCAACATGCTACAGCCCACCTTCTCGGCCAACAAGCGAGTGTACTTGGCTGGCTGGTAGTTGACAGCCCAACTAGACAGCGCCGTCCCGCTCTGTATGATGGCTTTCTGGAACAGACCTGTCAAAGATGGGGAGTGTGAGAGATATTAATTATAATAATAATAATAATAATCCTTGTACTTGATATGGCACTTTTCACATCTTATTGCCTGTGTCTCAAAGCGTTTCACAGAATATACTGTGAAGTGAATTGACTATATTTGTGGGCGAAACGTGGCAGCCAATTGTGCACAGCAGCGTCCCCACAAACAGTCGTGGGTTGAAATGACCAATCTTTTATTATTGTGGGGTTTTTTTGGACGGATTATTATCAGGCGCGCGTGTGTGTGTATGTGTGTGTGTGGATAAGGAAGCTTGCCCAGGCTTTTGCCCTGATCTGCCTGGATTCGAACACAGGTCTCACGCTTGTAAGGCGAGTGCTCTAACCACTGAGCTACAGGAGTTCCATTACTGTTAATATTGACAATAATCAAGCCTGTGCAGTCCTGTAGCTCAATGGTTAGAGCACTCGCCTTACAAGCGTGAGAACTGTGTTTTGAATCCAGGCAGGTCAGGGCGAAACCTTAGGCAAGTTTCCTTACTCTACACACCTCAGTTTACCAGCAGTAAGTAGGAACCTGGTTGTTAGTCGATTGGCATATCGCATTTCCGGGGATAATAATCTCTTAAAAAATAATAAATTGGTCATTTCAATCCACGACTGTTTGTGGGGACGCTGCTGTGCACAATTGGCTGCGGCGTTTCATCCACAAAATACACAGTCAATTCACTTTACAATATATTCTGTAAAGCGCATTGAGACGTATCGAAGACATGATAATGCGCTGTATCAAATGCAAGGATTATTATTACAACAATAATACAATCCACTTTATAGTATTTCTGTGCGACATAGAAACAGGAGTAGGCCATTCAGCCCCTTGAGCCTGTGCCAACATTCTATCTCAACTCTAATTACCCGCCCTTGCTCCATATCCCTTAATAACCTAATGCTTTGGGACATCTCACTGATGTGATAAGGTTCTACATCAAACGCACAGATTATTAACATATTATTATGTATGTCAGATATTAAAATGCTATTACAATAATAACCCTCGTAGCTACAATAGCGCCTTATCACGTCTTCAAGACAACTCAAAAAAGCTTCACAGAATAATAATAACAATAATAATCCTTGCATTTGATATAGCGCTTTTCACATCTTATCGTCTCAAAACTTGCCTAAGGTTTCACCCTGCTGCCCCGGATCTTCTTGCTTGAGAGGCAAGTGTTCTAACCACCGAGCTACAGGACTCCACTCTCTCCTCCGTTGACGACAACGTGAGCGAGCCAATGGAGAGCAGAGTTTCTCTTGCTGTGAGTCAGTGACCAGCAGTAACCAGGTCAAAGCTTTTACTTTTTAATGGACCGAAACGTCAAATTTAATTGAACAGTTTTATGTTTGGGGGAGTCTTGGCTATTATGGGGTGGTTACCACGGTTTTGCTACAGCTTCATGACTTTTATTGATACAAAGACCGATAGCTCAGTGGTTAGAGCACTCGCCTTACAAACGTGAGACCCGTGTTCGAATCCAGGCAGATCAGGGCGAAAGCCTGGGCAAGTTTCCTTACTCCACACACACACGCCTCATAATAATCCCTCCAAAAAAATACACACAATACTCAAAATTGGTCATTTCAACCAAGACTGTTAGTGGGGACGCTGCTGTGCGCAATTGGCTGCCGTGTTTTGCTCTCCCACAAACATACAGTCAATTCCATTTACAGTACATTCTGTGAAGCGCTTTGAGACATCTGTCTAGAAGATGTGAAAAAGCATTACATCAAAAATGCAACAACAACAACAACAAATTACATTTATAGAGCGCCTTTCACGTCGGGAGGACGTCCCAAGGCGCTGCACAGGAGGCGTGTGACCCGAGCTGAGAGGGGAGTGTTTGGGAGGGGGTGAAGCACGAAGGGGAGGTAAAAGAGTTCGGGGTGGAACAAAAGGCACGATCGAAGAGGAAAGTCTTCAAACCAGCCTTGAAAGAGGAAAGGGAAGAAACGAGACGGAGGGATTGAGGGATGGCATTCCATAGGGTGGGAGCGGAGAAACTGAAGGCCCGGCCTCTGATGGTGGGGCGGTTCGGGCGGGGGGCTTGGAGCAGGCCAAGTCCTGTTGAACGGAGGGTCCGGGTGGGCTTATAGGGGGAAAGTAGATTGGTTAAATAGGGCGGGGCAAGGCCGTGTAAGGCCTTGTAGGTGAGGACGAGGATCTTGAACTCGATCCTCTGGAGGATGGGGAGCCAGTGGAGACGGGCGAGGGTGGGGGTTATGTGATCACGGAGGCGGGTACGGGATAGTACACGGGCTGCAGAGTTTTGAATGACCTGCAGCCTGTGAATGGAGGAACTGGGGAGGCCGACGAGGAGAGAGTTTCCATAGTCCAGCCGTGAGGTGATGTATGCGTGCACGAGTGTTTTGGCAGCGCGGGGGGTGAGATAGTTGCGGAGCCTGGCAATATTGCGCAGGTGGAAATAAGCGGTGCCAGTCAAGGCGCGGATGTGGGGGAGGAAGGAAAGTTTTTGATTGAACATGATGCCGAGGTTCCTGATTGGCTTTGTGAGGTGGAGAGTGTAGCCGTGGATGTTGAGGCTGGCAGCGCCCAATGTGCGGAGGCGCTGGCTTGAGCCAATCAGGAGGGCCTCGGTCTTACTCACGTTCAATTGCAAAAAGTTGTCCCTCGTCCAGGACTCGATGTCGGACAGACATGCTGTCAGAACATCGATGGTCTGGGGGTTGAGGGATGAGGCAGAAAGGTACAACTGGGTGTCGTCCGCATACATGTGGAAATTTACCCCATGTTTGCGGATGACGTCGCCCAGAGGGAGCGTGTAAAGGGTGAAAAGGAGGGGGCCTAAAACAGAGCCCTGAGGGACGCCGTGAGAAACTGTGCGGGGGTTTGAAGAAAAACCGTTGGAAGAAACAAAATGTAAATGGTGGGTCAAATAAGAATGGAACCAGTCAAGGACTGTGCCTTGAAGGTTGAGGTGGGAGGAAAGGCGTTGAAGGAGGATGGTGTGATCGACTGTGTCGAACGCAGCAGACAGGTCAAGGAGGACGAGGAGGCAGAGGGAGCCCTGGTCACAGGCGGTTAGGATGGTGGCTGTTTTAAGGGAGGTAGGGACGGTGCCTGAGGAGAGGGAAAGGTTAATGGTGTCAGAAATGAGCGGGGCTAACAAATGGAGCTGGGTGCGGAGGAGGGGGGTGGGGATGGGGTCCAATGAGCACGTGGTGGGTTTCATGGAGGTAATTGTTTTTGTGACTGAAAGCTGGGTGGTGGGGTTGAAAGTGTGAATATTATTATTATAAAAGATGGGAGAAAGAGGTCATGAAAAGGTTGGTTTGGGGGAATGGGAGCCAGAGTTTGGGGGGCAAAGTAGCTGATGGTGGAGTGGATAGGGTGAGGGATAAACAGGAGCCCAGAGGACTGATCCCATAATAACACAATACTTTATCTCAGTTCGTTGCTAAAAGGCTGGCAGAGAGTTTGCCCATTGATGTGTCTGTCAGCTGTCTGATCACATTTGCTGCCTGTTTTAGCAATTCACACTGACCTGTGTTTTGCACATTAATCTTCAGACAGCAATTGGCGTGAGAGCAATTTACTCCAAGGCACCAATTTGCAGTCAACCCATCAACTCAGAGAAGGTGGAGATATAAGTGGAATATCAGGTAACAGGGGTCTACCAAAGGTCATTTCAGCGGAAAGGGATGATTTTATCAATGAACAATCACCCACACAACACACACAACATAACACAACACATACAACACACAACACAATCACACACAACACACATAACACTAAACACATACAACACACAAAGCATACAACACAACTGGGTGGTGTCAAAGGACTAGAAGTTTGCTAACGTTACTCCCCTCTAGAAGCACTCTGAGACGCTGTCCAGCATGGAGGGCGCCATATAAATCAAAGTTATTGTTGTTGTTCTACAAAAAGGTGCAGAAGGACAAACCTTGGAACTACAGGCTAGTCAATCTAACATCAGTAGTGGGGAAACTTCCAGAGACTATAATCAGGGACAAGATAGATCTTCACTTAGAAAGATATCGGTTAATAAAGGACAGCCAGCACGGATTTGTTACAGGCAAATCTGATAGAGTTTTTTGATGAGGTAATAGAATGGGTGGATGAGGGTAGTGCAGTTGATGTAGTTTATATGGATTTTCAAAAGGCCTTTGACAAAGTGCCATATAAAAGGCTTATAAGGAAAATAGAAACCCATGGCTTTAAAGGGACAGTGGCAGCATGGATCCAGAACTGGCTGGGAGACAGAAAGCAGAGAGTCGTGGTGAACGGCTGTTTTTCTGATTGGAGGGAACAGTGCACAGTGGTGTCCCCCAGGGATTGGTATTGGGACCACTGCTCTTTTTAATTTATATTAATGATCTGGACTTGGGTATAGGGAGTACCATTTCCAAGTTTGCAGATGACACAAAGTTGGGAAAAATAGTAAATAGTGAGGAGGATAGTAGCCACCTGCAAGAAGATAGACAGAATGGTAAAATGGGCAGATACATGGCAGATGAAATTTAATGTGGAGAAATGTGAGGTGATGCATTTTGGGAGAAGAAATGAGGGGAGGCAATACAGGCTAGATAGTACAATTTTAAGGGGTGTGAAGGAATAGAGAGACCTGGGGGTTTGTGTAAGTGATTCTTTGAAGGTGGCAGGACAGGTAGATAAGGCTGTTAAAAAAGCATACGGGATACTAGGCTTTATAAATATGGGCATATAGTACAAAAGTCAGGAAGCTCTGACTAACCTCTATAAAACTTTGGTTAGGCCTCAGCTAGAGTACTGTGTTCAATTCTGGTCACACTTTCGGAAGGATGTTAAGGCATTGGAAAGGGTGCAGAGGAGATTTACCAGGATGGTACCAGGAATGAGGGACTTCAGTTCTGAGGAAAGGCTAGAGAAGCTAGGTTTATTCTCATTGCAGCAGAGAAGGTTACGAGGAGACCTAATAGAGGTTTTCAAGATCATGAGGGGATTCGATAGGATAAACAGGGAAAAACTGTTTCCACTGGTGTATGTGGCAGTGACCTGAGGTCACAGATAGTTTCTAAAAGAAGCAGAGGGAAGAGAAATGTTTTCACTCAGCGAGTTGTTCGAATCTGGAATACATTGCCTGAAAAGGTGATGGGAGGCCGATTCGATAACAAGTTTTAAAAGAGAGGTAGACGTTTATTTGCGTTTGCACGGTTATGGGAAGAAAGCTGGGGAGTGGGAATTGCTCTTTTCAAAAGCCAACACAGACTCAATGGGCCGAATGGCCTCCTTTTGTGCTCTAATATTGTATGATTCTATGATTCTATGAATACACACAACAGAATACAACACACACAACAGATCACACACAATACAACACACACACAACGCATGCAACACAACACACACACATACAACATAACACAACACACAACATAATAATAATAATAATCCTTGCATTTGATATAGCTCCATCATATATTTGATGGAGCTCCTGTAGCTCTGTGGTTAGAGCACTTGTCTTGCAGGCTGGGGAGACCTGTGTTTGAATCCAGGCAGGTCAGGGCGAAACCTTGGGCAAGTTTCCTTACTCCACACGCCTAATAATAATCCATCCAAAAAACCACAATAATAAAATTGGTCATTTCAATCCACGACTGTTTGTGGGACACTGCTGTGTGCAATTGGCTGCCGCGTTTCGCCTACAAATATACAGTCAATTCACTTTATAATATATTCTGTGAAGCGCTTTGGGACATCGATAAGATGTGAAAAGCACTATATCAAATGCAAGGATTATTATTATTATTATAGCGCTTTTCACATTTTATCAACGTCTCAAAGTGCGTCACAGAATAGACTGTAAAGTGAATTGATTGTATATTTGTAGGCGAAACGCGGCTGCCAATTGCGCACATCAGTGTCCCCACAAACAACCATGGGTTGAATTTTGCTTATTGTGGTTTTCTTTTTGGAGGGATTATTATTATTATTAGACGTATGTGTGGAGTAAGGAAACTTGCCCACTGTTTCGCCCTGACCTGACCTGCCTGGATTCGAACACAAGTCTTACCTTTGTAAGGCGAGTGCTCTAACCACTGAGCTACAGGAGCTCCACACAACACAATACACACAACAACAAAATTACAAGGACAGTGACTGCATTTTTGTAGGTGAGCCCAGCAGTCGATTTGCACACAGTGACGTCCCACAAGCAGCCTTGAAGCGAGTGATTAATTGTGTCTGATTGTCAGCCAGGGAGAAATTCCCTTCTCTGTGTAAATAGCACTGCGGGATGTTTAATGTCCACCTGATCGGAGACAGATGGGCTCCCGGGGTGACGTCTCCTTTGAAGGACAGTAACTCCGATATTACAGTGACGAGGGGAGGATGAGCCTAGGGTTCCTGTTAATAATCGTCGCACTCGTCTCCCAGACGTCTCCAAATATTTCACACATATAATAATAATATAATAATCTTTGCATTTGCTTTATGGCCTTTTTCATATCTCCAAGACTGTGTCTCAAAGTGCTCCACAGAATATACTGTAAAGTAAATTAACTGTACATTTGTGGGCAACGAAACGCGGCAGCCAATTGCGCACATTTAAAACATTGCCCCACACCTACCTACCTACCTACCTACCTACCTACCTACCTCCCTCCCTCCCTCCCTCCCTCCCTCCCTCCCTCCCTCCCTCCCTCCCTCCCTCCCTCCCTCCCTCCCTCCCTCCCTCCCTCCCTCCCTCCCTCCCTCCCTCCCTCCCTCCCTCCCTCCCTCCCTCCCTCCCTCCCTCCACCCCCCCCACCACCCCCAATCAATGAGGATAGTGAGAGGTTTAGAATGACAACACACACATGCCAGTGATCACACAAAGCGATCTGTGTGTGTGTGGCTGAGAACGCAAGGTCACATCGCTTCACTAATGAATGGTTGACTGAAAGATGCCTTCTCTTTGTATCCCTCTTCTCTTCCCCCTCTCCCCCCACTCTTTCACCCCTTCCCCATCTCCACAGGAACTGCCCACTCCTCTCCTCTACTTTCCACTCCTCTCTTCCTCTCCTTTCCTCCCCTCCACTCCACCCCTCTCGTCTTCCCTCCTCTCCTCTCCACCCCTCTCACCTTCTCTCCTCCCCACTCTCCTCCACTCTCCCTTCCTCTCCACTCTCCTCCTCTCCTCCCCTCTCCTCTTCCCTCCCCTCCCCACACTTCTCATCAAATGCAAGGATTATTATTATTATGTAGTGCCTTGTTGTGTCTTCGAGACGTCTCAAAGCACTCCACAGGATAGAATTAGGGATTAGACTGAGGTTGATAGATGATTGGTAGGTCAGGGTATTAAGGGATATGGGGAGATTTGAAATTAATTAATAATAATCCTTGCATTTGATATAGCACTTTTCACATCAACTGTGTGTCAAAGCGCTTCACAGAATATACTGTAAAGTGAATTGACTGTATATTTGTGTGTGAAACGCGGCAGCCAGTTGTGCACAGCAGTGTCCCCACAAACAGTTGTGGGTTGAAAATTACAAATTTTTATTATTTTTTTGAGGGGAGGGATGATTATTAGGCACCTGTGTGTGTATGTGTCTTGCCCAACCAAGGTTTCGCCCTGACCTGACTTGACCTGCCTGGATTCAAAACACAGGTCTCTTCATGCGAGTGAGTGAACGAGTGAGCGAGGAAGCGAGGGAGCGAGCACGTGCTCTAACCACTGAGCCACAGGAGGAGGAGGAGGAGGAAGGAGGAGAAAGGGCGCTATATAACAAGTGTCTTGTTGTTGTTGTTGTTATTACCTTCGGAGTAGTGGGAGAGGGTGAGGAGACTGACACAGGAGGCCCCAGCCCCCGAGCCAAACACTGTGATCCTCAACGAGTCCCCCCCAAACCCCCCGATGTTCTCACTGATCCATCGCAACGCCTGGATCTGGTCCAGCAAGCCATAGTTCCCCTTCGCAGCCTGGTCACCTGTGCTCAGGAACCCTGGGAGGAGAGGGGGGCAAGGGGAGAGAGGGAAGATGGGGTTGGGGGGGGGAGAGGGAAGATGAGAGAAGGCAGAGAGGGAGGGAGAAGGGGAGAGAGGGGAAGAGGAAGGAGAGGAGGAGTGGGCAAGGGAAAGAGTAGAGGGGGAGAGAGGGAAATAGTGGAGGGGGAGGGAGGGAGGGGGTGGGGAGAGGGGTGGGAGTGTAAGGGAGAGGGAAAGGTTTAGAAGGGGGAGAGGGGAAAGGGAGGGAGAGGGGAAAGGGAGAGAGGAGAAGGGGTAGAGGAGAGGAGGGAGGGAGGAAGAGAGGCAAGGGGAGAGAGAGGGAGAGGGCAGAGAAGAGGGGGAGAGAGCAGGAGAGTGGGGAGGCAAGGGGGAGAGAAGGAAAGATGGGAGGGGGAGGGAGAGAAAGAGGGCAGAGGAGGGAGAGGGGGAAAAGGGGAGAGAAGCGGAGAGGTGAGAGAGAGGAGGAAGAGGGCAGAGAAGAGAGGAGGGAAGGAGCAAGAGAGAAAGAAGGGGAGGGCAGAGGCGAGGGGAAGAGCAGGGAGGGAGAGAGAGGCGAGGGGAGAGAGAGTGAGGGGGAGAGGGGGGAGAAAAAGCAACAAGGCAGATTAGATAATCACACATTATGTCACAGCTGAGTTAATTCACAATCAACCACAACCAATTTTAACTACAAGAATCCCTGTAGCTCAGTGGTTAGAGCGCTCGCCTCTCTCACTCTCTCTCTCTCCCTCTCTCTCTCTTATCCACACCAAATGCCATAAACGAAATGGGTTTTCAGGTCAAACTAATCCATTAAAATTCTTTTAAATGATTCTAGGGAATAATGCTCTGGCTTTCAGCATAATAAGTCGGCTTTGGGTTATCGGGGGACGGGGGGGAGAGAGAGAGAGAGAGAGAGACAAGCCGCGGCCCAGTTGACGTCACGAGCAAAAAAAAACGATTCCCGGAATATTCTGGAACATTCTGATTTCCTCTATCTTTCTCTCTGTGTGCCCTGGCCTCGGTCGCTCGCAAGCCACAGTCCTGCAGCTCAGTGGTTAGAGCCCTGGCCTCACTCGCAAGCCACAGTCTTGTAGCTCAGTGGTTAGAGCCCTGGCCTCGGTCGCTCACAAGCCACATTCCTGTAGCTCAGGGGTTAGAGCCCTCGCCTTGCAAGTGAAAGATGTAGGTTCAATTCTAGGTCAGGACGAAACTTTAAGCAAGTTTCCTTACTCCCCAGACACGCCTCTGTTTATCAGCAGTCAGTAGAAACCCAGTTGTTAGTCGATTGGTGGACCACTTTCTGGGGGTAATAATCCTTTCAAAAATTAATAATAATTTGGTCACTCAATCCACAACTGTTTGTGGGGACGCTGCTGTGCGCAATTGGCTGCAGTGTTTCACCTACAAAATCTACAGTCACTACACTTTGCAGTATTTCCTATGAAGCGGCTCTTAATGACCACTGGAGCTCTCTCCTCTAACCCTATTCTATGCTCTCCATCTCTCCCTCTCTCTCACTCTCTCCACATGTGAAAAAAAATATTTTCAATGATAATTCAGCAGTAATAAATAACAAATAATTATAATGCTTGGTGACGGGTTCAATCCTGGGTTAGAGGGAGGAATTTTAACATTCCAACCAGACTTTGGGTTTAAAAACAAAAGAAAATCTTGCGAGTTCTCCTCCAGTTTCCCTCTGACACTACAGGGGCAACGAGAGGAATTCTGAAAACCCTTTTGTCAAGTCTCACAAAGCATGGCATTCATCCGAGCCAATTAATGCTTCTCTCAATGGGAACTTCAGTCCGTCTCTCTCTCTCTCTCTCTCTCAATGTGTCAACACAAGATCACATTTCTCCCCCATCACCCGCATAATTTCCTCCTTCGTCGGGCTTCCTGGTTCTTCCCTTCACAAGCTGCAGATCATCCAGAACTCATCCAGCTCGTATCCTCTCCTGCACTCCACGACCACATCACTCCCACCCTCGCCCGGCTCCATTGGCTCCCCATCCCCCATAGGATCGAATTCAAGATCCTCATCCTTACCTTCAAAGTCATTCACGGCCTTGTTCCCCCCCACTACCTCTCCGACCTGCTGAACCCCTTTGAACCTCCCCTCCTTTCAGCGGGCTCCAGTCTGCTCCAAGTCCCCCGCCCGACCCGCTCTACCATCGGCAGCCGGGCTTTCAGCTTCTCTGCACCCATACTCTGAAACTCCATCCCACAGTCTCTTCGCCTCGCTCCCTTCCTCGCCTCCTTCTGCTGCCTCCCAATTCTCTCCCTCCCCTCCCAACTCTCTCCCTCCCCTCCTAATAACTCTCTCCCTCCCCTCCTAACTCTCCCTCCCCTCTGCCCTACCTCTCTCCCTTGCTGGCCGTTCAGCGCCTTGGGACATCCTCCCAATGTGAAAGGCGCTCTAAAATCTAATTGTGTTGTTAACACGCAGAAGGCTGTAGCTCAGTGGTTAGAGTGCTCGCCTCGCAAGCGAGAGGGTTTGATTCCATGTCAGGGCGAAGCCTTAGGCAAGTTTCCTCACTCCACATGCCTCTGTTTACCCAGCAGTCAGAAGGGACCCAGTTGTTAGTCAATCGGTGGATAACTTTTCCGGGTGTAATAATTCTATAAAAAGAAATAATAATTGGGTCCCCCAATCCACGACTGTTTATAGGATACTGCTGTGCACAATTGGCTGCCATGTTTTGCCCACAAAATATTACACTGTACAGTACATGTTGTTTTGAGAGACCTGGAGATATCTGGAAGACGTGATACTATAATAATAAGAATAATAATCCTTGCATTTGATATAGCGTTTTTACATCTTATCGACGTCTCAAAGCGCTTCACAGAATATACTGTAAAGTGAATTGACTGTATATTCGTGGGCGAAACGCACAGCAGCGTCCCCACAAACAGTCGTCGATTGAAATGACCAATTTTATTATTGTGGTTTTTTTGGATTATGATAAGGAGTGTGTGTGTGTGGAGTAAGGAAACTTGCCCAAGGTTTCGCCCTGACCTGCCTGGGAATCGAACCCTGGTCCTCTGGCTTGCGAGGCGAGAGCTCTATCCACTGAGCTACAGGAATTCCATCTTAATGACTTCAAACAACGTTGAGAGCAGGGGCTGATGTCATTGTAAACTACTCTCTCTCTCTCTCTCTCTCTCCATGCCTCATGTTGGTAGAGGAAATGGGTGCATAATGAGCTCTTGATGTGAGCTTGTGTGTGTTGCATGAGCTGTTCCTGACCCTAACACAAGTGTATGTGTGTGTGGGGGGGAGTGGGGGGGTGTATGTAGGGTGAGGGGGAGTGGGGGTCACACCAGTCTTTATGTCTTTGTGGCTAACCTCCTCCGCAAAAGGCATTCAGAAGCAAATGTCATTCAACCAACAATGAGGTAAGCGAGGAGAGACAGAGAGAGAGAGAGGCTCGTTCAACAGACACCTCAGGCCCCCTCCCCACTCCTTCAGTTAGGGACCACCCACCACCCTCCCAGTTAGTTAGTTCATTAGTTAGTTCGTTAGTTCGTTAGTTAATGCTTTGGCTGCAGGATTAACAGGAGCAATAGTGGGAGGATTTCTTGCCCCCAGTGACTGCTATGTCCTTCCAGGCCCTACTGCCAGGACTGGGGCTGTGCTGTCATCAAGTAATTTGTGGAGCTCCTGTAGCTCAGTGGTTAGAGCACTTGCCTTGCCAGCATGAGACGTGGGTTTCGAATCTAGGCAGATCAGGGTGAAACCTTAGGCAAGTTTCCTTACTCCACACACAAACACACACGCCTGATGGTAATAATAATAATAATCCTTGCATTTGATATAGCGCTTTTCATATCTTATTGATGTCTCAAAGCGCTTCACAGAATATACTGTAAAGTGAATTGACTGTATGGTTTGTGGGCGAAACGTGGCAGCCAATTGCGTACAGCAGCGTCCCCACAAACATTCGTGGGTTGAAATAACCAATTTTTATTATTGTGGGTTTTTTGGGGGACAGATTAATATTATCAGGCGTGTGTGTGGAGTGAGGAAACTTAAAATTTCACCCTGATCTGTTCTGGCCTGCTCCACGTCCCCCAACCCACCCGCCCCACCATTGGCAGGCGAGTCACTCTGCCCCCAACCTCTGGAACTCCATCCTGCAGTCTCTCCACCTCGCCCCCTCCCTGGCCTCCTTCTAGTCTTGCCTCAACACTCTCCTCTTCGATGGACCTTGGGCAAATTTCCTCACTGCACACACGCCTAATAATAATCCCTCCAAAAAAAACACCCCACAATAATAAAAATTGGTCATTTTCAACCCACGACTGTTTGTGGGGACGCTGCTGTGCGCAGTTGGCTGACGCGTTTCGCTTTCCCACAAATATACAGTCAATTCACTTTAAAGTATATTCTGCGAAGCGCTTTGAGACGTCGATAAGATGTCAAAAGCGCTCCATCAAATAAATGCTAGAATTATTATTATTATGATTATAAAAGAACTGTAATAAGGTGAGGGGGTGACTTACCCAGGACCCCCAGCCGGTAGTTTAAGGTGACGACAATGACATTGCCGTAACTGGCTAGGATACTGCCGTCAATCAGGTTGCCGGTGCTCTCGATGTAGGAGCCGCCATGAATATACACCATCACTGGTTTGGGGCCACTGTTGTGTATATCTGAAACACAGAGACGACAAGGGCAGGGGCTCAGTGGGGGAGAGGAACATACTGGGTGGGGGGGGGGGGGGGTGGGAGGAGTGGGGGCAATGGTGGGGGAATAGGGGTGAGAGGGGAGGAGAGGGGGCAGTGGGTGGGGGGAGAAAGGGCAGTGGTGGGAGAGGAGAGGGGGCAGTGGTGGGGGAGAGGTGAGGGGAAGGGATGAGGGGAGAGGAGGGATTGAGTCAGTATAACCGTGTTGACGCCTTTAAGCTCTTTATTGGGATTTTTTGGAGGTTGGGGTCAGTGGTGGGTTCAGTGGGGGGGGTCAGGGGGGTCTGACGAGACACGCGGAACCTATCACCGTGTTTGGTGACCTCCATTTGTACCTCATTGCCTCCTTTCCCTCCCTATCTTACCACCCTCCGTTCCCTCCTTCCTTCTCTCCCCCACTCCCTCCATTCCTCACTCCCTCCATTCCTCCCTCCCTCCTTCTCTCCCCCACTCCCTCCTTCTCTCCCTCCATCCTTCTCTCCCACCCCTCCATCCCTCTTTCTCTCTTCCCTCCCCCCCATCCTTCCCCTCCCTCCTTCCCTCCCTCCCTCCACCCACTTCTTCCCCCCTACTACTCCCCCCCTCCTTCCCCCCCTCCCCACCTCCCTCCCCCAGTTTTGTATGAGCCCTCCATTGACAAGGAGAGGAAGAAAGAGAGAGAGACCATGAGAGTGAGAGAGAGAGAAAGAGAGAGAGAGTAAAGAGGTGGAGGCGGAGAACTGAGGGAACAAGCCATGGCCTTTGTTGCGCGAGTGTTTCCATTCCCCCCCATCCCACAACTGTCTCTCACTGTGACTTATAATCTAGAAGCACGTCTGCCCCCCAAAACCAACAAGTCTACCCCTCTCTCCACACTCCACCCAGCCTAGCAGCAAGGAATCCTCCCCTCAGTTCTTGTTATCCTTGCAGCCAAAATCCTAACCAACTAACTAACTAATGGGGAGGATGGTCCTCGCTGGACAACCAGTGGGAAAGCTTGGCCAGACAGTGATATCAATTGCCAAGCTATTGTGTGGGTCTAGCCCCCACCTCCCCCATCCTCGCCCAGCTCCACTAGCTCCTTATCATCCAGAGGATCCAATTCAAAATTCTGGTCCTCACATTTAAAGCCCTCCACAACCTCGCCCCACCCTACATCCGTGACCTCCTATCCCCTTACCAACCAGCAACCCCCCTCCCTCCGCTCATCAGGCTCTGGCCTGCTCCCCACTTCACCCGCGCCACTATTGGTGGGCAAGCCTTCAGCCACTCTGCCCCCAACCTCTGGAACTCCATTCTGCAGTCCCTCCACTCCCTCACCTCCTCCCTGGCCTCATTCTAGTCTCCCTCAAAACTCTCCTCTTTGATGGTCCTATCGGTAACAACTAATCCCCCCTTTCCCTCCCCACCTCCTGTCCTCAGCTCAGATCTGAAGCAGTGACTGTCCAGCATCTTGGGATGTCCTTGTGACGTGAAGGGCGCTTTACAAGTGTAATTTTGTTGTTGGCATTGTTGTGGATGGAAAGTGTCTTCAGGCTCTGACAGGTGCTACTGTGAGGTCCCATAATCACCATGGGGACGAAGGAGGGAAGGGATGAGAGGGGAAAGAGAGAGGGAGGGATGGAGGGAATGAGAGGAGAGAGGGAGAGAAAGAGAAAACGAGGAAGGAGGGGAGAGAGAGAGGGAGTAGTCAGGGGAGGGAGGGAGAGACGAGCGGTGGGTTGGGAAGAGAGGGAGGGAAAGGAGGAAAAGGGGGACAAAAGGAAGGTTTGTGAGAGGTAAGAAAGGGGTAAGAAGAGAGAAGGAGGGATGCAAAGGGGAGAGAGGAAAGCCATCCATTGGCCTCAGTGATGTGGCTTTCTAGACGGAGAGAGGAAGAGAGGAAAGAGATAGGAGTGTGGGAAGGGACTAGGAGAGAAGCATGGAGAGTGGAAAAAAGGGGAGGAAAGGAGAGGGAGGAGTGGTGTGTTGGGAAGGGAGGGGGGAAAGGGAGGAAAAGAGGAGAGGAGTAGGAGAGAGGGAAGGAGAAAGAGGTGGGTGGGAGAGAGAAAAGAGCCTGTAGAAAAAAATACAATCCGTGCACTTCCCGGATCAGAACATGCGTGTGGGTTCGAAAGTGTGTGCGTGAGTGTGTGAGAGAGTGCATGTATGTGTGTGAGAATGCATGAGCGTGCAAGCACATGGCGAGCGTGGAAGAACGTGCGAGAGTTGAAAAAAAACACAAAAGTGCCGAACGCAAAAGCCAAAATCCCCACCACCCCAAAAAAAAGATCGTTGGGTTTTTTTTCGCCAAGGTTGAAAAAAAATCACAAGATCGGTGGACGGAGTGGGTGGTAGGTGTCTGTTGAGTGAGGATGGGTTGGTGCATGCATCGTGGGGAGGGATGGAGGGGGAGAGGAAGGAGAGAGGGAATGGGATGGGGAAGAAATAGGAGGGGGAGAGGGAGGGAATGGGAGGGCGAGAGGGAATGGAAGGGGGAGGGGGAAGGAGAGAGAATAGGAGGGGGCGAGGGAGGGGAGAGGGAATGGGAGGTGGGAGGGAGAGGGAGAGGGATGGGGAGAGAGGGGGGGAGAGGGAGAAGGAATGGAAGGGATGGGAGGCCAATAGGAGCTCAATGACGTACGCAAAAATTGGTACCTTCAGTCTCATCGCCACCATTATTATCTACATCATCAGATGTTGTTCTTGTGTTGACTCCTAGGGCGAAAAATACGAGGAGAACAAAAATAAGGACAGAGAGGAGGGTTTACATAGATTGGGAGAGGAGTGGGGGGTGGCGATGAAAGTAGGGAGGGAGGGGAAGGAAAGGAGGGAGGGAGGCGAGGGAAGGAGGTGAATGAGTGAGGGAGGGAAGTGAGGAAGTGAGGTGAGGGTGGGAAGGAGGGAGGGAGGGAGGGAGGCGAGTACGTGAGGGAGGGAGGGGAGGGAGGGAGGTGAGGGAGGGAGGAAATGAGGGAAGGAAGGGAGGAAATGAGGGAAGGAAGGGAGAAAAGGAAAGGAAGGGAAGGGAAGGGAAAGGGGGTACCAAAAAAGAAAAATAGATATTTGAAGGAAAAAAAAGCAAGAAAAAAAATTCTCTCTGTCTCTCTCTCGCTCCACCGAAAAAAAACAAGAAGATATTTTGAAACTGTCTCGCCAAAGAAAACAAGATCTTCATTTATTTTGAAGGGAGATTCAGGGTGAGTGGGGGGGGTGGGGGCGTCTTGTGTCTGGTGGGGTGGATGGTGGGGGAGAAGGGGACTTTTGCCAAAACGAGAAAACATGTGTAAAAAAAGAAGGGAAATGGAGAGATCCATCTTTTCCTGAAACACGGTTCAAAAGAATGATTGAGGATAAACATTTATATATCATCTAAATTCCTTTGGCTCATATGATCTCCTTCTCCGTCCAGAAGTTCCACCTCATCAGATCATCCAGAACTCTGCGGCTCGTGTCCTCTACCGTTCTAAACTCCGTGACCCCCATCTCCCTCATCCTCGTCCGACTCCACTGGCTCCCCATCACCCAGAGGATTCAAGATCCTGGTCCACACATTCAAAGCCCCTCCACAACTTCGCCCCATCCTACATCTGTGACCCTTACCAACGTGCCCACCCCCCTCCCTCCGCTCAGCAGGCTCTGGCCTGCTCCACGTCCCCCGACCCACCCGCTCCACCATTGGTGGGTGAGCCTTCAGCCACTCTGCACCCAACCTCTGGAACTCCATCCCACAGTCCGTCCACCTCGGTCCCTTCCCTGGCCTCCTTCAAGTTTCACCTCAAGAGTCTCCTCTTCGATGGACCCATCTGCGACTCCTAATACCCCCTTCCCTCCCCCCACTCCACCCCCTTGTCCTCAGCTCGGGTTGAAGCTGTCCAGCGGCTTGGGACGTCCTCCTGACGTGAAAGACGCTATACAAGTGCAATTTTGTTGTTGTTGTCATCGCGCACACCCTCATCACAGCATCCAACTACTTTGTAAACGAGACTCGACCTTATTCATTTAAACATTGCGACGTTCGCTATTATGTAGTTCGCCAGCGAGTGGAAATGAATTACTTTGGGTAGCATAGACTTACATAGATTCTGAATGTAATCTTACGCAGCGTCCATCTTAATCCTGCCCCTTTGTCCCAATAACTCCACCACTCGCCCCTCTGCCTCCCAACCCACCTCTGTAAGCAAAGCTCCACAACCATCTCAGGTTAATGTGATGTTATTTAAATATATACATTTTTTATATCTTGTAGCTCTGTGGTTAGAGCACTAGCCATAGAAGCGTGAAACCTGTGTTTGAATTCAGCCAGGTCAGGACGAAACCTTGGGCATGTCTCCTTACTTCACACATACACACGCTTAATAATAATCCCTCCAAACAAAACAATAATAAAATTGGTCATTTTCAATCCACAACTGTTCGTGGGGACACTGCCGTGCGCAATTGGCTGCCGCGTTTCACCCACAAAATATACAGTCAATTCACTTTACAGTATATTCTGTGAAGCACTTTGAGACACAGCCTAGAAGATGTGAAAAGCGCTATATCAAATGCAAGGAGTATTATTATTTTATTATATTTTATATTTCTACATTTATGAATGTACATGTATTTCAACTTATAATGGGGGGTTTTGGGGGGGAAATTTGGACGAAAAATGTCCAAAAGAACGAACCTAACTCTAGTTCATACATTCATTCTTATGGGAAAAGTGGTTTGGCTTAAACTTGTACTTTTCAAGGACACAACTACAACAACTTGGATTTATATAGCGCCCTCACTCCAGGCGTCTCAGAGCGCTTCACAATACCAGATCCCAGGGCCGAGCCAGGGGAATGGGTGGGGGGGGAAAAGGTGACCAAAGGCGAGGTTGAAAAGAAAGGTCTTTAGCCGAGACCTGAAACTAAGAAGAGGGGTCGAGGTGAAGAGAGTGAGCGAGGGGGTTCCAGAGCCTCGAGGCATATTGGCTGAAGGCACGGCCGCCGATGGTGGAGCGGAGGATTAAGCGAGGACTAATAGTACTGTCCTGACATCTGTCCTGACCTAACCTCATGAACATATTTGGTTTGCTTGGAAAGACAACAGACCAAGGTCCATCCAGTTGACTTTCCACCTTCCTGGTAGTCACTTAACATGCCAAACTCTACATCAATAAGAATCCTTTACAACTCAAAACCCTTGTCCCCCTTTGCTCTGCTTTCTTGGCACATAATAATAATACTTGCATTTGATATAGCATTTTTCACATCTTCTAGACTGTATCTCAAAGTGCTTCACAGAAAATACTGTAAAGTAAATTGACGGTATATTTGTGGCAAAAATGTGGCAGCCAATTGCACACCAGCAGCGTCCCCACAAACAGTCGTGGATTGAAATGACCAATTTTATTATTGTGTTTTGTTTAGACACATTATTATTAGGCGCAAGTGTGTGAAGTAAGGAAACTTGCACAAGATTTCACCCAGATCTACCCGGATTCGAACACAGGTCTCACGCTTGTAAGGCGAGTGCTCTACCCACTGAGCTAAAGTATCGATCTAAGTAAGAGGTTCCAGTCTGACTTGCCTTCATAGAGTTATACAGAACAGAAGGAGACCATTCGACCCATCATGTCTGTACTGGCTCTTTGAAAAGAGCTGCTCCATATCAATCCCATTCCCCCACTCTCTCTTTCTCTCTCCCCCCACAGCTCTACTAACCCCAAATAGCCATCTATATCCATAGGTTTGCTCTGAATTTATCCGCCTTCAACAGTAGTGAATGTATCAACTGCACTGTCTCCATCTGCGACCACATCTCTCCCACCCTCAACCGGCTCCATTGGCTCCCCAACCCCACAGAGGATCCAATTCAAGATCCTGGTCCTCACCTTCAACGCCATTCATGGCCTCACGCCCCCCTACCTCTCCAACCTGCTGTCCCCCTATGAACCTCCCCGCCCCCTCCATTCAACTGGCCCCGGCCTGCTCCATGTCCCCCACCAATACTGCCCTACTATCGGTCGATAGGCTTTCAGCCTCTCTGCCCCCACACTCTGGAACTCCATCCCACAGTACCTTCACCTCGTTCCCTCCGTCGCCTCCTTCAATGCCAGTCTCAAGACCCCCCTCTTCAACCGTACCTTCTGCTCTCCTCCCAACTCTCTCCCTCCCCTCCCAACTCTCTCCCTCCTCTCCCAACTCTCTCTCTCCTACCTTGCCTCTCTCCTTTGCTTGGGTCCCATCCTGACTGTTCAGCGCCTTGGGACGTCCGGTAATTTTGTTGTTGTTATTCATGGCAAGGCAAAATACGTTGGTAAAATATAAATTGGGAGTGTTTAATCCCAACCCCAGTAATAATAACAATCCTTGTATTTGATATAGCATATATACAGACAGATTTATACTGTCTTTCACATCTTTTAGACGTCTCAAAGCGCTTCACACAACATAATGTAAAGTGAATTGACTGTATACTTGTGGGCGAAATGTGGCAGCCAATTGCGCACAGCAGCATCCCCACAAACAGCCATTGGTTGAAAATGACCAATTTATAATTGTTTTATTTGGAGGGATTATTATCAGGCGCGTGCGTGCGTGCGTGCATGCGTGCGTGCATGCGTGTGTGTTGTGTGTGTGTGGAGAAAGGAAACTTGCCCAAGGTTTCGCCGTGACCTGCTGAGATTTACTAACTCTGACTGAATGTAAAACATTTTTTCGGAGGGAAAACAGAGCAAAATTCCACTTTGATGCCTTATCTCAAAGATAGAGCCCTAGAGCTTGTGTGGTTGAGACCCTTAATCTAGTTCCTCTAACACTGAGGATTAGCCTGGTTCCTTTCCTCTGCCCTGACTCTAATTCCTGAACACATTGATTGCAAGCGATCAGAGCTGTAGGCAGTAAGAACATAAGTACATAAGCATTTGCTGGCGAGACAAGACCCAATGTCTATTGAGTTCATCTTCCATTATCCAGGCCCCTCGCTTGGCACATCATGACCCAAACTATACGCTGTATCTGTGTGAGTATCAGTGTGGATCTCCTGTAGCTCAGTGGTTAGAGCACTTGCCTTACAAGTGAGACCTGTGTTCGAATCCAGGCGGATCTGGGCGAAACCTTGGGCAAGTTTCCTTACTCCACAAACACGCGCCTAATAATAATCCATCCAAAAAAAAATGCAATGATAAAAATTGGTCATTTCAACCCACGACTGTTTGTGGGGATGCTGCTGTGCTCAATTGGCTGCCGCGTTTCGCCCACAAATATACAGTCAATTCACTTTACAGTATATTCTGTGAAGCGCTTTGAGACGTCTAGAACAACAACAACAACAAATTACATTTATAGAGCGCCTTTCACGTCGGGAGGACGTCCCAAGGCGCTGCACAGGAGGCGTGTGACCCGAGCTGGGAGGGGAGTGTTTGGGAAGGGGTGAAACACGAGAAGATGTGTAAAGCGCTATATCAAAATGCAAGGATTATTATTATAATTATTATACACTGTATCCTGAGAGATTTTCTAGCAGAAATCTAATTTAATTTGTTCTGGAAACGAATAACATTTTCTGCTCCCACCATTTGTCTGTCTCCCTGGGGAGCCTGTTCCACATGTTTATTACTCGCTCAACTGAAGTTACGTTTTCATAGATTTGTGCTGAATTTATCCCCCCCTTCAATGCCAGTGAATGCCCCACCTTAATCAAAAAAATCTTTGCATTTGATATAGTGCTCTTCACATCTTCTAGACTGTGTCTCAAAGCACTTCAGAGAATATACCTTGAAGGTGAGGCAACAATCTTGAATTGGATCCTCTGGGGGATGGGGAGCCAATAGAGCCGGGCGAGGGTGGGAACGAGGTGATCGTGGAGCTTGATGCGGGTGAGGACACGAGCTGCAGAGTTCTGGATGATCTGCAGCTTGTGAAGGGAAGAGTTGGGGAGGCCGACGAGGAGGGTGTTGGCGTAGGGGACGAGTTTCAGCAGCCTAAGGGGATGAGTGAGGCAGTGATGGAGAAGGGTGATATGGCATAGAGGTGCCAATAATGGGAGAGGGGGGTGGCACGGAGCGAGAGGGCAACAAAACAGGACTGAAAGGATGGACCTTAAAGGAGAAGAAAAGACTCGATGGGTAACCGGTCGATGGCGAGATTCGAGCTTGTTTTAAATCAAATTTTAAATAAAATATATAATTAAATAATAATCCTTGCATTTGATATAGCGCTTTTCACATCTTAGAGACATCTCAAAGTGCTTCAGAGAATATACTGTAAAGTGAATTGACTGTATATTTGTGGGCGAAACGTAGCAGCCAATTGCGCACAGCAGCGTCTCCACAAACAGTCGTGGGTTAAATGACCAATTTATTATAGTTTTTTTTGGAGAGATTATTATTAGGCGTGTGTGTAGAGTAAGGAAACTTTCCCAGCGTTTCGCCCTGACCTGCCTGAATTCGAAACACAGGTCTCTCACTTGTAAGGTGAATGCTCTAACCACTGAGCTACACAGGACTCTATAACTGTTAAAGTTGAGTTGTGACATTTGTCACGGCTACTCTCTCTCTCTCTCTCTTTATCTCTCGCACGCGCTCTCTCACCCTCTCTCTCCTTCACTCTCTCTCGTGTTCTCTCGCTCTCTCTCAATCTCTCTCTCTCGCACTTCTGCTCTATCTCTTTATCTCTCGATCTGTCTTGCGCTACCTTTCTCTCGCTGTCTTGCTCTCTCTCGCTCTCTCCATTTCTATCTCTATCACCCTCTCTACTCTTGCTATCTCTATCTCTCTCTATCTCTCGCGTATCTCTCGCTCTGCTCTCTATCTCTCCCTCTCTCTCACTCTCTCTCCCCTCTCTCACAGTCTCAGTGGTGAGTGCTAACAGTGAGTTTGTTACCAGCCTTGGTCTCTCATTTGTTTGCTGATCCATATCTGTGCCTACGACTGTTATGTAGCCCAGTTCTCTAAATCACTGTGAGGGCCACACAATCTACTGTAAATGTAACTACAACTCCAACAAATCAAACACCACAGCAAAAACAGGGGGGGAGATTAACTAGCGGGGTGAGGGGAGGAGGATGTGATAGGATCTCCCATCTCTTAACACTGTGCTCCCATCATCCCATCACCACAACAATAATAATAATAATCCTTGCATTTGATATAGCGCTTTTTGGGTCTTCTGACTGTGTCTCAAAGCGCTTCACAGAATATACCGTAAAATGAATTGACTGTTTATTTTGTGGGAGAGTGAAACATGGCAGCCAATCGTGCACAGTAGTGTCCCCATAAACAGTTGTGGATTCAAGTGACCGAATGATTATTGTGGGGGGTTTTCTTGAGGGATTATTATCAGGCGTGTGTGTGTGTGTGTGTATAGAGCGGTAAGTTGCCACGATTTCGCTCTGACCTGCCTGGGAATTGAACCCAGGTCTCACGCTTGTGAGGTGAGTGCTCTAGCCGCTGAGCTCCAGGAGCTCCAGGAATGTACTGTTCAACAACAACAACAACAAAATGATATTTATAGAGCGCATTTCATGTCGGGAGGATGTCCCAAGGCGCTGAACAGTCAGGACGAGACAGGAGCAAGGGAGAGGAGCAGGGTAGGAGGGAGGGAAGGGGAGGAAAAGAGTTCGGAAGGGAGGGAGAGAGTTGGGAGGGGAGGGAAAGAATTGGGAGGGGAGGGAGAGTGTTAGAAGGGGAGGGAGAGTGTTGGGCGGCAGCAGAAGGCACGGTCGAAGAGGAGGGTCTTGAGACCGGCTTTGAAGAAGGCGAGGAAGGGACTGTGGGAGTTCCAGAGTGTGGGGACAGAGAGGCTGAGATCGGGTGGGGGACATGGAGCTGGCTGGAGCCCGCTGAACAGACGGGACAGACACCAGTTGTTTCCTCCGCACTTCAAGCCTCAACATTGGTGGACAGCGCTCTGAGAAGTCGTCCGGCGTGGAGGGCACTATATAAATTGAAGTTATTGTTGTTGTTGTTGTTGTTGTCAGGCCTTCAGCCTCTTGGACACCACACTCTGGAACTCCCTACCACAGGCCCCTCCACCGCTCCCCCTCTCTCGCCTTTTCGAAGTCCCGTCTAAACATAAGAACATAAGAATAAGGAGCAGGAATAGGCCATTCAGCCCCTCGAGCCTGCCCCGCTCAATAAGATCATGACTGATCTTCTAATCTAACTCTACTTGCCCACCTTATCCCATATCCCTTAATCCCTTTATCCATAAGAAATCTGTCAATTTCAGTCTTAAATATGTTCAAGGACTGAGCATCTACAGCCTCTTGCGGTAGAGAATTCCATTAATTCATTACCCTCTGAGTGAAGAAGTTTTCCATCAACTCAGTGTGAAAAGGCTAACCCCTAATCTTAAGACTATGACCCCTAGTTATAGTTTCTCCAACCAGGGGAAACAGTCTCCCATTTTCTACTCTGTCATGGCCCTTAATAATCTTATAGGTTTCCATAAGATCACCTCTAGTTCTTCTATATTCTAGAGAATATAGGCCGATTACTCAACCTATCTTCAACCACCTCATCCCAGGGACCAACCTAGCTAGTGAATCTATCATTCAATCAATCTATTGAATCTAACTAATGAATAAAGACTTTCCTCTTTGTCCTCGCCTTCAGTCACCCTCCCGCCCCTATCGCCACCCGCTGAGCTGCCTTTCTCCCCTCTGACCCCCAACTCCCAGCTCGACTCATTTGTTGTTGTTGTTGTTGTTGTTGTGTATTTTGTGGGTGAAACACAAGTCCCTTATCAAGTCTTAACAATAATCTGGAGTCCTGTATCTTAGCGGTTAGAGCACTCGTCTTACAAGCGAGAGACCTGGATTCGAGCAGGTCTGGGCGAAGCCTTGGGCACGTTTCCTTACCCTTACTCCACACACACGCGCCTAATAATAATACGTTACGTAATAATAATAATAATACATTCTCCTCCCCAAAAATTGATCATTTCAATCCACAGCTGTTTGTGGGGACGTGGCGGTGCGCAATTGGCTGCCACGTTTTGCTCGCCCACAGAATATACTCAATTCACTTTACAGTAGATCCTGTGAAGTGCTTTGAGACATAGTCTTAAAGACATGAAAAGCTCTATATCAAAACACAAGGATTGTTAGGATTATTAAAGTATAAAACGAGGACCTCGGGAGATTTATCGTTGCCTTTGACGCATCTTAAAAGCGCAAACATCCTGACTGAAAAGGCTGTCTCCTTTGTGAGGGAATTATTAATCATTGACACCAAAATAGCCCCAAACTCCCTGCTTTCTTTGCCTTTTTTTTGGAGATGGTTGGGTGACGAGACACCTAGTTAATGCTCCTTGATGAAGCCCCTCTATCACTCTTGTCAATTTATCAGCCAAGTTGCTCCGAAATGTGGGCTGTGACATTAAAAGGCTGGTCTCGATAAAGTGGGGAGTGAGAGAGAAAGAGAGGGAGAAAGAGAGAGAAGGATAGAGAAAGGGAGACAGGGTGAAACAAAAGTCCCTTATCAAGTCTGAGGATAAGGCAAAAGAGCGATAAAAAGATAGTGAAAAAGAGATAGAAACAGAATAATCCTAATAATCCTCGCATTTGATGTAGCACTTTTCACATTTTATCGACGTCTCAAAGCGCTTCACGGAATATACTGTAAAGTGAATTGACTATATATTTGTGGGAGAGCGAAACACGGCAGCCAACTGTACACAGCAGCGTCCCCACAAACAGTCATGGATTGAAATGACCAATTTTTTATTCTTGTATTTTGTTGTACGGATTATTATCAGGCGTGTGTGTGGAGTAAGGAAACTTGCCCAAGGTTTCGCCCTGACCTGCCTGAATTCGAACACTGGTCTCATGCTTGTAAGGCAAGTGCTCTAACCACTGAGCTACAGGACTCCATGATATCAAATGCAAAGATTATTATTATTATACAATCATATCAGCCCTCACTGAGAGGTTGGAAGCCCATATACTCCATCGCACAGTCCCTTCACCTCATCCCCTCCCTCGCTGCCTTCAAGGCACAATCTCAAGACCCTCCTCTTTGACCGCGCCTTCAGTCACCCTTCTATCCCCCACCCTCCCTGCCTTCCACTCCCACCTGATCCCAACCCCAAGCTCAGGTCCAATTCCTGACTGTCCAGCCTAGCGCCTCAGGACGTCCTCCTGATGGAAAAGGCGCTGGGTAAACATTATTTAGTGTTTTTGTTGTGTTTGTCATCCCACTCCCCACCGCTCCACCTCACGCTTTCCCTATATCCCTGTAGCTCAGTGGTTAGAGCCTTACAAGCGTGAGATCTGTGTTAAAATCCCGGTGGGTCAGGGCAAAACCTTGTGCAAGTTTCCTTACTCCACACACACACACGCCTAATAATAATCCATCCATAAAAAAACAATAATAAAAATTGGTCATTTCAATCCACGACTGTTTGAGAAAACTTTGCAGGGATAATAATAATAATCCTTGTATTTGATATGGCGCTTTCACATCTTATTGACATCTCAAAGCGCTTCACAGAATATACTATAAAGTGAATTGACTTATATTTATGTGCAAAACGCGGCAGCCAATTGCGCACAGCAGCGTCCCCACAAATAGTTGTGGGTTGAAAATGACCAATTTTTATTACTGTATGTTTTTTTGGTGGGGACAGATTATTATCAGGCGTGTGTGCATGCGTGCGTGCGTGCGTGCGTGTGTGTGTGGAGTAAGGAAACTTGCCCAAGGTTTCGCCCTGACCTGACCTGTCTGGAATTGAAACACAGGTCTCATCTCACACTTGTAAGGCGAGTGAGTGCTCTAACCACTGAGCTACAGCAACTCTTTGATAACCCACCGGAGGAGACAATTTCTGCCTCTCTACTGTAGCAAAACCCGCTCATCATCATCTTGTTGACACCTTTATTAAATCTCCTGTTAACCTCCACGTAACTGAAGTACCTTTATCCCTGGTCTCAACAGAAGATTGTGTGAAGTGCCCCTGATCGATGCAGTCAGTGCCTGAGGTCAAAAGGCATTGATGGACGCCAAGCAGCGAAGCCTCTGTCAAACCTTCCTCTGATCTCTTAAAACCAGCTCATTGCGAAGGGGAATCTTCCTTTTAACTTTTTGAGCATTGCCTCGAGACGTTTCGCCTCAAATGGAGAGCGCTGAAGGCGAGGACAAGAGGAGCCAATCAAGTGGAGTAACTGTGTGCATATTCTGTGGCAGACACAGTCTCTCTCATGTGGAATTAAGGTAAGTAGAACAATAACAATTCGGTCACTCAATCTCCACGACTGTTTGTGGGAGACGCTGCTGTGTGCAGTTGGCTGCCGCATTTCACCCACAAATATACAGTCAATTCATTTGTATAATAATAATAATAATAATCCTTGCATTTCGATATAGCGCTTTTCAAATCGTATCGGCATCTCAAAAGCGCTTCACAGAAGATATTGTAAAGTGAATTGATTGTATATTCGTGGGCGAAACGCAGCAGCCAATTGCTCACAGCAGTGTCCCCACAAACAGTCACTGATTGAAATGACCAATTTTTATTGTTGTGTTTTTTTTTGGAGGGATCATTATTAGGCATGTGTGTGGAGTAAAGCAACTTGCCCAAGATTTCACCCTGATCTGCCTGGATTCGAACACAGATCTCACCCTTGTAAGGCGAGTGCTCTAACCACTGAGCAACAGGAGCTCCACATGCATATATATATATATATATATTATATATATATATATTTATACATTATATTCTGTGAAATGCTTTGAGACATCTAGAAGATGTGAAAAGTGCTATATCAAATGCAATAATAACTTATTATTAAACCAAGGAAGAAATTGGAAGAAATTGCAAAGCTTTTCATGCAAGAGAAAATAATAATAATCCTAACAAGGTTATAGTACCCTATTACATCTCCAAGACGTCTCAAAGCGCTTCACAGAATATACTGTAAAGTGAATTGACTGTTCTTTTTATGGGCGAAACGCGGCAGCCAATTGCGCACAGCAGCTTCCCCACAAACAGTCGTGGGTTCAATGAAAAAATGACTATTATTATTATTTTTTGAAGGGAATACTACCCTTGGATAAGCGATCCACCAATTGACTAACATCTGGGTTCTGGCTTGCTCCTTGGTAAACAGAGTCATTCATGTGGAGTAAGGCAAGTTGCCCAACATTTCACATTTCTTTGAAGAGGCAGAGAGTTCCAGCGGGGGAGCGAGTACCAGCACAGACACGATGGGGAGAGAGAGAGCAGGGAATGGGGTTAGAGTAGAGAGCTCTAGGGAGGGAGCAAGAGAGAGGGAGAAAGAGCAAGGAATGGGGTTAGAGCTTTAAAAGAGAATTAGATCTTTATTTAGGAAAGCAGGTCTGTTAGGTTATGGGGAGAGAGCCGGGCACTGGGATTGAGTTGCTCTTTTCAAAGAGCCGGCACAGACTAGATGGGCCGAATGGCCTCCTTTTGTGCCATACAATTCTATGATTCTAGAGAGCTCCAGTGTGGGAACTAGAGAGAACAGGGAATGGAGTTAGAGTAGAGAGCTCCAATGGGCGAGTGAGAGAGAGAGCAGGGAATGGAGTTAGAGTAGAGGTGCTATCTGTGTGAGTGCTGCTGCGTTTTGCCCACAAATATACAGTCGATTCACTTTACAGTATATTCTGTGAAGTGCTTTGAGACACAGTCTAGAAGACATGAAACGTGCTATGTCAAATTCAAGGATCATTATTATCTATCATTCACTCACTCCCTCATTCTCTCTCCCACTCGGTTTCTTGTTGTCTCTCTCTCGCTCTCTCTTGCTTCTCCTCTCCTCTTCCCTCTCACGCTCACTCGTTCTCTTTCTCCCAATTGCTCACTCCCTGTCTACCCCCACCTCTCTCTCTCCACCCTCTCTCCCTCTCCATCTTGCTCACTCAATCTCGCTCCCGCTCACTCTCCCTTACTCCCTTTATCTATCCCACTCTCTCTCTTTCATTAACTCCCCCACTTCCTTCTCCATTCGCTCCCCCTCTCCTCCACAATCTGTCTCCCGCTCTCTCTCTCTCCCCCCCCTCTCTCCCTTGGCCCCTTAATCCCTCTCCCACTCTCCCTCTCTCCCACTCTCTCTCCCTTGCCTCCTCAATCCCTCTCCCCCATTCTCTTTGTCTCTCTTCCCTCCTCTTGCTCCCTCAATCTCTCTTCCACTCTCTTCCTCCCACCACCCCTCGCTCTCTCTCTTGCCCCCTCAATCCTGCTCTCTCTCTTCTGCTCTCTCTTTCCCTCTCTCCCTTGCCTTCTAAATCCCTCTCCCGCTCTGTCTCTCTCTCTCTTACACTCTCTCTTTCCCCATGGCCTCCTCAATCCCTCTCCCACTCTCTCTTTCTCTCTCCTACTCTCTCTCTCTCGCTCTCTCTCCGACACATGTCAGACAGTGATTTACTGTGCTGCTGTAGGGAGGGGTTGCGGATTCTTGTACACTTACGAGTGAACAGCAGAGAGAGCTCTCTCCCCCTCCCTCCACACTCTCCCCCTCCCTCCCCCCTCCACTCTCCTTTGCTGTTCTCTGTCGCAATCTCCCTCCGCTCCTCCCCCATATTGCCCCCCCCCACCCTACCCCGGTGGCCGCGCCAACACCCACCCTCCCTCCCACGCCTACAAAACAGCAACGCAGGCGTCCGACTCTCTCAGAAAGCAGTTTGTATTTTTATGGCCATTTATGAATGTGTTGGAGCCCAGTACGCTATGTGTGTGTGGGGGGGATGGATGTGTGTGTGTGCATGTGTATGAGGGGGATGTGTGTGTGTGTGTGTGTGGGGGTGGGGCGGAGTGTGTGCGCGTGTGTGCGCGTGTGTGGGGGGATGTGTGTGCGGGGGGAATGTGTGTGTGTGTGTGCGCATGTATGTGTGCGTGGGGGTGGGTGGGGCGCAGTGTGTGTGTTTGTGTGTGGGGGTGTGTGTGTGTGTGTGTGTGTGTGCGCATGTATGTGCGTGTGAGGGTGGGTGGGGCGGAGTGTGTATGTGCGTGTGGGTGGGGGTGAAGAAATGCTGAGTTAATGTCAGACATCCTCTCCTATAATAAATAATAAACCTCACTTTTGATTCAGACACGGGCCGATTCTCACAGCAGTTGCTGTTAAGTGAATTGACTTTAGCCAAAGCTGTTTTCTGTTTGAAATCTGGCTGAACTCAGCAACGTCCCCACAAACAGCCACAATCATAATCATAATAGTCCTGGCATTTGATACAGCACCTTATCACGTCTTCTAGACTGTGTCTCAAAGCGCTTCACAGGGTATACTGTAAAGTGAATTGACTGTATGTATATTTGTAGGAGAGCAAAACGCGGCAGCTAATTACGCAAAGCAGCGTCCCCACAAGCAGCCAACAATGGGTTGAAATGACCAATTTGTATATTATTTTGAGGCATTATGATCAAGCACGTGTGTGTGTGTGTGTGTGTGTGTATATGTGTGGAGTAAGGAAACTTGCCCAAGGTTTCGCCCTGACCTGCCTGGAATCGAACCCAGGTCCCTCGCTTGTCCCTCTCTTCCAATGGCTTTTCCACCAGCCACGGCACAGTCACATGCGGAGTTCCCTAGCGCTCTGTCCTTGGCCCCCTACTCTTCACCCTCTATATGCTTCCACTGGGCATCATCATCCGCAGACACGGGTTAAATTTCCACATGTATGCGGATGACACCCAACTCTACCTTTCCACGTCCAACTTCGACTCCAGAACTACTGGCGTTCTGACTGCATGTCTGTCTGACATTGAGTCCTGGACAAGGGCCAAATTCCTCCAACTCAACGTCAACAAGACAGAGGCCATCCTGATTGGTTTACGTCAGTGCCTCCACACTTCTGGCGCTGACAACATCAGCATTCAAGGCTGCTCTCTCCACCTCTCGAAGCCAGTCAGAAATCTGTTTGACCCCAACTGTCCTTCCTCCCTCATATCCGTTCCATGACCTTTACAGTTTGCCACCACCTCCACAATATTGCCAGACTCCGCCACTACCTCACCCCCCATGCCGCTGAAACACTTATACATGCCTTTGTCACATCTAGGCTCGACTATGGGAACGCTATCCTTGTCGGCCTCCCCAGCTCCTCCCTTCACAGGCTGCAGAACATTCAGTATTTTGCAGCTCGTGTATTCTCCCGTACCAGGCTTCACGACCACATCAGTCCCACCCTCACCCATCTCCACTGCCTCCTCGTCACCCAGAGGATCGATTTCAAGATCCTTGTCCTGACTTTCAAGGCCATTCACGGCCTTGACCCGCCTATCTCTCTGACCTACTGTCTCCTTATCAGCCTGCCCGCACCCTACGTTCAGCAGACTCAGGCCCGCTCCGCATCATCCACCCTAACCGCCCAAACATCGGCGGCCGGGCTTTCAGCCGCTCTGCTCCCACACCGTGGAACTCCATCCTGCAGCCCCTCTGCCTCGCTTCCTCCCTTTTCTCCTTCAGACCTTCCTCTTCGACCGTGCCTTCGACTTCCCCACTAACTCTTCCCCCTCTCCTTCCCCCTACCCCAACCCTCCCCCCCCAATTGGGTCACAACCTGAGTGTTCAGCGCTTTGGGACGTCCTCTTGATGTGAAAGGCGCTTTATAATTGCAATTTTTATGTTGTTGTTGTTGTGTTGTTGTAAGGCAAGTTCTCTATCCACTGAGCTACAGTACTACACACAAGGTTGACACACACACACTGAGCCAGGCTGACACACACACTGAGCTGCAACACAGGACGCAGTGCTGTCTAATTTATGACTACAGAAATTCCAGTTAAGGATTTGCAATGAGGAAAGAAACTGAGTCAATCCCCCTTGCAGATTATGGTATTTTCTGCTTTAATCCAGCAACTCAAACAAGGGTTTAAGGGCAGCAATTGAAAGCTTTAAATAGACCATGATTTATTCCACATTTTCACCCGCGATCCCAAGGTTAATTGTGTGCAGTTTGACTGCAATTCGTTTAACCCCCATCTCCTTCTTTATACATATATATATAATTAATTAAACATCTCCCCATTCATCTAATAATAATTTCTCAAAAAAACAATTGGTCATTTGAATCCACGGCTGTTTATGACCCTGCTGTGCGCAATTGGCTGCTGCGTTTTGCCCACAAATATACAGTCAATTCACTTAACAGTATATTCTGTGAAGTGCTTTTGAGACGTCTCGAAGACATGAAAAGCGCTATATCAAATGCAAGGATTATTAGTATTATATTATTCACCCCCCCACCACCTTTATTGCAAATACACAATTTGCCTAGTTTAATATCAATAATAATCTAAAAATCTTTCCTGTTCAATTTAAACAACAACCGTCACAATAATAATAATCCTGGTAGTTGACACAGCGCCTTATCACGTCTTATCACCATTGGCGGGTGAGCCTTCAGTCACTCTGTCCCCAACCTCTGGAACTCCATCCCTCAGTCCCTCCGCCTCGCCCCCTCCCTGGCCTCCTTCAAGTTTCGCCTCAAGACTCTGCTCTTCGATGGACCCATCGGCAACTCCTACTCCCCCACTTCCCTCCACACTTCCCCGCCACGTCCCCAGCTCAGGTCTGAAGCAGTGACTGTCCCGTGCTTGGGACGTCCTCCTCATGTGAAAGAGACTATACAAGTGTCATTTTTTTGTTGATGTTGTTGTTTGAGACGTCTGAAAGCGCTTCACTGTGGGTGAAAAACGGCAGCCAATTGCACACAGCAGCGTCCCCACAAACAGTCATTAGAAGAATGGCCAATTTACCTGGAGAATGCGGGTCAGGGCATCGGGAGAGAACTCTATCCTCTCATTGAATAGCACCACAGGATCTTTACCATCCACCTGAACAGGACTTCCCTGACAATGCATTGCCCCCACCCCCCCCATCCACCCCAGTACTGTACTGGATCGGTAGCTTAGACTTCAGTGAATTGAAGTCTTGGTTTGGACCATGGAGCTCCTGTAGCTTAGTGGTTAGAGCACTTGCCCTACAAGCGTGAGACCTGTGTTTGAATCCAGGCAGGTCAGGTCAGGGCAAAACCTTGGACAAGTTTCCTTACTCCACACACACTCGCCTAATAATAATCCCTCCAAAAAAAAACACAATAATAAAAATTGGTCATTTTTAACCCACGACTGTTGGTGGGGACGCTGCTGTGCGCAATTGGCTGCCGCGTTTCTCTCTCCCACAAATCTACAATCAATTCACTTTACAGTATATTCTGTGAAGCGCTTTGAGACGTCGATATTAAAGGCAAGGATTAGTATTGTGATGATTATTATCACAGAGAAGGGAAAATCTGAGGGCCGCGTGAAGCAATATGAAAGAAACCGCTGACTTCATTTCCAGGGGGAGATGGTTCTTGTGGAGTTTATTGCGTTCCGATCCATAAAATCACCGGCAATTAAAGGCTCCGTACAAAATACATCAGGAAAACTCCCTTCGGAGCAAATCATTCCGCGATGGGAGAGAGAGTGGGAGGCGCGCAGCCAGGCTTTGTAAATCAAGTCACATTTGTAAATCAACATGAATTAAATACCTCTCCCTCCCTACTCCTCACCCATCTACCCCCTCCCCCATCCCCAGAAACTCTGGGACTTTCTCCCGCTATCCCTCCCTCCCTCCCTCCCTCCCTCCCACCCTCCCTCCCTCCCACCCTCCCTCCCTCCACCACCACCACCACCATCAAGTGCTCTGGAACGCTGCCCTCTGTGAGTGAGGGGCGCGGGGGGGGTGTGAGCGGCTGTGTGACTACAAGCGTTGCTGTTGTTTTTCTAACCACCTCAAACTCACAACCGTCACCGAAAGAGCCACAGATCCAAAGTGAACTAAAACCGCGGATGGTCACTACACCTCACAGCTACTGGCCTGGGAAACATATCGAGACTGACCTGACCTCCTGACGTGCTAGAAGAGGATTATTGTTCTGAGATGATTTACAAGCGTGAGACCTGTGTTCATATCCAGGCAGGTCAGGTCACATCAGGGCTAAACCTTGGCCAAATTTCCTTACCCCAAACACACACATACACACACACATACGTGCGTCGAATAATAATGCCTCAAAAATAACAGTTCACTTTTCTGGGTGTGGAGTCCTGTAGCTCAGTGGTTAGAGCACTCGTCTTACAAGCGAGAGACCTGGGTTCAATTCCAGGCAGGTCAGGGAGAAACTTTGGGCAAGTTTCCTTACTCCACACACACACACCTAATAATAATCCGTCAAAAAAACCCAATAAGAATTTGGTCATTTCAATCCACGACTATTTGTGGGTCGCTGCTTTGTGCAATTGGCAGCCACATTTTGTCCATAAATATACACTTTACAGTGTATTCTGTGAAGCACTTTGAGACGTCTAGAAGATGTGAAAAGCGCTATACCAAATACATTATATTACCAAATACTATATTAATGTACTATATATTATATAATGTACCTCTTTGACTGCATTCCCCATTGCCCACCCACCCCTGCTCCGACCCCCAGCTCGGCTGCACATCTCAGTTTATTAAGCTGCTTGAGACAACCTCATTACATGTATGTAACACTGTACAACTATGTTGTAGCCAAAGTCCTGTCTGAATCAATGAAATCCTGACCAGAAGGTCCTGTAGCTCGGAGGTTAGAGCAGTCTTCTTGTATGTGAGAGGACCTGGGTTCAATTCCTGGGCAGAGCAAATCCTCAGGCAAGTTTCCTTACACCACACACATCTGTAGCTCAGTGGTGAGAATACTCGCCTTACAAGCGTGAGACCTGTGTTCAAATCCAGGCAGGTCAGGTCGAAACCTTGGGCAAGTTTTCTTACTCCACACACACGCACCTAATAATAATCCCTCAAAAAAAACACAATAATAAAAATGTGTCATTTTTAATCCATGACTGTTTGTGGGAGACGCTGCTGTGCGCAATTGGCTGCAGCGTTTCGCCCACAAATATATGGTCAATTCATTTTATAGTCTTCTCTGTGAAACACTTTGAGACGTTGATAAGAATGTGAAAAGCACTATATCAAATGCAAGGCATATTATTACCTGTATTATGTATTTACCAAGCAGTAAGCAGATTGTTAGTCGATTGGCTGGGAATGAGAATGTGTAGCCAACCTCAAATCTTTCAAGAGTTCTGAGGGTTTACAAAGGATTCCCTCTCCCCCACACTCCCCCTCCACCTCCCCAACCCTTACCCAATCACTAATGACTGAGATACATATGAACAGGAGGAAGCCATTGAGCCTGTTCCCTCATTCTATAAGATGATGGCTGATCTGTCCCTCAACTCCCAATTCCCCACCCTTGCCCCGTATCCCTTGTTACCCTGACCTAACAAACATCTCCCCATCTCAGCCTGGACAATGGGAATGGATCCAGCCATAATCCACAGCCTTTTGGGGGAGGGAGGGAGGGAGGGAGGGCGGGGGGGAGAGAGTGGGAGGAAGGGAGGGAGTCCCAGATTCCCACTGGCCTTTGGGTGAGTGAAAAATGCCCCTGATTTGACTTCTAAATGGCCTGGCTCTGATTATAAAATGATGTCCCTTGTTCTGGATTCCCCACCAGAGGAGATAGTTTGCCTGTAGCTGCCCTATCCAATCCCTTTATTATTATAAACACCTCAATCACAGCAGCCTCAACCTTCTCAACTCCATTGAATTTGTGGAGCTCCTGTAGCTCAATGGTTAGAGCAGTCGCCTTACAAACATGAGAACTGTGTTCGAATCCAGACAGGTCAGAGCAAAACCCTGGGCAAGTTTCCTTACTCCACTTTCAAACCTAATAATATTCCCTCCAAAAAAAATCCACAATAATAAAAATTGGTCATTTTCAATCCACGACTGTTTGTGGGGACACTGCTGTGCGGAATTGGCTTCATTCCTAAGCGTTTCACTCTCCCACAAATATACAGTCAACTCACTTTACAGTATATTCTGTGAAGCGCTTTGAGACGTCGATAAGATGTGAAAAGCGCTATCAAAATATCAAAATGCAAGGATTATTATTATTATTAAACATCTCTGGCAAGGCTGGCTGGTGGAAACACACACAGGCTAGATATGGAACAGGGGAAGTAAACTTATGTTCTCAGCACAGTGGCTTCAATGGCTTCAGGCTACAAAGTTAGAAGAGTTAGGAAAAGAGCCAGCCATCCATTTGTGAGTCCTGTATGGCTTAAACCCCATCCTCGCCTGACTCCATTGGCTCCCCATCATCCAGAGGATTCAATTCAAGATCCTGGTCCTCACATTTAAAGGCTGGACCCACCTACACCTCCTGGATCCATCCACGTCTTCAAGAGTGAGGTTGAGAGATGCTTGGGAGGTCAGGGTCAGGGGATTAAGGGAGACGGGGAAAAAAACGGAAAATTGGAATTGAAAGGATTAGTTGAGGTACAGATTAGCCATGATCTGATTAAATATCCCCGTGTTCCCAGGATACTCTGCCCTCTCAGTTTGTTGTCATGCCTCAAAGCGCTTCAGAGAATATACTGTAAAATAAATTGACTGTATTTTGTGGGCGAAACGCGGCAGCCAATTGCACACAGCAGTGTGCCCACAAATAGTCGTGATTAGCTGTGCCTGGTAATGGAATATCAAAATCCAGCCCTCCTCCCTGTGACGGTCTCTTGTCTCCGGTTCCTGAGCCAAGCTGAGATCTGCCGTATATCCAGGGTTCTCTGTGACCCCATTTATCCCATCCTCGCCTGACTCCATTGGCTCCCCATCATCCAGAGGATCCAATTCAAGATCCTGGTCCTTACATTTAAAGCCCCCCACAACCTTGTCCCACCCTACATCCGTGGCCTCCTATCCAATTACCAACCTGCCCAACCTCTCCCTCCCCTCCCTCTGCTCCACGTCCCACGATTCACCCGCCCCACCATTGGCGGACGAGCCTTCAGCCACTCTGCCCCCAACCTCTTATCCAGTCCCTTTCAAATCTCAACCTTCTCTTCTTCAGTGTCAACACGACCAGTTTATCTCATTGCTGCTCAAATGCTCATAGTCCAGTCCCTCCATCCCCTCAGCCACATAAAAAGGCTCTCAAAAAACGATATTACTCACAGAACCAATCGGCGCAACACACTGATGGGCCCCACATATTGCAGGCCCTCAAAGTAATGCAAAATATCATCGAAATGGGAGGATTTGAGTGTCCTATGCTCTTGTCTTTGTTAAATATAATGAAAACCACAGCCCTCCCCAGCCCGGCGGAGCAGGCGATCCACCTAAAGAGGCATCACACCCGCCGAAAGTTCATTTTTGCATAAAATAAAATTGCGCATGCGCACTTATTAAACTTACCATCAGTGACAGGCCGCCTAAGAGAATTGCACAAGTAGTTTGAAGTCTTAAAAACACCTCTGCACAGAACCGTACAATATACCATACAGCACAGAAGGAGGCCACTCAGCCTATGTCTCTTCATCTCCCTTCTGCTTCTTTTGCCAATTGTCGTGTCCCCTGCCCGACTCACACTACCATCGGCGGCTGAGCTTTCAGCCTCCCTGCCGTCCACACTACATCCCACAGTCCCTTCGCCTCGCTCCCTCCCTCGCCTCCTTCAAGGCCGTTCTCAAGACCCTCCTCGTCGATCATGGCTTCTGCTGACCTCCCAACTTTCTCCCTCCCCTCCCAACTCTCTCCCTCCCCCTACCCTTCCCCTCTCTCTTGCTCGGGTCCCGTCCTGACTGTTCAGCGGTTTGGAATGTGAAAGGAGCTCTATAAATGTAATTTTGTTGTTGTTGTTGATGTATCTTAACTTGTGTCCCCTGGTCACTGACCCACCCGTAGAGAAAGCTTCTTCCTAACTACTCGATCCAAACCCCCTCATCATGTTGACATCTCTATTAAATCCACCCTCAACCTTCTCTGTTGTAACAAGATCACTCCCAGCCTCTCTAGTATAGTGTTGACATCTCTATTAAATCCACCCTCAACCTTCTCTGTTGTAACAAGATCACTCCCAGCCTCTCTAGTATAGTATAGTATAGTCTCTCCAAATAATGCAATAATACTCACCAACTCAACAATGCTTCCTCCAACACATCAACCCCCCTCCTCAACACACACACACATAGACAAGAGCGTCCCTCTTCCTCCTACCACACCTCTCGTCCCCCCTGTTTCCCCTCCCCTCCCCCCTTCCCCCCTCCCCGTCGCTCACTCACCATCCTCGGTGGGCACGTAGACATTCAGATAGAGACAGTCCTCACTCTGGTCCTGGATGTAGGAAGCCACGATATCCAAGTTGGCCGTGAACCAGACGGGCAGCATGACGTCCGGTAAGATCCCGTGGACGTTCTGTGGGCAGACGGGGGCGAAGTGGGTAGCGTTCCTGACTCCGGTCCAGGACGAGGGGGACTCCGGGTGCTGGAAGCGCCTCTCTCCCATGGGGGATGAGGCATAGGGTATTCCCAGGTACTGATCCACCGGCCCCAGGATCTCGTTGGGCAGTGAGGTCCGGATGCCTCGCAGCTTCCCATAGTTGGTGTTGACCACAGGGTAGTTTTCCTGAGCCCCGCCAAGCCCGAACCTCAGCAGGAGGGATCCCCACCACCACAGGAGGTTGGGGGCCGAGGAGGAGGAGGAGGAAGAGGAAGAGCGGGGGACGAGAGCGAGAGAGAGCCTCAAAACTCCGACCGGGTTCAACATGGTCAACAAGGGACTCTCACACACGCGCCCACCTCCCGAGATACTGTGGTCTAGGCTTCCTGGTCAACACTGGGCAAGACAGATACCTTCACCATCAACCATCTCCATTGGGAATTCACGTAGACACAAAGGTTTCAGGACTCCCCGGCTCATTACACATCCAAAGCTCAGACTTTACCATTCCCCATAAGGGCGGAGGACCCGAGGGTATGGGGGGATGGGTGGGTAGGAGGGGGATGCCCCTTCCCTCTCTTCTCTCTTCTCTCCTCTTCCTTCTCTCTCTCTCTCTCTCTCTCTCTTCTCTTCTTTCTCCTTCTTTCTCGTTCTTTCTCTCCCAAAAGATGATCTCCCGTCTGGTGATGTGTCTTCTTTCCCCACTCACACCGGCTCCCGCACCCACACCACCCCACCCACACCTCCTCTTCGGCTCCTCGGCTGAAACCTTACACTTGAAACCTCGCCCTGTACGAAGCTGGGGGCGGAAAGAGAATTAGAGTTAACAGACAGTTCTACATTATCATCAGCCGCCTCAACCCCACCACCTTGTGTCTGTGCTGGAGCTCGCTCCCTCACTGGAGCTCTCTACTCTAACCCATTCCCTGCTCTCTCTCTCCCTCCCCCCCTGGAGCTCTCTACTCTAACCTATTCCCTGCTCTCTCTCTCTCTCTTTCCTGCTCCCCCACTGGAGCTCTCTACCCCTTCAAAATGGGGTTTGTCAGGATAACACGTCTCCAAGATGGTAATAATAATAGTAACACAATACAACACAAAATGACCATCAGAGGACATCGCAAGACATTGGACCAAGGATTTGGACTTATTGGATCATGTGAATTCCTGTAGCTCAGTGGTTAGAACACTCGCCTTACAAGCGTGAGACCTGTGTTCGAATCCAGGCAGGTCAGGGCGAAACCTTAGGCAAGTTACCTTACTCCACACACACACACACACCTAATAATAATCCATCCCCACAAAAAATGACAATAATAAAATTGGTCATTTCAATCCACGGCTGTTTGTGGCGATGCTGCTAATTGCTGCGCAATTGGCTGCCGCGTTTCACCCACAAATCTACAGTCAATTCAATTCACAGTATATTCCGTGAAGCTCTTTGAGAAGTTGAAAAGATGTGATAAGCGCGATATGAAAGGCAAGGATTACTATTGTATTATAGACTATATGGACCAAAAGAAGATCAGACGGAATCTTTTTCTTAATGGGAAGAAATTAAGAGCTATGGGGGAGCAAAGAGATTTGCGTTTCCATCTCTACAAATCACTAAACATTAGTTCCCAAACATCATCAAAAACGGGCAATGGAATTTTGGCCTTTATCTCGAGAGACCTGGAATACACAAGAAATTATGCTTTAACTGTTTATAGAGCGTTAGTCAGACCCCACCTAGAGACTGCATTCAGTGTTGGGCACCAACACATCAGGGAAGATATATTGGCCCTGGAGAGTGGGGGCAGGGCAGGTTCACCAGAATGACACCAGGCCTGAAAAGGTTAAGTTACGAGGAAACAACAATAATATTACACTTGTATAGCGCCTTTCACGTCAGAAGGACAGTCACTGCTTCAGACCAAAGCTGAGGACGGGGGGGAGGGAGAGGGAGGGAGGGGTTTAGGAGTTGCCGATGGATCCATCGAAGAGGAAAGTCTTGAAGCATGACTTGAAGGAGATCAGGGAGGGGGCGAGAGAGGTGGAGGGAATGTGGGATGGAGTTCCAGAGGTTGGGGGCAGAGTGGCTGAAGGCTCGCCCGCCAATGGTGGGGTGAGTGGGTCGGGGGACGTGGAGCAACAGGGAGTTTGAGAGATGTTTGGGAGATCAGGGGCAGGGCCAGGATCAGGGGATTAAGGGAGACGGGGAGAAAGCGGGAAATTGGAATTGAAAGGATTAGTTGAGGTACAGCCATGATCTAATTAAATGTCCCTATGATACTCTTCCTTCTCAGTTCGTTGAGAAGCGCTTCAGAATATACTATCTCTCCCTCTCTTTCTCTCGCTCCCCCATTGGAACTCTCTACTCTAACCCCATTCCCTGCTCTCTCCCTCCTCCACTGAAGCTGTCTACTGTAACCCCATTCCCTGCTCTCTCTCTCTCTCCTCCTCACTGAAGCTCTCCAGTCTAATCCCATTCCCTACTCTCTCTCTCTCTCTCTCTCTCTCGCTCCCCCAGTGGAGCTCTCTACTGTAACCCCATTCTCTGCTCTCTCCCTCTGTCTCTCTCTCTCACTCCCCCACTGGAATTCCTCCTGAAGTGCAATACAAATGTAAATTGTTGTTGTGTATGCCCAGCGAGAACGAGAGAGAATTTAAATTTTAATAAGTCTTTTATCGACACACGAAACACCACAAAGCGTTTGGCTGTTAATGACTGTCAATTACAAAGACCCCATTTTTTTCCAGCTAAACACTGCAGCCAATTTTGCGCAAGGAAAGGTCCCACAAAGGGCCACGGATTCTGTGGCCAAAATTGTCCGAGGGATTGTTGGCCAGGATACCAGAATAACTCTTGCAATACCAGTACCAGCCTCCTTTAAAGCCCTCCATGGCCTCGCCCAACCCTACCTCTGTGACTTCCTAACCTCCTACCAACCTGCCCGCCCCCTCCCTCCGCTCAGCAGGCTCTGGCCTACTCCACGTCGCCCGACCCACCCGCCCGCCCAACCATTGGCGGGCGAGCTTTCAGCCACTCTGCCCCCAACCTCTGGAACTCCATCCTGAAGTCCCTCCACCTCACCTCCCTCCCATGGCCTCCTTCAAGTCCCACCTCAAGACCTTCGTCTTCAACAGTCCCATCGGTCACCCCCAAATCCCCCCATTTCCCTCCACTCCCCCTATCCCCGATCCCAGCTCGGGTCTGAAGCAGTGACTGTCCAGTGCCGTGGGACGTCCCACTGATGTGAAAGAGGCTATACAAGTATAGCTCCTGTCGCTCAGTGGTTAGAGCACTCACCTTACATGCATGAGACCTGTGTTCGAATCTAGGCAGATCAGGGCGAAACCTTGGGCAAGGGTTCCTTACTCCACACACATGCCTAATCTGTCCAACAAAACTGAATAATAAAAAATTGGTCATTTCAACCCACAACTGTTTGTGGGGACGTTGCTGTGCACAATTGGCTGCTGCGTTTCGCTCACAAATATACAGTTAATTCACTTTACAGTATATTCTGTGAATCATAGAATTATACGGCACAAAAGGAGGTCACTCGGCCCATCTAGTCTGTGCCGGTTCTTTGAACAGAGCAACTCAATCCACTGGCCAGCTTTTTCCCCATAACCTAACAGACCTGCTCTTCCTAAATAAAGATCTAGTTCCCTTTTAAAAGCTGTTATGGAATCTGCCTCCACCACCTTTTCAGGCAATGCATTCCAGATTCGAACAACCCGCTGAGTGAAAACATTTCTCCTCAACTCCCCTCTGCTTCGTTTTGAAACTATTTAAAATCTGTGACCACGAGTCACTGATTCGCCCACCAGTGGAAACAGTCTTTCCCTATTCACCCTGCCAAAACCTCTCATAATCTTATAAATCTCTATTAGGTCTCCTTTCAATCTTCTTTGTTCTAGAAAGAATAACCCTAGCCTCTCTAGCCTTTCCTCGTAGCTGAAGTCCCTCACTCCTGGTACCATCCCAGTAAATCTCCTCTGCACCCTTTCCAATGCCTTAATATCCTTCCTAAAGTGTGGTGTCAAGAATTGTACACAGTACTCCAGCTGAGGCCTAACCAAAGTCTTACAGAGGTTAATCAGCACTTCCTGACTTTTGTACTCTATACTTCTATTTATAAAGCCTAGTATCCCATATGCCCTCTTAACAGCTTTGTCTACCTGTCCTGCCACTTTCAAAGAGTTGCTAACACAAATCCCCAGGTCTCTTTGTTCCTTCACACCCTTTAAAATTGTACTATCTAGCCTATCTTGCCTCCCCTCATTTCTTCTCCCAAAGTGTATCACCTCACACTTCTCTGTATTAAACTTCATCTGCCATGTGTCTGCCCACTTTACCATTTTATCTATATCCTCTTGCAGATGGCTACTATCAACAACAACAACTTCGATTTATATAGCGCCCTCCACGCCAGACGGCGTCTCAGAACGCTTCACAGTAGAGGATCCCGGGACCGAGCCAGGGGCAGGGGCAGGAAGGTGACCGAAAGCTCGGTCGAAGAGAAAGGTCTTCAACTGTGACCTGAAACTGGGAAGAGAGGGGGCGAGGCGAAGCGAGTGAGGAAGGGAGTTCCAGAGCCTCGGGGCGTAGTGGCTAAAGGCACGGCCGTCGAGGGTGGAGCGGAGGACTCGGGGGACATGGAGGAGGCCAGACCTACTATCCCCCTCACCATTTACTATTCTCCCTAACTTAGTATCATCTGCAAATTTGGAAACCGTACTCCCTAAACCCAAATCCAAAGCATTAATGTAGATTAAAAAGAGCAGTGGTCCCAAAGCCGATCCCTGGGGGATGCCACTGCACACTCCCCTCCAGTCTGAAAAGCAGCCACTCACCACAACTCTCTGCTTTGAAGCACTTTGAGACATCGATAAGATGTGAAAAGCGCTATATCAAATGCAAGGATCATTATTATTATTAATGTTGTTGTTATATAGGGGTACAGGTAGGAATCTGCCTCCCTCTCTTCCTCCTTGTGTAGTGATGCTGTATTTTGTTGTAAAATGCGGCAGCCAATTTACACTAAGCCAATTTACACAATCTACACTAAGATGTCCTACAAACAGCCCTGGAGAGAATGAGCAATTTTATATAATAGTAATAATCATTGCATTTGATGTAGCGCTTTTCACATCTTATCGACGGTGTCTTAATGCACTTCACAGAATACACTGTAAAGTGAATTGACTGTATATTTGTAGGCGAAACATGGCAGCCAATTGCGCACAGCAGCGTCCCCACAAACAGCCGTGGGTTGAGTGACCAAATTATTATTTTTTTCGAAGGATTATTATTTGGAAATTGATCCGCCAATCGACTAACAAACAGGTTCCTACTTACCGCTGGGTAAAGAAGAGGCCTGTGTGTGTGGAGTCACGAAACTTGTCTAAAGGTTTCACCCTGCTCAGGAATCGAATCCGGGTCCTATCGCTTGCGAGGCAGGCGTTCTTACCACCGAACTACACAAACTCCACGAGTCCTCCAGGCTCCTTGTGACTCACAGATTCATAGATTACCAGCAACTGAGCCAGGCCGATACACTCAACACAAATGTTTTCTGATTTCTAACTGATCCTCAGGTTAATCCACACTGTGGGTCTCTGTACCAAAGGGAAGCCTTATCCACTGTCCACAAGTTAATTCAACTAAAATGCTTCCTAGCCTTTCAATCCCTTTATCTCCCCAAGTTCCCATCCACTTCTCTTTGATTGCATCACTCTGAACTTAGAAACAGAAGGGGGGCACGTTCAACCCCTCCAGCCTGTTCCCCCATTCCATAAATTCATCTGGATCTTAACTCCAATTAACTGCCATCTCCCATATCCCTTAACACCCTGACCGAACAAATATCTATCAAGCCCAGGCTTGAACAAATCACATCACACACACACAGTAGACACAATCTCTCGTTCACTCTCTTTATCTCTCTCTCTCACATTCTCTCTCTCGCTCTCTCTCTCTCGCTCTCTCTCTCTCTCGTTCTCCAATTAAGATTAATTTAATCCAACTTTCTGAATGCAAATGAGATTTAATATACTTAAACCCAGAAGCTAAGAGATCAAATAGAAAACTACATAAATGTGGCTTGCTGCACAATTAAAGATATGGTCAGCCGGGTGTCTGATTGACTCACTCACTCCCGCCTGGCTCGCCCCATTGATAGAGGCCTCTCTGCCCTCACCCTCTGCTCCCATCCTCGTCCTCACCTTTAAGGCTATTCACGGCCTTGCCCTACCCTCCATCTCTCCAACCTGCTGTCCCCCTATGAACCTCCCTGTCCCCTCCGTTCAGCGGGCTTTGGCCTGCCTCACGTCCCCAGTTCGACCCGCTCTACCATTGGTGGACGGGCTTTGAGCCTCTCTGCCCCCACACTCTGGAACTCCACCCCAGTCCCTTTGCCTCACTCCCTCCCTCGCCTCCTTCAAGACCGGCCTCAACACCCTCCTCTTCGACCGTGCCTTCTGCTGCCCTCCCAACTCTCTCCCTCACCTCACAACTCTCTCGCTCCCCTCCTAACTCTTTCTCTCCCCTCCTAACTCTCTTCCACCCCTCCCCCCCTACCCTGCCCCTCTCCCTTGCTCGGGTCCCATCCTGACTGTTCAGCGCCTTGGTATGTCCTCCCAACGTAAAATGTGCTCTATAAATGTCATTTTGTTCTTCTTGTTGTTGTTTGGAACTCCACTCACTGACCCTTCAAGTCACCTTCTCCCTCGCCTCCTTCATGCCCCGTCAGTGAAGCACTTTGAGACGTCTAAAAGACATGTGTCCCACAAACGGTCATGGATTGAAATGACCAATTTTGTTATTGTGTTTTCTCCGAGGGATTATTATCAGGCGTATGTGTGGAGTAAGGAAATCTGCCTAAAGTTTAGCGCAGACCTGCCTGGAATCGAATACAGGTCTGCCGCTTGCAAGGCAAGTGCTTTAACCACTGAGCTACATCCTGGCTGTCACTTGGACTATATCTTTATAGCGGGGATACAATCTACCCCCAACCCTGCCCACCCCCACTCCCCCACCACCACCCACAATAAAACAGCTCATTTACTTCCTAATCGTTTGTAAGATTTTGCTATTTACTCCTGCATGTGCCTGGAATACACACAGTCACTACACTTTGCAGTGAATACTCACATTTAAAGCCCTCCACAACCTCACCCTACCCTACATCTGTGACCTCCTATCCCCTTAGCAACCTGCCCACCCCCAAACTCTGGCCTGCTCCACGTCCCCTGACACACATTGACGGGCGAGCCTTCAGCCAGTCTGCCCCTAACCTCTGGAACTCCATCCCCCGTCCTCAGCTCAGGTCTGAAGCAGTGACTGTTCAGTGCCTTGGGACGTCCTCTTGATGTGAAAGCCGCTAGACAAGTGTCATTTTGTTGTTGTTGAAGCACTTTGAGACATTCTCCCAACGTGAAATGTAAAGCCTATGACACTGACTGCCCAGGCCCTCGATGCCTTGGATTGAGGTGAGGGTGAGAGAATGTCACTGGACATCATTCAACTACAGAATACACAGTCACCACACTTCACAGTCACTACTGTGATGGCATCTGAGGCATCTCCAAGATCACAGCTCTGTCAACCATTAGGTCAGCTCATGGGAGGTCACGGATGTAGGGCGAGGTTGTGGAGGGCTTTAAATGTGAGGACAGGATCTTGAATTGGATCCTCTGCGTGATGGGGAGCCAATGGAGTCGGGCGAGGATGTGGGAGATGGGGTCACGGAGCTTGGAATGGTAGAGAACATGGGCTGCAGAGGCCAACTAGTGACTGTCCTCCTTGGGGGCAGCAGATAGGTGAGGTCCCTACAAAGATGGACAAGCTCTAAAGTGATATGATTGGTAACAGAATGAGGGAATCCAGTCCCAGCCCCAACTCTGTGACGGTCTCTAGTCCCCAGTTCCTGAGCCGGGCCGAGGCCCGCGGTATATCCAGGGCTCTCTCTCTCTCTCTCTCTTTCTCTCGCTGCCGATGACAGCACAGCCCCAGCCCTGGCTCATCAGCAGGACCTGGAAGGGCAGCCCAGTCAGTGGGGGCAGGGAATCCTCCCACTACAGCTCCTGTTAACCGTGCAGCCAAAACACGAACTAACTAACTAACCAACCAACCAACTAACTAACGGGGAGGGTGGTCCGAGCTGGACAGGCAGTGGGAAAGCTTGGCCAGACAGTGATATCAATGGCCACACTCGGGGCTCCCCCCACCCCCCAAGCCTTGGCTCTCGCCAACCAGTGCCTATTACTCTCCGGAATTAGTTTGACAGGATGTGTCCCTCCAGGGAGAAAGAGAGAGAGAGAGAGAGAGAGCACATTCTATCCCCAAATGGGATTTCCATGTGTGGGTGGGAGGGATGGAATTCTCAGTTGGTTTTGGAGACTCTTAATAATTATATTAATAACCCATGCGTTTGATATAGCACTTTTCACTTCTTCAAGACGTCTCAAAGCGCTTTACAGAATTTACTGTAAAGTGAATTGACTGTATATTTGTGGGCGAAACACGGCAGCCAATTGTGCACAGCAGCGTCCCCACATACAGTCGTGGGTTGAAAATGAACAATTTTTATTAACGTGTTTTTTTTGGATGGATTATTATTAGGTGTGTGTGTGTGTGTGTGTGTGTGTGTTTGCGATAAGTAAACTTGCCCAAGGTTTCGACGTGACCTGCCTGGATTCGAACACAGGTCTCACGCTTGTAAGGCGAGCGCTCTAACCACTGAACTGCAGGACTCTCGTTAAGTAACTGTGACGGGTTTCCGTGTGTGTCAGACACCTGGTTGGGATAAAAAAATATGATTTAAGGTCAACGGTAACTGAGGTGTGTGCTGCCACCTGGCGGTGGGATAGTGTCACCGCAACCTGCAAACAGGCATCACTTAATTCACTGCAGCAATAAAGGGATTTAATAATACAGTAATAGTAATAATCCTCAACATTTGACACAGCGCCTTATCATGCCTTTTAGATATCTCAAAGCGCTTCATTGAAAATACTGCAAAGTGTAGAGACTGTATATTGTAGAGTATTCGCCTTACAAGCGAGGGACCTGTTTTGGAATCCTGGAAGATCAGGGCGAACCCTTAGGCAAGTTTCCTTACTCCACACACACAGACGCCTAATAATAATCCATCAAAAAAAACACAATAATAAAAATTGGTCATTTTCAACCCACGCCACTTTGTGGGGACGCTGCCGCATGCAATTGGCTGCTGCGTTTCGCCCACAAATATACAGTCAATTCACTTTACAGTAAACTCTGTGAAGCACTTTGAGACGTCGATAAGATGTGAAAAGCGCTATATCAAATGCAAGGATTATTATTATTATTTTGTGGGTGAAACACAGCAGCCAATTGCGCACAGCAGCGTCCCCACAAACCGTCACGTATTAAAATGACTAAATTCATATTTATTTTGAACCGATTATTACCCCCCCCACCCCCCAACCCGCACCCGGTAAAGTGATCCGCCAATCGACTAAGGAGCGGGTTCCTACTGACTGCTGGTAAACAGTGGCGTAAGGAAACTTGCCCAACGAGTCGCCCTGTCCAGGAATCGAACCCAGGTCTCTCGCTTGTGAGGCGAATGGTCTAACCACTGAGCTACAGGAGCTCCACACACATTCTCCACATACATACACACACATTCTCTTTGTCACATGTCTCTTTTTGTCTGTCTCACACATACACACACACACACACAAAATAACACATGAATTATGTGTATTTGCATCTAACCATCCAGTGGTGTCATGATAGCCACACACCTCTATCTATCCGCTTCCCCACACCCACCCCTTCAAAAGCCTCCGAACCCTATCTTAAACCCTGGCTGGTTTGTCTGTTGTGTTGTTGTTTGCTTGACTCTCCATTCAAAGTATTTTACCCCCCAAACAAAATATCACTTTTATTTCAAAATAATAACTGCTGACGAGGGAGAGATAAATAAAGATGTTCGAAATAGCAGATTTGTATTTCTGAGTCAAGCTTTGGTCGGTGACTGTTCCTGGACACTCTCTCCCCCTTCAGTCCCCTAACAACCCCTTCGGAAACATACTCCGTTCACCACTCAATCCGTCGCCGTTTGTTCGAGGGACGTCGCTGGGCGCCATCGGCTGCCGCGTTTCGCCCATCAAAACGCACACAGTCACTGACACTTCACTGTGTATTCTGAGAGAGCGCTTGGAGGCGTCTACAAAGACACGATAAGGCCCTGCATCGTATGCAAGGATCATTATTATTATTATTATTATCCCCACATTTTTAATGGGTTGGCGCAGGAAATGTAAAGTTTAATAATTCTGGTGTTTAAATGTGCTATTTCCTGTAATTACAATTTTTTGTCATACACACACTCCTCTCCCCCCCCCCCTCCATGCACAAAAAAAAAGGAATTTGAACCCACCCCAAACTGCCAAGCTCCTTAAAGATTAATGGAGCGTTGATCTGAGATCAATTAAACTGTGACTTCTCAATCGGTTTCTTTATATGTATACAGTATAGTGTGTGTGTGTTTCTCATCATTTTCTCTCTCTCTCTCTCTCTGCATCTCTGCATAAGGCAAAATAATTCCCGAACTTTAAAAGCAGTCAATTTGCTTAAAAAACACAGGCAAATCTGTGAAACTCCCTTTGATTTGAATAGAATTATTTTAATATTTCATTTCAAGAGAACTGTCTCTTTAAAATATCAAATGCCTCATGTTCTTTCTCTCTCTCTCTCTCTCCCGGCCCCTCTCTCGTTCTCAACCTCTCTCCCTCCCCCTCTCTCATCTCCCCGCCTTCCCCTCTTTCTCTCGCTCTCTCTCAACCCCCCCTCCTCTCTCTCTCTCTTTTTCTCAGCCTCTCTCTTTCTCTCTCTGTGCTTACAGAAGAAATTGATTTAACTTTTTTTCCCCCAAAAAAATCAGACATTTTGAATTCTTTTCATTGATTCGGTGATAATCTGGGAACATTTTTCGAACCAACCGTTCAATCGAATATACTCTACTGACATGCAAACTCTCTCCACATCCCTCCCACCATCCTACAAAAAAATAAGAGGGAGAGAGAGAAATATTGATATTTCACCCACAAAATACAGTCTCTCCACTTTACCGCGTGTTCTGTGAAGCGCTTTGAGGATATTGTTAATGATTTATCTAATAATGTCTCTCTGCTCTGTGTGTGAGGGTGTGTGTGGTTTATGGGGTTGTTGGACAACCGATGAAATGGTGAACCAGTCGGTCTGTTTCTGGTGGACAGAGAGACAGAGAAAGGCAGAGACAGAAATAGATGGAGAGACAGAGAGACGGGGAGAGAGAGACACAGAGAGAGGCACAGATAGAGAGAGACAGGGAGAGAGAGACAGAGGGAAGGAGAGACAGAAAGACAGAGAAACAGAGGGAGACAGAACAGAGAGACGGAGATAGAGGGACAGAGAGAGAGACACACAGAGAAAGAGGAAAAAATAATTTTATGCTTTATCCGAGAAAATGGGTCAGATACGGAAAGATATGCAGTATATATGTGAATGTCTGTGTGTGTATTGCTATGTATATGTATGTGTCTGTCTGTGTACCTCTATTGGTGTGTGTGTGTCTATGTGTTGTGTGTGTGTGTGCCTGTGTGTGTTTTATTTGAGGAAACAAATCAATCTGGTTTTATGACTGTCTAAAACGATTTCGGTACTGAACAGACACCAAAAAATTGTCGAGATAGCAGCAAAAAAAATCCTCATCTTTTTTTAATCCCCGAGCCAAACCTCCCCCAATCGCCTCTGCTCTCTCTCACAAGACACAAACCTCCTTTCATGTGTTGTTTTCTCTCTCTCTTTCTGCCTTTGGGTTTGATACACACACAAAAAGCTTTCTGTTTTAAAAGCAAATCACATTTTTGTTCCCCTGCACATTTACACACACACACATACTCATATACTCACACATACACACACATACACAGATACACACACATACACAGATACACACACATAATAATAATCTTTGCGACACATACTTATACGCACACACATACACATATGTACATGTACACATACTCACACACATACTTATATAGTCGCACACACATACACACACACATATTCATGTATTCACAGATACACACACATATACACATACTGTACTCATATTCACACACATACATACTCACAACACAGATACACACACATATTCATATACTTACATACACACTCATGCACACTTTCAGACACTCACGTTGATGCATAGACACACTCACACTTACACACTCACATAAACACACTTACATACAGAGAGAGACACACACACAATCAGACACACACACATACAGAGTGAGAGACACACACACATACAGTGAATGAGAGACACACACATACAGAGACACACATTCACACATACCCACAGTCAAGTCACACACAGTGAGAGACACATGGGCACACCTACACACACAATGAAATCACAGAGAGAGGGACACACACATTAAACGTAATAATAATCAGAGACAGTCACACTGACATAGACACACACAGTCAGTGAGAGATATACACACACAGTCAGCGAAAAAGGGAGACAGACTGACACATACAGTCAGTAAGAGAGACACAGACACACACACAGTCCGTGAGAGATACACACACACAGATAGCCAAATAGAGTCACAGACACACACACTCACACTCTACCATCGACCAACATCTAAAAGTAAAGGTTCCTTTTCTTCCTCTCACAATAATTTTATTTTATTTATATTATAAAATCACAGCAGGGGGAGGGAGGAGAAGGGGGTGGGTGGGGGGATAAGGAACATAGACATTTGCTATGTATGCATCAATATTTTATACATCCACAAAACTGTACATCTACCCCCAAACATATTTAAATCTCAAAGTCAGGGAGAGGAGAGAATAAAATAATTTGTTGGGGGGGGGTGGGAGGCGGAGAGTGGGATTACAGATAGGCTCAGATTCCTCCCAAGAATCTGAATAATAATAATAATAATCCTTGCATTTGATACAGCGCCTTATCCCGTCTCACCGCGCTTCACGGGGACGCACCGTGAAGTGGAGTGACTGTGTCTGTTTCGCAAAGGGCGAAGGCAACAGGAGAATGTAAAGACACATTCTCACACACATCGAGAGGCGCCAATCCAAATCAGATCATCATCATAATAATAAATGTACATTTTAAAGGGATTCTCCTTTTTAAAAAAAAAGCTCAAACACTCACCTGGGCAAATCTTGGGAGGTTTTTTTTTTAATGTCAACTAAAAGGTTTGCTGTGTGTGGGTTGAAGGATGGGGTGGTGGGGGCTGATATTTTAGTTGTTGTTGTCTCCCCTCTCTGTCTCCTTCCTCTTCTCCTTTGAAAGCAGATGGAGGAGTTTTACACCAAGATGTTTCAACCAAAACACTGTAGCAAAAAGGAGAGAGAGAGAGACGAAAAAATGTGGTCCACAGCTGATCTCTCTGTATCACTCTCTCCTCTCCTCTCTCTCTCTCCCCTCCTCCTCTCCTCTCTTCTCTCCTCCTCTCCTCTCTTCTCTCCTCCTCTCCTCTTTCCTCCTCCCCCCCTCTCTTTCTCTCAGATCCCAGGCTGGAGAGAGGGTTTGTGTGTGTGGGTTGATGTTGAAGGGAGTACAAGGGAGAGAGACAGAGAGAGGGGGTTTGTGTGTGGGGGTGAGGGTAGTACAGAGAGAGAGGGTTTGTATGTGGGGGTGAGGGGAGTACAGAGAGAGAGGGTTTGCGTAAGGGTTGATGTTGAGGGGCGTGCAGAGAAGACAGAGAGAGAGAGAGGATTTGTGTGGAGGGGTGAGGGCAGTACAGAGAGAGAGAGAGACAGAGAGGGTTTGTGTGGGGGGTGAGGGGAGTACAGAGAGAGAGAGAGGGTTTGTGAGGATTGATGTTGAGGGGCTGTACAGAGAAGAGAGTGCGCTTGTGTGTGGGGTGGTGGTGAGGGGAGTACAGGGAGAGAGACAGAGAGAGGGTTTGTGTGTGGGGGTGAGGGGAGTACAGAGAGAGACAGAGAGAGGGTTTGTGTGGGGGGGTGAGGGGAGTACAGGGAGAGAGACAGAGAGAGGGGGTGAGTACAGGGAGAGAGGGTTTGAGTATGGGTGATGTTGAGGGGAGTACAGGGAGAGACAGAGAGAGGGTTTGTGTGTGGGTTGAGGGGAGTGGAGATAGAGAGGGTTTGTGGGGGTGATGTTGAGGGGAGTACAGAGAGGGTTTGTGTGAGGGAATACAGAGAGAGACAGAGAAGGTCTGTGTGAGGGGAGTACAGAGAGAGAGGGTTTGGGGGAGTTAGTGGCTGATGATGATCAGGATGTAGTTCAGCTGAAACTGATGCAGTTTCTCACAGACCAGGGCTCTGCCCATCCCTCCTCTCCTCCTCTCAATCTATCTATCTCCTACTCTCGCTTTCTCTCCTCCGCTCAATCTATTCCCACTTTCTCTCTCCTCCTCCTCTCCCTCCTTCTCTCCTCTCTCTCCCCTTTCTCACGCTCCCTTTTCTCACTCTCCTTCTCTGGCCTTTCGTTTTCCTCTCTTCCCCCATCCCTTCTCTCTATTTCCCCCCTTCTCTCTCCTCACTTCCGCGCTCTCATCCCTTCTCTCTCCTCCTCACCCCCTCTTCCTATCTCTCTCTTTGCCCCCTCCTCTCTCCTTCCCTCCTCACCCCCTCGCCCTCCTCCTTTCTCTCTCTCTCTCTCCCCCCTCCGCCTTGCCCCCTCTTCCTCAGTCACTCCACCTCGCACCCCATCTCTCTTCCCCTCAGTCCCTCCACCTTGCCCCCTCTCCCTCTCTCTCTCTCAGACCCTCCGCCCTTCCCCTTTCCTCTCTCCCCTCCTCTCTCCCTAAGCCTTGCCCCCTCTCTCCCCCACATCTCTCTCCCTCCCTCTCCCCCTCCCTCTCCCCCTCTGTCCCTCAATCCCTCTACCTTGAGCCACCTCCACTCACCCCCCCACTTAATCTACGACACAGTGGACACTGCTGTGTGCAATTGGCTGCCACATTTCGCCCACAAATATACAGTCAATTCACTTTACAGTATATCCTGTGAAGCGCTTTGAGACATCTAGAAGACGTGTTAAGGAGCTGTATCAAATGGAAGGATTATAATTATTATTTTTATTATTATTTGAAGGACGGCCCTTCCCACAGTGTCACACCCCCCAGCACTGCACTGGAGCCTCAGTTTAGACTGTGATTCCAAGCCCTGACTTGGGGACTGAACCTTCTGCCTGGCTCTGACTTTCCTTGACAATGAAACTATGTGATGAAGCACTTTGAGATAATAATAATAATAATAATAATCTTTGCATTTGATATAGCGCTTTTCACATCTTCTAGACTATGTCTCAAAGCGCTTCACAGAATGTAGTATACTGTAAAGTGAATTGACTGTATATTTGTGGGCGAAACACGGCAGCCAATTGCGCACAGCAGCGTCCCCACGAACAGCCGTGGATTAAAATGACCAATTCTTATTGTGTGGGTTTTTTGCGGACGGATTATTATTAGGCATGTGTGTTTGTGTGTGTGGACTTGCCCAAGATTTCACCCTGACCTGCCTGGATTCGAAAACAGGCCTCACGCTTCTAAGCCGAGTGCTCTAACCACTGAGCTATAGGAGATGTGAATGTTTCCCCCAAATTCTATGGTAACAAAGCAAGTCATTGCTATAAAAAAACATGAACACAAAAGAGAAACTAGGAGTCAAATGTGGGGGTTCAAATTAGACTTAAAGCGACAATGAGGTTGGATAAATTTGTCATTCTGGCTCATTGGTCTCTCTGTCTTTCTCCCTCTCTCTCTCCAGCGCTCTCTCTCTCACCTCTTAGATAGTCGATTGTGGGTTCCAGCCCCACGTCAGGACTTTGTGGGATTGTCACAGGTGCTGGGGTTCAGACGAGGTGTTAACCTGTGTCTCTGTTCGGGTGAAGGCTAGAGATTTCATGGCGCTATTCCATAAACGGGAGTTTCTCTCTCCCTCTCTCTCTCTCTCTGTCTCCCGGTGTCCTGGCCAATAATCCACCAGATCAACAATAACTTCTATTTATATAGCACCCTCCACGCCAGACGGCATCTCAGAGCGCTTCGAACAACAACAACAATAACACAATTACATATGTTTAGCGCCTGTCACGTCAGGAGGATGTCCCAAGGCGCTGTGAGGACATATATCAAATATAATTATTTGGGCGCTGCTGTGCACAATTGGCTGCCGCGTTTCGCCCACAAATATACAGTCAATTCACTTTACAGTATATTCTGTGAAGCGCTTTGAGACACAGTCGATAAAATGTGAAAAGCGCTATATCACATGCAAAGATTATTAGTATTATTATTATTATTTCCTTGCGCAAAGAGCACTATCTAAACACACGTTGTTATTCCATCCACCCATCTTCCTTTCCTTCCTTCCCTCCATCTCTCTCTCTTTCTCTCTCTCTTTCTCTATCTCTGTCTTAAGCAGTTGGAGTGAAAACAAACAGAAGACCAGCTGCTCTCCGGGCTGTGTTTAGTGAGGGAGGAAGTGAATTTGTCTGAGGAAAGCCACATTCCCTCATCATTCAGCAAGTCCTCGCTTCCAGTAAATATTTGTGTTGCAAAAGCCGCCATCTCTCACTGCCAAACTCACCCCCACATCAAGCTGTTGCGACCGATGCTTTGCTCCCAACAGAACGCAGCAAAGTGCAGTGCAGTGCAGTGCAGTCCTGCGGCTCAGTGGCTAGAGCGCTCACAGCCTCGCAAGCGAGACGGCGAGGATTGAATTCACGGGCAGCGTGAAACCATAGACACGTTTCCTTACTCCACACACACGCGCACAACGCCCTCCGTTTACTCAGCAGTCAGTAGCCGGTTGTTAGTCGATTGGGGGATCACATTTCCAGGAATAATTCCTTCCAAAAATATAATAATAATAATAATAATTCCCTTGTGGGACGCTGCTGTGCACAATTGCTGCCACTTTTCGATCTCCCCCACATATACAGTCAATTCACATTGCAGTATATTCTGTGAAGCGCTTTGAGATGTCGATAAGATGTGAAAAGCGCTATATCAAATGCAAGGATTATTATTAATAATTCAGTCATTTTAATCCATGACTGTTTATGGGACGCTGCTGTGTGCAATTGGCTGCCGCATTTCGCCCACAAGATATACAGTCAGTGAACTTTACAGTATATTCTGAGCCGCAGGACTGCCTTGAGACGCCTAGAAGACGTGATGAGGCGCTGCACCAAATGCAAAGATTATTATTACAACAACAACTTGGATTTATATAGTGCCCTCACTCCAGGCCGGACGGCGTCTCAGAGCGCTTCCCAATAACGGATCCTGGGACCGAGCCGGGGAGAGAGGGAAGAAGGTGACCAAAAGCACAGCCGAAAAGAAAGGTCTTTAGCCCAGACCTGAAAAATAGGAAGAGAGGGGGCGAGGCAAAGGGAGTGGGGAAGGGAGTTCCAGAGCCTTGCAGCGTAGTGGCTGAGGGCATGGTCGCCAATGGAGGGCGGAGGATTTGGGGGACAAGGTGGAGGCCAGTCCCCGTGCGGCAAAGGCAACAAGTACTATTGTGAGGGGAGAGGAGCTCAGAGAGGTAGGGAGGGGGGGTGTGGAGGAGTGGAGGGATTTAAATATTATGGGTAGATGGATTTCTGACGTCTTCGAGAGGTCTCCCAAAGCTTCACATGATCTACTGGGCAGTGTATATTTTGTGGGCAATATTGTCTGAAGTCCACCTTTGTTTTAAAACTCTCAATTTTTTTTTCGAAGATTATTAGGTGTGTGTGTGTCTATGTTGAGTATGGAAACTTGCCCAAGGTTTCGTCCCGACCTGCCTGGATTCGAATACAGGTCTCACGCTTGTAAGGTGAGTGAGTGCTCTAACCACTGAGCTACAGGAGCTTGAGTAAAACGGACACAGAGATCGCCCTGGGATTCGAGCCTGGTTCCAGCTCAAACATATTTGATTATTAAAGTTTCAAGATCTTTTTGACTAGTAAGATACAAATGTGCTTCTCAGTCGAGTTAGCTCCCTTAGACTCTATTATTCATCGCACATTGTCTGAGCTTGTCTAAACTTCTCTGTGTTTGTGCTATTTGCAGTGAGGAACGGCACGGAAGGTTTTTTTTTGCAAAGGAAAAAGCCTTTTAAGAGCAGTAAATCCTCTCGTTTCCAATTCCTCGCTCACTAGTTCTCTCCTGACCGAATACATTTCATCCCCTCACACAAGGAGGTGCAATTGATATTGATGGAAGAATAATAGTAATAATCCTTGCTTTGCTCTTTTCATGTCGGAAGGACGTCTCAAAGAGCTCACAACCAGAAATTAATCGTTATAATAATACCATTAATAATGCTTGCATTTGATGTAGCGCCTTATCATGTCTTCTGGACGTCTCAAAGAGCTTCACAGGATACACTGTAAACTGGATTGATTAAATTTTGTGGGTAAAACACGGCAGCCAATTACGCACAGCAGTGCCTCACAAAAACAGTAGGGGATAAAATTATATCTGTTAATAATATTAATCCTTGAATTTGACACAGCGCCCACAAATATCCAGTTAATTCACTTTACAGTATATTCCATGAAGTGCTTTGAGACAGTCCAGAAGATGTGAAATGCACGCTATCAAAAAATGCAAGGATTATTATTCTAATAGAATGGGAGGAACAGGCTGGAGGGGCTGAATGGCCTCCTCCTGTTAATTTTGTTTATTTTGTGTCGGCAGATTGCATTCAATGATCTCACGTTAATGGGTTTCCAGAAATCTACTTGTGTGGAGGCATTAACATGGATCTAAAGGGAAGATTATGGTGGGTGTGTCAGTGACCTGAGGTCACAGATTTAAAATAGTTTGTAAAAGAAGGGATAGGGGAGATGAGGAGAAATGTTTTCACTCAGCTAGTTGTTCGAATCTGGAATGCATTGCCTGAAAAGGTGATGGAGGCTGATTCGATAACAGCTTTTAATAGAGAGATAGACGTTTATTTGGGGAGGATGGGTTTGCGCGGTTATGGGGAGAGAGCTGGGAGTGGGATTGAATTGCTCTTTTCAAAGGCATAGACTAGATGGGCCAAATGGCCTCCTTTTGTGCCATAAGATCCTATTATTCTATTAAATTGATGATTTACCAGTGTCTCCTCACAGCTTTGAGGTATAGAATCTGTGTTGTTTCATTACAGAATTATTCTGGAAAAAAATGGATTGCGAATCGCACCCTGGGCTTGAATAATTGATTTCTCTCACCACTACACTTTGTGACTGAGATCCAAACACACTGCAAGTGAAATGTGATTCTATTTAATAATAATAATCCTTGCATTTGATATAGCGCTTTTCACATCTATCAACGTCTCAAAGCGCTTCACAGAATATACTGTAAAGTGAATTGACTGTATATTTGTGGGCAAAGCGTGGCAGCCAATTGTACACAGCAATGTCCCCACAAACAGTCATGCATTGAAATGACCAATATGATTATTGTTGTTGTTTTTTTGGATGGATTATTATTAGGCGCATGCATGTGGAGTAAGGAAACTTGCCCAAGATTTTGCCCTGATCTGCTTGGATTCGAACATTGTAAGGCGAGTGCTCCAACCACTGAGCAACAGGAGCTCCACATTCAATCAATCAATCAATCAATCAATCAATCAATCAAAATTTACATTTATATAGCGCCTTTCACGTCGATGAGGACATCCCAAGGCGCTGTACAGTCAGGTAGGGACAAGAGTAGTGGGGGAGGGGTCGGGGCAGGCTGAAGGAAAGTAGGAAAATTGACTGTATATTTGTGGGCGAAACTCGGCAGCCAAATTGCGCACAGCAGTGTCCCACAAACAGTCATGGAAGTGAAAAAGGGGGGAAAGATGGCAACATTATTTTGTTTTATATTATTTTGTTTTTGAAGGGATTATTATTCCTGGAAAAATTATCTGCCAATTGGCTAACAACCAGGTTCCTACTTCCTGCTAGTCCTTCCGCCTCGCCCCATCCCTGGCCTCCTTCAAGTCTTGTTTCAAGACTCTCCTCTTCAATGGACCCATGGGCAACTTCTAATCCCCCCCTTCCCTCCTCCACCCGTCCTCAGCTCAGGTCTGAAGCTGTGACTGTACAGCGCCTTAGGACATCCTCCTGACGTGAAAGGCGCTATACAAGAGTAATTTTGTTGTTATTGTTGTTTGCCAGGCGAGTGCTCTCACCACCGAGCTACAGGATTTCACTCCATAAATATTGTGTGTCAGCCAAGCCCAGCACAATGTTAACGGAGGGTAAATTGAAGGACAAAGGGGCAAAACACAAGAGGAATGAAAGTCTGTCAGTGAGAGGACATGGTGCTTCCTCAGTAGGCTGGGGCTGGCAGTGAGTGATGGGAGGTTGGCTCAGTCCTATTCCTGGGTCAGAAACTTGGGTCTTATCAAGAACTCCGTGCTCCAGTCACCCAGTGAAGTGTTGTAGTCCTTGTCCTCTGTGCCTTCAGCCACTACACCCCGAGGCTCTGGAACTCTCTCCCTCACTCCCTTCGCCTCGGCCCCTCCTTTCATATTTTCAGTTCGCGCCTGAAGCCTTTTCTTTTCGACCATGCTTGTGGTCACCTTTTCCCCTCCTCTCTCCCCCTGGCTCGGCCCCGGGATCCATTATTGGGAAGCGCTCTGAGACGCCATCCGGCATGGAGTCAATGAACGCGCTATATAAATCCAAGTTGTTTTTGTTGTTGCTGGTCGGCTAGAGGATCAAATTAAAAATCCTGGTCCTCACCTTCAAGGCCGTGAATGCCTTGCTGTCCTCCGTTCAGTGGGCTCTGGCCTGCTCCCCGCCTGCTCCCCGCTCGACCCACCCTACCATTGGCGGACGGGCTTTGAACTTCTCTGCCCCTATACTCTAGAACTCCATCCCACAGTCCGACCAGTATTATTATTCTAAGGGAGATGGGGATGGTGGGGGGAATAGGAGCGCAATGTGGGAGGGGACACGAGCTGCCATCCAGGTTGGAAAGATTGGTGACAGAAGCTGGCTGTGAGAGAGGATTTTGGACTCACCAACACGATGAAATGAAGGTTAATGCAGGTTGGTGTCTCCCTCAGCCCCTGTGCTGGGAATTACAATGTCAACAAAGCTAATTAGACTTGGATATCAGGTGAATACAGGCATTAAACGAACATTTATCTTCCTTGATGATCCATCAATCTGTGGATTTGCTTCCCCCAGCTGCCCCTACCCCCCACCCCACAACACCCCCCCCCCCCCCCCCCCCCCCCTCCCAATAATTTGTGTCTGAACTGCCCCCACCCTCTGGAATTCCATCTTGGAATATTTTCCTCTCAACCCCTACCCTCTCCTCCTTCAAAGCCTGTCTCAAAGACCATCCTCTTGAATTGCGTTCTCTCTCTCTCGCCCGCTCTCTCTCCCTGTGTCCTGGCCAACAATTCCCCCAAATAACATCAGTCACTCTCTCCTCGGCTGTATGTGGGGACTTTGCTTGAAATGTTTCCCAGGCAACAACAACAACAAAATTACATTTATAGAGCGCCTTCATCCCAAGGCACTGAACAGTCAGGACGGGACCCGAGCAAGGGAGAATGGTAGGGGGGAGGGGAGGGAGAGAGTTAGGAAGGGAGGGAGAGAGCTAGGAGAGGAGGGAGAGAGTTAGGAGGGGAAGGAGAGAGTTAGAGAGTTGGGAGGGCAGCGGAAGGCACAGTCGCAAAGAAGAGTCTTGAGGCGCGACTTGAAGGAGGCCAGGGAGGGGGCGAGGCGGAGGGACTGTCGGATGGAATTACACAGTTGGGGAGCAGAGTGGCTGAAGGCTCGCCCGCCAATGGTGGGGCGGGTGGGTCGGGGGATGTGGAGCAGGTCGGAGCCTGCTGAGTGGAGGGAGGGCGCGGGCAGGTTGGTAAGGGGATAGGAGGTCACAGATGTAGGTGGGGCGAGGTTGTGGAGAGGCTTTGAATGTGAGGCCCTACTTGGGGGCTTAAACACGCAACTCTCTGACTCAGAAGTGAGAGAGATACAGAGAGAGAGAGAGAGCGCAACCCACTGTACCAGGCTGACACACATCTTTACTGTCTGTATTGAATAAATTATGGTAATATCTTTCTATGTGAGTCCGTGTGTGTGTGTGAGAGAGAGAGAGAGATGATATCACACAGTCTGAGGTAACAATTGGCTTTTAAGCTGCTAATTAATGTGACAGAGAGAGTGTGTGAATGTGTCTCCTCTTCTTTGGACCAGGCACAATAATAATAATTACTCTGGCATTCGATTCAGTGGCTTTTACAGCAATCACAAGCCCACAGTTACATCACAGCCCCTCACACAGGGAAACGTCTGATGAACCTTTTAACATGGAGAGGATGTATTGAGTCCTTCATTAGATTTTAGGTTCACCCCTTCCCGCCCCCCCCCACCCACCCCCCACCACCCCAATAGGATTGTGTTCAAAATACTCGTACTAACCATTAAAACTTTGTGGATTCCTGTGGTTAGAGCACTCGCCTCGCGAGCGAGAAATCTGGGTTCGATTCCCGGGCAGGGCAAAATGTTGGGAAAGTTTCCTTACTCTACATGCCTCTGTTTACCAGCAGTAACAACAACAACAACTTGCAATGATGTAGCTCCCTCCCTCCCGCCACACCAGGCGATGTCTCAGAGTGCTTCACAATGGCAGAGCCCGGGGCTGAGCCAGGGTGAGGGGGTGAAGGCAGTCGAGAGAACGATCTTCAGGCGCAACCTGAAGATGGGGAAGGAGGGGGTGAGGCGGAGGGGTTGAGGGAGCGAGTAGGGAGTTCAGTCAGTAGGAACCCGCTCGTTAGTCAATTGGCGGATCACTTTTCCGCGGGTCATAATGGCTGCCAAAAAGATAATGATTATTTGGTAATTCAATCCACAACTGTTTGAGAGGACGCTGCGGTGCTCCACGACCACATCACTCCCACCCTCGCCCAGCTCCATTGGCTCCCCATTCCCCAGAGGATCCAATTCAAGATCCTCGTCCTCACCTCCAAGGCCATTCACAGCCTTGCCCCCGCCTATCTCTCCAACTTGCTGTTCCCTATGAACCACCACCTCCGTTCAGTGGGCTCTGGCCTGCTCCGTGTCCCCTGCCCGAACCAGCCTACCATCGGCGAATGGGCTTTCAGCCTCTCTGCCCCCACACTCTGGAACTCCATCCCACAGGCGGGTGAGGTGGGGATGTGGAGCAGGAATATGGAATTCTCTAATTTGGTCCATCTCCTTTCCTATCAGGGTGACGTCTCAAAGCACTTCACAGGATCTATTGTAAAGTGTAGTGACTATGTATTTTGTAGGCGGGAGGATGGGCATGCGGGCGGGCAGACTGTTGAAGCCACAACCTTTTGACCTTGTGAAGCGCTCTGAGATGCCACTAGGTGTGCAAATTGTTGTTGTTGTTGAGAGAGCTGTCAGTCGGTCGTCAGTCATCCGTTTTTAGGGGACGGAATATTATTAGGCGTGAGCTCTAACTACTGAGCTACAGGACTCCATCTGTTGTTGGAGGGAGGGAAGGAGGGAGGGAGGGAGGGAGGGAGGGAGGGAGGGAGGGAGGGAGGGAGGGAGGGAGGGAGGGAGGGAGGGAGGGAGGGAGGGAGGGAGGGAGGGAGGGAGGGAGGGAGGGAGGGAGGGAGGGAGGGAGGGAGGGAGGGAGGGAGGGAGGGAGGCTGGGAGGCTGAACCCTATGTGAGGATGGATCTGTGGATAAACAAACATGGACGGGGAGATGAGATGACAAACTGCGTTAAATATTGGTTTCTCTGCTTCCTTCGTTCCTCGTTTATTCCTCTCTCTCTCTCTCTCTCTCTCTCTCTCTCTCTCTCTCGCTCTCTCTCTCTCTCTCTCCATGGTGAGTGAGCAGCTGCTGTGTGGCTCTTGATTTGGTTAATGACGCTGCCAATTTCACGCGGTTACTCACTACATTTCAAATGCCAGCCCTTTCAGCTCACGTTCCTCTCCTCCTTAGGAACCCAGCAACAACAAGTGATGAACGGCCTTTGATCTCACTAGAATAATCCTCGCCATTGACACAGCGCCTTGTCACGTCTTCGAGACATCTCAAAGTGCCCCACAGCATACACTGGAAATAATGATATTAATCAAACTAATAATAATAATAATCCTTGCATTCGATCTAGCGCTTTCACGTGTTCTAGACCACAACCACAACAAAATGATATTTATGGAGCACCTTTCACGTCGGGAGGACGTCCCAAAGGCGCTGGACAGTCAGGACGGGACCCGAGCAAGGAGGGAGGGGCAGGGCAGGTCAGGGTCGAGGGGAGGGAGAGAGTTGGGAGGGCAGCAGAAAGCACGGTCGAAGAGGAGGGTCTTGAGTCCGGCCTTGGTGGAGGCGAGGGAGGGAGCGAGGCGAAGAGACTGTGGGATGGAGTTCCAGAGTGTGGGGGCAGAGAGGCTGAAAGCCCGTTCACTGATGGTAGAGCGGGTCAGGTGGGGGACATTGAGCAGGCAGAACAGAGTGGGCAGGGAGCTTCATAGCAGGAACACCAGGTTGGAGAGATAGGGTAGGGCAAGGCCATGAATGGCCTTCAAGGTGAGGACAAGGATCTTGAACTCGATCCTCTGGAGGATGGGGAGCCAATGGAGTGATATAGGAGGGTGGGAGTGATGAGCTCGATGGGCTGAATGAATGCCCTCTTTTTGTGCTGTAATATTCTATGATTTGTGTTATTATACTCCACTGTACAGTGCTGTGAAGTACTTTGAGACATCTTGATGATGTGATGAGACGCCATAAGTAACGGTCACAACATTAAGTGGAGTGCTGTAGCTCAGTGGCTAGAGCACTTGCCTCGCAAGCGAGAAACTGCGTTTGATGTCCAGCGGGGCACTGAGATGCCTGATAATAATCCCGCAAGAAAAATACTATTAAAAAATAATAAAAATTTGCTCACTCAATCCACAACTGTTTAATAACAATAATAATAATCCTTGCATTTAAAATAGCACTTTTCACGTCTTCTAGACATCTCAAAGCGCTTCACAGAATGTACTGTAAAGTGAATTGACTGTATAGTTGAGGGCGAAACGCGGCAACCAATTGCGCACAGCAGCGTCCCCACAAACAGTCGTGGATTGAAAATGACCGATTTAGTTTTGGATAGATTATTCTGAGGCGTGTCTGTTGAGTAAGGAAACTTGCCCAAGGTTTCGCCCTGACCTGCCTGGATTTGAACACAGGTCTCACGCTGGTAAGGCGAGTGCTCTAACCGCTAAGCTACAGGATGTTTGTGGGGACGCTGCTGTGCGCAATTGGCTACCACGTTTCGCCCACAAATATATAGTCAATTCACATTACAGTATATTCTGTGAAGCGCTTTGAGACACAGTCTAGAAGATGTGAAAAGCGGCGTATGAAATGCAAAGATTATTATTATTATTATTTTCACATGAAATGCAAGGAATATTTATTATTTTATAATGTGATGTAACTCTTGCTAGATCAAGATGTAACATACTTTGAGTAAGCAATTATTCCACATATAAATCCCTTAAAACTCCTCGGGAGATATTTTAAATTCCCACGGAAAAAAAAATACAAGTTGATGTGGGTGGGGGGGGGGTATAAAAGTGTGTAATATAAAATATGTATAACAATAAATCATTAAGCACTTAACCGGACAGCTGCCTCCATTTAATTTTTAATATGGCTTTAGTCATCATGAAATATGTAAGCGTTACATATCTCAGCGGTTTGTACACATAAGGAAAGATTGCTTTGCGCATGGGATTAGCTGTCGGATGTGGGGGTATCAAACTCCAGGCTCAATGTGTGTCAGTTTGGTTGTGTTGGTCACACTCTCGCCTTATAGGTTCAAGTCCTCACACGTTCAAGGTTGACACTTCAATGTAGTCCTGATTGGGAGGCCTGGAGATGCTAAACTTTGCATATAAACCTGGAGTTTGAAACAATAATAATACTAATGCTAATAATAATACTAACAATAATAGTAATCCTTGCATTTGATCGAGCGCTTTTCACATCTTATCGAGGTCTCAAAGTGCTTCACCGAATATACTGTAAAGTGAATTGACTGTATATTTGTGGGAGAGTGAAACGCGGCAGCCAATTGCACATAGCAGCATCCCCAATTGTGGATTGAAATGATCAATAATAATTTTTATTATTTTGGGTTTTTTTGGAGGGATTATTATGAGGTGTGTGTATGTGGAGTAAGGAAACTTGCCCAAGGTTTCGCCCTGTCGAGGAACTGAACCCAGGTCCTCTCGCTTGCGAGGCGAGTGCTCTTCAGGAATCCATTGAATGGAGTCGAAACCTACATTCATCTCCCCTTCTCTTTCACCCCAGCTTGGAGTGTTGCTCCGCCAATGCCACATGCCCTGTGTGAGGAGGAGAGGGAGGGAAGGAGAGGGGGAGCTATATAAAGAAATTGTTGTTGTTAACTGTAGCGTCAGATTTACATGATATGAGTCCAAAACCTCTGAGGTGAAGGCCGGCTTTGAACCGCAAAACCTTTCAACCCAGAAACAAGATTACTGAGAGAGAAATAAAAACTGTATCAAGGTTCACCAGGTACCTGATGACTGTGGAGCACACGAGCGAGAGAGACAGAGAGAGAGAGAGAGAGAGAGAAGCAGCCATTTAATCTGGAATTAATCTTACTCGGGTCACAAACGATTAACATCAGGTCTCGCCTCAGCCACATCACAACCTTATATGACAAGAATTTGAGGTTTTCAGGGGCTTTAATAATAATAATCATAACAATAATAATATTTGCATTTGACATAGGTCAGTATCAAATCTTTGTGGAGCTCCTGTAGCTCAGTGGTTAGAGCACTCGCCTTACAAGCATGCAATGTGTTTCAAATCCAGGCAGATCAGGGCGAAACCTTGGGCAAGTTTCCTTACTCCACACACACGCCTGATAGTAATTAATTCAAAAAAGAATACAATAATAATAAATTGGTCATTTCAATCCACGACTGTTTGTGGGGGACACTGCTGTGCGCAATTGGCTGCCGCGTTTCTCTCTCCCACAAATATACGGTTGATTCACTTTACAGTATATTCTGTGAAGCGCTTTGAGGCATCGATAAGTTATGAAAAGCGCTATATGAAGTGCAAAGATTATTATTATATTTTTGAGAGTCTCAAAGCGCTTTCGGTCTCAATGACATTGTTTCCCTGCATTTTTACATCTGGCAAGTGTTGTAAATCAGAAGACATCAACACATTGCAAGCTACAGATCACCTCCTCCCTCCCCCACTCCCTCTCCCCCCCAGCCCAATCACCAATGTAATTGGCTTGTTTGCTGTTTGATTGAATCACTGTGACACTTTGCTGTGTTTCAGGGGCTTGCTTATTAAGGAGCCTTCCTTTTGGCTTTAATTGCCGCATGTAAAGTCAAGAGGAAAGGTCACACACCATTAAACGCCGCCCTTCTGCTTGTAAATGAGTGAGGCACAGCTCCGAGCAGGAAAGGTCGACCTTTTCCAATTGGCAATTGGACCCTAACCTGTCTCAGGCTACAAGATGACAGCTTGGCTTGCTCTCTCTCTCTCCATTTCTCCATCTATCTCTCTCTCTCCATTCGCCTCGCCAACTCCTTCAAGACCACCCGTCTCAAAACCCTCCTCTTTGACTGCGCCTTTGGTCACCCTCCTACCCACCCCCAACAACCTCCCCGCCCTCCACCCCTCGTGATCCCAACCCCCAGCTCGGATCCAAATCCTTGACTGTCCAGCCCAACGCCTCGGGATGTCCTCTTGACCTTAAATCTGGTCATAAAAGCTGCCACACTTTGCCCGCAAAATAATAATAATAATCCTTGTATTTGATATAGCGCTTTTCACATCTTCTAGACTGTGTTGCCAAGCGCTTCACAGAGTATACTGTAAAGTGAATTGACTGTATATTAGTGGGTGAAACACGGCAGCCAATTGTGCACAGTAGTGTCCCCACAAACAGTCGTGGATTAAAATTTTACTATTGTGGTTTTTTGTGAACAGATTATTATTAGGAGTGTGTGTGGAGTAAGGAAACTTGCCCAAGGTTTCATCCTGACCTGCCTGGATTCAAACACAGAACTCAAGCTTGTAAGGCAAATGCTCTAACCAATGAACTACAGTAGCTTACTGTACTACAGCAGCAAGTTGCCTCCCAATTAATTCTTAATTTTGTATAGTTTATTGATCTGATCTATTTCATTTAATGTTTAAAGACTTGAAATTGGTTCATCAATCCAATGCTGCTGTCCGGAACTAAGGAGGTATTTTATTAAACTCAACCTCAGGACGTGCTTGATGAGGGCAGCTATTACTGTCTGACACACACAGAAACCTATCACCGTGATCAGCCAGGTGTCTGTCTGACACACATGGAAACCCGTCACCATTGCTTAACAGTCTCCAAACCCAACTGAGAATTCCACACATCCCCCTATCAGATGGGAATCCCAGTTACATTGTTGGAATGGTAGATTTCACTTTCAAGGCCATTCACTGCCTTGCCCCACTCCTACCTCTCTGACCTGCTGTCTCACTATGAATCTCCCCGCTCGCTCCGTTCAGTGGGCTCCGGCCTGCTCCATGTCCCCCGCCCGACCCGCCCTACTATCGGTGGACCGTTTCTCAGCCTCTCTGCCCCCACACTCTGAAACTCCATCCCATAGTCCCTTCGTCTCATTCCCTCCCTTGCCTCCTTCAAGGCCAGTCTCAAGACTCTCCTCTTTGACCGTGCCTTCAGCTGCCCTCCCAACTCTCTCCCTCCCCTCCCCCCTATCCTGCCCCTCTCCTTTGCTCGGGTCTCGACCTGACTATTCAGCGACTTGGGACGTCCTCCCGACATGAAAGGCGCTCCATAAATTGTCATTTTGTTGTTGTTGATATGTTGAGAGGAAAGCACTTCACAGGATGTGTAGTGATTGTGTGTTCTGGGGGACTAGGACGGAGCAGCTGGTTGAGATATAATAAAATGATTAGATTTTTTCAAGTACTTATGGAGCTCCTATAGCTCAGCGGTTAGAGCGCTTGCCTTACAATCGAGTTCTGGGTTTGATTCCCGATCAGGGCGAAACCTTGGGCAAGTTTCCTTACCCCACACGCCCGATAATAATCCCTCAAAGAAAACAATTTAAAAAATTGGTCATTTCAATCCAAGATTGTTTGTGCGATGCTGCTGTGCGCAAGTGGCTGCCACGTTTCGCTCATAAATATACAGTCCATTCACTTTATGGTATATTATGTGAAGCGCTTTGAGACATCTAGAAGACGCTATATCAAATGCAAAGATTATTATTAGTTTGTTGGCGAATAGTGGGATTTGGAGGGAGGGAGGGAGGGAGGGAGGGAGGGAGTTGGGGAAGGGAGGGAGGGAGGGAGGGAGGGAGGGAGGGAGGGAGGGAGGGAGGGAGGGAGGGAGGGAGGGAGTTGGGGAAGGGAGGGAGGGATGGAGGGGGCAAGGCGGAGAGATTGCGGGAGAGAATGACAGAGTTTGACAGATTTCCTGTGACCCCCCCATCCCCCCACCCATCTCAGCACAGAGCTGCTTTGAGGGTGAGGAGCAATTCTCAGTATCAAAACACAAAGCTGTAACTCATCCAGCCTTCCCGAGTCTATTTACTTGCGATGTACTTATTGTGACAGAATGATTTGTGGCTCACAGGGTATTTATAGAAGCGTCATCTGGTCTTGAGGGCAGATAATCTAACTATACACCAGGAAAAGAAGGGAACTGATGGATATGAGGAAATTATATCAAAAGAAAGAGCGAGAGACTGAGATTCACTGGATGGCTTCTACTGCACTCCACAAAAAAAGCTACTCAGCGGAAACTTGTCCTGGATATAGAGTATCTGGGACACTTGTTCTACTGTCCAGGTCAACAGATTTAGAGGGGAGGTTAAGGTGTAAGATTAGGAGTCTCCTTAAGGAGCTGAATTGGCCCCAAGGTGACCTGCCGAGAATCGAACCCAGCCCACTCTGTAAGGGTCTCTAGTCCCCGGCTCCTGAGTCAGGCTGAGGTCTGCACATACCCAGTGCTATCTCTCTCTCTCTCTCTCTCACTGCTGATGACAGCACAGCCCCAGCCCTGGCTCATCAATCATCAGGGCCTCGAAGGGTAGCCCAGTCACTGGGGTCAGGGAATCCTCCCACTACAGCTCCTGTTAACCCTGCAGCTAAAGCCCTAACTGACTGACTAACTAACTAACTAACCGACTAACTGACTGACTAACCAACCAACCAACCAACCAACTAACTAACCAACCATAACAATAATAATATTAATCCTTGCATTTGAAATAGCGTTTTTTGAGTTGTATTTTAATGATCGCAGTGAGCAAGAGAGGGGTTGGTGATTGGTAAAGTGTAGGTATGAGCAGGTCACAGAGCAGGTGGGAGCTCTGGGTGGTGGTGGGGTATTGAAGGGATTTGAGAATCTTGAAATCAACAACAACAACTTGGATTTACATAGCCCCCCCCCCACCCCCCCCCACTTCACGTGGGGTAGGATCCTGGAGCGGACACTGAGCCAGGGGAGAGGAGAGTTGTGATTTGAAGATGCAGAGGGAGGAATAATAATAATAATCCTTGCATTTATGTAGCACTTTTTCACATCTTCTAGATGTGAAAAAGTGCTTCACAGAATATACTGTAAAGTGAATTGGCTGTATATTTGTGGGCAAAACGCAGCAGCCAATTGTGCACAGCAGCGTCCCATAAACAGTCGTGGATTGAAATTAAAATTTTTATTATTGTGTTTTGGAGCAATTACTATTAGGTAGGGTCCGTCGATGTGGAAATTTTCCGATATCGATATATCGGTGGGCTCATATAAATTTTTACCGATATATCGATATTTCCGAGTTTTTTTAATACTGCGCATGTGCGCACATTCGGGGATGCGCGCGCATTCGGAGGTACGCACGCATTCGGGGGTAAGCGCGCATTCGGGCGTACGTACGCATTCGGGGGTAAGCGCGCATTCAGATGTGCGCGTGCATTCCAATATGCGCGAGCATTCCGTGCTCTAGGCCCAGGAGGTTGCAATGCCAGCCACAAGGTAAGCTGGAAAAGATCGCATTATACCGATAATACCGATAATATTGATATATCGCCGGAAACGACATACCAAAATTTACGATATACCGATATATTTTTCATATTGAATTTTTTGATATATCGATATATTTTAAATTCCGATATCAGCATATCGATATGAAAAATTATATCGATATAACCGATGTATCGCCGGACCCTACTATTAGGCATCTAGTGTAAGGAAACCTGCCCAGGGTTTAGCCCTGACCTGGCTGGATTCGAAACACAGGTCTCGCGATTGTATGCCGAGTGCTCTAACCACAAATGGGACAAAGGGGGAGGGATTGAGGGAGAGAGTGACAGTTTGGGGTGTAGTGGCTGAAGGCATGGCTACTGATGGTGGAGCGGAGGGGACGAGGGATAAACATTTGGCTGGAGCCAAGTGGAGGCAGCAGGTGATGTTTTGGAGACAGGGAGCCAGTGGAGCCTGGCAAGGATTGGAGCGATGGGAGTAAAGAGTTTTGGATAAACCAGACATTGTGGTTGGTGGAAATGTGGAGAGCAGGCTTGGGGTGCATTTGAGGCCTAAATATTTGATGCTGAATAAAACCTGCCCGTTAAAGCTTATTATTATTATTAATTGTCTCTGGGTTCCATTCCTTTACCCAGTTAATGTGCTTGAGACAAATTCTGTGACAATTGGGATAATTACAAACCAGTTTGGAATTAATGAATCCATTTCCCCCTGCTTTAATTAAAACATTTAATTAAGAGTGTAAAGTTGAACCAAATGTAGTTTTCCCATCTAACTTGGCTGCTGACGTGGGCAGTAGTAGACGGTGGGGAGGGAGGGGGAGAGCTTCAGGGTACTATAGTAGACATTAAACCAAGATCCCCTTTATGTCTGACCAATTCAAGATCCTCATCCTTACCTTTAAGGCTATTCACAGCCTTGCCTCCTCCTATCTCTCCGACCCGCTGTCCCCCTAAGACTTCCCCATCCCCTCCGTTCAGAGAGCTCCGGTCTGCTCCATGTTCCCCGCCCGACACTCCCTACAATTGGCGGATGGGCTTTCAGACTCTCTGCCCCCACACTCTGAAACTCCATCCCCCAGTCCCTTCGCCTCGCTCCCTCCCTCGCCTCCTTCAAGGTCGGTCTCAAGACCCTCCTCTTCAACTGTGCCTTCTGCTGCCCTCCTAACACTCTCCCTCCCCTCCTAACTCTCTCCCTTCCCTCCCAATTCTCTCCTGCCCCTCCCCACTACTCGGCCCCTCCCCCTTGCTCGGGTACCATCCTGACTGTTCAGCGCCACAAACAGACCCCCACCCACCCCGCGCCCAGATCTCTCTCTCCCCCAATTCACAATACAGTTCATTTCTCCATCCATTCCCTTCCCTCTCCTACCCCACTGCTCTTTATATAATAATATTCCTTGCATTTGTTATAGCGCTTTTCACATCTTCCAGACAATGTCTCAAAGAGCTTCACAGAATATACTGTGAAGTGAATTGACTGTAAATTTGTGGGCGAAATCCGGCAGCCAATTGTGCACAGCAGCGTCCCCACAAACAGTCATGGAATGAAATGACCAATTTTATTATTGTATGCTTTTTGTGGGGACGGATTATTATTAGGTGTGTGTGTGTGTGTGTGTGGAGTAAGGAAAGTTGCCCAAGGTGTCGCCCTGACCTGACCTGCCTGGATTCGAAACCCAGGTTTCCCCTGCCCCGGAACAGTCATTAACTGTGTGTCTCAGGGCGAGAAAGAACTAGTGCCAGAAATCCCGTTTACCCTTTTGGATTACATTGCTTCACATTAAAGTCCTTTATAATCACCTCTGCCATGACCTAGTTTACACGGCAGATGGTATCAAATTGACAACCTGTCCTTTGCTCTTGTTCTTCCGTGATATTAACCCCACCGTTGTCAGCAGTGGGGAAACAACAACAACAACAAAATGACACTTGAATAGTGCCTTTCACATCAGGAGGACGTCCCAAGTTGCTGGACAGTCACTGCTTCAGAACCGAGCTGAGGATGGGGGGGTGGGGGATTAGGAGTTGCTGATGCGTCCATTGAAGAGGAGATTCTTGAGGCGAGACTCGAAGGAGGCCAGGGAGGGGGCGAGGAGGAGGGACTGCAGAATGGATTTCCAAAGGTTTAGGGCAGAGTGGATGAAGGCTCACTTGCCAATGGTGGGGCGGGTGGTTCGGGGGATGTGGAGCAGGCCAGAGCCTGCTGAGCGGAGGGAGGGAGCGGGCAGGTTGGTAAGGGGATAGGAGATCACGGATGTAGGATGGGGCAAAGTTGTGGAGAGGCTTTGAATGTGAGGACCAGGATCTTGAATTGGATCCTCTGAGTAATGGGGAGCCAATGGAGTTGGGTAACGATGGGGGGGATGGAGTCATGGGGTTTGGAGCAGAATTCTGGATGATCTGCAGCTTGGAGAGGGAGGAATAGGGAAGACCGATCAGCAGGGCGTTGGTGCAGTCGAGCCGCGATGTAATGAAGGATTAAATGAGGGTTTCAGTGGCTTTAGGGATAATGTAGTGGCGAAGACGGTCAATGTTGCGGAGGTGGGGAAAGGCAGTGCGAGTCATTGCTTGGATGTGGGGGAGGAAAGACTGTTGAGGGTTGAACAAGACACCTAGAATAATAACAACTTACATTTACACAACCTCCCCCCTCACCCAGGGCAGCATCACAGAGCGCAACACCGAGCCAGTGGGAGGAGGCAGTAGCCATGGCTGAAGATGGGACAGGAATAGGTGAGATGAGGAGGAGGGACAGCAGGAGAGGGATTTCAGAGTTTTGGGGGCTTATTGGCTGATGGGATGAAGGGCACAAGGGACAACAACAACAAAATGATATGTATAGAGCGCCTTTCACTCTATACATAGGAGGATGTCCCCAAGGCATTGAACAGTCAGGACAGAACATGAGCAAGGGGGAGGGGCAGGGTAAGGGGATGGGCGGGAGAGAGTTGAGAGGGGATGGAGAAAGTTAGGAGGGGAGGGGAGAGATATGGGAGGGCGGCAGAAGGCACAGTCGAAGAGGAGAGTCCTGAGACCGGCCTTGAAGAAGGAGAGGGAGGGAGCGAGGCGAAGGGACTGTGGGATGGAGTTCAGACAAGATGGACAAGATGGAGGCCAGAGCCAATCGAGCGGAGGCAGTGGGTTTGGTGGGGGAGTGAGCAGGTCAGAGAGATCGGGAGGCGAAAGGTAATAAAGGGGTTTGGAAACGAGTGTGAAGATCCTGAAATCCATCCGTTCTGTTACAGAAAGACAGTGGAGCCTGGCGAGGGCTGAGGGATAGGGGGAGAGTTTAGTGTGTGGTATAGTAATAATAATTATATTTGCATGTGATACGGTGCTTTTCACGTCTTCTAGACATTTTCACCTTTAAAGCCCTCCATGGCTTCGCTCCATCCTACCTCTGTGACCTCCTAACCCCCTACCACCCTGCCCGCCCCCTTCCTCCGCTCAGCAGGCTCTGACCCACCCGCCCCACAATTGGTGGGCGAAGCCTTCAGCCACTCTGCCCCCAAACTCGGGAATTCCATCGCGCAGTCCCTACGCCTCGCCACCTCCCTGGCCTCCTTCAAGTCCCTCCTCAAGGCCTTCCTCTTCGAGGATCCCATCGGTCACCCCAAATTCCCCACTTCCCCACTTCCCCACTTCCTCCCCCAATCCTGACCCCAGCTCAGGTCCGAAACATTGACTGTCTAGCACCTTGGGACATCCTCCCAATGTGAATGGTGCTATACACATTTTGCCAAGATTGTTGTCTCAAAGCGCTTCACAGAATATACTGTAAAGTGAATTGACTGTATATTTATGGGCGAAATGCGACAGCCAATTGCGCACAGCAGCGTTCCCACAAACAGTCACGGATTGAAATGATCAGTTTTTATTGTTGTGTTTTTTTTAGACAGATTATTATTAGGCGCGTGTGTGTGTGTGTGTGTGTGTGTGTGGATTCGAACACAGGTCTCACACTTGTAAGCTCTAAGCACTGGGCTCCACAGATATCAAATGTGAGGATTATTATTATCAGTAGTATTATATCAAATGCAGTATTAAGATGCACAGGTTAAGCCAATGTATTCTCTCTGCGATACCAGGTCAAACGATGAGATTAATTGTGAAAGGAATTGCACTAAAGCTCCCTGCCTCTCTCACTCCTTTCAACCCTCTCTGAATAGCCTGCTGTCTCCAAACCAAACTCCTTTGCCAAAGGTAACCTGGTAAGCGTTGTGTTTTATTGCTTCTCCTACAATAGAGTGGAACTCACACAGAGATTGTTCACTCACCTCACACAGTGTAGAAAGCATATAACTGAAGCCTCCACACCACACCCCCACATGTAGATCCCTCACTCTCTCCCCCACCACCCTCACAATACAGTTCATCTCTCCATCAGTTCCCTCCCACAGCCCGCTGTTCTTTGTACAATAATAATAATCCTTGCATTTGATACAGCGCTTTTCACATTTTATCGACGTCTCAAAGCGCTTCACAGAATATACGTTAAAGTGAATTGATTGTATATTTGTGGGTGAAAGATGGCAGCCAATGGCTCACAACAGCGTCCCCACAAACAGCCATGGATTGAAATTACCAATTTTATTATTGTGTGTTTTTTTGGAGGGATTATTAGGTGTGTGTGTGGAGTAAGGAAACTTGCCCAAGGTTTCACCCTGACCTGACCTGCCTGGATTTGAAACACAGGTCTGACGCTTTTTTATAGCGTGAGGTAAGCCGAGCGACCAACAGGCAGGTTCTCACTGTGAGGGAAACGGAGGCATGTGGAGTGAGGAAACTTGCCCAACATTATAACATTATAATGATTTGGTGACTCGAGCCACGACTGTTTGTGGGGACGCTGATGTGCGCAATTGGCTGCCGCGTTTCACCCACAAATATACAGTCGATTCGCTTTACAGTATATTCCGCGAAGCGCTTTGAGATGTCTAGAAGATGTGATAAGGCGCTATATCAAATGCAAGAATTATTATTAAATCCATTGGGACAAGTTGTGGTACTGTATTCTTTTCGGTCTTGGAATCATCATAGTAATAATAATAATGAAGCGCCTTATCATGTCTTCGCAACATCTCAAAGTGCATCACAGGATATTCTGTACATTCTGTACCTTGAGACATATTCCTGACATGAAAGGCGCTATAGAAAAATAACTTTATTGTTGTTGGCGTGAATTGACTGTATAATTTGTGGGCGAAATGTGGCAGCCAAATGCGCACAGCAGCATCCCACAAACAGACCCCCCGCGCCCAGATCTCTCTCTCCCCCAATTCACAATACAGTTCATCTCTCCATCCATTCCCTCCCCTCTCCTACCCCACTGCTCTTTATATAATAATAATAATAATCCTTGCATTTGATATAGTGCTTTTCACATTTTATCAACGTCTCAAAGCGCTTCACAGAATATACTGTTAAGTGAATTGACTGTATATTTGTGGGAGAAACGCGGCAGCCAATGGCGCATTAGCAGTGTCCCTGCAAACAGCCATGGATTGAAATAACCAATTTTATTATTGAGACCCAGCTGGTCTCTCGCTTGTGAGGCGAGTGCTCTAACCACTGAGCTACAGGACTCCATGATCAAGGCAAGTTGTTGTTGGTGAGTCAGAAGGTTGTGGGTTCAAAACCTCAGAGATCTCAGACATTGCTGACACTAAGGCAGAGACAAGGTCCTGTCTGCCTGGCCTTTCTCTCTCTCTCTGTGTCTGTCTCTGTCTCTCTCTGTGTCCTGGCCAACAATCCCTCAAATAAAAACCTCTATATCAAAGGCAAGTCTTTTGTTTTAAATCATAAAATGAACTGTTGGTTTCATGACTGTTTGTAGCCGATATTTCTTAACGCAGAGATTATTCATTGGCATGTCCTCCCGACGTGAAAGGCATTATATAAACATAATTCATACTTGTTATTATAATGCAATAAACGAACCAAAAATGACGTGGGGTTTCGATAGAGTAAATAAGGAGAAACTGTTTCCTCTGGTGGTTGAGTTGGTAACGGAGAAAAACAGATTTAAGATAATCGCCAAAAGGAATCAGAGGGGAGACGAGGAGAATTTTTTTTTTTTACATAGATAGTTATATAGCGAGGCCTGTCTCTTGACTCCTCACACCGCTGTTTACTAACTGTAAGTAGGGACCCAGTTATTAGTCAATTGGCAGTTCACTTTTCTGCGGGTGATAGCGATAATTTGGTCACTCGGTTAACGACTATTTGTGGGACACTGCTGTACGCAATTGGCTGTCACATTTCGCCCACAAATTATACAGTCAATTCATACCAACAACAATAAAGTTATATTAATATACCACCTTTTATGCCCGGAAAATGTCCCGAAGCGCAGAATGTACAGAATATCCTGTGAAGGACTTTGAGACGTCTCGAAGACATGATAAAGCGACACATCAAACGCAATGATTATTATTACAGTACAGTACTATGATGATGATGATTCTAAGACGGAAAAGAATACAGTACCACAAACTTGTCCCAACGGATTTAATAATAATTCTTGCAATCGATATAGTGCCTTATCACGTCTTCTAGATTTCTCAAAGCATTTCATGGAATGCACTGTAAAATGGAGCTCCTGTAGCTCAGTGGTTAGAGCACTTGCCTCAGCAGCATGACAACTGTGTTCGAATCCAGGCAGATCAGGGTGAAACCTTGGGCAAGTTTCCTTACTCCACCCACACACGCCTAATAATAATCCCTCCAAAACAACCACAATAATAAAATTGGTAATTTCATCCCACGCCTGTTTGCGGGGACGCTGCTGTACACAATTGGCTGCCGAGTTTCGCCCACAAATATACAGTCAATTCACTGTACAGTATATTCTGTGAAGCGCTTTGAGACGTCAATAGGATGTGAAAAGTACTATATCAAAATGCAAGGATTATTATTACAGTATTTTATGGGCAAAATGCAACAGCCAATTGCGCATAGCAGCATCCCCACAAACACTCGTGGATTGAAGTGACCGAATCATTATAATGTTGAGCAAGTTTCCTCACTCCACACGCCTCCATTTCCCTCGCAGTGAGAACCTGCCTGTTGGTTGATCGGCGGATCGCTTTTTCCACGGACTGATAATTTAACATTTCAAACCGATCGTGAATTACAGCTGTAAACTAATCCCGCTCATGCCTGGCAGGCGAGAGACTGTAACGGGAGACAAGAGAGCAGGCGTAAAGCTTGGCTCTATGTCGGGATTTCCTCGACCTTTTATTTTATATGGTCATCCTGTGAAGTGCTTTGGGATGCCGAATCAAATCAAGGATTATTTATCTTCTATTATTGATAGTTTGTAGGTCCTGGCGATGTGTGAGAGCTGCCTATAAACAAACAGTGTTCGAATCCAGGCAGGTCAGGTCAGGTCAAGGTGAAACCTTGGGCAAGTTTCCTTATTCTACACACGCCTAATAATAACCCCTCCAAAAAAAAAAATTGGTCATTTCAATCCACAACTGTTTGTCAGGACGCTGCTGTGTGCAATTGGGTGCCGCGTTTCGCTCTCCCACAAATACACAGTCAATTCACTTTACAGTATATTCTGTAAAGCGCTTTGAGTTGTCGATAAGATATGAAAAGCACTGTATCAAATGCAAGGATTATTATTATTATTCGTTGCAGAAATAAGTAGACTGCGGAGCAGAGGTTTGTCTGTGGGGGCAGGTTTTCCAATGTAATCATCCCTCAATGCCCTGTTCAATTAACCTTCCAGAAACCCAACTTCTTCTAAGACGTGTGGATACTGGCCTCTAGCTCGCAGGAACTATCAAAGCCAACGAGGCTTTAGCAGCAAAAAAAACAATAGCGTTCAATAGCCTGACAGCGTGACACACCCACACACTCACAGCCCCCTGTAGCCAGTGTTAAACAATAGGTTGTGTAGGTCAGTGGTTAGAGCCCTCGCCTCGCAAGCGAGGAAGAAACTTTAGGCCTTAAGTTTCCTTACTCCACACACCTCTGTTTACCAGCCATCAGTAGGAACCCGTTTTGGTTGATCCGGGAGTTAATAATCTCTCCACAAAACTAATAATATAATTACTCAATCCACGACTGTTTGTGGGGACGCTGCTGTGCACAATTGGCTGCTGCGTTTTGTCCACAAATATATACAGTCAATTCACTTTACAGTATATTCTGTGAAGCGCTTTGAGACGTTGATAAGACGCATATCAAATGCAAGGATTACTATTATTATTATTTCTGTCTTGGGAGGCAAGAGGGAGCCAAGCTGACTCTTGAGTGCCTCCTACACTCCCTCTCTCTCTGTGCCTGGCAATCTGATATCGATGCCCCTTGTTAAGTCCTTAGCAACTGGTTAAATGGTCCTATTAGCATAGCAGTGCCCTGGGCAGGATATTGAATGCGGGATTATTGTTTAAACACCTTCTCCAGCCTGTGTTTGTCAATGCATTCAGCTGAGCAGCCGGTTAGACCACAGCCTGATGTCTGATAGAGACAAGCCCCGTCCCATTCAAAGCTTGAGTGAGGAACAGCAGGGAAGGTTTCACACAGTGACGTCCCTACAAACAGCCGTCAAGTAAATAAACTGTTCAGCTGGGGGGGGTGGGGGGGGGTGTTGTCATTTTGTTAGGCATGTGTGCGTGTGGAGTAAAGAAACTTGCCCAAGGTTTCACCCTGATCTGCCTGGGTTCCTAACACAGGTCTCGCACTTGTAAGGCGAGTGCTCTAACCACTGAGCCACAGAAGCTCCATATACATGCATCCCACAGTCCATGAATTGATCAGCTCGTGCCTTACCTCATTTCTTAATCTACGCATTTATAGGAGAGGGTAGAAGACAAACGTGCTCCTCAGGATTTAACAACGAAAAGATTCATTTAGACATGGAAAGTGTCCCTTTTTACAGCCATTCTCGCCCAGACCCTCCTCTTCTCTCCACTCTTCTCTCTCTGAAGGTTCCTTGCTACACATAGGTACTCAGCTGTTCGGAGTCCAATTCATAATTAGTGATGTGAGCTCCAAACTAGCCTGACCCCAGGCCAGTCCATTTTACCTGCCTGAATTGAGGCAGCGAATAAATATTTTGCCCACGAATATACAGGCAATTCACTTGACTTATATTGTGGAGCTCTTGAAGCTCAGTGGTAAGAGCACTCACCTTACAAGCGTGAGACCTGTGTTCGAATCCAGGCAGGTGAGGGCATAACCTTGGGCAAGTTTCCTTATTCCACTTACACCCACCCACACGCCTAATAATAATCCCTCCCAAAAAAAACACAATAATAATAAATTTGTCATTTCAATCCATGGTTGTTTGTGGGGACGCTGCTGTGCACAATTGGCTGCCGCGTCTCGTCCATCCAGAAATATACAGTCAATTCATTTTATTCTGTGAAGCAGTTTGAGACACAGTCTAGAAGACGTGAAAAACGCTATATCAAACACAAGGATTTGCATTTGAAGGCATCGAACCCAGGTCCTCTCGCTTGCGAGGCGAGCGCTCTAACCACTGAGCTGCAGGCCTGCACAAAAGGTAGCATCAGCAAGTGGGATATGAACCCCCTCCTCCAGATGGAGACCAGTTTCAATTTTATCGTCCTCGAGATTCCAGCACAGAGATCCGCAGCTCAGCCACACATTACTGGCAGGATTGTAACTGAAATGTAGAGGCGGTCAGAGACGATCATTGTTAAAGCCTCGACAAATTAACTGCAAACTCTGTGCCTGTAATCTTTTTTTCTGGTGAAAATTGTAAGTAATGAAGTGTGTGGTTAAACTGGCTGAGTCCTGGCTTCCCTCCCGGAAACCCCCTCCCGGCTCTCACAATCTCACCCAAAGTCTCCTTCGCCCAGAGGATAGTCTCCAGTCCCCAAATCCTTGCCATCCACGGCCTTTCTCCTCCCTATCCCCGTAGCTCAGTGGTTAGAGCACTCGCCTTACAAGCATGAGACCTGTGTTCGAATGCAAGCAAGTCAGGGCAAAACCTTGGGCAAGTTTCTCACACACACACACACACACACTCGCGTCTGATAATAATCTCTTCAAATAAAATAACAATAATAAAATAGGTCATTTCAATCCACTACTGTTTGTGGGGATGCTGCTCTGGGCAATTGGCTGCCGCGTTTCGCCCACAAATATACAGTAACTTCACTCTACAGTTAATTCTGTGAAGCGCTTTGAGATGTCTCGAAGACATGAAAAACGCAATATCAAAATCAAAGGATTATTATTATTATTTATCCTGTTTCTCAAAGCGCTTCGCTGTAATGCGTAGTGATTTAATGTGTAAGGAGCACATGTATTTTATGGGTGAAACGCGGCAGCCAATTACGCACAGCAGCGTCCCCACAAACAGTCGTGAGTTGAGCGACCAAATTTTTTTTTTTTTTGTAGCGATTATTACCCCCAGAAAGCGATCCGCCAATCAACTAACAACCGGGCTACTGGTAAACAGAGGCATGTGTGTGTGAGTGTGTCTGTGTGTGTGTGTTTGTGTGAGTGTGTTTATATGTGAGCGTGAGTGTGTATGTGTGTGTGTGTGGAGTAAGGAAACTTGCCCAAAGTTTTGCCCTGGCCAGGAATCAAAACCGGGTCCTCTCGCTTGCGAGGCGAGCGCTCTAACCACTGACACTCCACAACACAACACTCGCCAAGCTCTCTCGGTACTGTACCTTCGGACTCGGAGGACAGACAGTGAGAGCGAGAGCAAGAGCGAGAGAGACAAAAGAGAGAGAGAGATGCTGACTGAGCCAGGCTGTCACACGACACTTGCAATGAAAACAGAACCATAGACATGTGGAGGTAAATTCTGATCAAAGGGACCTTCCGCTCCTCAAGGTCTGGAGCTGTCACTAGTATTTGAGAATGATTTGAGTCTCTCAGAGTCTTGCCAGTGGCAACTTGCCAACACACATTTGGAATGTAGGACAAGTCCATTTGCCAACGCGCATGGTAGAAGTATAATAATCATCCTGTGTAGCTCCTGTAGCTCAGTGGTTAGAGCACTCGCCTTACAAGTGCGAGACCCATGTTCAAATCCAGGCAGGTCAGGGCAAAACCTTGCGCAAGTTTCCTTATTCCACACACACACACACGAATAATAATAATCCCTCAAAAAAACACAATAATAAAATTGGTCATTTCAATCCACGAATGTTTGTGGGGACGCTGCTGTGCGCAATTGGCTCCCACGTTTCGCCCACAAAATTTACAGTCAATTCCCTTTTGACAGGGCATTTTTGTGAAGCCTTTCGAGACGTTTGGAAGATAAGTTAAAGGTAAGGTTCTGATATCAGATGCCAGAAACTAATTAAGAAATTAGTCTCAGTCTAGACTGGAGCACAATCTCTCAATCGCAAACAGATCCTCATCAAAGCCGTAAAAAATCATTTCAGTGGCTTAACGTACCGTTCTGCAGACCAATAAATACTGTGAGATGGCTTTCTGAAGCTCCCGGCAATTTATTTAACCTTCATCAAACTTTATAGGTATAATATGTGGAGTCCTGTATCTTAGCTGGAGAAGTTTAGGATCCATATCAAATGCAAGGATTATTTTATAATAATAATAATAATCCTTGCATTCGATATAGTGCTTTTCACATCTTATCGACATCTCAAAGCGCTTCACAGAATACACCATAAAGTGAATTGACTGTATATTTGTGGGCGAAATGCGGCAGCCAATTGCGCACAGCAGCGTCCCCACAAACAGTCGTGGATTGAGTGACCAAATTATTATTTTTATTATTATTTAAAGAGATTATTGCCCATGGAAAGCGAGCCGACCGGTTTCCTCCCCTTACTGCTGCTGAACAGAGGTTCGTTGGGTAAGGGAATCGAACCCGAGATAAGCGCTCTAACTATACACATACAAACATACACACTCACACACATACACAAACACATTCACACACACTCACACAAACACACACTCATAAACAAACACTCACACACAAACACAGACTCATACACATACTCACACACATGTGCAAACACAGGCCCACAAACACACACAAACATACACACTCACACAAACGCACACTCATACAAACACTCACACAAACACATACTCATACACAAACATTCACACACTCATACACAAACACACTCATACACAAACACACAAACACCAGCACTAAACTGGAGTGGTTTCTTAAACTATTCGAGCACAAATATAGAGTCAATTCACTTTACAGAACATTCTGTGAAGCGCTTTGAGACGTTGATAAGATGTGAAAAGTGCTATATCAAATGCAAGGATTATTATTATTATTATTATTATGAGCTCAAATTCTCCGCACCTTCTCTCTCAGAGCAGGGAGAGAGGTACTCACTGAGTGAGGCTGACAAGATGTCTTAAAGTCTGTTTAGAGCAGAGGCTAGATTTCTGCTCACTGACTGTTATTGCTGTCAACTTTTTACAGCAAAGAAACTGTTCGTGTGTGAAAGGCTAGAATAACAGACCAGCTTCTAAATAATATTATTATTGGATAACGAGATAGCATCTGAACTTCAAGTCAGTCGCGCTCGACGAGAGAGAGCAAAGATATCAAACCACACATTAGGGAGACTTCCCATCTGTTCTATTGTATTTGCTCAGAGGCTGAGGGAGGGAGGGAGGGAGGGAGGGAGGGAGGGAGGGAGGGAGGGAGGGAGGGAGGGAGGGAGGGAGGGAGGGAGGGAGGGAGGGAGGGAGGGAGGGAGGGAGGGAGGGAGGGAGGGAGGGAGGGAGGGAGGGAGGGAGGGAGGGAGGGAGGGAGGGAGGGAGGGAGGGAGGGAGGGAGGGAGGGAGGGAGGGAGGGAGGGAGGGGGTCTCAGTAGTTATAGCACTCGCCTTACAAGCGTGAGACCTGTGTTCGAATCCAGGCAGGTCAGGACAAAATCTTGGGCAAGTTTCCTTACTCCACACACACACCCACACACGCCTAATAATAATACTCCCTCCAAAAAAAAACCACAATAATAAAATTGCTCATTTCAACCCACTGTTGTTTGTAAGAGGATGCTGCTGTGCGCAATTGGGTGCCACGTTGCGCTCTCCCACAAATATACAGTCACTTGACAATTCACTTGACAGTATATTCTCTGAAGCGCTTTTTGAGACATAGTCTAGAAGTAAAGCGCTAATAATACAAGGATTATTATGAGGTGAGAGTCAGGATTAGAACCCTGCTCACGCCTCCCCACGCAAATGGGTTAGGGCTGCGGTTGGGGCTGGTGGAGATTGGCAGCTCGATGGCTAATTATTTTCTTGCTGTGATGGTCCTGCCGTAGCTCCACATTAATAATGAGCCAGAGACAGCGAATGCCAAGCCAGGACCCAGCCTACACAACAAGACTGCTTATCAGCAAACCAAATGCCAAAGCCATTAACGAGAGAACAGCAACTCCTACAGAAAGGCTTCCTCAGTGAAGTTCACCCTGCAGGGAGATCAGACGAGAGAGGAGATCAGAGTCTGGCTGAGAGGCGCTGGGTGAGGGGGGGCGAGGGTGAGAGAGGGGGGGAGAGATTGGGAAGAGAGGGCAGGGGAGGGGAGGAGAGGGGGGGAGAGGATCAAGAGGCGTGGGGAGAGGTGGGCGAGGAGATGAGGGGGAAGGGAAAGGGGAAGAAGAGGGGCGGGAGAGAGATGTGGAAGATGAAAGGGAGGGGGAAGAGAGAAAGGAGCGGGGAGAGGAAGGGGAGAGAGGTTGAGGGAGAGGGTGAGAGAGTGGGGAGAGGGAAAAGAAGGGTGATATCTTCAACCGCGCTCTCTCTCTCTCTCTCTCCCTGTGTCCTGGCCAACAATCCCCCAAATAACATCAGTATTCTCTCCATGGCTCTATGTGGAGACTTTGCTTTAATTTTTTTCCCAGGCAGGGAGGGGAGAAACCTTAGGCAAGTTTCCTTACTCCCCAACATACACACCTCTGTTTACCAGCAGTCAGTAGGAACCCGTTTGTTAGTCGATTGGGTGGATCACTTTCCCAGGAGGGAATAACAACAACAACAACAACAACAAAATTACACTTGTATAGAGCCTTTCACGTCAGGAGGACGTCCCAAGGCACTGGACAGTCACTGCTTCAGACCCGAGCTGAGGACTTGGGGGGGAGCGGGGAAAGGGGGGGATTAGGAATTGACGATGGGTCCATCGAAGACGAGTCTTGAGGCGAGACTCGAAGACGTCCCAAGGCGCAGGCCAGTCACTGGTTCAAAACAATGAATACATTTTTTAAATTGATAATACTGTAATTTGGTCGCTCGACCCACAGTTGTTTGTGGGGGACACTGCTGTGTTCAATCAGCTGCCGCATTTCACCCACAAATATAGTCAATTCACGACAGTATGTTCTGTGAAGTGCTTTGAGATACAGTCGACAAGATGTGAAAAGCACTATATCAAAATGCAAGGATTATTATTTTTATTATATCCTGGACTCTCTGATCTGCATTCTTCCCCCCCCCACACATAACCCCCTCCCACCAGTCTCCAGCCACCTCTCTAATTAATAGTCTTTTCTTACCTCCTCTAGGCGAGGGGAGGGGAAGGAGGGAGAGAAAGAGAGAGCCAGTGGAGCTCACTATAGTGTAAGCGCCAGCTTTATTGACCATTCCTCACAGAACCACTCTTGAAGAACACAGCAACTAAACGGGAGAAATTGATTATCGAACTGAACGTTTGAGCCAAGGTTTGGAAATGCCAATCACCCGATCTGTGATATTCACACCCACAACAACTACATCACCAAAGGTCAGAGCTCCTGTAGCTCAGTGGTTAGAGCACTTGCCTTACGAGCGTGAAACCTGTGTTTTGAATCCAGGCAAGTCAGGGCGAAACCTTGGGCAAGTTTCCTTACTCCACACACACACACACACCGCGCGCGCCTAATAATAATCCCTAAAAAAAAAAAAAAAATTGGTCATTTCAATCCACGGTTGTTTGTGGGGACGCTGCTTGTGCACAATTGGCTGCCGCGTTTCGCCCACAAATATACAGTCAATTCACTTTTATATTCTGTGAAGCGCTTTGAGACACAGTCTAGAAGACGTGAAAAGCGCTATATCAAATGCAAGGAATTTTCCTTACATTTATTAATAATAATAATGATATTTCATTATTATTATTAATAAATGTAAGGAAATTGTTATTACTGTAAAGGTACCTGAGTTTAGCTTGAGATTTGATGGGATGGTGTCTGAAAGATCACAGAATGTCCTGTAAATCTCTCTCTCTCGTGTCCTTGTAAATAACCACATTTTGAACAGCGTCACAGACTTCGTGAAATCGAATTACATGGCTAAACTGGCAGAACATATATTTATGAAAACACAAGGACAAATTTAGTGAGTTTAACCAGAGAGTAAACGAGAGACATGGTGTGACGCGGAGAGGGAATGACTTTGGAGCTTGTGTTGGGGAGTGTATGTGTGCGTGTTGGTAAGTATGTGTGTGTGTTGGGAAGTGTGTGTGTCTGTGTTAGAAAGTGTGTGTGTGTTGGGGTGTGTGTGCTAGGGAGTCTGTGTGTATGAGTTTGGAAGTGTGTGTGTATTGGGGAGTGAGTGTGTGAGTTGGGGGAGTGAGTGTGTGTGAGTTGGGGAAGTGAGTGTGTGTGTGTGAGTTGGGGAGAGTGTGTGTGTGTTAGGGAGTGTGTGTGAGTTGGGCTGTATGTGTGAGATGGGGAGTGTGTGAGTTGGCGTGTGTATGTGTTAGGGTGTGTGTGTGTTAGAGAGTGTGTAGGGGAGCGTGTGTGGTTGGGCTGTGTGTGTTAGGGAGTATGTGTGTGTGTGTGTTAGGGGAGTGTGAATGGGGGAGGTTGGAGGAGGTAGAGTCCCTACACACCAAAAACATACTGAGTGAAACAATGAATCCCCCTCCTCTCTCCCTCCATCCTTTCTCTCCCATTGCCTCTCCTCTCCCCCTATAAGCCCACCAATACCCTCCGTTCAGCAGGACTTGGCCTGCTCCCAAGCCCCCCCACCCCACCATCGGAGGCCGGGCCTTCAGTTTCTCCGCTCCCACCCTGTGGAATTCCATCCCCCAATCCCTCCGCCTTGTTTCCTCCCTTTCCTCTTTCAAGGCCGATTTGAAGACTTTCCTCTTCGACCTTGCCTTTTGTTCCCCCCCGAACTTTCGACAACCTACGTGTTTCACCCCTTCCCGAACAGTCCCCTCCAGCTTGGGTCACACACCTCCTGTGCAGCGCCTTGGGACGTCCTCCCGACGTGAAAGGCGCTTTATAAGTTTAAATTGTTGTTGTTGTTGTTGTTGCATCTCCTCTCCCCGATTACCTCTCCTCCTCTCCCCCAGTACATCTCCTTCTCTCCCAATTACCTCTCTTTCTCTCCCTTTCACACTGTAAAGTGAATTGACTGTATATTTGTGGGCGAAACGCGACAGCCAATTGCACACAGCAGCGTCCCCTCAAACAGTTGTGGGTTGAAATGACCAATTTTATTATTGTGGTTTATTTGGATGGATTATTATTAGGCGTGTGTGTGTGTGGAGTAAGGAAACTTTCCCAAGGTTTTGCCCTGATCTGCCTGGAATCGAACAGATCTCATGCTTTTAAGGCGAGTGCTCTAAATCAAAGTTGTTGTTGCTGTTGCTCTAACCATACTGAGCTACAGGGACTTAAAACTATAACAAGATTTCTTTCTTTTATTTTAGAGGGAAAAAATGTATTCCCCGTTAGAATAAATCACCCAAAGATTTCACTTTCAAATCAGCCCCTGCGGAATTTATAATCCACAATATACACAATGTTTATTGTGTTAGATTGAGAGCGATTCACACTCCACAGGCCCCATAGCTTGAGTGCAACTCCCACTGAGCAGAGCAACAAGACATAGACACTTCATACACTTACCTCCTCCGGCTCGATTGCGTACAGCGCCGTCCCCACATACAATCGTGGGTTGAAATGACCAATTTTTATTATCGTCTTTTTTGGGGACGGATTATTATTAGGCGTGTGCTCTAACTACTGAGCTACAGGAATCCATCTGTTGTTGCTGTTGTTAAAGATCCCGTGGCTCTATCGGAAAACACGCTCTCTCTCCGGAGGGACGGAGGTGGGGAGGGAGGGAGGTGGGGAGGGAGGGAGGGAGGGGGGGAGGGAGGGAGGGAGGGGGGCTGTGGGATGGAGTTCCAAAAAGTAATCAAATATGAGAGAGAGAATTAAAAAAATTTGGTCACTGAATCCACAACTGCTGTGTGCGATTGGCTGCCACATTTCGCCCATAAAATATCCAGTCAATTCACTTTACAGCGAGTGTATTCTGTGAAGCGCTTTGAGATGTCCAAGGATTATTATTGTGATTATTATTATAATTATTATTATCTTCTGACCCTCCTCTCCTTGCAATCCTCACCAACCCCCTTTTCATCTTCCTATTCCTCCCAACCCTCACCCTGATGGAGGGCTTGAAATTTACAACACCCCCCCAGAGCTGAAAAGGAACCAACGAGCAACAACAGCACTGCCACCCAGTGGTGACGGCTTATGTCAGTGTCAAACAAGGAAGGCCGCCAATAGAACCCAACAACAACAAACAACAACAAAATGACATTTATAGAGCGCCTTTCACGTCGGGAGGATGTCCAAGGAGCTGCACAGTCAGGACGGACCCGAGCAAGGGAGAGGGGCAGTGGGGAGAGGAGAGAGAGAGTTAAGTGGGGACGGGGAGAGTTGGGAGGAGAGGGAGAAAGTTGGGAGGAGAGGGAGAGAGTTAGGAGAGGAGGGAAGAGTTGGAAGAGGAGGGAGAGTTAGGAGGAGAGGAAGAGAGTTTGGAGGGGAGGTAGAGAGTTAGGACGGGAGGGAGAGAGTTGGGAGGGCAGCAGAAGGCACAGTCAAAGAAGAGGGTCTTGAGACCGGATTTGCAAGAAGCGAGGGAGGGAGGGAGGGAGGGAGGGAGGGAGGGAGGGAGGGAGGGAGGAGGGAGGGAGGGAGGGAGGGAGGGAGGGAGGGAGGGAGGGAGGGAGGGAGGGAGGGAGGGAGGGAGGGAGGGAGGGAGGGAGGGAGGGAGGGAGGGAGGGAGGGAGGGAGGGAGGGAGGGAGGGAGGGAGGGAGGGAGGGAGGAGGAAGCAAGGCGAAGGGACTGCGGGATGGACAATAGGCCAAATGGGAAACAGGCATCTTCACTCCAATCCTGTGTGTGTATCCTCACCAGCTAAACTGTCCTCCAGCTCCCACCCTGAGTATATTCCAAACCCAAATGCTCGGCCACGCTTTTTATTTTGCTCTTAAATTTTTTATGTTTGTCTTCTTGATGGTTTTTATTTTAACTCAGTGGCATTTGCACAAGACATGTTTTGTTTTCAGAATCCAGTCACATTGTCAATCATTCTGTGCTACCTACAAAGGAAGCGATAGATATGTAATCATAAACACACACACATACAGACACACACACACGCAAAAATTACCTTCAGAAGGTCACACGGATGTATTAAACATTACCTCAGTCTGTGGGCTTCTAAGACTCCACATTGCAGTCCTGTAGCTCAGTGGTTAGAGGCCCTGGGTTCGATTCCCAGGCAGAGCGAAACTTTTGGCAATTTTCCTTACTCCACACACCTCTGTTTACCAGCAGTCGGCAGGAACATGGTTGTTAGTCGATTGGCAGATCGCTTTCTGGGGATAATAATCCTTCAAAAATTATTTGTTCATTTTCAACCCACGACTATTTGTGGGGACGATGCTGTGTGCAATTGGCTGCCGCGTTTCGTTTACAAAATGTACAATCAATTCACTTTACAATATATTGTGTGAAGCGCTTTGAGGCGTCTAGAAGATGTGATGAGGTACGAGGGGTAGAGCTCCAGAGTTTAAAGATAGAGTGGCTGAAGGTATGGCCTCTAACAATGGCTGGGATGGATTGGGAGATGTATTCGAGGCCTGTGCTATCTGAGTGAAGGGTGGGGGTGTGGTGGGTAGTCACAGGAGTGGGGTATGAACAGATGAGGGGATAGGAGGTACTGGGATGTGTAGGGATTTGTATGTGAGAGTGAGCATCTTTCATATACAGGGAACCAGGGGAGCCTAGCGAGGATTGGGGTGATGGGCGTGTGGTACTCAGAGCCTTGGGACGTCCTCCCGATGTGAAAGGCGCTCTATAAATGTAATCTTGTTGTTGTTGTGTGAGGGTGCTGGTGGCAGTATTTTGGGATAAGTAACATAATAATATAATAATCCTTGCATATGATATAGTGCCTTTTCACGTCTTATATATACTGTAAAAATGTACTATAAAGTGAATTGACTGTATATTTGTGGGCGAAATGCAGCAGTCAATTGTGCACAGCAGCGTCCCACAGACAACCATGGGTTGAAATGACCCAATTTTACTGTTGTGTTTTTTTGGGAGGGATTATTATCAGGCGCGCATGTCTGGAGTAAGGAAACTTGGCTATGGTCTTCGCCCTGGCCTGCCTGGATTCGATCACAGGTCTCACGCTTGTAGGCCGACTGCTCTAACCACCGAGCTACAGGAGCTCCACAAACGTTTTACAAAACAGCCCAATTTACTACAACAACAACTTTCATTTATACATTAATTTGTTCAAAGCCCTGACGTGGGGATTGAACCCATGACTTTCTGACTCAGAGGGAACAGCGACTAGGTGGCACCCTACTATAGCTCGTGGAGTCCTGTAGCTCAGCGGTTAGAGCGCTTGTCTCGCAAGTGAGAGGACCCAGGTTTGATTCCCGGGCAGGCAGGACAAAACCTTAGGGAATAATCTTTGCATTTTTGGGGGATTTGATACAGCGCTTTTCACATCTCATCAACGTCTCAAAGCGCTTCACAGAATATACTGTAAAGTGAATTGATTGTATATTTGTGGGCGAAGTTTCCTTACTCCACAGGCCTCTGTTGACTCAGTAGGCACCTGTGGGGATGCCTGCTGTGCGCAATTGGCTGCCGCGTTTGGCCCACAAGTATACAGTCAAATCACTTTACAGTTTATTCTGTGAAGCGCTTTGAGACATCTAGAAGACGTGATCAGGTGCGATATCAAATGCAAGGATTATTATTATTGGTGGTGGTGGATCGCTGTTCCTGGGGTAATAAGAATCCCTCCATCGGAAATATAATTGGTCAATCAATTCATGACTGTTTGTGGGACACTGCTGTGCGAACGGAAATTGCGTTTCCTCCCACAGAAACACACAGTGTGAAGCACTTTGAGATGTCGTCTCGAAGACGTGATAAGACGCTCTATCAAATACAAGGATTATTATTATTATTATTAATAAGCTCTCTCTCTCTCTGGTCTGTCTGTCGCTCCGTGTTTTTAAATTTGCATTTCTTACTTTGAAGACACCTTTGACAGGCATTGTGATACCACATCCCAATCACATACATCTGGGTGAACTTATAATCAGATATAACATGTCATAACTTACTTATCAAATATTTATGTTTTTTCAGGAACAAGAACACATGAATTATGAATCCGTCCATAAGTTTGTAATTATAATATGCATCGAATCGAAAACCTACAGACCTTTTTCTTTTAACAGTTGTCAGGACCAGGGCAAAAAAGAATCATTAATTTTCCTTGCGTTTGATAATATCGTCCTGTCACGTCGTCAAAAACTTCTCAAAGCCAGTCACGGGCGAAACCTTGGGCAAGTTTCCTTACAGCGTGCGCACTCACACACACATACACACCACACACACGTACACACACAACACACACGTACACACACACAACACACACACCTCTGATAATAATCCCTCCAAAAAAAACACAATAATAAAAATTGCTCATTTCAATCCATGACTGGAAACTGCTGTGCGCAATTGGCTGCCGCGTTTCACTCTCCAGCAAATATACGGTCAATTCACTTTACAGAACATTCTGTGAAGCTCTATGAGACATTGATAAAACATCCTATGTGCTATATCAAATGCAAATATTATTATTATTTACTATATAATGTGAAGCGCATTAAGTCATCTCAATGACGTGATAAGGCCCTGTATCAAATGCAAGGATTATTATTATTATGAAGAGCAGTGACTGGGTATTTTTTTGGCAAACATGGCAACCTACTGGAGCACAGAAATATTCCCACAAACAGCCAGGTAATTGAGCGGACAGTTTTCTTTGGGGGGGGAATTATCGGCCAGGACACAGGGAGAGAGAGAGAGAGAGAAACTCCCTACCCACACCAAGCTCCGCAACCATATCACTCCCACCCTCGCCCGGCTCCACTGGCTCCCATCCTCCAGAGGATCCAATTCAAGATCCTTGTCCTCACCTTCAAGGCCATTCACGGCCTTGCCCCCCCACTTCTCCGACCTGTTGTCCGCCTATGAACCTCCCCGCCCCCTTCGTTCAGTGGGCTCCAGCCTGCTCCATGTCCCCTTCTCGACCGGCCCTATCATCGGTGGATGGGCTTTCAGCCTCTCTGCTCCCACACTCTGGAACTCCATCCCACAGTCCCTTCGTCTCGCTCCCTCCGTCGCCTCCTTCAAGGCCGGTCTCAAGACCCTCCTCTTCGACCATGCCCTCCCAACCCTCTCCCTCCCCTCCTAACTCTCCTCTTCCCATTCTAACTCTCTCCCTCCCCCCTACCCTTCCTCCTTGCTTGCATCCTGTCCTGCCTTTTCAGCGCCTTGGGAGGTCCTCCTGACGTGAAAGGGAGGACTCTGTAAATGTGATTTGTTGTTGTTGTTTCATCTGAAGGATAGAAGGTAATTAACGACCGGAAATGGGTGGGAGTGAGTGAGTGAGAGTGGGTGGCATGGGGTGGTGTGGATGGGATGGGGGTTGGTGGGGGCAAGAAGAGAGACTGAGGCCAGGACACTGAGACTCATTTAAACAATGGCCAAGGTTGTAAAGGAGACAGGTTGTGTGTGTGTGTGTTGTATTGTTTGTGAGTGAGAGTGAAATTCGGGAGCAATCTCTTGTGATTCAGACGAACGGATAACCTCCTCATGTTGTTGTTTTTGTGTGTAACGCCATATTATCCAAACAGTTCACCAGAGAAACAGAAAAAGGAAGGGTTGATGTGGTCCGAGGTTTATACAGGGTACCCATGTGTTCTGTGTACTGATGGCAGTAATGGATACCATTCCTCATCCCATTAAAGCGTTTGCAACTCCAGTCAAATCCATTTAGCCAATTTGATCTAATCTCAAAACCAACAGGATGGTTCAGGAATCGCATTAACCTGTAATATGTGGAGGAGTCTCGGCCCACTCCTCACACTCATGTCGTCTGTGCAATGTCACTGAGCTGTATAATCCAGTTCCCCCCTGACATGCACCCGAGCTGAATCACCCCCCCACCACACCCTCCACCCCCCACCCTACACCCCCAAAGTGCGATTGGCAGGATCACTTTCCGGGGTAACTTTCCAAATCACTGACCATCTAGAGCCTTGGGAAGTCCTCCCGATAACAATAATAATAATAATAATCCTTGCATTTGATATAGCGCTTTTCACATCTTACTAACTGTGTCTCAAAGCGCTTCACGGAATATACTGCAAAGTGAATTGACTGTATATTTGTGGGCAAAATGTGGCAGCCAATTGCGCACAGCAGCGTCCCCACAAACAGTTGTGGATTGAAATGACCAATTTTTACTATTGTTGTGTTTTTTTTGAGGGATTATTATTAGGCGTCTGTGTGGAGTAAAGAAACTTGCCCAAGGTTTCACTCTGACCTGCCTGGATTCAAACACAGGTCTCACGCTTGTAAGGCGAGTGCTCTAACCACTGAGCTACAGGAGCATGAAAGGCTCTGTGTAAATGTTCTGACGAAGGGTTGTGGACCCAAAACGTTGACTCACTTTTTTCCTCTCTCCATAGATGCTGCCTTACCTACTGAGTGTTCCCAGACATTTCTATTTTTTTGTTTGTGTAAAGCGTAAATGTCTGCTGTTGGTGTAATAATCCTGTAGCTCAGTGGTTAGAGCAATCTCTTTGCAAGCGAGAGACCCGAGTTCAATTCCAGGCAGGTCAGAGCGAAACCTTGGACAAGTTTCCTTACGCCACACAGCCTGATATTCCCTCAAAGAAAATTGGTCATTTCAATCCATGACTGTTTGTGGGGACACTGCTGTGCACAATTGGCAGCCGTATTTCGCCCACAAATATACAGTCAATTCACTTTACAGTATATTCTGTGAAGTGCTTTGAGGAGTCATAACGCTATGATAAGGCCCTGTATCAAGCTCTGGGACCCCATCACACCCATCCTTGCCCGACTCCATTGGCTCCCCATCGCCCAGAGGATTCAAGATCCTGGTCCTCACATTTAAAGCCCTCCACCGCCTTTCCCCACCCTACCTATGTGATCTCCTATCCCCTTACCAACCTGCCCACCCCCTCCCTCTGCTCAGCAGGCTCTGGCCTGCTCCACATCCCCCAATCCACACACCCCACCATTGGTTGGCGTGCCTTGAGCCACTCTGCCCTCAACCTCTGGAACTCCATCCCTCAGTCCCTCCGCCTCGCCCGATCCCTGGCCTCCTTCAAGCCCCGGCTCAAGACCCTCCTCTTTGACAGTCCTATCGGTCACCCCAAATCCCCCACTTCCCTCCACCCAGCTCAGATCTGAAACAATGACTGTCCAGTGCCTTGGGACATCCTCCTGACATGAAAAGCGCTGTATATACATGTGCAATTTTGTTGTTGTTGTATCAAATGCAAGGATTATTATTCTTATTATTACGTATTTGCTGGCTGGCGTGTCTGAAATGCAACAGCATGATTTACCTTCTCTGGATTCTCTCGCTCTCACTCCTCACTGGTCTATATATAAGTCGCATCTGAAAACCTACCTCTTTGAACGTGCCCATCTCCATCTCTCCATCTCCTCCCTCCTTTGCTCAACCCTGCGCTTGTAAAGAGCTCCAAAATAACTCCCTACATGAAGGCCTCTGTATAAATGTCAGTGTTTTATGCTCTCAGGAATATAACACCAGTCCTCTGCTCACATCAGTTAAACTCCTTGAATCCAGGTATTAATCTCGCAGTGGGAAGCTTGCCAAGCAGGTCTTGCTAATGGCATGAAGCTCACTGGCTCCTGCCAACCTGTTCCCAACACTGTATGTCACAGAATTAAACGCTTCGCAGGATACACTGTAAAATGAATTGATTGTACATTTTTATGGGTGAATCACGGCAGCTCAATTGCACATGGCAGCGTCCCCAACAAACAGTCGTGGATTGAGTGGCCAAATTATTATTCTATTTTTTTTTGAATGGATTATTTTTGGACTAACAATCACGTTCCTAATCACTGCTAGGTAAACAGGAGCGTGTGGAGTAAGGAAACCTGTGTAAGGGTGAGTGGGTGAATGTGGGAGAGGGTGAGGGTGGTTGGAGGTGGGAGTGAGTGGGTGAGAGTGGGAGAGGGTGGGTGGGTTAGTGAGGGTAGGAGAGGGTGAGTGAGTGGAGGTGGGAGAGGGTGAGGGTGAATGAGTGGGGGTGGAAGAGGGTGAGTGGGAGTGGGTGAGTGGGTGCGGGTGGGAGAGGGTGAGTGGGTGGGAGAGGCTAAGTGACTGGGATGGGAGAGGATGAGGGGTGGGTTGAAGGATGAGGTGGGAGAGGGTGAGTGGGGATGAGAGAATGAGCGGGTTGGTGTGCGACAGAGAATGAGTGGGTTGGGGTGGAAGAGAGAGTGAGTGAGTGGGTGTGTGTGGGAGGGAGTATGCATGGATTGGTGTGGGAGAGGGAGAGAATGGGGAGGATGGGGTAGGATGGATGGAGGCTGTGGTGGGATACATTGCGAGGCGGTGGGATGAAACGTGAGCAGCTGTACAGAGGCAGTAGACCGAATGGCCTCCTTGTGTGCTGAAAACAACCTGTGATTTGATATATTAGGCAGAGTAACACAGTTCGGAATGTGTGGCAGACACAGTAATACATTAAACGAGGGGGCTGAATGTTAACAGAAAGCGTTCGACTGATTTACAAAGATGTTGCTCATGTAGTCATGCCTTACAAACCCTGCATATTATGTGTTATCCTCAATACCTAGCCTGTCTGCTCCCATTACTATTGATAACCTCACGCAGCATAATGCTTTGCAAACACTCGATCCCTGGTGTAATGTCCTGGGAGCGTTTCGTGATCAGTTTTGTCAGGAAGGACAAAAACTCAGACTTGCCTTCACTTCACCCCCATCAGGCCAGGCAGAGGGTTACTGGGGTAAGCAGAGGGTTACTGGGGTAAGCAGAGGGTTACTGGGGTAAGCAGAGGGTTACTGGGGTAAGCAGAGGGTGACTGGGGTAAGCAGAGGGTTACTGGGGTAAGCAGAGGGTGACTGGGGTAAGCAGAGGGTTACTGGGGTAAGCAGAGGGTGACTGGGGTAAGCAGAGGGTGACTGGGTCGGAGAGCTAGGGAGGTGGCAGGACGTAAACAATTGAACATTCAGGAGCTCCTGTAGCGCAGTGGTTAGCGCACTCGTCTTACAAGTGTGAGCCCTGTGTTCGATTCCAAGCAGATCAGGGCGAAGCCTTGGGCGAGTTTGGCCATGAAAAGCGAGTTTCCTTACTCCCCACACACACACACACACACATGCCTAATAATAATCCGTCCAAAAAAAACACAATAATAAAAATTGGTCATTTTCAATCTACGGTTGTTTGTGAGACACTACTGAGCGTGATTGGCTGCCGCGTTTCGCCCACAAATATACAGTCAATTCACTTTACGGTATATTCTGTGAAGCGCTTTGAGACGTCGATAAGATGTGAAAAGTGCAATGTCAAATGCAAGGATTATTATTATTATTATTATAATACAGAAGCCGCCATCGACAGTGCAGCCCTGCTCTGTCACTGTGCAGAGACGGAATGCCGGCATTCCCAATCTGCCTAGCGCTTTTCCAAGAAGTCGTTGCTCCCATTACTCGTCCCACCCTACATCCGTGACCTCCTATCTCCTTACCAACCTGCCCGCCCCACCCTCCGCTCAGCATGTCGATAAGACGTGAAAAGCGCTATATTAAATGCAAGGATTATTATTATTACCGCTGGGTAAACAAAGGTGTGTGGAGGTTGTAAGTTAAACTTGCCTACGGTTCCGTTCCCTCTGTCCGAGACTTCTCGTTTGCGACACGATTGCTATGACCAATACACCACGCAAGGCTTTCTCTCACTCGAAGAGAAACGAGAGTGATTCCAACTGTGCCAGGCTGACATCCAAATTGATAGGGGACCTGAGGAAACACTGGCTACGAGACCGAGGGGAGCAGCTGGTGAGCGCTGGAAATCAACCCGACTAATGTAACTAAATAAATATTATGGCGACGTACTATATGGGAAAAAAAAATAAAAGACCTGAGTTGTGAAATTATTCCCTGCCAACAAAGTACCACTGTCAAGAACATCACTGCCTTTGAAGCCGGCTGATTGAACATTAGTGACTGACAGGCTGATGAATGGCGGACCGAGCAAAGCTTCTGTTATGGTACAGTAAACAATACTCGATGCCAGGCAGTTACATTCTCAACGTCAAAATGAAAAAGTAATTTGAAAGCTAAGCGAGATGCTGCATTCATGGTAATCCAAAGTGAGTAATAAGAAGAAAGGTTTTTTGTCTTGCAAACCCAGGCTTATTTGCCCGCTGCAAAAAGCAACGTGGAGCCCATTCCCGAGACCGAATTGGAATAAATGTTTTTAAAAGTGGCATCAATGGTAATCCACGTATTTGATACGGCGCTTCCATCACATCGCCCAAATGTCTCAAAAGTGCTTCATAGGGTTTTAACACCAACAACTTGGATTTATACAGCGCTCTCCCTCACTCCACGCCGGACGGCGTCTCAGAGCGCTTCACAATACCGGATCCCGGGGCCGAGCCAGGGGGAGAGAGGGGGATGAAGGTGACCGAAAGTGCGGTCAAAAAGAAAGGTTTTTAGGCGTGACCTGAGAGTAGGAAGTGAGGGGGCGAGGTGAAGGGAGTGAGGAAGGGAGTTCCAGAGCCTCGGGGCGTAGTGGCTGAAGGCACGGCCGCCGATTGTGGAGCGGAAGATTTGGGGGAGGATAGACCAGGTGGAGCGAAGGCAACAGGTACTGTTGTGAGGAGACAGGAGGGTAGAGAGGTAGGCAGTGAGGGGGGGGGGGGGGGGGGTGCAGAGGAGCGGTGGGAATTGATATTATTACTTTATAATAATAATCCTTGCATTTTGTATGACACCTTATTCATCTGATTGTAAACAACAACAACAATTTACATTTATATAGCGCCTTTCACGTCGGGAGGACGTCCCAAGGCGCTAAACAAGAGGCGTGTGACCCGAGCTGGGAGGGGAGTGTTTGGGAAGGGGTGAAACACGAAGGGGAGGTAAAAGAGTTTGGGGTGAAACAAAAGGCACGATCGAAGAGGAAAGTCTTCAAATCGGCCTTGAAAGAGGAAAGGGAAGAGGCGAAACGGAGGGATTGAGGGATGGCATTCCATAGGGTGGGAGCGGAGAAACTGAAGGCCCGGCCTCCGATGGTGTGGCGGTTCGGGCGGGGGGCTTGGAGCAGGCCAAGTCCTGTTGAACGGAGGGACCGGGTGGGCGTGTAGGGGGAGAGTAGATCGGTTAGGTAGGATGGGGCAAGGCCGTGTAAGGCCTTGTAGGTGAGGACGAGGATCTTAAATTCGATCCTCTGGAGGATGGGGAGCCAGTGGAGACGGGCGAGGGTGGGGGTTATGTGGTCGCGGAGGCGGGTGCGGGATAGTACACGGGCTGCAGAGTTTTGGATGGCCTGCAGCCTATGAATGGAGGAACTGGGGAGGCCGACTAGGAGAGAGTTTCCGTAGTCCAGCCGTGAGGTGATGTACGCGTGCACGAGTGTTTCGGCAGCGCGGGGGTAAAGATAGTTGCGGAGCCTGGCAATGTTGCGCAGATGGAAATAGGCTGTGCCGGTCAAGGCGCGGATGTGGGGGAGGAAGGAAAGTTTTTGATCGAACATGATGCCAAGGTTCCTGATTGGCTTTGTGAGGTGGAGAGTGCAGCCTTGGATGTTGAGGCTGGCAGCGCCCGATGTGCGGAGGCGCTGGCTTGAGCCAATCAGGAGGGCCTCGGTCTTACTCACGTGACGACTGTGTATACTGTGGACCAACACTACGTCGATTTGCGCACAGCAACGTCTCGCAAACAGCCAGGCGGTGAGTGACCAATTTTATCCGGGGGATTGTAGGCCAGCACACCAGAAGAGAGAGAAAGAGAGATTCCCTTCTCTTTACAAACAGTGCTACAGGATCTTTAATATTCAACTGAACAGGCATAGGCAAGACCTCGGTCTAAATGCTTCATTTGAAGGGCGGCACATCCGACAATGCACTGTGACTGACGTCAGTCTAGCCAGCCTAGGGAGGAGCTCCTGTAGCTCAGTGGTTAGAGCAACCATGACCTTACAACTAACCATGACCCCTCCCACCCTGCTCTGGTCCCAACCTTGGGATGTTGTTGTATTCTGTGAAACGCTTTGAGATATCGATAAGATGTGGAAAGTGCTCTATAAATTTAAGGATTATTATTATTTTATTATAAGCGTGAGACCTGCGTTCGAATCCATGCAGATCAGGGCGACACCTTGGGCAAGTTTCCTTACTCCATACTAGGGTCCAGCGATATATCGATATATCGCTAAAACCCGATATAATTTTCATATCGATATGCCGATATAGGATTTCAAAAATATCGATATATCGAAAAAGTCGATATATCGAGGGAAAAAATCGGAATGCGCGCACACTGAACTACAAGACCCAGAATGCTCATCTCTATACACAATGCACAGACCGAGGTGCAAGCCGCCATATTGTATTCATAGTGCTCGAATACAATATACAGGTATACAAGGGCTGGGGGGGGGGGGGGAGAGAGACGGCTGGGGGGGGCGGGTGGGTGGGAGAGAGGGACGGTGGCGGCGGCGGGGGGGGTGGGGGGAGAGACGGGGTGGATGTGATAATATACAGATAGATAGAGATGGGGGGGGATGTGAGAGAGAAGAGAGACACAGAGACAGACAGAAAAACACAGAGATGGAGAGAGTGAGTGTGAGAGACACAGAGAAAGATATTTACCTCCTGAGGAGATAGGCCCCGAATACGCACGCCGCACGCACATGCGCAGTACGAAAACCCCGAAAATATCGATATTTCAGTATATCTCGATATGAGCCCATCGATATATCTAAATCGGAAAATTTCCTTTTCGACAGACCCTACTCCATACACACGCCTATGGAGTAATCCATAAAAAAAAAACAATAATAAAATTGGTCATTTCAATCCACAACTGTTTGTGGGGACGCTGCTGTGCCCAATTGGCTGTTGCGTTTCGTCCACAAATATACAGTCAATTCACTTTATAGTATATTCTGTGAAGTGCTTTTGAACCGTCGATAAGATGTGAAAAGCGCTATATTAAATGCAAGGATTATTATTATTATTATAAGGTGATAATAAGTGAATCAAACAGGAGCAACCACACAAAATGGGTGTTGGTAACTAGTTTTAATTTGAAGATTTGGTTTAGCAACAGAGAATCACTGCGGAGACTGAGAGTCAGCCCAGCAGTGTACAAAAGAGAAACACAAACCCACAATAAACCAAAGTTTTTTCCAAACTTATCAAAGGAAATTCTACCATTTAATATCTCGGTAATACCACAAGAACAGTCAAACTTTACAACTTGAATTAAGCTGTGCAGAGTGGTGGTTTTGTTGTTGTTGTTGTTGTTGTATACTATAGTCCTCCCGATCAGCTTCAACTATTTGTGCTTGGAAGTTTTGCTTCGACCAGGATTTTTTTTACTGTAACAGGAGTGGGATTCCATTCACATATGTAACATGGGAGCATTGAAGTTAATGGCAAGTTTCATTGCATCAACATTACCTTGTGTGTGTCAAATACATTCCATCAATACACCCGTCAACCCGCTTTCTCCAGTCTTTGAGGTGTTGTAAAATGTGAATAGACTATCACTCATTCAAACAGCCCCCACAGATTCTTTTCTAGGAGATTAAAAAATCTATCATATTGCCCCACCGTGAGTTAATTGTTCCCACGATACGGAAGCAGCGAAACAATCCTTACTCTTAATGTTTTATCATACAACGCAAAGTAATATTCAAGCACCAAACAGAAAAAACCTAACTATCAGACACAAGGTAAACTACAAATGATCCCAATTTCTCAGAGCTCATACCAGAACAGGGCAGTCCAACTGGTGGCCCGCCAGCCACATCCGGCCCACCCAATCCCTCTGTAACCTGTAAACATTGTGTTATGTTTTCTGGAAGGGAAACACATAAAATATTGTTGATGTGGATCGTGGATGTTTCTCAAATAGGGAAAACTGCGCAGATTGTAGTGCGTCCTTCCCTCAAAACCATCTCCATATAAATATCTGTTGTTTTGTCTAAATTATACTGTTAAAAATTTCCACTCAACTTGGCCAAATCTATACTAATCTGTTTGAACAACTGTACAAAACACACAGGGATCGGAGACTTGTTAGAAACTGAGTCATATAATCTTTTGCTGAAGACATTGTGAGGGTAATCATTCATATTGCAAGGTATCACAAGAACTCAAACATTATATTTCAACTGTTCAAAACACAAGTCAAATGTGAAGCTAATATGTGAGCTTTTATTTTAGTGGGTGGTGGGGGTGGGGGGAATTAGGGGGAGAAGTAGTTTCTGTTAAAAAAACAGAAACTGCACAAGACTTGACATGACTTGCAAAATGGAACTTCCTCACCTACCCGTGAGACAAACGGCGTATCCTACACCTGCACGCTCCACTCTCTAGTCATAAGGAGGTAAACCGAACAGCTCGGGCTGGAATTCCTCCAATGATCCGAGCACCAATGTGGCGTTTTCTGTAAGTGTGGAGCTCAGCTGCTTATCAGGGATCATGACCACCTGCATTCCTGCTTTCATTGCGCTCTCTACTCCACTGGGGGAGTCTTCAAACACCAGGCACTGGGGGAAGGGGGCGAGAAACAAACATTCCCTTTAACAAACACACAAATAAATAATAATAAATACAATATTCCTTGCATTTGATATAGCGCTTTTCACATCTTATCGCCATCTTAAAGCACTTCACACGATATTCTGTCAAGTGAATTGACTGTATTTGTGGGCAAAACGCGGCAGCCAATTGCACACAGCAGCGTCCCCATAAACAGCCGTGGATTGGAATGACCAATTTTATTATTGTGTTTTTTTGGAGGGATTATTATTAGGTGTGTGTTTCTGTGTGTGTGCAGTAAGGAAACTTGCCCCAAGTTTCACCTTGATCTGCCTGGATTAGAACACAGGTCTCACACTTGTAATACGAGTGCTCTAATATCTCAGCTACAAGATATACAGTCACTACACTTTACAGTATATCCTGTGAAGCGTTATATTAAGAATGCAAGGATTATTATTATTACATACAATTCATCCCCTCCCAACTGAGAGCACCTGGCTTCGATTCCCAGGCAGGACAAAACTTCAAGGCATATTTCCTTACTCCACAAACCTCTGTTTACCCAGCAGTAAATTAGAACATGGTTGTTAGTCGATTGGCAGATGACTTTCCGGGGTTAATAATCCCTCAAAAAGAAAAAACTAATTGGTGGGACACTACTGTGCGCAATTGGCTGCCACATTTCTCCCACAAAATAAAAGGTCAATTCACTTTACAGCATATTCTGCCTTAAGACATCTTAATATGATCAGTGATAAAATGCTGTATTAAATAATAATAATCCTTACATTTGATATAGCGTTTTTCACATCCTCTAGACGTCTCAAAGTACTTCACAGAATATACTGTAAATTGAATTGACTGTATATTTGTGGGCGAACGTGGGCAGCCATTTGCGCACGCAGTGTTCCCGCAACAGTCGTGGATTGAAATTACCAATTTATTGCAGTTTTTGGGGGAGCTATTATTATTAGGCGTGTGTGTGTGTGTCTGCGTGTGTGTGTGTGTGTGTGTGTAGTAAGGAAACTTTCCCAAAGTTTCACCTTGACTTGCCTGGATTCGAAACACAGGTCTCACGCTTGTAAGGTGAGTACTCTGACCACTCAGTTACAGGAGCTCCACATAGAACCATAGAATTATATGGCACAAAAGGAGGCCATTTGACCCATCTCGTCTGTGCCGGCTCTTTGAAAAGAGCAAGTCAATCCCACTGCCCAGCTCTCTCCCCATAACCTAACAGACCTGTTCTCCCTAAATAAAGATCTTTTAAAAGCTATTATCGAATCGGCTTCCACCACCTTTTCAGGCAATGCATTCCAAATTCGAACAACCCGCTGAGTGAAAAAATTTCTCCTCAGCTCCCCTCTGCTTCGTTTTGAAACTATTTTAAATCTGTGACCACGAGTCACAGATTCGCCCACCAGTGGCAACAGTTTTTCCTTATTCACTCTGTCGAAACCTCTCACAATCTTATAAACCTCTATTAGGCCTCCTCTCAATCCTCTCTGTTCCAAAGAGAATAAACCTAGCCTATCTAGCCTTTCCCCATAACTGAAGTCCCTCAATCCTGGTTCCATTCTAGTAAACCTTCTTTGCACCCTTTCCAATACCTTAACATCCTTTCTATAGTGTGGTGACCAGAATTGGACAGAGTACTCCAACTGAGGCCTAACCAAAGATTTATAGAGGTTACCCTTGTAAAAAAGTACCATGATAATGGTGGTAGTACCATGCTAGGACCATGTTCGTAACATGGTACCACCACCATTACCATGGTACTTTTTTACAAGGGTAGTTAGCACTTCCTGACTTTTGTACTCTATGTAGGGATTATTATTATTATTCCTTGAACTTCACCACTCTTCCCCTCCTCCCTTCCCACTCCCTCTCCAAGGCAACTCACTAGCAGACCACAAAATGTCAACCTAATGCATATTGTCTTGTAATTACATTTGCAGATATTGACAAATGACTCTTTGAAGAGTAAAACTGCGAGACCCGTGCACAGTGGGGGGTGGGGGGTGGGGGTTGTTCTGATCGAGAGAAAAAATTTATGAGGGAAAGTGCGTTTGTTCCCGTGTACTCGTACATTTAGCCATAGTCTGCTTGCTGCATTTTCTGGAGAGAGAACATTTATTTGCTATGGTCGTGAGCAGAGAATATAACACAGATAACAATTGCACTCTTGTTTCCTTGTCATTTCGTAATCGTCCTTGAAATATTTTTAATGGGGTTTGCTTATAAAGAAGAAGTAAAGCAATCCCTTCTTTTCTGCTAATGCTCTCAGTGGGCCTGTATTCCATTCAGCCAGAGTTCAGCCTCCATTTAACCCCGCCGGCTGCACAGTCCGTTTCTCTCTACCAAAATGCGTCTCAATTATGGGTTTTACATAAGCTAATATTTCGGTGACAGAAACCTCTTCTCTGTCGCCCTTTGTGGCGGCCGCGGCAATCCATCCCCATTAACATCTCCGTGCCCTCAACAATACCTCTGTCGGAATGAAAGCAGCCCCTGCCAATGCCCTTTGATGCTGACAGACTAGCCCCCTCTATGGTATAAACCTGTACTCTGCGATGCTCTCACTGCCCCACTGAAAACCCCTGAGAAGAGGTTCCAGTGAGATACTGTTTGACTGTTGTAAGTGAGCTTTAAAGGCTGTACAGAATGGCATTATCAGGGCTTTCATATCCAGACAGCACAGAGAATGTACTTGACAGGCTTGCAGTCAAAGGCCTAATTGCCTCCTATGATGTCACGGAGGCTGGGTGTATGGGAGGGACTGATCATCACTCAAGTGCTACGTGTAGGCAATGGTTTGACTAATTCCTCGAAACTAGAGAGCAATTAAAACTCTTCATTTGCAGTGAAGCCAAGCTAATGACCCATAATCATCGTCATTATTTGTTGCGGCAAATATATGCGGGCGGCTTACAGTACAGGCTTTATTCTTGGCAAGAACTGGAGGCATTAGCTCCACACCAGCACGGAGATGGTATGTCGGGCCAGATTCCTAACAGAACACATCACTGCCAGAGTCCTGTCATTTAATAAGAATATTAATATTAATAATTCTGCACAACGCAGCACCTTTCACATCCAGAGGACCCTCCCAAGGCGCTGGGGGTGACTGAAGACATGGTCACCGTTGGTGGAGGGGAGGGGCAAGTGACAAACAGGAGTCCGGAGATCTGCTGAGTGGAGGCAGCTGGTGGTGGAGTGGGGGGGCAAGCAAGTCAGAAAAGTAGGGGGGACATGGTAGAATGAGCAGTAATGGGGTGTACGCAGGGAGGGGGGTGAGGGAGAGGGAGGAGTAGACGAAGTCAGGCAGATATTGTCTAAGAGATAAAGAGGTCGAGAAACTCTTCACACGGTAGCTGAAGTAATACTCTGCCCCCACACTCTGGAACTCCACCTCACAGTCCCTTCGCCTCGCTCCCTCCCTCGCCTCCTTCAAGGCCGGCCTCAAGACCCTCCTCTTCGACCATGCCATCTGCTGCCCTCCCAACTCTCTCCCCTCCTAACTCTCTATCTGCCATCCCAACTCCCTCCCTCCCCTCCTAACTCTTTCCCTCCCCTCCTTCCTGCCCTGCCCCTCTCCCTTGCTCGGGTCCCTTCCTGACTGTTCAGCGCTTTGAGACATCCTCCCGACGTTATAGATGTAACTTTGTTGTTGTTCTTGTTGTTGAAGTGAGAATCGAGGGTACATGAGAGGGGGCATCGAGGGGGTGGTGCGTGAGTAGTGGAAAACAGGATTTGGGGGTTGTTTTTAGCCTTGAGAACGAACGGTCATTCGTTTGGTCAACCGGATGTCTGACATCTGCTTAAGAGTCTCAAAAGCAAACTGAGAATTCCACTCATCTCACCAACACATGGAAATCCCAGAGATGAATGGTTGAAATGGCATGCTCTCTCTCTCTCCCTGGAGGGACACATCCTGTTTACCTAATTCCGGAACACATTAGGCGCAGGTTGACAAGAACCCAGACTTGGGGACCCCAGAGTGCATGTTGGGGTAATTGCTAGAGTCTAACCAATTAAACCTGCAAAGCTTGCCATTGATATCACTAATCAACCCTTCCAAGTTGTACTAAGAATAATAATCCTTGCATTTGATCTACCGATTATCACGTCTTCTAGACATTTCAAAGCGTTTCACAGAATGTACTGTAAAGTGAATTGACTGTATATATATGCGCGATTCAGCGCCTTGGGACGTCCTCCTGACGTGATTGGTGCTTTATAAGTTTAAGTTGTTGTTGAAACACAACAGCTGAATTGCGCACAGCAGCGGCCCACAAACAGTCATGGATTGCAGTGACTAATTTATTATTGGGGGGGTTTTCTTGAGGGATTATTATCAGGCGTGTGGAGTAAGGAAACATGCCCAAGGTATTGTTCTGCTGGGAATCGCACCCAGGTTTCTCACTTGCGAGGCAAGTGCTCTAACCACTGAGCTACAGGACTCCGCTAGGTGGCTGGTAGGTGCCTGGAACTCTCTGTGAGCTTCTTAGTAACACAGCTCAGCATGAAATGCCATTGTCTTCCCAGGTTGGCCATATGTGAGACCTTTGTTCGGGCAAAATCTTGGGCAAGCTTTCTTACTCCACTCGCTTAATAATAATCCCTCCAAATAAACCCACAATAATAAAATTGGTCATTTCAATCCACAACTGTTTGTGGGATGCTGCTGTGCGCAATTGGCTGCCGTGTTTTGCCCATAAATATACAGTCAATTCACTTTACAGTATATTCTGGAACGCGCTTTGAGACATCGATAAGATGTGGAAAGCACTATATCAAATGCAAGGATTATTATTCTTATTAATATTATGTCCCTTTCCCATTCACTGGTTATTTGCAGACAGAGCACACTTTATAGTTATTTCTGTGAAGCTTTGAAACACTTCTGGCATGAAAGGCGCTGTATCAAATGTCAGGATTATTATTATGATGTCACCTTGTATCAACCAAGCTCCTATCTTGATGCTGTGCCAGAACAAGCCCATACAGTCTGCTGACAGTGCCTGCTACTCCAAAGGTTACCAGCCTGCAATTCCAGCCTTACATTACCCTCCGGACCCAAACTCAAATATCAGCGATGGACTCATCCCACTCGTGATAATCTCACAAGTAGATTTAGAGACATCTCAAGGCTCCATCCTGTTCTGCAAAACAATGATTAAGTCGTGGCGGTTGGTTGCCAATGAATGAGTGTTGACTGCCTTTCGAACAAATCTGCGGAAACGTAACTGCTAGATTCTAACCAACTAAACCTGCAAACCTTGCCACTGAGTCAGCGAGTGACAAACGGCAATACAAACGGTGGAAGCAGGGTGTTGCTTGTTTTAAGAACAAACGAGATAGGAAATAATATCTGAGGAATATAGTGTATAGTTTGGGAGACAACATGTCTTGCGACTGCCAGGGATGGTGGAGGGTGAACTAGATGGACCTCGGTCTTCTTTTTCCCTAGCAAATTCTTATGTTCTAAAAGTGAGAGGACTTTGAGAGAACTGGAATGCATTGCCTGAAAAGGTGGTGGAGGCCAATTCGATAACAACTTTTAAAAGAGACGTAGACATTTATTTGGGGAGGACGGGTTTGCACGATTATTGAGAGAGAGCTGGGGAGTAGGATTGAGTTGCTCTTTTCAAAGAGCCGATACAGACTTAATAGGCCGAATGGCCTCCTTTTGTGCTGTAAGTTTCTATGATTCTATGACTACTTCGTTCTACCCATTCTGGAGACAGACAGCTGTTGACAATGGAGTCTGTGTATTTCTGTTGCGGACAGACATCCAGGATGCCAGATTTTTTCCCCACATGAAAATTGGTCAAGAGAAGGGAATGATTTCTAATTTATTTCCCTTTTAAATCCTCTTGTTCGATGTGGAAATTTTGAGCAGAGGGAGACCATTCGGTCCATTGGGCCTGTGTCGCTGCTTCTAGCACTTTCTAGTCGTCCCTCAAAATCCTTGACTTCTCGGATGATCATCCAGTTCCCAAGTGAATGATTCTATTGATTCACAGTTAATCAGTGTTGCACTGTGTTCTGAGGCAGCCTGCTGCCAGGTGTCTGTCAGTACTGATATCCAGACTGGTATTCCAAGTGGAGATTACTCAACCCTTCGATATTATCCTCCAGTGGTTACTAGGCATACCGCCATCCCCTCCACCCACCCCACCCCACTCACTCCCCCACCCCACCATTTATTGCCTAATAATCCATCGAAACAAAACACAATAATAAAAATTGGTCATTTCAATCCACGACTATTTGTGGGGACGCTGCTGTGCGCAATTCGCTGCTGTGTTTTGCCCATAAATATACAGTCAATTCACTTTACAGCATATTCTGGAAAGTGCTTTGAGACATCAATAAGATATGGAAAGCACTATATCAAATATGAGGATTAATATTATTAGTTATGTCATGGAAGAGACGGTAAATAATCCATGACACTATTCACCTACAAAAAAGTCACTACACTTGATGGCAATAATATAATAGTAATAATAATCCTTGCATTTGATACAGCACCTGATCACGTATTTGAGATGTCTCAAAGGGCTTCACAAAATACACTATAAAATTGATTGACTGTGTTTTGTGGGCAAAGCGTGATAAACCAATTGTGCGCAGCAATGGCCTAAAAATAGTTATGGATTGAGTTTAATTTCTATAAAGAGGCGATTGAAAGTGACAAGGCGCTATAAAAATCGAATTTATTTCTATTCTTTCAGAATATTGGCCACTAGGCCTCTCCTGTACTCTCCACGTTAGACTCCATTAGCCTATCACCATCATCCTGGCAGGACTCCACCCCCCCACCCCACCTCCCCCCACTTTTCAGATCAAATTCAACATCCTCGTCCTCACATTAAAATCCTACTAAGCCTTGTCCTACCCAATTCTGTGACCTACTGAGCCCATCGGATCAGTCATTTCAACCACAAATGTCATTTACATCGGGAGGACATCCCAAGGCACCGGACAGTCACAGATTTGGAGCCAAGTTATGGGTTAGGATGAGGAGGGGTGGAGTGCAGACAGGGTAGCGGTAGGAGGGTGACCGAAGGTGGGATAGGAGACTCTCGACAGAGCTTTGAAGAAGGCAAGGGAGGGGGCGAGTTGAAGTGAATTCTAAAGGATAGAGGGATTAAAGGACAGTGGGATAGGGCGGGTAAATGGAATTAGGTTAGAAGATCAGGGGCTGAATTGCCTACTCCTGCTCCTATTTCTTATGGTCTTATGGACTGTGGGATGGAGTGTCAAAGTGTTGTAGCAGTGTCTGAAGCCCCAACCGCCATTGGTGGAGTGGAACAGATGGGGACAGGACACGGAGCCCGCCAGAACCCACCTCCTTTAGCCTGCACTGGCTCTCTGTCCCGGAGAGGATCAATTTCAAGATCCACATATTTGTATTTCAAATCCCTCCACTCCTCTGCAATCTTCTCCCATCAGAACAGCACCCGTTGCCTTTGCTCCACTGGGTCTGGCCTCCTCCTTGTCCCCCAAATCCTCTGCTCCACCATTGGCAGCTGTGCCTTAAGCCACTATACCCCAAGGCTCTGGGACTCCCTCCCTCACTCCCTTTGCCTCGCCCCCTCCTTTCCTATTTTCAGGTCTCAGCTAAAGACCTTACTTTTCGACCCCACTTTCGGTCACCTTCTTCCCCCTCCCCCTGGCTCGGCCCCAGGATCCATTATTGGGAAGCGCTCTGGGACAGCCTGGAGTGAGTGCGCTATATAAATCCAAGTTGTTGTTGTTGTTAGCCAACATCGGCCCGCTTCACATTCATTCCCTTTCCACCATTGACCCTCCAATTGCACCCCCCACTATGCTTTCAGTCATCTCCTGCTACCTCTCTTCTGCTCCCTCCCCCACCAACTTGGCTTGGATGCGCAGCCAGCTAGGTAAAGCGCTTTTGATATGTTCCCCTGTTGTGAAAGGCGTATTATATAAATATGAATTGTATTGTATTTTTGTTCTTTTCTCCCAGACAAACTGGCTGAGAGGTCAAACTGACTGACTGGGAAATTGTAATTGTATAACACTGTACAGCCGTAAGCTGTGAAATAGCATATAATAGCTCAATGCATCAACAGTGCTCGACAACACGTGGAGATGGAAGCAAAGCGATGACCATTACAGTCTAAAGGCAAAGGGGAAAATGTTTGGATAAAGTTGAATTTATTGATGTAGCATTTCAGATGTGAAACCTGGCAAATCACAAACACAGCCATCATTTTGAGCCAGTTTTTCTGCAGGTTCCTGTTAAGAACTACACAGAATTGGCTTCAAAGTTAGGATTGAATTCAACGTTTTGCCAAATTCTGAAACTACATCAACAGAGCAAATTGAGGCGAGATTAATACAGTGATAATAATAATCCTTGTATTTGATATAGCGCTTTTCGCGTCTTCTAGACGTCTCAAAGCGATTCACAGAATATACTGTAAAGTGAATTGACTGTATATGTGACGGTAAAACGGAGAGAAACAGCAGATGGAGTTAATAGAGAAGAGAGTTTCTTCTAGTGTCTTGGCCATTAATCACCTATACTAAAATTATTCACTCCATGGATGTTTATTTTATTTTACCCACAAAATACACAGTCAATTCACTTTAAAGCATATTCCGTGAAGTGCTTTGAGACGTCCCAAAGACATGATGCAGTGCTATATCAAATGCAAGGACTTTTATTTCTGTAAGCAAATTGCTGTTCCGTTCGCTCACAAAACACACAGCTGAACACACTTTACAGTATATCATGAAGCACAAGGATGTCCTCCTGACGTGAAAGATGCTAAACCAAATGGAAGAATTATTATTATTCAATCCAGATACAGGTGGAATTTTAGTCCACGAGGTTCTCTCTGCTCAAGATAACCAAAGGCATGAGCACTGCAATTGAACATTGGGTAATTATTGAGTCTGCAATAAAATTATAGAGCTCTGGACTTGAATCTCCAACTCAGCAAACTCACTGCAAACTAAACAGTTCTTGACAATCGATCATAGTACTGTACGGACACAGCAATCCGTAATCTTTTCACTGGCTCGTTGCCAATATGCAAAAAGCTGTGAGCTTAGCATCTGGCCGTTGTGAAGTGGGCATTGAACACTGCTGTTTGCTAATTGAAGATAATTATTTGGTCATTTAGCTAACATTCCTATTCAGTTCTGTCGGCTTTATTTTAGCATTTCATTGACAAAATGCTAATCAGATGTGATCTTTTATTATATTATATACCTACAATAATAATAAATAAAAACTTCAAGAGGTAAAAGTCAACTCCCTTTTCCCTCCACCTTCAAATAAGACGGTTCTTTCAGATCCAGTCCACAATTGGCTTTCACTCCACTGAGATCTGCTTTTTTTTTTGCAATCAGCAGTTTTGTCCGCTTTGTGATGATTCTGCCCGAATAACTCCCCTTGCTGATTTGTTGAGGGCGAGTTACTTTACTGCTTCAGTCAGCTGAAAAGCAAACCAAGTTTATTCCCATCTCTGACATCCATGGCCTTGTCACATCCCTACACTGCAATCTCCATTTGTTTTGGTCAGCCGGGTGTCTGACAAACCCATCTCCAAACCAAAAGAATTCCACGCATCCCACCTACACCTATAAATCCCAGAGAGAGATTGTTGGAAAAAAATGAGCAGTCTCTCCCCAAGGGTTGCATCCTGTTTATCTAATTACAGGAAAGATTAAGCGCAGGTTGGTGAGAGCCAAGGCTTGGGGGGAGCCCAGAGGTGTAATTGCTGGGTAACTGCTGGAGTCTAACCAGCTAAACCCACACAATAGATTGTCCATTGATATCACTGTGTGGCCACTGCTTGTCCAGCTAGGACCACCCTCCCCATTAGTTAGTTAGTTAGTTAGTTAGTGCTTTGGCTGCAGGGTTAACAGGAGCTGTAGTGGGAGGATTCCCTGCCCCCCAGTGACTGATCTGCCATTCCAGGCCCTGATGATGAGCCAGGTTGGCTCCTGTAGTCCAAACTGGCAGGCAAACATAATACCTATTTTTTTGTAAATAAGAGATGAAAACTAATCCACTAACTACAGGTTCTCGTTCCCAGCCTGATCAGTGTTCCACACAGTACCCGCAAAGCACTTTGAGATGCTCTCCCATGTGAAAAGTGTTATATACATGCAAGCTGTTGTCTGATCCACTTATTGCTGTCTCCAATGCATTCCCTGTCTTTGATGCTTCGTTGACCTAGCTTTCAGTCTCTGATATTTGAGCACACTTAATCTTGTTGCACTGCTCTCATACATCAACTGTGCTACATTCGAAAGGACAACACAAGGTAACACCGTACTTTTGTGTAGAAAAGTTGGCAAAGAGGCAAAGGCATATTACAGCACAGACATGAATGATCATAGACATCAGGATGTATTTCTTTACACTGAAGATAATTAACAGCTGGGAAGGGATACCACCAAAGGGTAATTTAGGCCAGAGCACACTTAAAAAACCCAGCATTAATCTGGAATAGAATGGTAGCAAGGTAGGTTTTCCCAGCCTTCTTTGTCTGAACTCCTGTGATTAACACCTGTAGTCCTGTAGCATATTGGTTAGGACACTCGCCTCACAAGTGAGAGGGCCCAGGTTTGCTTCCTGGTCGGGGTGAAACCTTAGGCAAGTTTCCTTATTCCGCATGCTTCCATTTACGCACCAGCTCCTGTACCTCAGTAGTTAGAGCACTTCCCTTACAAGCGTGAGACCTGTGTTCAAAGCCAGGCAGGTCAGGCTGAAACTTTGGGCAAATTTCCTTACTCCACACACACACACACCTAATAATAATCTGCCCCAAAACTACAATAATAAAAATTGGTCATTTCAATCCACGACTATTTGTGGGGGTGCTACTGTGTGCAATTGGCTGCCGCGTTTCGCCCACAAATATACAGTCAATTCACGTTACAGTATATTCTGTGAAGCACTTTGAGACGTTGATAAGATGTGAAAGGCGCTATCTCAAATGCAAGGATTATTATTATTACCTTACAATAAGTAGGCACCTGGTTGTTAGTGAATTGGTGGATCGCTTTTCAGGGGTAATAATCTCTTCAAAAAACTTTTAAAACATAATAATTTGATCACGCAATCCATTGTTTGTAGAACTTGCTGTGCATTTGTTGTCCTCTTGTTTGCGAGTGCTCTAACCAATATACAGTATAACCAATATTCAATATCCTATACCATGACTTATTGATCAAGGACTGGAAGTAATCAAGGCTTTGATTTATCTGAATGGACACAAAATACTCTTAATTTTTTTTTATCAAAGTGTGGGTATGTCACCGTTGCTCAGTCAATTCTTTGACCTCAGAGTCAGAATGTTCTTTTTGATCGCACTTTCGGTCACCTTCTTCTCCCGCCTCCTGGCTCGGCCCTGGGATATTGAGAAGCGCTCTGATGCGCCATTCGGCGGAGTGAGGGCGCTGTATAAATCCAAGTTGCTGTTGTTGGATGTTAACCATTCTATTGATCAGAGAAAGGGGTTTCTCTATCATGCTGGCTGGACAACAAGCTTCAAAATAAAATTGGCCATTCACTTCATGGCTGTTTGTGGGTTGGCAATAATAATAATACTTGTGTTTGATATAATATGGTAAAAGCCTTTGGAACTCCCTCCCTCAAGCCACCTGACAAACTGTGTGGTTTACGTTGGTTAAACTCCAGCAGCCACACCCTGCTTTCCCTCCACTAAAACAAACTTGCATTTGATATAGCACCACAGCAGGTAATTGAGACGTCACAAAGCGCTTCACATAATATACTACAACAACAACAACAATTTTGATTTATATAGCGCCCTCCACGCTGGACAGCGTCTCAGAGCACTTCGCGATACTATAAAGTGAATCAATTGTATATTTTGTAGGCAAAACGCAATGTACAGTAGTATGTGGGAATGTTGCTATGTACCACAGTCCTAATACAGTATAATAATCCTTGCCCACATATTATACCTTAATACTTCCTGGGAAGTATTTTAAGTATGTGCTCATGACATGAAAGGCCCTGGAAGAGAATCTAAAACATGAAGGGTATTACGAGGAACGAGGAGGTCCTTTTAAATAAATAAGTGTTGTAATACAAGACACAAAATATTACCATTATGTATGAAAATGATATGCAATTTATGATTATTTTTTCATAAAATGATTTCCAGGCTGTGTTCTACGCTCCTTTTCAGAACTGGATTACTAGAAATGGATCTGTCATTTCATGAAGTACACGGCATTAGACAGCATGCTGTGTGTTACTAGCTGTGAGAGGATAATTCTGTGAATTATTTAAATATAGCTTAGCTCTTGGTGAAATTTAATTTTGATAAATACTTTATAACACTCCTATCTGGATCATTCAGCACTGCCAGTCCCGAGAGACAGAAATATGAATGAAATCGGAGAAATCCAATTTTCACAGAAAATAACTTGAGTGAAAGAAAGGAAAAGAGGAAGGTCTGGGTAAAATGAAGTGTTTACAATGAGCTGCTTTTTTTTGCTTTCAGATGGCAAAGATTACAAGAATGTGCTGCTTTGAATGACGATCTGACATAGACACTGCGTCTTTGTGGAATAATGAGAAAGGAACATTAAAAACATGATTGTTCCAGATGGTTAAATGCTTATTTTTGAGAGAGCGAGAGAGACAGACAGAGACAGAGAGGGAGAAAGAGAGAGAGAGAGCTGAGAGGCAACACAAGTGAATGCTGTGTAAAACACTGGCTGGAAACATGTGTCATGAGGCATTCCCACACATTCCGAAGCAGTGACAGTACAGGATATTTGTGTCAGTACCCAGATGCTTTTGGAACTCTAACCTTAAGATGACACAGGGCAGGGTTAGAACAAATAATCCACTATAGTAGAGTCCTGCAGCGTATTGGTTAGATCGCTCCCTTCACAAAGCGAGAGGATCTGGGTTTGATTGCCGTACAGGGCAAAACATTAGGTAAGTTTCTTTATGCCACACATATACACACACACACACACACACACCTCTGGTCACCTGGCAGTAAGTAGGAACCCAGTTGTTAGATAATTATCATTAGATTTCCTTCAAAATAAAAATAAGAACCATTTGGTTACTTCATCTGGTCACCCAGCAGCAGGCAGGAACCCAGTTGTTGGGGCGATTGGCAGTTCGTTTGTCTGAGAGTAATAACCCCTCAAAACAAATTGGTCACTCACTCTGCGAATGGCACTGCTGTGCATAATTAACTGCGGCGTTTAGTCTGCAAAATATATTTTCAATTCACTTTACAGTAACCTCTGTGAAGCTCTTTGAGACATCTCGAAGATATGATAAGCCACTATATCAAACGCAAGGATTATCATTATTATTACTTTGTTTTTACAATACACACATGGAGTCCTGTAGTTTAGGGGTTACAGAGTTCACCTCGCAAGCGAAATACCTGGATTCAATTCCAGGCAGGGTGAAACCTTGGGCAAGTTTCCTTACTCTACACGCCTCATAATAATTGCTCAAGAAAGATCAATCAATCAATACATCAATAAATATAATTTGGTTACTTCAATCCACGTGCGTTTGTGGGACACTGCTGTTTGCAAATCGGCTGCCCTGTTTCACTCACAAATACTGTATACAGTCAGTTCACTTTACAGTATATTCTGCAAAGCACTTCAACGCATCTAGAAGACATGAAGAGCGCTATATCTAATGTAATTATTATTACGCTGCTCTGGGTATTTGTGCGAAGCTCAGATATTGTGAAATTTGAAATTTAGTCATGGTTCATTAAACCCCCCTCCCCACCCCCAAAGTAGTTTCCTTATTATCTCCACCCATTGTTCATTCATTCTCTTTCTACCTACCACCGATTGCCAACAGCTCCTACCCTTTGCCAACATTGCTGTCTTATCTTGCCTATTGTATTGACATCTGATAATTAGTCATTGCACTTAGAAAACTTCCTACCTGGCTCATTCCAAGCTCCAAACATGCCACTCGACACACATATCCTCACTGAAATCCGTTCTGCGGCTATTTACAAGACATTGCTTAGTACAAACTGGCTGCTGCATTTGTCTAAAAATTCCCAGTCACTACACCTCATGGTAAAATAATTAGAAGCATTTTGAGACTTTAACGAAATGATAAGATGCTGAATCAAGCCCTGGCAGCATTAGCATCTACGGTTGAACAGTTCACCTCATTAAGCCAGTCAGGAATATAATAATAATAATCCTTGCATTTGATATAATGCTTTTCACATTTTATCAATTTCTCAAAGCGCTTCCCAGATTATACTGTAAAGTGAATTGACTGGATATTTGTGGGCAAAACGCGGCAGCCAAATTGCGCACAGCAGTGTCCCCATGAATATGTCGTAGATTGAAATGAGCAATTTTATTATTGTGTGTTTTTTTGGAGGGATTATTATTAGGCGTGTATGTGGAGTAAGGAAACTTACCCAAGATTTCACCCTGATCTGCCTAGATTCGAAACACAGGTCTCATGCTTGTAAGGCGAGTGCTCTAACTACTGAGCTACAGGAGCATTTGGTTTTATCCTTAACTGTCCTTTCTTCCCCATATCCGCACCATGACCCACTTTGCCTTTCCCCACCTTCACAGCATTGCGGACTCCACCACTGTCTCACTCCTCAGGCCACTGTAACCGTTATATCTAGGCTAGGCGATTTACAAATGTAATTTTGTACTGTATCAAACGGCAAACATATGCTTATGTCCTCCATTATCGTTGCCAAGCAGATAATCATCCAGTTCTTTGGAAGAGAAGTTAAGTAACAGCATTAAATAACCACATGTGCTGTTTTTAGGTTGGGAGTCTATTCCACATGTCCAGGTTTCTCTGCAGTAAAACAATGGTCTAATCTGTGAACCTGCTTGCGACTTAATTTTAAACCTGTGTTCTCTAGTTCTGCTCTTCTGGTCCAAGCTAAACAGGCTGTTAGATCACTTGAATTAGAAGCATTTGCCATTTGAATCACAAGCATTTGAAGTAAATAGGCCACAGAGAGATATAAGCAACCTCTAAAGTAACTATTTTAAGTTGACTATCGTTTTCCATGTTGATGATCTTTCTTTTTTTGCATGTTTTATTTTTAAACTCAAGTGTTTGTTATTCAATGTTATCACACAGCTGGATTCACAGATAGCTCTTAATAATCTTAAAAAGGAACCCCTTGAAGCTTCTTGAATTATTCTGAGTCCTGCAGTGCAGTTGCTAGAGCACTCGCTTCGCAAGCGAGAGGACCTTAGTTTGATTCCCGAGCGGAGTAAAACCTTATTCCACATGTCTCTGTTTCCATAGCAGTAAGTAGCAATCCGGTTGTAAGTTGATTGGCTTCCAATTCCCTTCAAAAAAAATGTGGTTACTCAATCCAGGACTGTGTAGGACACTGCTGTGCGCAATTGGCTGCCATTTTTCACCCAACAATACAGTCAATTTACTGAAGTGCTTTGAGATGTCGCAACAATATGATAAGGCACTATTTCAAATGCAAGGATTATTATTATTATTATCTAACTGCCTGCCAAGAATGGCTGGGCTGGCTTTGGTCTGCTAATGGCTTCCTGGCTGTGCCTAAGATGGTCTTGGCTGAAAAAGGAAAGAATGGTGGCTGGAGACATGACTGTGGGACTTCCAAGGAACAAAAATTGAGTAAGCTTTTGCCACAACTTGCATGAAAAATGTGCGAAGCTTCAATGCTCCCTGTTGGTCCTCACTATCTTTTGCTGGTGCGGGAGTAATAATCCCCAACAAAAACTCAAACCGCTCAACCCACGACCGTTTGTGGGACACTGCTGTGCGCAATTGACTGCTGTATTTCACACACAAAATACAGAGTCGATCCACTTTACAGTAAAGTAATTTGGGACGTCTAAATGACGAGATAAGGTACTATCCAAATACTGTACAAGGATTATTATTTCAAAATAATATTATTAAATAATATTATTAAATAATAAAATGATTACATAATAACGTGACATAATAAACATATTATTAAATCATATTATTAAATAATATCATGACATAATAATCATATTATTAAATAAGAAATTACAAATAATACGAGGAGAAAGCCAACAGGTACACAGGGATTAAAAAACATGACCTTGGTATAGAAGATTTCTTCAGACTCACGCAGCAGGAATATGGAGGTGAGGGAGAATGGAGAGTTAACAGGCTGATTTACTGCAACAGCGGGACGTAGCCAAGCTTGCTCAATTGTTTTCTGTCTGTCTACCTAATAGTTGGGAGAATATTATGATTGATGCTCTCAATGGGTAGCGCTGCTCGCGTCGTAAAAGCATCATCAAAATACCACCTGCAACCTCTGCACGGCTGCCATCATCAAAGTAGGAAATATGCCCCTTCAAATGGGGTCTAACTACACAGATGAGATGAACAAGGGTTCGTTAGAAACCGGAGAGGGGATGGGATATTATGTAATTACATTTCAAATAACATTACCTTACTAACATAACATTTAAATAGACAATTAAAATTGGACTTCATTATCACATTTCCTACTTCTGCATGTTATTAATTTCTCACCCACTCGCTTATATGCACGCATACATACTCACACACACTGTGTCTCTGCTCTCTGGACACTCTTCCAAATTCTTTGTTTTGCCCTCTCCTTGGTGGTCTTCAGTTCACACCTGAAGACCACCCTCTTCAACCATCACTTTCTCTCTCTACCCGGTTTGGCATCAAGCTCCACCACTGTTAAACACTTTGAGACGCTGCGACGCATAAATGGCACTACAAAAACACGAGTTGTTCTTGTGGCATTCTCTATCTGCCTTTAAAATCTCTAAAAGTCAACATGCTTAAATCTCCTGTTACCCTTGTCCCACATGTCCATCAAACCCTTCGATGACGTTTACTCTATGTATAAGCCTGAGTAGCTATAGGTGCGTTGGAACTAATTTGCAGAAATTAGAGAACAGAGTAAAATATTGATAAATTCACAACACTGAAGGCACAAGGCAGAAGAACTCCCAAGATATTAGCACAATGCTCTGCATATTAAATTGCTCTGCATGTTCAGCTTCTCTCCACTCCTGCTCCCCACTTCCTCACCCACCACCATACACACACAAACATGCAACCAGCAAACACAGAATGCACCTCCTCCCTCTAGCAATGGTGGGACACAGCCACTAAGTGGAGCACTAGAGCAGTCTAGGGAATTCGGCTGATTTTTCTCTCCCTGTGGAGAACAATCAGCTCCACATGGCATCCTTCCCTCAGAGAAACCAGCAGGTCTCTAACCCAGCTGTTGTGCCACCTGGAGTGGGCTTCCCCTTTAAGCTGCTGGCGTGAAGAAACAAGCACAGCACAGCGTTTGTGTACACACATACACACATCAATAATTGAATAATCCCGCAGACCCATGTTGTTTACTGCTGGTGCTGTTGTTCTTTTACAAAATATAATTGAATATCCGGTATTTAAAGAAATCGTGGCCCCGCTGATTTTCTGTCAAACACAATCTCCTTCCTTTCTTTCTCCAGAATGAAAAGGTCATTCTAATTATACTAATAATGATTCCATTTCTAATAGCGCCTTAGTATGTCTTTGAGACATCTCAAAGTGTTTCGCAGGATACACTGTAAAGCCAATTGACCATCATTTTTGTGGGAGGAACGAATAAGCCAATTGCCCACAAACAGTAGTGGATTGAGTGATCAAATTATTTTGTATTATATTTTTGATGGGATTATTACCACGGAAAAGCAATCTGCTGATCGATTAACAACCAGGTTCCTACTTACTCTTGGGCAAACAGAAGCATGTGGAGCAAGGAAGCTTGCCTATGGTTTCGCCCTGCCCAGGAACTGAACCCAGATTCTATCACTTGCCAGAAGAGTGCTCTAACCACGAAGCTGCAGGACTCCACCATGTTATGGTATGGCATAAATCAAGAAATATTCAATCAAGAAAATTTATTTTGTTTCCGAACGTAAAAGTTGGCCAGAACTGTAATAGAGGGTGGTTGAGGCCAGGACACTGTCACCCATTTGTAAAAGAAAAGACATGATGCCTTAATGTAGGGTGGGAAGTCTAGAAAGATGTGATCCAACAATAATAATCCTTGCATTGAAAAAGCGCTTTTCAAATCTTATCGATGTCTCAAAGCGCTTCACAGAATGTACTGTAAAGTGAATTGACTGTATATTTGTGGGCGAAACGGAGCAGCCAATTGCACACAGCAGCGTCCCACAAACAACCGTGGATTGAAATGACCAATTTTTAACTATTGTGTTTTATTTTGGAGGGATTATTATTAGGTGTGTGTGTGGAATAAGGAAACTTGCCCAAGGTTTCCCCCTAACCTGCTTGGATTTGAACTCAGGTCTCACGCTTGTTAGGTGAGTGCTCTATACCACTGAGCTACAGGAGCTCCAATGGGCTGGATGGAGGGTCTCCTTCATCCACACCTGTCTTGTGATATCTTTACTCGTCGATTTGACCTGAAAACATGAACCGTTCCGAGATCGAAAAGTATTGAGAGTAACAAAGTACAGCACTTGTTTCTGGCGTCCCACAAACAACCGTGGATTGAAATGACCAATTTTTAACTATTGTGTTTTATTTTGGAGGGATTATTATTAGGTGTGTGTGTGGAATAAGGAAACTTGCCCAAGGTTTCCCCCTAACCTGCTTGGATTTGAACTCAGGTCTCACGCTTGTTAGTATTGAGAGTAACAAAGTACAGCACTTGTTTCTGGCGTCCCACAAACAACCGTGGATTGAAATGACCAATTTTTAACTATTGTGTTTTATTTTGGAGGGATTATTATTAGGTGTGTGTGTGGAATAAGGAAACTTGCCCAAGGTTTCCCCCTAACCTGCTTGGATTTGAACTCAGGTCTCACGCTTGTTAGGTGAGTGCTCTATACCACTGAGCTACAGGAGCTCCAATGGGCTGGATGGAGGGTCTCCTTCATCCACACCTGTCTTGTGATATCTTTACTCGTCGATTTGACCTGAAAACATGAACCGTTCCGAGATCGAAAAGTATTGAGAGTAACAAAGTACAGCACTTGTTTCTGGCAGAAACTGCTGTCCCTCGAGGCAAATTTCTTACAGCAGCGTACATTTGCCACTTACCATAATGAAAGCCTGATAAGCTTACCGCAGAATTCAAATACTGTATTCAAATAACACACACAACTCTACAAAACAGAGGAAACTCCACTGACCCCATCAGGTTAACACATACCAATCCGTAAGTAATATTAAAAATAAACAGTGACTTTGCATGTTCAGCAAATTACTATGTCTTTAGAAATAATATATTAGCTTCTAGCATTGTTCTATGTATGCACCAAAGCGTGAAAAGTATTTAAGGAAACAATAGACCTTACATTTGAGGTCTATTGGAAATGTTTCAAAGCGTTTAACTGGGGTTTTACCATAAAACAGGGTGGTTGGTCTGACTGGCGGCCCGAGGGAGGGCTTTATCTAGCCAAGGCTTAGTCTGACCCGGCAGGAAAAACAGTAAACATGTCAATCACTTTCAAACTAACAGGAGAGAGATACCGAGAGAAAAAGAGAGATACAGAGACGCATACAGACAGACAGAGCAATAGTGATACAGAGACTCGCACAGAGAGAGACACAGACACGCAGAGAGAGACTCACACAACCACACATAAGAATAATAATTTTCACTTCTTATCAACATCTCAAAGAGCTTCACAGAATATACAGTAAAGTGAATTGACTGTATATCTGTGGGTGAAATGCGGTTGCCAATTGCGCACAGCAGAGTCCCACAAACAGTTGTTGGTTGAAATGACCAATTTTATGATTGTGTTTTTTTTTGAGAGATTATTATTAGGCGTGTGTGTGCAGTAAGGAAACTTGCCCAAGGTTTCGCTCTGACCTGCCTGGATTTGAACCCAGGTCTTAGACGCATGTGAGGCAAGTGCTCTAACCACTGAGCTACAGGGCTCCAGTATTAACAGGACAGGCAATTGGGAGCTGGGTATAATAATAATAATCTTCACATAATACTTGTATACTGTAAAGTGAATTGACTGTATATTTGTGGGCGAAACGTATAACATCTCATCCAAACGATGGCACCTCAACTCCAGTGCTGAATGGCAGATAGTCTAGACTGTGACTTTAAAGTCCTGACAAAGATGTCAAACCACCACCTCCTCACTGTGAGGCATGAGAGCTACAAACTGATCTAGGCTGCCATTTATATTCCCTCCTCATTCAAACTCACTACCCAAATTCGAATTAATTAGCTCCTCATCTCATTGTTTGAGGGATGTTGCTATCGAAATCCAACTGACAAATGGGCCTCCTTAACAATATTCATTCTTAATTAATTTTATTCTGTAAAGCGCTTCAAGCTGCTTATTCTAATGTGAATGGCACCGTATAATAATTATTGCTATTAAAACAATCCTCTCCAGATAGTGTCAGCCTGGCTCAGTTGGCAGGGTACTTGTCTTGGCATAAGAAGGTTGTATGATCGAGCCCCAATCCTCATGATTTTGGGGCTTGCCGTCTAGGCTGCTGCTGCTGTGTATCAGTGGGAATTACCATACTGTCAGAGGTGCTGCTCTTTAGATCAGAGAATAATCCTTGCATTTTGAGATAGAGCTTTTTCACACTGTTGAGAGGTCTCAAAGCGCTTCACAGAACAAACATACATGTAAAGTAATTTAACTGGGTACTTTGGGGGTGAAATGTAGCAGCCAATTATACATAGTGGTGTCCCAAAAACAGCTGTGGACTGAGTAGTCAAGTTATTATTATTTTAAAAAAGTGGATCATTATCTTGGAAAAGCAACCCACCTACGGACGAATAAACAGGTTCACAATCTTCACAATCAATCACCATCTTCTTGCATTTGATCTAGCGCTTTCACGTTTTCTAAACGTCTCAAAGTTCTTCACAGAATATACTGTAAAGTGAACTGACTGAATATTTGTGGGCGAAACGTGGCAGCCAATTGCGCACAGCAGCATCCCACAAACAGTCATGGATTGAAATAACCAATTTATTATTATTGTGTTCCTACTTAATGCTAGTTAAACAGACGTGTAGAGTAAGGAAACTTGCCTAAAGTCCAGGAATTAAACTCGGGTCCACTCGCTTGAGAACCGAGTGCTCTAACCACTGAGCTACAGGGCCCGAATGTTATCAGATATTTAACTGAAGCCATGTTCAAGTAACAACTACAACAACTTGGATTTATATAGCGCTCTCACTCCATGCCAGATGGAGTCTCAGAGCGCTTCCCAATAACGGTTCCCAGGGCTGAGCCAGGTGGAGGGGGAAGAAGGTGACCGAATGTGCGATCGAAAAATAAGGTCTTTAGCCAAGACCTGAAGGTAGGAAGAGAGGAGGCGAGGCGAAGGGAGTGAGGAGACAATTCCAGAGCCTCGGGGCTTAATGGCTGAAGGCACGGCCGCCGATGGTGGAGCGGAGGATTTGGGGGACAAAAAGGCCAGACTCGGTGGAGCGAACGTAATTGTTGTGAGGGGAGAGGAGGTCAGAGAGGTAGGGGCAGAGGAGTGGAGGGATTTGAATACATGCATGAGGATCTTAAAATCAAGAAAGGTTTTTGCAAGTATCTAACGCTATAATTCCCCCAAATACTGTAAACTGAATATTTGTCTTGTGCAAACGTAGCTGCTTCATTTGCCTACAAATGAACCTACAGTCACTACAGCAATTCCCAGTGAAACTCTATTTTGACATTTCAATTACTAGGATTATAATTACAGTATTAATAGCACTTCATTACCCAGTCAGCACACACTGGCCTGCTTCACATCCTCCTTCCATTCCTCTCTAATCAGTTGGGTGAACCTTCATCCATTCTGGCCTCCCTCCCTTATCATTTATCTTTTCAGTTACCTTTCTCCCCATCCCCAACTCTCCTCAGTTTTTCCCTCTCTGCCCCAAAACTCAGGATTTTGGTCAATTTTGTATATCACTTTGAGGTATTCTCATAATGTGGAAACTATTGTGTAAATGTAATTGTTGTTAATAATGAATAATAATCCTTGCATTTGATATACAGGTAGTGCTTTTCACATCTTATCAATGTCTCAAAGCGCTTCACATAATATACTGTAAAGTGAATTGACTGTACATTTGTGGGCGAAAACGTGGCAGCCAATTGCGCACAGCAGTGTCCCAGTCGTGGATTGAAATGACCAATTTTATTATTGTGGTTTTTTGGGAGGGATTATTATTAGGCATGTGGAGTAAGGAAACTTGCCCAAGGTTTCGCCCTGATCTTCCTGGATTTTGAACACAGGTCTCACGCTTGTGAGGCGAGTGCTCTAAACACTGAGCTGTAGGAGCTTCATAGAACCATACAATCTTACGGCACAAAATGAAGCCATTCGGCCCATCGAGTCTGTGCCAACATTCTGAAATTCAATCCCACTCCCCAGCTCTCTCCTGGGGAGTGGAATTGAACCCATCCTTCCCCAAATAAATGTCTACCTCTCTTTTAAAAGTTGTTATCGAATCAGCCCCCACAACCTTTTCAGGCAATTTTTTCCAGATTCAAACAACTCGCTGAGTGAAAAAATTTCTCCTCACCTCCACTCTGCTTCTTTTACACACTATTTTAAATCTGTGACCTCGGTCACTGACATACCCACCAATACAAACAGTTTTTCCCTGTTTACCCTGTCGAATCCCCTCATGATCTTGAAAATATCTATTAGGTCTCCTCGTCACCTTCTCTGCTCCAATGAGAATAAACCTAGCCTCTCTCGCCTTTCTTCATAACCAAACTCCTTCATTCTTGGTACCATCCTGGTAAATCTCCTCTGCACCCTTTCCAATGCCTTAACATCTTTCCTAAGGTCTGGTGACCAGAATTGAATACAGTACTCTAGCTGAGACCTAACCAAAGTTTTATAGAGGAGAGTCAGACCTTTGTACTCTATGCCCTTATTTATAAAGCTGTGCATCCCGTATGCTTTTTAAACAGCCTTGTCTATCTGTCCTGCCACCTTCAAAGAATCACTTACACAAACCCCCAGGTCTTTCTGTTCCTGACACACCCCTTAAAATTGTACGATCTAGCATTTATTGCCTCCCCTCATTTCTCCTCCCAAAATGCATCACCTCACATTTCTCCACATTACATTTCATCTGCCATGTGTCTGCCCATTTTACCATTCTGTCTATATCTTCTTGCAGGTGGCTACTATCCTCCTCACTATTTACTATTTTTCCCAACTTTGTGTCATCTGCAAACTTGGAAATGGTACTCCCTATACCCAAGTCCAGATCATTAATATAAATTAAAAAGAGCAGTGGTCCCAATACCAATCCCTGGGGGACACCACTGTGCACTGTTCCCTCCAATCAGAAAAACAGCCGTTCACCACAACTCTCTGCTTTCTGTCTCCCAGCCAGTTCTGGATCCATGCTGCCACTGTCCCTTTAAAGCCATGGGTTTCTATTTTCCTTATAAGCCTTTTATGTGGCACTTTGTCAAAGGCCTTTTGAAAATCCATATAAACTACATCAACTGCACTACCCTCAACCACCCATTCTATTACCTCATCAAAAAATGCTTATCAGATTTGTCAGGCAAGATCTGCCTTTAACAAATCCATGCTGGCTGTCCTTTATTAATCGATATCTTTCTAAGTGAAGATCTATCTTGTCCCTGATTATAGTCCCTAGACGTTTCCCCACTACTGATGTTAGGTTTGTTCTTTTGCCCATTTTTGTACAGGGGAGTAACATTAGCAACCTTCCAAGTCCTCTGACACCACCCCTGTGTCCAAGGAAGATTGAAAGATTGTGGCTAGAGCCTCTGCTATTTGCACCCGTACTTCCTTTAGTAACCTACAACAACAACAAAATTGCACTTATTTAGCGCCTTTCACGTTGGGAGGACGTCCCAAAGCACTGAACAGTCAGGTCGGGACCCGAACGGAAGGGGGGGGAGGGGGGTGGGCGGGGTAGGTGGAAGGAGAAGGAGAGTGGGAGAGGGAGAAGAGTTGGTGGGGCAGCCAAAGGCACGGTCGAAGAGGAAGGTCTTGAGACGGGCCTTGAAGGAGGAAAGGGAGGAAGCAAGGCAGAGGGGTTGTGGGATGGAGTTCCACAATGTGGGAGCAGAGCAGCTGAAAGCCCAGCCGTCGATGGTTGGGAGGTTAGGGTGATGGACGCGGAGCAGGCCTGAGTCTGCTGAACGGGGGGTGTGGGCGGCTGATAGGGGGACAGTAGGTCAGAGAGATAGGGGGGGACAGGACCGTGAATGGCCTTGAAAATGAGAACAAGGATCTTGAATTCGATCCTCTGGGTGACGGGGAGCCAGTGGAGACGGGCGAGGGTGGGACTGATGTGGTCGCGAAGCCTGTTGCGGGAGAGTATATGAGTTGCAGAATTCTGAATGATCTGCAGCCCGTGAAGGGAGGAGCTGGGGAGGCTGACGAGGAGAGAGTTCCTGTACTCTCTTTGGAGACTACCAACGGTCTGGCATGGACGAGAGTTTTGGCGTTGTGGGGGGTGAGGTAGTGGCGGAGTCTGGCAATATTACGGAGGTGATGGAAGGCTATGCCGGTCATAGAGCGAATGTGGGGGAGGAAGGATAGTTCAGGGTCGAACAAGACGCCCACATTCCTGATTGGCTTCAAGAGGTGGAGAGAGCAGCCTTGAATGCTGATGTTGTCAGCGCCTGAGGTGCGGAGGCATTGATGTGAGCCAATCAGGAGGGCTTGCGTCTTATTGACGTTGAGTTATAGGAAATTTGCCCTCGTCCAGGACTCAATGTCCGACAGACATGCAGTCAGAACGCCAGTTGCCCTGGAATCGAGGGTTGACTCGGATAGGTAGAGTCATCCGCATACATGTGGAAATTTACCCCATGTCTGCGGATGATGTCACCCAGGGGGAAAGTGTAGAGGATGAAGAGCTGGGGGCCAAGGACAGAGCCCTGAGGAACGGAGCATGTGACAGTGCGGGGGCTGGAGGAGATGCCGTCGGATGCATCCTGTCCAGACCAGGCGACATCTATCTTGAGCTAGTTGTGGTTAGTTAGTGAATTATCTCATGTTCTGACAAAGGGTCATGGACCCGAAACGTTGACTCATTTTTCCTCTCTCCATAAATGCTGGCTGACCTGCTGGGTGTTCCCAGCCATTTCTGTTTTTGTTTCAGATTTCCAGCGTCTGCAGTATTTTCTGTTTTTGTTACCTCATGTCTATGGGTGCAAAAGGCTGCCCTATTTATCGCCTGCAGAAACCAAGCAACCTCTGAGATGCTCTGAGACAATTAGTGGAGCTCCTGTGGCCTAGTGGTTAGAGCACTTGTCTTGCAAGCTGGGGAGACCAAGCTGGGGAGACCTGTGTTCGAATCCAGGCAGGTCAGGACGAAACCTTGGGCAAGTTTCCTTATTCCACACACCTAATAATAATCCCTCCAAAAAACTACAATAATAAAATTGGTCATTTCAATCCACAACTGTTTGTGGAACACTGCTGTGCGCAATTGGCTGCCGCAATTCGCCAACAAATATGCAGTCAATTCACTTTACAGTATATTCTGTGAAGCGCTTTGGGACGTCGATAAGATGTGAAAAGCGCTATATCAAATGCAAGGATTATTATTATTATATTATTATAGTCATAAAAAGACAGGAAGTGGTTCTGAAGTGAGGGCAAACCTTGTTTTCTGGCCTGGACCAATTATGAGACAGAGCAATCGAGCAGTCGCAATATTGATTGTCTGTCACTTGTTGTCGTTACTCCACTCTCTAAAACTCCAGTGTAGAAATGTTGTACATCACATACAGCCTGTGGGTTGAATGCAGTCCACCAGATGCTTTTCACCATTCTTCCAGAATATTCATTGAGTTTCAAAACAGCGCCTGATGTGAGCCTGCTAGTCCTGGGACCCAGGAGATTAAGGAGCGTGGTACTCTGTAGGTAAGTGGCACATCAAAACAAATCAAGGCTTTTTTCACTGACCACTTTTAAGTGCAATGGATGTTTTTGTAGACAAACTGGAACGATTTTGCCCACAGCAGGATCCCACCAACAGCTATCAGGTAAATGACAACTTCTATCTGGAGGAATCATGGCCAGGACACTGGAAGAAACTCCTGTCTTCTTCTGAACAGTGCATTGGGATGTTTAACATCCAGCTGAACAGGCAGATGGCACCTTCCTTTACCATCACATTCGAAGGATGTGGAAGATGCAAGCGAGAACAACGCAAAGTGACAGAACATTAAGTGAACTGACATAAAGATCGGCACGGAAAAAGGAGTACGCCATTTGGTCCATCGAGTCTACTCCACCATTAAGCCTACAAACAGCCATGGAGTGAATGCCAAATGTTATCCAGAGTATTGTTGGCCAGGGCATTCAAAAAAACTCCCTTCTCTTTACGAGTTCTGTTGTGAGATCTTTAACACGAACAGGCAGATGCTTTAATGTCTCATGCAAATGCTGCACTTCCAGCAGCACTTTCGACCTCACAGAAAATCATATAGTATGTTCTGTTAAGCGCTTTGAGCTGCCTTAAAGACTTGATAAGGCGCTAAATCAAATGCATGGCTTATTATTACAGGTAGAACTCACTTAGTGTTGCTTTGGTTAATGTTGTTTTGTTATTATGTTGCTGCTACACAGGGGAACATATATTCATTTAACGTTGTGACGTTCACTATTACGTCGTTCGTGCAGATGGAAACAAACTACTTTTAGCGTAGGCGTACATAGTTGTTGAACGACCGGTATTCTTGCGCAGGTTCGCTTGACGTCATTTCGCTTAAAGTCGCTTATATTCGCACTTTTCGCGAATATACTGCGACGTTAAGCGAGGACCAAGAGTATTATATCTGCATTCAATTTTCAAATTTATTTTTATTTTGTCCGTCAGGCATCATACATGTGTCAGATATCTGGCTGACAAAATAAAAATAAATAGTGATGAAAACATGCAACAGTATCCAAACCAAACAGAGTTCCGTTCACCCACCCAACTACAGATTGAAAGTCCACAGATATTGCATGCACATTTTTTTCTAATATTGGTAGAATGCAAATATATACATCAGCCACCATGCTTTCAGGCACTTAATCGTGAAACTCTGCTCAATCTCTCTGCTTGCCCCCTTCCCTGTCTACCATACCAACCTTCTCCGCTCAGTGAGCACTGGTACGCTCACTTTGCCAGCCCCACAATTAATGGTTGAGACTTCAGCATTTCTGACCCCATTCTCTGGAACTCTATCTTGTCTGCTCCCTGGCCTTCTTCAAGGCCATCCACAAGACCTTTCCTCTTTGACTGTGCCTTTGTTTATTCTCCCCGACCCCTTGCCTTCCTCCCCTCTTGATCCCAACACTCAGCTCAGGTGAAAACCCTTCATTGTCCAGTGCCCTGGAACATCATCTCGACATGAAAAGCGCTGTGTAAATGCTGTGTAAATGCAACTTCAGATAGCCTATTCCGTTTTGACTGTGCCTATGGTTTCCTCCCCTCGCTCCCTGGCTAGGTGGCAATAATAATAATAATATTCCTTGCATTTGATACAGCGCATTTCACATCTTATCAACATCTCAAAGCGCTTCAGTGAATATACTGTAAAGTAAATTGACTGTGTATTTGTGGACGAAAAGCAGCAGCCAATTGCGCACAGCAGCAGTCAGTCGTGGATTGAAATAACCAATTTTATTATTGTCGTTTTTTTGGTGGGATTATTATTAGGCTTGTGTGTGTGTGGAGTAAGGAAACTTGCTCAAGGTTTCGCCCTGATCTGCCTGGATCCGAACACAGGTCTCACGCTTATAAGGCTCACCATTGAGCTTCAGGATCCTAATGGAATTAGGATAGAAGATCAGCTATGATCTTATTAAATGACTAGGCAGGCTCAAGGGGCCGCATGGCCTACTCCTGCTCCTAATTCTTATATACAAATGGATATTTTATGAATAGCTTGGAGACATCTTGAAGATGTGAGAACAACAACAACAAAATTACATTTATACAGCACCTTTCACATCGGGAGGACATCCCAAGGCGCTGAACAGTTAGGTCGGGACCCAAGCGGGAGGGAAGGGTCAGGGTAGGTGCGGGGGGAAGGAGAGTAGGAAAAGGGGGATAGTTAGGAGGGCAGCAGAAGGCACGGTCGAAGAGGAAGATCTTGAGACCGGCCTTGAAGGAGGAAAGGGAGGAAGTGAGGCGAAGGGATTGTGGGATGGAGAACAGAGTGTGGGGGCAGAGAGGCTGAAAACCCAGCCACTGATGGTAGAGCGGTTCGGGTGGGGGACACGGAGCACGCCTGAGCCCACTGAACGGAGAGGACGGGCAAACTGATAGAGAGACAGCAGGCCAGAGAGATATGCGGGGCAAAGGCCGTGAATAGCCTTGAAGGTGAGGACGAGGATCTTGAATTCGATCCTCTGGGGGATGGGGAGCCAGTAGAGACTGGCGAGGGTGGGAGTGATGTGGTCGAGAGCCTAGTGCTGGAGAGTACATGAGCTGCAGAGTTCTGAATGATCTGCAGCTTGTGAAGGGAGGAGATGGGAAGGCCGACGTTCCCATAGTCGAGCCTTGAGGTGATGAATGCGTGGACGAGGTTTCGGCAGCATGTGGGAGAGTCTAGCAATGTTGCAGAGAAGGCGCGATATCAAATGCAAGAATTATTATTTGTATTATTATAAATTGTTGTATTCTCCAGGTCCTCGCCCTCTCCCTTGTTCTGCTCACACATATCTTAACTAGGAAAACATTTTCACTTGGCTACATGTAATTCAAACTGTGCATCCAATTAGTAGCAAGCACAAATTAAGAGCTAATCATTTAATTAATTAGCATGAAACAAACAGGGTTAATAGCCTAACACAACGGGGTCTAAGACAGCACAAGTGTTAACGTCAACTCTACTCTGTTTCAAAGCACTTTGAGAGCAGAGTTCATATGAGGTGGACAGACAGAGCTGGAGAACCACCTACAGTGTGACGTAATTCTGGATATTGGAAACATCCTCACTCACATTGTGGAACTCTTGTAGCTCAGTGGTCAGAGCACTCGCCTTACAAGTGTGGGACCTGTGTTGGATTCCAGGCAGATCAGGGCGAAACTTTGGGCAAGTTTCCTTACTCCACACACATGCCTAATAATAATCCCTCCAAAAAAAAACACAATAATAAAAATTGGTCATTTTCAATTCATAACTGTTTGTGGGGATGCTGCTGTGCACAAATGGCTGCCGCATTTCGCCCACAAATATACGGTCAATTCAGTTTACAGTATATTCTGTGAAGCGCTTTAAGATGTCGATAAGATGTGAAAGGCACCATATCAAATGCAAGGATTATTATATTATTATTATCGAGGAACCTTTGTTTGATATTATTGCTAATCCCACATCAACCTGTCCGCTCCCCCCACTCTGCAGTCTCTGGCCTGGCACGGCCTGCCACGCCATCGGCGGCCGGGCCTTCAGCCTCTCCACATCTACCATTTGGAACTCAATCCCAGTCCCTCCACCTCGCCTCTCACTTGACTTGTTCCAAGGTCCCCACCACATCAAACAACTCTTTCACTCTCAAAGCTCTTGCACCCAGCGATGGGTGAGCGATGCCTGCATTGAGTAATACACGTAGGTACTGCTGTCAAGTTGTACACATCACTCTGAGGTCATTTGTGTCCCATGTAATCCAATCCTACCCCTCAAAAATTTCCAGGGGTGGGGAGTGTTCACAGAGGAAGTACAGTATATATTTTACTAATTAATTTTCACCCAAATCCACTCGCAGATATTTATGTTGAAATCCGTTAAACCTGGCTTTAAAGATGATAGTAATACAGTAGTACTGTAATAATAAACCTTGCATTAGATATTGCACCTTATTATGTCTTTGAGACATCTAATCCCTTCACAGTATGTACTGTAAAGTGAATTGACTGTGTATTTGTGGGCGAACCATGGTAGCCAATTGCGCACAGCAGCGTCCCACAAGCAGTTGTTGGTTGAGTGACCAAACTTTTTTTGGGGAAGTTATCCAATATTCCACCGCTTACATATTCACCAGCACTAAACTCCCAGCACACCAGTCCTAGCCAAGCTCCCAGGCTCCCTTTGGCCGACCGTATGATTTCAAGATCCTCACACTCGTTTTCATGCCCTGACACCTCCCTACCTCTCTGACCTGCTTGCTTCACAACTCACTGCCTCCGCTCCACTGGCTCCCATCTCCTGCTTGTGCCCTCTGTACCACTACCAGTGGTCACGTGTTCAGCTACTACATCCCGAAACTCTGTAACACTCTTCCTCTATCATTCTTTCTCTTCCTTCATCTTCAACACGCCTTTTCGACCGTGCCTACAGTCACTTCCCTCTCTCCTGGTTCTGAGACACTACACTATTCTGCGTGCAAGTTGCTGTTTTTGATTATTATCCCGGAAAGTAATCCGCCAATCGACTGACAACCGATTAAGATTAAGATGAAGATCCCTAGGTACAAGATTGCTAGTCCTGCAAAATCTCTGTACATATATATGCACATACTGTGGAAATGTGACGTACTAATAAGCTGTACTGACATAGAATGAATGTCAGCAAACATTCTTGTCAATACTGTAGCAAGAATTGTATTTAGCCAATTACACTGAACATTGATGGGAGAATTAATGTAACACAGTAATCATTTGCCATGGGCCAAATCCCCCTGAATGAACATCTAGAGAGGCTAAACTGACATTCAATCAAACAGTGCGGAGGACATCAATTGGAGGAGTCCCATTGCTACAAGCACTGATCCCTGAGGAGTCAATTATACAATAGTTCACCAGGTAAAGTAGTGAATGCCTCGGGGACACTAATGATGGAGTAGAGGAAAGCCCTGGTGTGATGTGAAATATGTGGCATTGAACCTCTCTTGTTGCTGTCAGCGTGCAACACTCATTTGACTGTAATATTAACACTGGATTTGGTTCAGAGCGTCATAACACTGCAATGCAGTACCCAAATGGATATGTGTATGGCTACTGATCATGTGCCATCTGCTGTGTATAAGTGTGAAGGAAATCCAGGGGAATTCCAGTGTACCCTGGGGGCACCACACACACATCAGGCACCAAGCATCAACTCAACCATTACAATCCTTGCATTTGATAATAATCCTTGCATTTAACACAGCTCTGTATCACGGCTTTGTAATGTCCCATAAGATCCTGATCCGCACGTTTAAAGCCCTCCACAACCTCGCCCCACCCTACATCTGTAACCTCCTATCCCCTTAATAACCTGCCCGCCCCCTCCGCTCAGCAGGCTCTGGCCTGCTCCATGTCCCCCCGACCCACCTGCCTCACCATTGGCAGGCAAGCCATTAGCCACTCTGCCCCCAACCTCTGGAACTCCACCCCGCAGGCCCTCCACCTTGCCCTCTTCCTGGCCTCCTTCAAGTCTCGCCTCAAGACTCTCCTCTTCGATGGACCCATCGACAACTCCTAATCCCATCCCGTCCCTCCCCCACCTGTCCTCAACTCAGATCTGAAGCATTAACTGTCCAGCGCATTGGGATGTCCTCCTGACGTGAAAGGCGCTATACAAGTGTAATTTTGTTCTTGTTGTTCTTGTTCCCCCATCACCCCATTCTGGGGTCCTGACCTGAGTGTCCAGGGATATCCTCCCGATGTTAAAGGTGCTCCACAATTGTCAGGATACACTGTATCATATATTTTGTGGGCGAAACTATGAAACAGCCAATTGGTAGCAGCAGTGTCCCACAAACAGTCACGGATTGAGTGACCAAATTATTATTATAATATCATTATGCTGTAGACTGAAATCTCTACAATGTTCTATTTTGCACCCCAAGTCATGGGCAAAGTGTTCCTACTCTCCCTTGGCGTGTTAAAAAACAAATCCTTATGTTTTATATTTATCTGTCACATCAGGAGGTCACCTCAAAGCGATTGACAAGATTTACTGTGAAGAATAATCCTTACATTTGGTGAATCACCTTTCATGTCGGAAGCGCTTCTTAAAGTGCTTCACAGGATATAACGTAATGTACAGCATGTTATGGGCGAATATCACAGCCAAGATGCACAAAGCAGAGTCCCTCAAACAGCCATCAAGTGAGTGACCAATTTTATTTGGGGAATTGTTGGCCAGGACTCTGGGAGAGAGAGGGAGAAATATCCTCACCTTTTCGAATGGAGATGCAAGATCTTTAATATCCACCTCAACAGACAGAAGGGACCTTGGTTTAACATCTCATCTGAAGGACAGCACCTCTAACACTGGAGTGTTAGCCCGAAACGATGAGTTCAAACAGCTGATGTGAGGTTTGAACACACAACTGCCTGACTCAGAGGCGAGCCTCAATAGCCATGGCTCGGATTACAGTGCTAACAGTGGGTATTACCAACCTTTGCAATGCAGCAGCTAAACTTGACAGTGATTGTGAAATGCCTTGAGACGTGATAAGCAGCTATAAAAATCCTTTCTTTCTTGTTGGGCTATGCCATCAAATAACCAAGCAAAGGGTATTACAAGGTTACTGTTCCTTTTGTAACAGATTACATGGCCACTCACTGTATAGTAAATATCACAAAGGGATTTGGCTCTGATGGATGACTGCTTATAAAAAGGCATTAAGGGATATCTGCCATACATTTTCAGCATTGACTACATGGTACAGGAAACCAAGTGTGGTGCCCTTCAGTTTAGCAGTTTCTCACTTAAACTTGGTTCCTTACACTCAGTTTACTGTGGATCCCGGGGATAACGGAAGGCACAGCACGCCCAGCTCCCACCATCTGTTAAATAAAAGGCCAACGTCTGGGTGTGAGACCACCACTGACTTCCTATGTGGTGTACTTTGTGAAAGTAGTGACCCGAGTCACTCATCTATTAAAGTCCTGCAGCTCAGTGGTTAGAGGCACTCGCCTTACAAATGTGAGAGCAGTGTTTGAATCCAGGCAGATCAGGGCAAACCCTTGGGCAAGTTTCTTTACTACACACACACATTCCTAGTAATAATCCGTCCAAAAAAAACACAATAATAAAAATTGGTAATTTCAATCCATGACTGTTCGTGGGACACTGCTGTGTGCAATTGGCGGCCATATTTCACCCACAAATATACAGTAATTTCACTTTACGTATATTCTGTAAAGCGCTTTGAGACATCTAGAAGACGTGACAAGCGCTATATCAAATGCAAGGATTATTATTATTATTGAGAGGCCTAAGCATTTCATGGGAAACATTGTAAAGTTAAGTAAATTGATTGTATTTTGTGCTTCACTCAGTTTGTTTCAGTTCTGGTCCTGCAGCAAGTGAAAGCGAGAATCAATTGAGCTCAGCCAAGACTAAAATATTGGCGACAATGAGTTACTCATCAAGGAAGAGAGATTTACAATGATATTATGCGTGTTTGTTAGATCATCAGTGGAGGTTTCAAAAACATTTTGACTACTTTATTCAAGTAAAATGTTTTACTGCTGTTTTAATATCAATTATCTGCTTTAAGATTGAAGGAATGTGTATTTTTACAGTGCCTTACCACATAGAAACATCTCAGCGTGATTTACAAGTAATTACTGTCAAACGTAGTGATTGTTTTTGTAGGCAGCTATTTTGCACACAGCAAGCTACCACAAACAGCTGTGCGATGAATGACCAATTAATCTAGGGGATTGTCAGACAGGATAGCGGGAGAGGGAGAGGCTCCCTATTCTTTTTCGAATGAACTGTTGTGGTATTTTGCAGGTACACCTGGATAATAAAAATAATCCTTGAATTTGATATAGCGTTTTTCATGCCTTCTAGACGTCTCAAAGCACTTCACAGAATTGACTGTGCATTTGTGGGCGAAACACGGCAGCCACTTGCGCACAGCAGCATCCCCACAAGGACTATTATTAGGCATGTGTGTGTGGAGTAAGGAAACTTGCCCAAGGTTTCACCCTGACCTGCCTGGATTCGAACACAGGTCTCATGCTTGTAAGGCGAGTGCTCTAACCACTGAGCTACAGGACTGATGAGAGATAATGATGAGAGAGTTGACTGCTGGCTAATTGTTTTGTCAACATCACATTTGAACCCCCTTTAACGGACTGAACACTGGATGATAGGAAAACAGACCTTGCGTTAACGTTTCAACCAAACAATGGCGCTTACGACAATGTAGCACCCTCCCAACTACAGCCTTGATTGTCAGCTCGAATTCTGTGGTTTGATCCCATGATCTGAAGATTTTAGGATGTGTGTTACTCGGACAGATGGCAGGAAAGAAAAATAGCAACCAATGGCATGCGACACCTCGTACATAATAATAATCCCTGTGTTTGATATAGTGCCTTATTACGTCTCAAAGCGCTTCACGGAATACACTGTAAAGTGAATTGGCCGTAAATTTGTGGGGGAAATACAGCAGCGTGGATTGAGTGACCAATTTATAATAATAATAATTTTTTGAAGGGCTTATTATCCTCAGAAGGTGATCTGCCAATCGACTAACAATTGGGTGCCAGATTGCTGCAAGGTAAACATGTATTCGGGGAGAGTAAAAAACTGTTTGTACACAAGCTGTACAAGAAACTCTCAAACTTTCAGCTTTTGTGGCAGAAACAGCCAATAACTGAGAATTATGAAGCTATGAATTTGTAAATTCCGCTAAATTTATAAGCGGCCACATAAGGATTAAAACAAGAGTCATTTCACAAGGTCAATTTTTTTTCCTCCTCCAGTGTGGAAGCTCCTGTGGGTCTTAAAATGGAGTTGTTAGCAGCACTGGAGAGAGAAGCATTTTGTGCAAAACGCTTAAATGAGCAATTAAGTGTGAATCGCAAAAGCACAAATCTGGTGAAAATTGCCATTAGAGACCAGGCTAAATTTCCTTTCAGCTGATCAAATGAGAATGACAGGAACAGTCTCAACAATTTTGCGAGCGTGCTGGTCAAATGCGTAAGTGACCCAAGAAGCAGACGGCTGTATATTACTTACAAAAGAAATCAACCTGGCTTTATGACAGCTGATAAGCAGCACTTGTTAATTACAACCTTCCAGATGGGCCCTATCTCATTTTGTATCTGGGAACGTTGGATAGATGCAAAGCCTGCGTGCAGGCTGCTCGGTTTGAGATTTTACATTGCAATCTTATGCAGTCTTCACTTGCGTGTCAGATTTAATGCATTTTGATGTCTGTATACAGAAAGTCTGTTATAGGCTGAACTTGGTATGCATTTTGCATCCTGCATCTATCGACAAGAGGCTGTCTCTTGCCCCCATCAGAATTGGACAGCATAATGAAACAACACTCTTCAGAAAGGGATAATAAGGCTTAGCAACATAGGAACAGAAGTAGCCCATTCAGCCTGTCCACCGCACAGATTAATCCGCAGCAAAACAGACAGCAAAGACATGCTTCAACTGTGCTAAAGAATCTGCGCATTAAACTGCAAATCGATGGCTTGTTGCTGAAGGAAAGGCTGAAATTCCTCCACACATAATTTAATGTCCCATCGGATAAATAGGTTAAATATCTTTGTTTTAATGACACCAACTTGTAGAGCAAAAGGTTGGTGCTAATAACAATCCTTGCATTCTGTATAGCGCCTTTCCTGTCAGAAGGACATCTCAAAAATAGTTGACAAGATTTTACTGTGAGGAAGAGTGAGTAACTCCAGGCGCTGCCACATGGGAAGGGCTCTATATTAATGCAAATAGTTGTAACTGTATTTTTAGGGGAACACGGCAGCCAATTACGCACAGCAGTGTCCCAGAAACCACCAGAAAATGACAAATTTTATTTTGGGGGAAGGTTTTCGGCACACCCACCCTATGTGAAAGGATCTCTACAAATGTAATTCTGTCGTTCTTATTGACCAGGACAGAAGGAGAAACTAGCTCTTTTTGAACAGTACCACGGGATCTTTAATGTCTATTGAACAGCCCTACAGGCTGTTCCCCCCACCACAACGCCTAAGCTCTGCAATGGAGTCTCAGCTTACAATGTGGGGTATCTGCAGATTCCTGCAGCTCAGTGGTTAAAGCACTCGCCTCACAAGCGAGAGACCTAGATTCAATTCCAGCAGGTCAGGACAAAACCTTGGGCAAGTTTCCTTACTCCTCTTTGGAACTCCCTGCCTCAATCCCTCCACCTTTTCCTCTCTTTGCCCATCTTCAGTTCATACTTCACATGTGTTTGTTTGATCATCCCCTTTCTGCACGACTCGGGGTCAAACTCTACCATTGGTAAGTGTCTCGAGACCCTAGCCTACTGGAAGGGGACTATATAAACCCCATCTCCCCCATCCTCACCCACTCCATTGGCTCCCATCATCTAGAGGATCCAATTTAAGATTCTGGTCCTCACATTTAAAGCCCTCCACAACCTTGCCCCACCCATCTGTGACCTCCTATCCCCTTACCAACATGCCCGCCCCCTCCGCTCAGTAGGCTCTGACCTGCTCCATGTGCCCCAACCCACCCACCCCACCATTGGTGGGCGAGCCTTTAGCCAATCAGCCCCCAACCTCTGGAACTCCATCCCATAGTTCCTCTGCCTCTCCCCCTCCCTGGCCTCCTTCAAGTCTCGCCTCACGAGTTTCCTCTTCAATGGACTCATTGGCAACTCCTATTCCTCTACTTCCCTTCCCCTCACTGTACTCAGCTCGGGTCTGAAGCAGTAACTGTCCAGCGCCATGGGACGTCCTCCTGACGTGAAATGCTCTATACAAATGTAATTTTGTTGTTGTGAGCATTAACTGACAAGATGAATCAATGCTTTTAATAGCTTATGGTGTCAACTCTCTTTCATTCAAGTCTGTATTTAATGGGTGTTTTTCAAAGGTAGAATTACAATTTCACTGGAAAAGACAAATATTTGAAAAAGAATTGTTCCTGCAATCTAACAAAAATGCACAGTCAATTCTGAATTGTCCACCAGGGAATGTATTTGTGAAGCTGACAGAAAATCTGAGTTCCATTCACCCATTGAGGTATTTAAAAGTTATACTGTACCATTAGTGTCATATATAATGCACTCCTATTTTTAGGCCTACTACAACATAATGCTTTTAAACCATATTGCATTGTACGTTTTGTAAAACAGTAATTATTTGACTCGCACAATATTTTGGTAGCTGGATCCTGCTTTGGATATTTTTACATAACTAATAATGATAACTATCCTTGAATTAGATATAATTGCACGGTATTCCCAGATCCCTCCACTCCACTATGTGAAAGACGCAATGCATTCTCACAAGAACATTGTAAATGCATACCACTTGTTGTGTTTATAACCTGAAATCTGGGGAAAATATATTTTTACCGATCGACTTTCAAAAAGCAAAACAGGTATTTATGGTCCAAAAGCAAACAAATTCGCAAATTAATTACAAACAAATTAACTGTTTTTTGTGTGATGCTTGAAGACTGTCCAAGAGGTTGTTTGGTAAAAAATTCTGAAATGAATAGAAATTTGTTAGCAAAAATTGGCCTCACAAAATTCAATCTTACTGTCTCATTAATGTTTGGAAAGAATGTCTCACCCAGAGGACGGAACTCTCAGAATTAGATTGTAGAAAACCTTTCAAAATTGTATTAGGTAAATGTTGGAGGAGAAATATTAAAAGGTATCAAAGTGGGATGAGGTAGCAAATTTGATGGTCCAAATGACCCATTGGTACACGGCAATTATAAATTATAATCTTTGCATGTGATATACAGTATTACCATATCACATCTAAAAATGTTTCACAAAATATACTGTAAAGTGAATTGACTGCATATTTTGTGAGCGAAATGCGACAGCCAATTGCTCACAGCAGTGTCCCACAAATAATCGTGGAGAATTTAAATCACTCCATGAAAAAAAAAGGCAGTTGGGAGTCAGAGAGACGAACAGAGCTTGGAAGCAATCAGGAATGTAAATAGTCCAGCAATTTATATTTCGGAGCCACTGACAAATTAGACTCGTGGAAATTTGCACTGCTAGAAGCTAAGTAAACCAGACAAAATCCGACAATTTGCCAACACCAAATGAATGAAACAGTCCAAATCATAATATCAGCAACCAGAAATTAGAGTTTTTCTCACTTGCTTTTACCCCAAACAAAGTCAAAGTTTCTGAGAAAACTGGTTGATATTTAATTAGTGTCAAAGCAGAATTATTTTCTTCTAGATACACGTTCCTTCCTGACTAACTTGGTCTCCCCACACTATTCACCATAATCACCTGAAATTGGCTGTTGGGAGGTGTGTGTGCATGGTGCAGTGATAATTCACACCCTCCCCACAAGTTTCCACATGCAACTTCCTTCTCTGCAGTAAGCAGCTGACTTCTGCCTCATGATTCCTCGTAGGCAACTTGGCTGAGATCAGCAAAACCCAGTGTTGAATGCATTTCCTTACAGTCACCCCTCTAACATGGAGGATCAGCTTTGCTGCTCTCTTCTGAATACACCTGAATAATAATAATAATAATAGTAATAAGCCTTGCATTGCATCAAGACATCCCAAATGCTCCACAGGATAATAATAATAATTGCATTTGATATAGCGCTTTTCTTTTGCTTTGAGACATCTTATCGATGTTTCAAAGCGCTTCACAAAATATATTGTAAAGTGAATTGACTGGATATTTATGGGCGAAATGCGGTAGCCAATTGCGCACAGCAGCATCCCCATAAACATTCGTGGATTGAAAATGACCAATTTTATTATTGTGGGTTTTTTGGACGGATTATTATTAGGCATGTGGAGTAAGGAAACTTGCCCAAGGTTTCACCCTGATCTGCCTGGTTTTGAATTCAAGTCTCACATTTGTAAGTCGGGTGCTCTAACAACTGAGCTACAAATATACTCCACTTTATACTGTAAAGTGGAGTATATTTTATGGGTAAAACACGGCAGCTAATTGCTTACAGAAGTGTCCCACAAACAGCCGTAGAGTTAGCGACTTTTATTTTAAACAAATAAATCCCAAATTTGACAGAGAGAGAGGGGAATTCCCTTCTCTTTTTGAATAGTGCCACGGGATCTTTAATGTTCATCTCAACAGGCAGACGGTTTAACATCTCATCCGCAGGATGGCATTATATTAGTGCCACAAGAACTGTATGAATTCCATCTTGACAGCCACGTCGGCAGCCAGTTTGCTGTGTTTAATGCGGCCTCACGCGGTTTTGGCCATGGTGCGCGAGGAATTAAATCTTCGCACCAAGTCAACAATTCCTGCGTGGTGGTGTGATGCTGCCGCAACTCTCAAGACGCTAGCATGACAGAATGTAGGCTTGATCCTGTGATCTGGTACATGCCAGGTTTTTAATCTTAGCTGTGCCACCAGACAGGGGCACGGCGCCAAGGCCAGGCACTTTCCCAAAAGGAGAAGAAATCAGATGGCAAATCCTCCTGGGGTATTTTATGCAGCTAGTGGCAGAAGGTAACATATCAACATTGGCAGAGATGTGTTTGCCCTCACGGCTGGGGAATTCAAAGTGGCACAGACAGACCTAAAGCATGCTGTAGCATTTAAACAAATATATATATGTTAAATGACGGGATATCGATTCCCGGGCAGGGCAAAACATTTCAACACTCCACACGCCTCTGTTTATCTGGCAGTGACCCGAATAATAACTGATTGTTGGGTCACTTTCCAGGGTTAATGATCCCTTCTAAAAAAATTTGGTCACTCAATTTGGTCAAACAGCCACTCAAGCAGTAGTTGTTTGGAGCCACTGCAATGCACAATTGACTGGCGTGTTACACCCACAAAATACAGTCAATTCACTTTACAGTGTATTCTATGAAGCCCTTTGAGATAAGGCGCTATACCCAATGAAAGGGTTATAACTAGCTCTTTTAGCTTTTGAAAACAGAACCCTCGCTGCTTAATGATCTTGAGTTGCATGATCTCGAAACTAACGATTTTCTCTCCTCTATTAATCAGACAAGAAATTTCTCCAATGTCTGATAATCCACACTGTAAAAATGTACAGTAAGATGCTATCTAATCCCTTGCACTGGGCGGCCTATAACACAGAAAGATGGGCTATTTCTGACAGGTCTTGTAAGTGACGACATCGGCAATTAAAAATACCAGATGGATCACCTCTGCACCTTTTCTATGGAGTATCATTCGCAGCCTAATTTTAATTCTGTTGCTAGGATTCATTTATTTTAACAACAACAGCAAAATTACATTTGTAGGGTGCCTTTCAGGTCGGTAGGACGTCCCAAGGCGCTGAAACAGAATAACAGAAAGTACTGGATATCCATCACTGGTCAATCAACATCTGAAACTGATTTGTTAAGTGTTTTGGGAGGTCTCAGACTCATCTAAAACTTTGGCACTCAGTCAGTCTGTGAGAAGATTGTAGTCAAACCTTATATAAGGACTCTGAGCTCAGTCTCGTTGGATACTCCAGTGCAGTACTATAAAACACTTTATTATCAAAGGTAATCTGAGGTCCAATTTGCCTGTTCAGTTGGACATTTTAATCAAACCATAAGATTGGAATTTTAGAGTAATCCCTCCAAAAAATGATATAAGAATAATGATGTGGTCATTCAATCCACAACTGTCTGTGGTATACTTTTGTGCGAATTTGGCTGCCATATTTCACCAACAAATTACACAGTCAGTGCACTTTACAGTGTATCTTGCGAAGCACTTTGAGATGTCTCCACGGTGTAATAAGGCACAATATCAAATGCAAGGAACATTATTATTTTATGGACTTTAATAGATATTCAAACAAGGCAAAGGCTCCAACAATTCTCCAGATAAACTGATCATTTACTTAACGGTTGTTTGTGGGACCTTACTACGCACAAATCGCCTACCACATTTACCTCCAGTTTGACAGCAATTACCTGCAAAACACTTTCAGATGTTTCAAAGTTATAGGGTATCGGCACTGCAATAAACGCAAGGATTATTGTTATTATATAAATACCAGAGAGGGCCATCTGCTCATGGTGGAGCAATGGATTATAGCTTATTATTAGTAACCTGTCGTGTTACTATTAATGGCAAACGAACGGGAGAGAGAGAGAAACAAGAGCGAATAAAACAGCCACAATTGAGTGCCAAAGTCAGTTTAAGTCCTGTGAAAAATGATATTAAACGCTTCCACCCTCAATAAAGCCCTGTTCTACCAGTTATAAAAAATGCATAAAAATAAGCGTATTCCAATTGATATTCTTAAATGCTATGACAAAAATATCAGAACGTTTATTACCAATAAGCCCATAAATATTAATATTTTAATATTTGGGAACTGATTGTTCTTCTCGGCTTTAAATATTTTGTTTAAGTTATTAAACATAGGCCGCAAATTATGGTCCTATGAACTGTTTAATTAGTTCATTTATTGGTTGGCACACTGAGGGACACACAACTGGGAGAAAGACTTCCTCTGTGTTCTTTTATATATTAAAAAAAACTTTAAGGGCAGCGAGAGTATAAAAGAAAACCATTAAAAAAAACTGCTTGTAAAGCCTGGCATTTTATGGAGTGTGATGGTGCTTTGCTCCAGTTATTGTGGTGGTAACTTACAGGGAAACATATTTCTTTCACTTGAATCCACTTGCTACCTGCATCTATTCCGAGAATACCTCAGAGACCGTGATAACTCAGCCAGTTCATCCAGTGAGCAGATGAGGCATACTGACTCCCAAGGTTGATCCCTGGCCTATACTAAATGAGCTGATCTCAACCAGTGAGATAGCAACGTGGTATAGTTGCCCTCTCACTGCCACGGGTCAGAAAGCGGAAAATTAGCCAACACAATGCCATTTACATGTACTGTATAAAGGGTATTTCGTGTCAGGAGGATGTCTCAAAAGTGCTTCATAGGTTTTTGTTGCTCTCTTAATATTTAATGTATGATAGTGCCATATCATTGCTTTTGGTCAGCCAGGTGTGTAACACTTGCAGGAATCCATAACTACGCTTAACAAGAAAAACAAAATTACATTTAAAGAGCGCCTTTCACGTTGGGAGGATGTCCCAAGGTGCTGAACAGTCAGGTTGGGACCTGAGCAAGGGAAAGGGGCAGGATAGGGGGGAAGGGAGGGAGAGAGTTAGGAGGGGAGGGAGGGAGTCGGGAGAGCAGAAGGCTCAATTGAAGAGGAGGGTCTTGAGACCGGCCTTAAAGGAGGCAAAGGAGGGAGGCGAAGTGACTGTGGGATGGAGTTCCAGAGTGTGGGGGCAGATACTTAAGAGTATCCAAACCAAACATCCCGTGGACCAATTTATTATTGGGCGAGGTTTTCTTGAGGGATTATTATCAGGCATGAGGAGTAAGGAAACATGCCCAAGGTTTCTCTCTGACATGAATCAAACCCAGGTCTCTTGCTTACTAGGTGAGGGCTCTAACCACGCAGCTACAGTACTCGAGATGACAACCGCAGAATATTTCAATTTTCTATCCAATCTAATTACCTAAAAATTAATTTAGTGTCTAATTATTTTCTAATTCTCTCCCCACTGGAAAAGGCCTCTCTGCCCCTGCCATCTTTCATCTCTCTCTGCCCCTGCCCCCTCTCACTGCCTCTCCCCTCTCACTGCCTCTGCTATCTCTCTTTCCCTCTGTCCCTGGTCCGGCCCTGTCCAGGTGTAAGCCTGGGCAGTGAATGGAGCCAGTTCACTTAATTGTAGTGGGTGTCACAGCTGATCCTGACCTCACCCAGCTATCACACGCGCGTGCCCACTCACACAAGCACGAATGAAATAAGGAGAACCGGCTTAACCATGGACAGGGAGCAGCAAATTTATTCTCCCAATCCACTCGATCCAGCTAAGAAACTCATAATAAATTGGGATATCACTGTCTGGGAAACTTTCCCAATGCTTGTCCAGCTAGGATCACCTTACACATTAGGGTTTGACTTTCAACAACAGCAACAACTTTGATTTATATAGCGCCCTCCACTCCGGACAGCGTCTCAGAGCGCTTGACTTTCACGGTTAACAGGAGCTGAGTGTGATGGTTCCCTGCCCCCAGTGGCAAGTCTGCCCTTCCATGTCCTGCTGATGAGCCAGGCTGGTCTGGAATTCTGTGGATCTGTCTGGTTCAGGACCCAGACTACTGAGACCACCCCAGAGGCTTGAATCAATTGTGACATTCCGTGGCCAAACATGTCAACTTGGAGCTGGTTCAGACTGCCCTTCGCTCCCCTAGCTAGGGTAGGTTAATCTGCTACAGAGAACTCCTCAATAGCTGACAACAAAATTACATTTGGATAACGTCTTGTCAAGTCGGGAAAACATCCCAAGGCCCTGGACAGTCAGTGTTTCACATCCAAGCTGGGGTCGGGATTGGGGAGAATGGAGGGAAGGGACGGATTGAGGTGATCCATGGGACTGTCAAAGAAGAGGGTCTTGAGGCCAGACTTAAAGGAGGCCAAGGAAGGGAGAAGCAGAGGGATTGTGGGCTGGAATTCCAGAGGTTTGGGGCAGAGTAGCTGAAAGCTCGTCCGCCGATGGTGGGTGGGTGGGTCAGGATATGGAGCAGGCCAGAGTCCGCTGAGATGAAGCAGCAGAGAGGTTGGTAGAGATGCTCAGGATCTTGAAATGAAAAGCAACAACTTGCATTTATATAGCAACTTCCACTCCGCTTGCTTTGGGTACTCCCTATAGCAACACAATGCCACTTTTTGCCTGTCACCTGGGTACTTGGCACCAAAGACATTAAGGAAAATTAACATCTAAATGCAGTTTGTATTTAATAAATAGCAAAATATTTGGCCATCAGTTTAGGGCGATAATTCAATTTCACATTCCGTGGATGTTCATAAACCACTCGGGCTTTGCTCTTGTATTTTAAGGCATCGTCAAATGCACTCGATTGAATTACTGCATTGTAACTCACTGGCAGCCATCTATTATGCTGCAGTTACTGGGAGCGATGTGTTGCTCTTGGAGACTTCATTATGCTGATCAGAACAATTAAGCCTCTGAGAGAGACAAAATGTCACCAATAAACCTTCTGATGTTCCACATCACAGCCTGCACTTGTGTCTCTTTGGGTAAAAAAAATTGGCTACAGCGTCTCATCCACAAATATACAGTCAGTTTGGTTTACAGTATATTCTGTGAAGCACTTTAAGAAGCCTCAACAACATACTTAGGTATTAAATCAAATGCAAGGATTATTATATTTTGTTATTAATATTCGGGAGTGCTGTCTTGAGTAATGAATATCAGTTGCAGTTTTTAAAACCCTTGAGCACAGTATCACATAAATGTGTGACACATAAGGAAGCCGATAGCCTATCTGTTCATAAAACAAAACACAAAATACTACAGCTACTGGAATTCTGAAACATAAGCAGAAGTTGCTGGGAAAACTCAGTAGGTCAGGCAGCATCCATGGAGAAAGGAAAGTGAGTCAACGTTTTGGGTCCACGATCCTTCATCAGAACTCAACTGTAGTTCTGATAAAGGGTCGTGGATCCGAAATGTTGACTCACTTTCCTTTCTCCATGGATGCTGCCTGACCTGCTGAGTTTTCCCAGCAACTTCTGTTTTTGTTGCCTATTTTTTCATGTCATGGTTGGCTCCTCCAAGAAACCATCCACCCTGATCCCAATCGCCTGAGCTTTTCCCTGTCTCCATGTGTGCTTATCCAATTATTTTTAAATGCCCCTATTTGTCAGCTGTTAGCTTGGCTCAGTGAGAGGACTCTCGCCTCTGACTCAGAAGTTTGTGGGCTCAAATCCCACAATGAACCTGCATAGCATAAGAAGACACTCCAATGCACTGATGGGTTGTTCCATTACTGGAAGTGCCGTCCTTTGGATGATGCTAAGAACATAAGAATAAAGAGCAGGAGTAGGCCATTCGGCCCCATGAGCCTGCCCCGCCATTCAATAAGATCATGGCTGATCTTCTAATCTAACTCCACCTGCCCACCTTATCCCCATATCCCTTAATCCCTTTATCCATAAGAAATCTGTCAATTTCAGTCTTGAATACGTTCAAGGACTGAGCATCTACAGCCTTTTGGGATAGAGAATTCCAAAAATTCACTACCCTCTGAGTGAAGAACTGTTTCCTCAGCTCAGTCCAGAAAGGCTGATCACTAATATTTAGACTGTGACCCCTAGTTATAGATTCTACAACCAGGGGAAACAGTCTCCCACTGTCTACTCTGCCATGCCCCTTAATATTCTAATAGGTATTTATAAGATCACCTCTAATTCTTCTATATCCATTCACCAATGTTATTGTCCATAATTGACATACCTTCTCTATAGCTCTAATATTCTTTCTAATATAAAACAATATTATTTGCCATGATGTGGAGCCCAGGTGACACCTGCAGCCTAACCAACGTCTTACGTAGTTAATAATAATAACTTGCATTTTTCCCACAAAACACACAGACAGTACACTTTATAGTATATTTGTCCTGTAGCTCAGCAGTTAGAACACTCGCCTCACAAGCAAGATTCCAGGCAGGACAAAACCTGGGTAAGTTTCCTTACGCCATATGCCTGATAATAAACCCCCCACCCCCAAAAAATAAATAAATTGGTTATGTGATAAGGTGCTTATCAAATGTAAGGATAGTTATAATTATTATTGTGTATTCAGATCTAGAAGGGACCTTTGCAGCAGAACACAGGGGTACTATCTAAAATGTTTTTCCACCTAAAGTAAACATTGGGTTTGCGAGCAGATGGTTTGGAGGCAGTACTGACTAGCCACCCACAATCTACCGCACTTCAACCATTGTTGCTGGAAACCTCAGAAGAAAAGTCATAGCGATAATGATTAGAGGATATCTCTTCAGCCAGACTCAAGGTAGAAATAAACATTTAATATGATAAATGCTGACCGCACGGACCAAAATAGTAACTGTTACTGAAACAAAAAACAGAAATGGCTGGGAACACTCAGCAGGTCAGGCAGCATCTATGGAGAAAGGAAAGTTGAGTCAATGTTTGGGATCCACAACCTTTTATCATAACTGGGGCATGCTGGAATGCCCCACATGCCGCAGTGCCTTGGGACATGTTCCTGACGTGAAAGGTGCTACACAAATGTAATTTTGATGTTGTTGTTCTGACGAAGGATTGTAGACCAAAAACACTGACCCACTTTCCTTTCTGCATAGATGCTGCCTGACCTGCTTAGTGTTCTCAGTGATTTCTGTTTTTCATACTTCCAGCATCTGCAGTATTTTGTATTTTTTAATATTATTAATAAAAACACCAACTGGAAAAAATATCTACTGACGATGGAAGGGCAGGGGACGTGAAGCAACCAGTGCCTATTGAGAGGAGGGAGTGGGCAGATTGGGTTTATTAGGTTGCAGAGGTGGACTGTGGAGGGCTTTAAAGGGCTTAAAAATGTATCTCATTTACTTGCTTTCAGTCATTTTCTATTTCCCCATCCATCTCAGCAACCACCACTAGTTCAAATTCCTACTTACTACGAGGTAAACAGAGGGGTGTGGAGTGAGGAAACTTGGCTAAGGTTTCACCCTGCTGAGAATTGAGCCCGAGTCCTCTCAATTGCAAGGCAAGAGATCAGGGCGAAACTTTGGGCAAGTTTCCTTACTCCACATGCCTAATAATAATCCATCCAAATAAAAACACAACAATAAAAAATGGCTCATTTCACTCCACGACTGTTTGTGGGGACACTGCTGGCGTTGATACGATATGAAAAGCGCCATATCAAATGCAAGGATTATGATTATTATTATTACAAGACTGCTGTATTCAATATGTATCAATCCAGACATTGTTCTACTACTGCAGGTAAGAACTCAATACTGCAGTTACTGAAAAATTGTAGCACTTTTCCAGCTACTGGTTAGGACCATGGCTTGCAGGATTACACATCTTCAACTTCATTTCTGGGCAGAGGAAGCATTCCGTACCAGACAAATCGAGAGTAAACGGAAGCCTTGTCTCGTTTGGAGACTTCTGTGTCAGATACCCAGCTGATCAAAAGGAGATCAGCCCAACTGAGTAATGAGTCAGCTCTCAGCACCAAAGCTCTGTATTGCTGTGGACATGCCTGGAGTGCTAGGCAGACTGCAATCAGATGTTTTGGATCACTTTTAGGAGGACATACTGGTCTTGGAGCAGTGATTTAGCAGATCAATACCTGGGCTTAGCTATGATCAGAGTCAAGGTAAACCTGGGCTATATTCCCTGGGAGGCGAGTGTTAAGGGATGATCTGTTCGAGGTGTTAGAAGTAATGCTAAGAATTGACAAGCTAGATAGCAGACAACTCTTTGCTATGGTAGTGAGAGAGAAAAAAAACACAAGCGGTCATAGTTTCAAATTAGAACCAAGCTGGATAGAAATGAAATCAGAGCTCATTTATCAAGCGGAAGTCACTGTGCACAAACTGGCTGCCTCATTGTGCCCAACAAAATTCACAGTCACTGCACTTTACAGTGCATCCTTTGAAGGTCTTTGAAACGTCTTTGTGACGTGAATACGGCACTGTATAGAATGAATGGATTATTATTGTCATTTCTTCACGCATAAAATTGCAAGAATGTGGAAAACGCTTCTCTGACAGAAATCAAATGTGGAATTGATTGACATGTTTAAAAGGAAGACCATTAGATACTTGCGAAGCAAAGGTATTAAGGGATATGGAAAAAGCCTGGGGAAAATGAGATCAAAAGATCTATCATTATTTAAGAAAACGTTAGAATAGGCATGACAGGCTGAATGACATACTCTGGTTCCTATGTTAAATTCTGTCAAGTATTCCCCATATTAGAGGGGAAATAAATGCATTCAAAGCACATCTGGATCAGCATCACACTGGGTGTGATCCTACCCTCTCCAGCATACAGATTCATTAACAGATATCAATTGGTTTAAATTTTACACCAATCTTTACACAGATAAAACCTAATAAATGGGAAAGACCTACCTGGATCTGAGTTGGCAACTGAGTTTCTGCTAAGTACAACTTCACTGAAAAAGAGCTATTATTCTCTCTCACACATGTTCATGGGAAAGACAGTAGATGGATAGGATTTTTAAGGCTTTTTAAGCTTTTAGTTTTTAACGGTTTTCTAAGGCTCTTCCTTCACAAGCTGCAGATTATCCAGAACTCTGTAGCTCGTGTCCTCTCCCGCACTAAGCTCTGCGACCACATCACTCCCACCCTCACCCGGCTCCAATGGCTCCCTATCCCCCAGAGGACCAAATTCAAGATCCTCGTCCTCACCTTCAAGGCCAGTTGAGGCCTTTCCCCCTCCTATCTCCGACCTGCTGACACCCTAGGAACCGGTCTTCTCCATGTCCCCTGCCCGACCCACCCTACCATCGGCGGACGGGCTTTCACACTCTCTGCCCCCACACTCTGGAACTCTACCCCACAGCCCCTTTGCGTCGCTTCCTCCCTTGCCTCCTTCAAGGCCAGTCTCAAGCACCCACTGTTCAATTGTGCCTTCTGTCGCCTTCCCACCTCTCTCCCTCCCCTCTACCCTGCCCATCCCCATGCTCAGGTCCCGACCCCTGACTGTTCAGCGTCTTGGGACGTCTTCCAGATGTGAAAGGTGCTCTATAAGTCTACTTTTGTTGTTGTTTGGCCAAGTTCATGAGACACAAAGGACAAAATGTCCTTTTACTGTGCTGTGTAAGTCTAGGGTCTATACTTTTCCCAATGAAAACATGTTTATACAACACAATCTACACTGGAGAAAGTCTCCTTGTATTTCTCTGTTCTGAAGGAAAGTGAATGACATGGATTATGCCCACTCCTGCATTAAACCACTCAGCTATCGGGAGGAGCCAGTCACCCGCGCAAACACCATTTTAGTTATACGAGGAGGGTCCTTTGGTCCAGCACAGAACTGTGAAAAAGCACAATTTAGAGCACAAGTAAGGTTCAAATGAACATCCGTTTGACTTCATTCTTCCAGAATAGCCACCAAAAACCGATGACCCATTCTGGTGACTCATTCCAAGTTGTTAATTACCATTTCTGTTTAAAGAAATGCTTCCTTGAGAGTTTCCTGAAAACTGCCCTTTACAACCCTGAGCTTGTGCTCACTGGTTCTGCTGCCTTGGTACACCTGAACTATTGTTCTAGCTTTACTTTCTCAATCCCGTTCAGAATCTTGTATTCCTCTGCTAGAGAAATAGAAGATTCTTATTATATTTTAGATAATTGGCAATTTAGGATAATTGGAAAAAAAAGTGGGATAACAGGATTTTCTTTATATATAGAGTTGTTATTTACCCCAAAGCTGCTGAAACCCTCATCCATGCCTTCATTACATCTTTGCTCGACTTTTCAGCCTTCTTAATTCCTCCCTTCACAGGCTGCAGATGATTCAGAACTCTGTGGCCCGTGTCCTCTACTGTTCCAAACTCCGAAACCCTATCTCTCCCATCCTCGTGTGACTCCATTGGCTCCTCAACCTGCCCGCCCCCTCCACTCAGCAGGCTCTGGCCTGCTCCACGTCCCCCAACCCATCCACCCTACCTTTGGCGGGTGAGCCTTTAGCCACTCTGCCCCCAACCTCTGGAACTCCATCCTGCAGTCCCTCTGCCTCGCCCCCTCCCTGGTCTCCTTCATGTCCCGCCTCAAAACTCTCCTCTTTGATGGTCCCATCAGCAACTCCTAATCTCCACCCTCCCCTCCCCACCTCGGGTCTGATACAGTGACTGTCCAGTGCCTTGGGGCATCCTCTTGACAAAGGCACTATACAAGTGTAATTTTGTTGCTCTTGTTGTTGGTATGCTCTGGAATGACCAACTGAAAGGGTGGTGGAAACAGATTCAACAACAATTTTCAAAAGAGAAATGGATAGGTACTTGAAAAGAAAAAATTGTAAGGATTTAGGGAGAGCGAGGTAGAGTGGTACTGATTAGGTAGCTCCTCCAAACAGCCAACGTAGGTAGGATGGGCCGAATGGACTGCTTCTGTGCTGTAATAGTCTGAGATTCTATGATTCTAAGGTCCACTCCAAGACATTGTTTTCATGGCTAAATAGCCCCCATCTTGACTAATCACTGCTCATAGCTCATTCCTCTCCCATTGGTCAGGCTAGGGATTCCTATACTGTAACAAAACGCAAAAAAACTGCTGATGACGAAAATCTGAAAAAAAAAACAGAAATTGCTGGGAACACTCAGTAGGTCAGGCATCATCTGTGGGGAAAGGAAAGTGGGTCAACGTTTTGGGTCCACAACCCTTCATCAGTACCGGGTGATGTTTGAGGGAGAGGTTTTTATGGACCGACAAAGAGGGAAAGGTGGGACAAGAAAGACAAAGGAGAAAATGGGGTGGAGGGCAGGGGATGATGGGTTGAAGAGGATTTAATGATGCCAAACAGTCCTACATATTTACTGATGTTGTGCTCTGCCAGGGTTTATGGGCGCCAGGTGGGGTCTTAGAATAGTTTATGCCAATTAAATACAACCCAGTCACTCCAGGAGGCTCCAAGTTCCCCACTGTATCATAAATCACCTGAGCAGCCTGCCACACGAGGTGAGTCCCAGTTGTTGTCTTTATAGATTTACACAAAGCTTACAGTGCAGAAGGATACTCAGCAATCAAGATCTGCTGCATTTTCCTGCAAAATACACAGTCCCTAAACCCGGCAGCCTTTTGTGCACAGCAATGACCCACAAACAGCCGTAGATTGAGCGACAAAATTATGATTTAGTGTTATTAATGTTTCTACTTCCCAACTAGCAATTCTTCATGAGAGTCTCAAATCAATTTTGCATGTGTAGCATTATTACCCCCAGAAAATCAATCCTCCAATCAACTAATAACCAGGTTCCTACTGACTGCTAGATAAACAGAAACATGTAGAGTAAGGAAACTTGCCTAACGTTTCCTGGGAATCGGACACAAGTCCTCTTGTGTATTTTTATAAGGCGCTAACCATTAAGTGGCATTTGCAGTAAGGTATTTCATATTTGAATAAAGAAACATGGAAATGTCTTCCACAGAAGAGCTATTGTGTCTGTGCCAATGTTATTTGATTTTCAAAATCACCCTTTTTGTTATTAATTTAGCTTCTTTTTACTCCACACACCTAATAATAATCTCTCAGAAAAATTGGTCAATTCAATCCACAGCTGTTTGTGGGGACATTGCTGTGCGCAAGTGGCTGCCGCGTTTCACCCACAAATATACAGTCAATTCACCTTACAGTATATTCTGTGAAGCGCTTTGAGACGTCTAGAAGACATGAAAAGCACTATAACAATTGCAATGATTATTATTATTCTCAGCTCTTTCCCCATAGGTTTTGTAATGATTTTTCATTAAAGAATAAATTTCTTGTGCACAAAAATAACCTTCTCTTTCTTTACATCTAGTGATAATTCTCAATTGATTCTGCCTCATTACAGAATCAATCAGTCCACAATTTATTCTCTCTCTATTTACTCAAGTCATAATATTTTAGAAAAAAAATTGAAGTGAGGTGATTCCTCACTACAGGCAAGCTATCATTTTTTGAAAAAATACTTCCTTTTCTATTATCTAATTATTAAAAATGTGGTCGCTCAATCCATGACTGTTTGTGGGGGCGCTGCTGTATGCAATTGGCTGTGCGTAGCCACAAAATATACAGTCAATTCACTTTGAAATATATTCTAAGAAGCGCTCTGACACGTCTCAATGACATGGAGCTCCTATGTCAGTGGTTACAGCACTCGCCTTACAAGCGTGAGACCTGTGTTTGAATCCAGGCAGGTCAGGACAAATCTTGGGTAAGTTTCGTTACTCCACACACATGCCTAACAATAATCCATAAAAAAAAAACACATAATAATAAAAATTGGTCATTGTCAATCCATGGCTGTTTGTGGGGACGCTGCTATGTGCAATTGGCTGCCGTGTTTCGCCCACAAATATACAGTCAATTCACTTTACAGTATATTCTGTGAAGCGCTTTGAGATGTCGATAAGATGCGAAAAGCAATATATCAAATACAAGCATAATTATTATTATTATTATGATAAGATGCTATTTCAAATGCAGTGATTATTATTATGGTATTATTCTAGCTTTCAGCTATGTGGGTTGTCCGTCCAACAATGAAAGGCACTAAACAAATGTCACTGTTGTTATTATTATTATTATTCTTATCTGTTGGGAGGAAACATTGTGAACAAAACGATCTCTCTAGACTTCATTTCTCTTTTCAGATAACAATGAGTTAACTCAGCAAAGCACGCTCAAAAACAGATCTGAGCTGCTGTGCTGGAGAGTACGAACATTAATAAAATCTCATTGTTTGGTTTGCTGGGTTCCATAGCAACTGTGTTACTGTTTCTTGTTACTTGAATGCAAAGGTTAGACCCAAAGAGACAGCTCTCCATGTCAAATCTAAGCTTGGCCATCAAGCTGGTTAGCTTTCAGGCTTTGCTACTTTCCTGCCTTTATAGCAAGATAAGAAGCCAATGTTGTCTGAATGAACGAATAGCCCAGATAGGGGAAGAGTTTTGATTCAAAAAGAAAACACATATGTTTTATCAAATGGCAACAATAGACCAGTTGAAGTCTTTTGGACCTTCCCAACTCCACCTGATTAAGGTGGATAATAAATAATAATTGTTGTATTTGATAATAGTGACTCATCACATCGACAAAATATCTTAAAACAGTTGACAGGATTTCACTACAATGCGTTGTTGCGACTGTATATTTTATAGGTGAACACAGCAGCTACTACAACAACAACAACCTGGATTTATATAGTGCCCTCACTCCATGCCAGACGGCATCTCAGAGCACTTCCCTATAAGGGATCCCAGGCCTGAGCCAGGAGGAGGGGGAAAAAGGTGACCAAAAGCGCGGTCAAAAAGTAAGTTCTTTAGCCAAGACCTGAAGGTAGGAAGAGAGGCGAATGGAGTTAAGAAGGGAATTCCAGAGCCTTGAGGCATAGTGGCTGAAGCTAATTTACACGTAGCAATGTCCCACAAACAGTCATGAATTGAATAGCCAATATTATCTGAGGATTATTAGCCAGGACAACACGAGACATTCGCTTCATCCAGTAGTGTCGCAGGATCTTTAATATCAATTGGATCAGGCACAGGCAATCTCAGTTTGTCTCATCTCTGAAAACGATATAGCCTTGGGACGTCCTCCTGACGTGAAACAACAACAACAAAATTACATTTGTATAGTGCCTTTCACGTCAGGAGGACATCCTGAGGTGCTGGACAGTCACTGCGTCAGACCCGAGCTGAGTACAGGGGTGGGGAAGGGAAGGGGGGATTACTTGCCGATGGGATCATCGAAGAGGAGAGTCTTGAAGCAAGACTTGAAGGAGGCCAGGGAGGGGGCAAGGCAAAGAGACTACGGGATGGAGTTCCGATGGTTGGGGCAGAGTAGCTGATGGCTCGCCGGCCAATGGTGGGGTTGAATGAGTTGGGGGACTTGGAGCAGGCCAGATCCTGCTGAGCGGAGAAGGCAGGCAGTTGTTAAGGGGATAGGAGGTCACGGATATAGGGTGGGGCGAGGTTGTGATGGGCTTTAAATGTGAGGACCAGGATCATGAATTGGATCCTCTGGACGATGGGGAGCCAATGAAGTCAATATACAAATGTAATTTTGTTGTTGTTGATATTTATTCCTGGGTAAACAAAGGCATGTGGAGTAAGGAAATTTGCCCAACGTTTCGCCCTGACTGGGAATCAAATCCAGATCTTCTTCTTTGCGATGCAATTCTCTAATCTACAGGATTCCACAGTGACGCTCAGATATAATTCCAACCCCCACCTCATTATTAATTCCAATACCATCCCCCTCATTCGGTATCACGTATTCCTAGTTAACACTCCATTTGCGACTCAAGAGTCCTCATTGGGAAATCATATTTGAAATTACTGCATTTTTTTAGACCTCATTATCAGAGAGAGAGATAGATAGTGTGCTTTCAACTGAAGTTGTTCTGCAACACACGAATAATCCTAAATTACTATCTGCTAGTTGTTTGAGGCTAAAAAGAGGTAGTGAATGGAAATTATGCCTTTTTATTCCCCTATTGCACAAAGTTGGTTCTTACCCAATTTTCTTCTCTCCCTTTTCAAAGGTACCCGACTCCCTTTATCCTACAGGAGGGTTACATGAAGCTCCTTGCAGTCTCTCATCCAAGACACCATTTTAAATACAATGTACATTGTGTAGCACCTTGTACGAGAAGGTATCTCAAGACACTTTACACAGCTGGTGGGAAGAAGAAGAGTATTCCAGAGCTTTGGAGTGCAGTAATTGAAACCGCAGCCACCAAAGGAGGTACAGAAGGCACAAGGGTCAAGCAGGAGGCCCAAGCCAGTCGAGCGGAGGTAGCGGATTTTGAGGTAAGTAGGTTTGAGAGGTGGGCAGGTGATAGGGCTTGAAGAGATTTGAAACGGAGAGTGAAAAACAAAGAGTGACGTTCTTTAAATTGATCTGCTCAGCAATAGATAGTGAGTGGAGCCTGGCTAGGACTGGTGTGATGGGGGTACCAAGTGTAGTACAGAAGAGTATTAGCACAGATGAACATGCGGGTGGGCAGAATTTTTGGTGCTGCTTAATTTTGTTGAAGGGGAGACCGGTGAGGAGGCCATTTGAACAGTCATCCCAAGGCCAGAATTTCAGAAAGCAGGGGCAAAAAGACCAAAAGCTTGGCCACCGATGATGAGGCAGGCAGTTCAGGGGACAAGTCAGACACATATAATAATCCTTGCATTTGACACAGCTCTTTTCACATCTTCTAGATGTCTTAAAGCGCTTCACAGAATATACTGTAAAGTGAATTGACTGTATATTTGACACGAGGCAGAGAATTGCGCACAGCAGTGTCCGACATACAGTTGGGGATTGAAATGACCAATTTTTTATTTTTTTTGGGGGGGAGGGATTATTATTAGGCGTGTGGGTATATATGGAGTAAGGAAACTTGCCCAAGGTTTCGCCCTGACCTGCCTGGATTCGAACAGAGGTCTTAAGCTTGTAAGGCGAGTGCTCTAACCACTGAGCTATAGGACTCCGATATGCGACTGGGAGGGGTGGAAATCAAAGCTGAGATAAATTTTGTCCTAGCAGCAATAGCGCTGCATACTGGCAAATATGGCAATCTGGTGCATAACAGTCTATCAGCTGCTAAGTGTCTTTTTCTAGTACAGTATAGCTCCAAAATAGCTAAAATAGCCTGAAGCCACTCCAACACTGTGCACTGCCATCCATCTCACATCAATTGTAATGACTTGAAAACTATTAATTTCTCGCATTTGAATTTTTTGATTGTGAGGGGTGGCTCTGCTAGTGAATTGAGTTTGTGGTTCTGATCGCAGTCCTAATAATAATTGTCAGATATAGCACCGACAACATTGAAATGTCTCAAAGTGTTTTGCAGGTAATTGCTGTCAAGTCTAATGAGTGTGTTTTTGTAGGCAAAATGCAGTAGCAAAGTCCCACAAATAGCTATAAAGTGAATAACCAATTTATCTGGAGTACAGCTGGCAGCGCACCAGGAGAATTTCCATTCCCTTTTCCATGGAATCATTACCGTCTGCTTCATAGGACCTCAGTTGTAATGTTTCATCCAAAGGACAGCACTTCAGATAATATTACCATAGAACTTCACAGCACAGAAGGAGGCCATTTGGCCCTTTCCGTCTGTTCTGTATCTTTAATCCTTTAGGTACCATTTACAACCACAACAAAATCACATTTGTATAGTACCTTTCACGTCAGAAAGACGTCCCAAGGCACTGGATAGTCAGTGTTTACTTAACTTTTCTTCATAAACCTGCAAAATTATTCCTTTTTACATATTACATCTAGTTTCCCAGTGGAATTTAATTATGGATCCTGCCTGAACCATTACACCCGGCAGAGTATTCCGCATCCTAACAACTCTGTGCCCTCTCACCTAAAACTGAAGGTCTTTCACCTCTTATGTCTCTCACCAACCAGTGAGAAAAAAAGCCTCTCTATCCACCCATCATTTAAAAAAATTTAAACCAGATCTCTTCTCAACCTTCTCTGTTCTAGTTCCACTACAAGGCAAACCATGAATTCCTGGTATGATCCTAGTAAATCTCCTCTGCACCCTCTGTTATTATTATAATAATGCTTGCATTTGATATAGAGCCTTATCACGTCCTCAACAAAGTGTTTTGAAAGGTCTCAAAGACATGACATTTTATAAGGCAAATAGTACTGTATTATTATATAACCCACACATAAATGGTTCAGAGCCAGTAGATTTGAAACAATAGTAATAATCGCCGCCTCACCTTTTCACACGGCGCTGGAGGTTTGAATCTCTGTGCACAAACCAAGAAGGAATCCGGTTCGGGCTTGCTCTTTTTCACATCTTTATCGTCTCCACCCACAATGTGATGGAACAAACTGAAGAACTCCTTGTGTTTGGTGGACTTAATATCGAATAACAGTTGAGACGAGCTGGTCGCCACTGCTAATGGCACTTGTTTTTTGTGGAGAAAGCGAACTAACCTATCGACGCCTGCAAAGAATCAAGAAACTTATAAACACACTTGAAACTGGGCAAGAAAGCAAGCAAGCGCGCACCTTTGTAACTGGAAATCCCATTATAACGCAGTGGTCTGGGTCCTTGAGCTCAAAGACTTGTGATAAAACAAAGAGCAAACACAGCCAGATCGCCACTGATCATTGATATCATGTTGGACACATTGCTCACGTGCACTACAATAACTAACTTACATTTGTAGAGTGTCTTTCATGTTGGGAGGACGTCCCAAGGCACTGAACAGTCAGGGGTCAGGACCTGACCATGGGGCAGGAGGGGTAGAGGTCAGGTTTGGGATGAGGGAGGACAGTGTTGGCATGAGGGAGGGCAGAGATGTAGGACGGGGGCTGAAGGCACAGTGGAAAAGGAGTCTTGAGTCGAGTCTCTATGCACAAGAAGTACCACTGATGTCATTTCCTTCGCACAGTGTCATTACTGGTGTTTCCTGCACATGCGCAACATCGTAAAATTGACATAATTGGTACCATTACATTCTGAAGGCCTCTATCTTCAGAAGGTTGTGGGTTCCAGCCCATGTCTTGTCGTTCCCATGTCCACAGACTTGGAATCTCACATAGTCTAGCCTGAAACTTCAATACATCGCTGGAAGTATACTGCTCTTTTGGATGAGACTTTAAATCAAAGCCCTGACTGCCTGTCCAGGTGGAATTAAAGATTCCTTGTCAATCCTCAAAAACTAAAGTAGAGTTTCTCTTGGTATCCTGGCCAACAACTCCCAACCACCACTCTGCCCCCAACCTCTGGAACTCCACAAGTCCCTCCGCCTCGCCCCCTCCCTGGCCTCATACAAGTCTCACCTTAAGACTCTTCTCTTCGATGGACCCATCAGCAACTCCTTATACTCCCCCTTCCCTCCCCACCCCCATCCTCAGCTCGGGTCTGAAGCAGTAACTGTCCAGCGCCTTGTGACGTCCTCCTGATATGAAAGGCGCTATACAAGTGTAACTTTGTTGTTGTTATTGTTGTTTCCTCTCATCCTACTCACTCCACGAGCCCCTCCAATCGTGTTTCCCTTCCCCCTATTCTGCCCTTCCCATGTGCTCGCAACCCGAACCCTAACTCTTCAGCGCCTTGGGACGTCCGCCCAACGTGAAAGGCGCTCTATAAGTGTAATTCTGTTGTTGTTGTTGTTGCTGCACCATGGAGAGGGGGTGGATGAGAAGTGCCAATTGTAGACAACAGGAGATAACTGCCAACTCAGCACTTGGCAGTTCCACCAAGACTAGGACGTCACCATGTGTGGAATCAGATATACACTTCCTCACTCACAATTAGTGTCAAGCGACCTAATAAAGCAGACTGTCTGTGCCACTCTCTTCGATGGAGAATGGCCTATTTTTAAGGGACTTAACGAAAGAAGGGAATTCAAAAGATTTGAGCTTTGAGAAATAAATTAGCTTTGGCATCTTCTCACATGAGCAGAGAATCAGAAAAATGCAACATGTCCCTCCCTGTGCGATTTTAGTTGTAAAAGGTCGGATACTTAGAATCCGACCTCTGTAACAAAACTCTGTATCCCTATCACCCCAGTCCTCGCCAGGCTCCACTGGCTCCCAATTACCAAACGGATCGATTTCAAGATCCTCTCACTCGTTTTCAAATTCCTTCATGCTCTCACAGCTCTCTACCTCTCCCACCTGCATAGCTCCTCCCCCCCCACCCCCCCACTACCCACTGCTTCACTGGCTCTGGCCTCCTGTTTGTCCCTCATTCCCTCCGCTCCACCGTCAGTGGCCATGCCCCAAAACTCTAGAACTCCCTCCCTCAATCTCTCTGCCCAGCCTCTCTCTCCCTACCTTGAATCCCACCTAAAGACCTTCCTTCTGCCCTTGGTTCGTTGACATCCGGCACTGTCAAGCTCGCGGGGTTGCTATTCCCTGTGAAGGGTGCTATATAAATGCAAGTTGTTGTTGTTGTGGCATCCTATAGCACAGAAGGAGGCTATTCGGCCCATCATGCTAATGCCGGCTCTTTGAAAGAACTGCAAATAAGTCCCATTCCCCCACTGCTTCCCCATAGCACTGCAATTTTCAAGTATGCACCAAATTCCCTGAAAGTTATTATCGATAGGCAAAGGATACTTATTGTGAGTGAGTATGTTTTGGGTCTCTCACAGACAGACGGTAGCTCCTATGTTTTAGGTTTTGAGGACAAACTGCAATTGACAAACTTTCTCCTCTCCCTGTGGCTCAGTGTTTGACACTCATACACACATCCTGCAGCTCAGTGGTTAAAGCACTCGCCTCACAAGCAAGAGGACCTGGGTTTGAATTCTGGGCAGGACAGAGCAAAACTTTAACCAAGTTCCCTTACTCTACACGCACACACACACTTCTGTTTACCTAGCAGTAAAATGAACATGGTTATTAATTGGCAGATTGCTGTTCTGGAGATAATAATCCCTGAAAACAAACACCATTACTGTACTGATAATAATGTGGTCACACAATATATGACTCTTTGTGGAACACTGCTGCGCACGACTGACTGTCGGGTTTCGCCCATGAAACACACAGTCATTACACTTTACAGTTCACATTCTTTGAAGCACTTTGAAAAGTCTCGAAGACACGATAAGGCTCTATACCAAATGCAAGTTGTATTATTATTATTGGAACAAAACAAAGTGCCCTTTGGAATCAAGTTAGAATTCAAACTCTCACAATGAGGAAAGAAAGAGCTTGTATTTTTACAGCGTCCTTATTGAGTCAAAACCACTCTCAGTATTTTCCCTAGTTGCTATAATTTCAATGTATGTAAACACATCAGCTATGAGGTGAACAATCCCTTTAGCTGGAGGGTTGTTGAGTAGAGTTAACGTGGCTAAAATGCATCTATATTATAGTACACAACCAACGATCACAATGAAGAATCTCCCAAGGTGCTGAACAGTCAGTGTTTCAGACTCGAGCTGGGGTCGGGGATATGGAGAATGGAGGGAAAGGGGGGGGGGAATTTGGGGTGACCGATGAAACCGTCGAAGAGGAGGGTCTCGAGGCAAGAGTTGAAGGAGGTCAGGGAAGAGGGGAGGCAGAGAGACTGCGGGATGGCGTTCCAGAGATTGGGGGCAGAGTGGCTGAAGGCTCGCCATTGGGGGGCGGGTGGCTCGGGAGATGTGGAGCAGGCCAGAGCCTACTGAGTGGAGGAGGCAGGCAGATTGGTAGTGGATTAAGAGGTGGCAGATGTGGGGTGGGGTGAGGCTATGGAATTTGAGGACCAGGATTTTGAATTGGATCCTCTGGGTGATGGAAAGCCAATGGAGTCAGGCGAAAATGGGGGAGATGGGGTCACAAAGGTTGGAGCGGAAGAGGACACAGGCCAGAGTTCTGGATTGTCTGCAGCCTATGGAGGGAAGGCTTGGGAAAGCCGACAAGCAAGAGACATTGGCGTAGTCGAGCCTAGATGTGATACAGGCTTGAATGAGAGTTTCATGGCCTTGTGGGTGAGGTAATGGTGGAGTTGGACAATATTGCAGAGGTGAGGGAAGCAGAGCTGGTTATTGGATGTGGGGGAGGAAAGACAGTTGAGGATCGAACAAGACACCTAGTGTTAGGATAGCACAATCATTACAATATGGCCATACAAAATATTGTGTAGGCTTAGGCAAGCAACTGCAAGAAACTGGCCAGAACTAGCTAACAGTAGGCGGGTGACTTGCAGTTGCAAAAACAAAGAATTGGAAAAAAGGCGGAAAAAACAGAACCATTAAGGTATATATAAAATCCTTGAACAGATTAGACGTCTCCAGAACAAAGCAGCCTGCATGGGTAAGATAAATAAACTAAGGAGTAAGAACAAGAACAAAGCAACGGTCGCTGGGAAGTATTGCTCTGTATTGTTATAACTATATGTATATTAAGAGCTCAAATAAAACTGAGTTTATTAAAGTCTTCGCCAGTTTGGTTTACTGAATGTATTCGAACCTTCAAAACGAGAGTTAGTGCACGAATGATCATTTTCCCAACACTAGGTTCCTGACTGGCTTGGTGAGGTAGAGTGTGCAACCATGGAGGTTGATGCTGCTAGCTTCTGATGCCTAAAGATACTGGCGCGAGTCAATCATTGGGGCCTCTATCTTGACACATTCAACTGTAGAAAGTTAGCTCTCATCCAGGACTTGATGTTTGATAAACAGCCTGTCAGGACAGTAGTAGTCCTGGAGTCGAGGGTAGAGGCAGAATGATAGAATTGGGCGTCATCCGCATACATGCAGAAGTTAACCACACGTCTGCAGATGTTGTCACCAAGGGGGAGCATGTAGTTAAAGGGGGTGACAGTGCGGGGACCGGAAGATAAGCCTTTGGTGGCCACAAAGTGGAGACAATGAGGAAAATAGGAGTCAAACCAAGCGAGGCCAGGTCTGTGCAGATTGAGGAGGGAAGAGAGGCGGTGTAGGAGGATGGAGTGGTCGAAGGTATCACAGGCAACAGAGGTCGAGTAGAACAAGGAGGCACAGAGAGTCCTGATCGCAGATGTTTAGAATCTTGTTACAGACTTTGACCAGGGCTGTCTCTGTGCTATGGGCAGCACGGAAGCCAGATTGCAGGGGTTCAAAGAGAGAATGGCAGGAGAGAAAGGAGGGAAGCTGGGAAGCACTACTCATTCCAGGGTCTTAGAGAGGTATGGGAGGTTGGAGATGGTGCGGTAGCTGGAGAGTAGGGATGGGTCCAGTGAAGCTTTTCTCAGGATGGGGGTGTAGCCAGCTGTTTTTAGAGGGGTAGGAACAGTGCCGGTGGATAGGAGAGGTTGATGATATCAATTAGGGTGGGGGCTAGGAGGTGGAGCTGGGAAATGAGGAGAGGTAGGGATAGGGTCAAGGGAGCAGGTGGTGGGTTTCAGAGAGGGCAGCGGGAGAGATAGGGTCAAAGGTGTGTAGTGGGAGGTAGGAGTGGGGTATATCCTGGGGGCGAGGTAATGGAGAGGTAGTGGTGGACGGGGTAAAGGTGGCTGAATCGATCAAATAATGGTCAACCTTGCATCAGAACCTCCATATATGAAGGCAGATCTTCCAACCATTACAACCACAACAACTTGCATTTATATAGCACTCTTCATATAGGTTAATCTCGCGGCACACTTGACAGTGGGGGAACGTGATTCGTAAGCACGACCAAACAGGAACAACAACAACTTAAACTTGTAAAGCGCCTTTCACGTCGGGAGGACGTCCCAAGGCGCTGCACGGGAGGCATGTTACCCGAGCTGGGAGGGGGGTGTTCGGGAAGGGGTGAAACACGTGGGGGAGGTCGAAAAATTTGGGGGGAACAAAAGGCACGGTTGAAGAGGAAAGTCTTCAAACCGGCCTTAAAAGAGGAAAGGGAAGAAACAAGACGGAGGGATTGGGGGATGGAATTCCACAGGGTGGGAGCGGAAAAACTGAAAGCCCAGCCTCCAATGGTGGGGCGGTTCGGACGGGGGGCTTGGAGCAGGCCAAGACCTGCTGAACGGAGGGACCGGGTGGGCTTATAGGGGGAAAGTAAGTTGGTTAAGTAAGGCGGGGAAAGGCCGTGTAAGGCCTTGAAGGTGAGGACGAGGATCTTGAACTCGATCCTCTGGAGGATGGGGAGCCAGTGGAGACGGGCGAGGGTGGGGGTTATGTGGTCGCGGAGGCAGGTGTGGGATAGTACACGGGCTGTAGAGTTTTGGATGACCTGCAGCCTGTGAATGGAGGAACTGGGGAGGCCGACGAGGAGAGAGTTTCCGTAGTCCAGCCATGAGGTGATGTATGTGTGCACGAGTGTTTCGGCAGAGTGGGGGGTGAGGTAGTTGCGGAGCCTGGCGATGTTGCGCAGGTGGAAATAAACGGTGCCGGTCAAGGCACGGACGTGGGGGAGGAAGGAGAGTTTATGGTCGAACGTGATGCCGAGGTTCCTGACTGGCTTTGTGAGGTGGAGAGTACAGCCTTGGATGTTGAGGCTGGCAGCGCCCGATGTGCGGAGGCGCTGGCTTGAGCCAATCAGGAGGGCCTCGGTCTTGCTCACGTTCAATTGGAGGAAGTTGTCCCTCGTCCAGGACTCAATGTCGGACAGACATGCTGTCAGAACATCGATGGTCTGGGGGTTGAGGGATGAGACAGAAAGGTACAGCTGGGTGTCGTCCGCATACATGTGGAAATTTACCCCATGTTTGCGGATGACATCGCCCAGAGGGAGCGTGTAAATAGTGAAAAGGAGGGGGCCGAGGACAGAGCCCTGGGGGACACCGTGAGAAACTGTGCGGGGGTTTGGGGAGAAACCGTTGGAAGAAACAAAATGTAGGCGGTCGGAAGGTCTTTAGGGAGAGAGCTCAATAGAAAGAGCTTGCAAACAACACCTAATAAATCAAAATGTCTCAAACCATTTTACAGTAATTATTGACAAGCGAAGCAGCTTGTTCAAATAAACCAGAAAATGAAGAGAATAAACTGCTAATATTATTTGATGTAAAGGTAAAGGTGAAATTCTAGCAGTTTCTACCATGAGTGTGAGATCATTCTCAAGCTTATTCTTAGCGACATCAACAATTTGGATTTATACATTGTCTTTCATGTCAGGAGGATGTCTGACAGCACCTCACTTCGGAGCAAAAGCTCGGGAAGGGGATTGCTGAGCATGGAGAGAAAAGGTAACCAAAAATAGTTAAAAAGGGAGTTTTTCTCTTCCACTGACCCATTCAACAACAACAATGTGTGATGTCACCGAGGGGGAGCACTCGGAGGGTGAAGAGGAGGGGACCAAGGACAGAGGCCTGAGGAACGCCGCACGAGATGGTGCAGGGGCTGGAGAACAAGCCTTTAGCAGACACAAAGCGATATAGTAACTATACTTTATGGTATATCCTGTGAAGCACTTTCAGACATCTCGAAGACGTGAAAAGACACTACATCAAACGGAAGGATTGTGATTTATTTTTATCTGAGGGAAGATTTTGATGGGGGAGGAAGAGGGTAAGGCAGGAGAGTTTGAGATTCAGGTCCACAAAGAGACTGCTGAAAAAGATTAGGCAACATGACATGAAGCAAACCTAACTCGCGCTTCAAATAACTTACTGAATAACCAAGTCACATCTGTGCGACACAAAGCAGATGGACTCTTGCATGGATCGAGTTATCCTCATGCAGTCAACTTGACTTAATGGCTTTCGACTGTGCCGAATCTGGGAACAAAAGATAGATTTTCTCCTGCTTCACAAAGGGACAACGCTTCACCATCAAATGGAGAACAAACTTTGTAGAATTGTAAGAACCTGAATGTGTCAAGCGTGCACAAGGCTTTCTGCTGAGACTGAGTGAGTGGCATGGTGGGCTGGTTAGCACACTGACTGTCCTTTTCACTTAAGCTCTTGTGAAGATGTTGCAAGCGGAAAAGATCAATATCGTTCATGTGTCCGATCCCATTTTCAAACACAGTCTTACTCTGCCTTGCATACCTCCCCCAATCTTCTAACCGTCAAAAATACTTCTAATTTTATTCCCTTTCGAAACTGCCCACTTTATCTACCTTCACAACCTCGCTTGGATACCTGTTCTAAGCATTACCCAATACAAATCACATCCCATAGGAAGAATGTGAACAATTGGACAGGAAACATTAGTGGCAAAAGCCCATTACCACCAAATAGAAAGTACAGCAGACATCTTTTTATTAATAATAATGTATCAAATTCAAGGATTATTGTTATTTAATAAAAGAATGATGGGAGTTGGAACAATTAAATACGGAGCTATAGTGCCATCTCATAATATCTCCGCCCCCACCCACAAGTCAATTCACTTTACAGTGTATTCTGTGATTTGTTTCGAGACATGTTACTAACGTGATAGGGTGATATATCAAAAGCAAGGTTTATTATTATTGTCGCGTAGATTAACATTGAACCCAAGCTGAGAGGATGCGCAGTACACTCAGATTGTATACGTCTACACAGAAGGGGTCACTGCTGTCACCTCCTGAACTCCTGGTGGTTGTTTATGTACACACAGTATGCACACAGCAGCGCATAGTCGGGAGAGGCAAGACAGAGTTAGGAAGGGAGGGGAAGAGTTAGGAGGGGAGGGAGAGAGTTAGGAGGGTAGGGAGAGAGTTGGGAGGGGAGGGCGAGAGTTGGGAGGGGAAGGAGAGAGTTGAGAGGGGCGGGAAAGAGTTGGGAGGGTAGCAAAAGGCATGATCGATGAAGAGGGTCTTGAGACAGGCCTTGAAGGAGGAAAGGGAGGAAGCAAGGCGAAGGGACTGTGGGATGGAGTTCCAGAATGTGGGGTCAAAGAGGCTGAAAACCTGTCCGTCGATGGTAGGGCGGGTCGGGCGGGGGATAAACAGGTCGACTGAGTCAGGCTGACATGATGCTGGGCGTAAGATATTATATGCAAACAACACGGTTGCCCTGCATAAAGGGTTTCAAAAAGGAAGCAAACTGAGCTCCTTAAAATCAATATGATTACGTGACATGCTGAAAAAAGAAAGTAGTTGAGATCCTATGATTTACACAACAACAACAAAACTACATTTATAGAGCGCCTTTCATGTCGCAAGGCACTGAGTTAGGTCAGGACCCGAGCGTTCGGGGAAGGGGGAGGGGCAGGGGAAGGAGAGTAGGAAAGAGCCAGGCCAGAGCCCTTTGAACGGAGGGGACTGGAAGGCATGTAGAGGGTGAAGAGGAGGGGGCCAAGGACAGAGCCTTGAGGAACGCCGCATGAGACTGTGCGAGGGCTGGAGGAAAAGCTGTTGGAGGAGACAAAGTGAAGGCAGTGTGAGAGGTATGACCAGAACCAATCAAGCACAGAACCTTGAAGCTTGAAGTGGGAAGAAAGGCGATGGAGGAGGATTGCGTGGTCCACAGTGTCAAAGGCGGCAGCTAGATCGAGGAGGATGAGGAGGCAGAGAGAGCCCTGGTCACAAATGGTCAGGATGTCGTTCGTGACCTTGACCAGAGCAGTTTGGAGGGGTTCATAGAGTGAGTGGGTTGTGAGGAAAGAGCAGAGCTGGGAGAACCACTCTTTTGAGGACCTTGGACAAGAAAGGGAGGTTGGAGATGGGCCGGTAGCTTGAGAGATGCGACGCGTGAAGGGAAGGTTTCTTTAGGATGGGGGTGATAGTGGCAGTTTTGAGGGGAGTGGGAACGGTGCCAAATGAAAGGGACAGGTTGAGAGTGTCAGCGATTAATGGGGCTGGAAGATGGAGCTGGGTGGTAAGGAGAGGGGTGGGGATGGGGTACAAATCCCCCATTTGGGGGAGCACCAAATATAGGGTGAAGAAATTTAAATAGATCAATGGTCTTTTATTACTTTCTGAATATTTCAGTTGCACAGTTACACTACATGACCAGAGTGAAAAATACCTGTAGAAATAATATAGGGTTAATACAGGGTTCTTAATTGGAACATTGTCCATTGATGGAACAGAACTGCTTTAGCCTGCGTAAGGCTTGTGCTAAACCTGACATGGGAGTGCTTAAAGTTAACACTGGTTGACAAAATTAGGGAAGAGGAGGGAGTGAGGTAGGGAGGGAAGGAGAGGAGGGAAGAAAGGTTTCATTTCTGCGTTTTAGTGAGTAGAATATTAATCACTCTCTCGCTTGCAGACCGGCGGAAGAGAAGGATTATTGTGAAGTATTAATAATTACCTGGCAGCAGCTGGACCGCAGGGAATATTTTCTTCTGGATATGGAAGCATTCTTTTATGAACTCATCTGGTGTCAGAGGCATTTCCAGACTTTCACAAATGATTTTGGCACCTTCGGTGGCGTTCCTGCCCAACATTAAGGCCTTCACTTCCCATGTGAATGATTTTCCATAACGGTCACAGATTTCTTGGAAGACGATAAAGTAAAGTCGTTCTGTATCTGCGGAAGAAAATTTTAAGAGTCGGAAATGCATGTACAACAACAACAAAATGACATTTATAGAGTGCCTTTCACGTCAGGAGGACGTCCCAAGGCGCTGAACAGTCAGGACGTGACCCGAGCAGGATGGGGCAAGGGTCGGGGTCTGGGCAGGGTGAAGAAGAGTAGGAAAGGAGGGAGAGTTAGGAGAGGCAGATGGCACGGTCGAAGAGGAAGGTCTTGAGGGAGGAAAGGGAGGAAGCGAGGCAAAGGGATTGTGAGATGGAGTTCCAGAGTGTGGGGGCAGAGAGGCTGAAAACCCGGCCACCGATGGTAGGGCGGTTCGGGCGGGGCACATGGAGCAGACCAGAGCCCGCTGAACAGAGGGGCCGGGCCGACTTATAGGGAGACAGGTCAGAGAGATAGGCATGGTCAAGGCCGTGAATGTACGATTGTTTGCAGTAGACGTTCTCAATGTAAATCTACCTGAAACTCCATCCCTGAGTCCTCCAAACTTGCTTCCCTCCCTAAACTTATTCACGAACCATCGCAAGGCGGCTTGCAGCGAACTATTCCCTCTCAACAAAACTTGCATTTATATAGCACCTCATGTGGAGTAATGTCATCGAGCCTAGAATAATAATAATCCTTGCATTTGATATAGCGATTTTCACGTCTTCTAGACGTCTCAAAGCCCTTCACAGAATATCCTGTAAAGTGAATTGACTGTATATTTGTGGGCGAAACATGGCACCAATTGCGCACAGCAGCATCTCCCCACACAGTCGTGGATTCAAAATAACTGATTTTATTATTGTGTTTTATTTTGGATGGATTATTATTAAGCGTGTGGAGTAAGGAAACTTGCCCAAGGTTTTGCCTTGACCTGCCTGGATTCGAACACAGGTCTCACGCTTGTAAGGCGAGTGCTCTAACCACAGGAGCTCCACAGTGGTAAAGCATGGCCCAGAGCCTGGGGGGAGGGGCGAGCTGACCCAAAGCACAGTCGACAAGAACGGTCTTCAGGTCTGATCTGAAGGTGGGAAAGGAGGGTGCAAGGCGGAAAGATTGAGGAAGAATGTTCCAGAGATTTCAGTTCCAACGCTTACCTCAGCGTGTCGAGCTCTTTGAGCCAACATACCAATGTAAAACTGCTGTATAAATTGCATTGTATTGTAAAGCCCACATCTTCATGATTATTGAAGAGAAAATACATGGCTAGGTGTATACATGACCGCAATTTCAATTAAGCATATTCTGTGTGGAAATCGTTATGGGGAAACTTGGTTGCAGGGTTCACCTCTGAATCACTACATTTTACATTAAAATTGTGTGGTGCTATACTAAATGTGAAGATTATTAATTAATATTGGGTTATAATAATAATAATCACATCATTGAGATATCTCCAAGCGCTTCACAGGGTATACCGTTTAATGTTAGATAAGCAGATAATTCGGAAGTTATTTCATTGGCACAGAAACTAATCAAAATGGGGTTTCCCTGAGAGGAACAGAAGATAAAAGCAAGTGTCTCTGCAATTCTGTAGAGTGCTGGTCATATCTCATCAGGAATACGTGCAGTGTAGGAACGAAATACCTGTACTGGGGCATAATGGATATATTGGTGTTGGAACATATCCAGCAGTGACTCACCAGATTGATACAGGGTATGAAGGGACTTGGGTTTTGTTCCAGGATAGGGATGTTAAAAGGATGATCTGAATTGAGATATTCGAGTATAATATGACAGGATACATCGGTACGTAACACCATTTAACTTCTAACCTGTTCAACTTTAATTTGAGGTTATGTTCCCTTGTTCTGGATTTCCCTACAAGAGTCGTTTCCTATGTAATTTCTCTTATTATTTTCAAAGACTTCAAACAGATTGCCCTTTTAACATCCTCATCTCTGGGGAATAGAACCCAGGTTTATCCAGCCTGTGATCATAAGTCTTTTCATCTCAACTCTCATCATTCCGGTGAATAGTCACTGGACGGCATCCAAGACCAGTATATCTTTCATAAGTGCATTTTGTTCCTTCACTCAACACAGCAAATATTTGTGGCGTTCTCCTGTCTGGTGTGAATGAACCCACCTCCATATAAACAGCAACACCAAATACACAATGCAGTATCACCACGCAGCGTGCCAGGCTGCATTTGACAGTGCCAATAACCATAATTCTGTCCCTCAAACCATCATAAGGATGTGTGGGCACTGATCCCAATTCAATACCTACACCACGATCATTTCAATATGATCTAGTACGCTTGATTGAATTCCATAACTCAAAGAAAGCTACCCTTGAACACGGTATCCTAGATATCTGGCCAGCAGTCTGCATAACTGTGGTAGCATAACTTTCCTGCATTTTATAATTTGTTCCTCAGTCTCTTTTGAAATCTCCTTTACCGTACACCGATACACCACCACCACCCCACCCATTTTTGTTCGACCAACATGGAACGCTTTGCATTGGTGTGTTAAATTTCATTTGTTTGCCATGGGTCTGTGCTCAACCGCAGAACCAATCGAGACTTGTTTGCGAATCTTTCACTGCATCCTCCTGACTCTGCTGCTCCCAGTCTAATGCTGGCGCTTTTAATGTTGTGCAGTGATTAAATGCAAGTGATTTAATTATTTTCCTGCGAGCGGGAGGTATCAGTCGGAGATGCCAATGTCACCCTGCTGAATCTTATTGATGTACGAGGTCATTCATACTCAAGGATTAATGGCTGTGACATCACTCCTGCACATTTATTGAGCAAGAATTTGCAGCTGATTACCAGGAAATGCTACAGTCAGTACATTTTATATTCCACAAGGGAGGGAATTTTGACAATTTACGAGTCACAGGCAAGCTATGTAGGTAATCCTCATGGGTAATCCAGCACTCTGCTAATGCAGGCTTGCTTCATGTTCCCATTGCCCACCGCCTCACCATTGGTAAGCAACATTTCACCCACTGTCCTCTGCTCCCCAGGAGTCTTTCCCAAGGTCTCCAAGTTACCCTCACTACTTTATGGGAGTCTTGCAGCTCAATGGTTAAAGCGTTCGTCTTGCAAGCAAGCAGACCCGAGCTCGATTCCCAGGCAGGGCAAAACTTTAGGCAAGTTTCCTTACTCCAGACGCCTGTTTACCCAGTACTAAATAGGAACCGGGATCACTTTTCGGGGATAATATTCCCTTTTAAAAAAACTGTCACTCAATCCACGACTGTTTGTGGGACACTGCTGTTCGCAATTAGTTGTCACTACACTTCAGAGTATATTTTGTGAAGTGCTTTGAGAAATCTCAATGGCATGACAAGTCGATAAAGCTCCTTATCACGCCTTCTAGACTATTATTATGATTACCACTTCAAACATAAGTAGTATTACTATGATTATTACTATATCAAACACAAGGAATATTATTATGATTATTAGTAGTATTATTATTATATTAAACACAAGGACAATTATTATCAGTAGTATTATTACTATATCACACAGGGAATATTTTTATTAGTACAGTAGTATTATTACTATCACACCCAAGGAATATTATGATATTACTTTATAAAAACAGAAGGAATATTATTATTAGTAGTGTTATTCCATCAAACACAAAGAGTATTATTATTAGTATTATTAAAATATCAAACACAATGAGTATTATGATTATTAGATTACACACAATGAGTATTAACGGTAGCAGTACTGTTATTATATCACACACAATAAGTATTATTATTAGCAGCAGTATTAGTATATCACATACAATGAGTATTCTTAGTAGTATTGTTACTATATTAAATGCAAGAAATATTGTATGATTATTACTATATCAAACAAGTATTTTTATTAGTAATATTACTATATCACACAAAGAGTGTTATATGGTTATACTATATCAAACATAAGGAGTGTTATATGATTATCACTATATCAAACACAAGTATTATTTTATGTTATATCACACAAGTATAGATTAATTTGATAGATTTCTTATAGATAAAGGGATTAAGGGAAATGGGAATAAAGTGGGCATATGGAGTTAGATTAGGAGATCAGCCATGATCTTATTGAATGGTGTGGCAGGCTCGAAGGGCCGAATGGCCTACTCCTGCTCCTTATGCTTATGTTCTTATGAGTATTATATGATTATTATATCACACATTTACTATTTATTATTAGTAAAAAAAAAGGCAAAATACTGCAGATGCTGGAAATCTGAAACCAAACAGAAATGGCTGGGAACACTCAGCAGGTCAGGCAGCATCTATGGAAAGAGGAAAGTGAGTCAACGTTTCGGGTCCACGACCCTTTGTCAGAACTCAAATACATTATTCCAATAAAGTTCTAACAAAGAGTCATTCTCCCGGTCCTCTTTGCTGCCTTCAACTCTGTAGGACACTCAATCTACCTCCACCGCCTCTCCTCTCACCTCAACCTTCAAGGTTCTATCCTTGACTGATTCAGGTCTCATGCCTCACACTGTCTCTAATTTGGGTCCGCTAACTGCTTGTCTTGACTTTACGAATGTAATTTTGTTTTTGTTGTCTTCCAGCCTTCGCACCATCTTGTGCGGTGTTCCTCAGTGCTCTGTCCTTGGCTCTTCCCAGCTCCTCCCTTCACAAGCTGCATATCATTCCGAACTCTGCAGCTCATGTCCTCTCCCACACCAAGCTCCATGATCACATCACTCCCACCCTCGCCCGGCTCCATTGGCTTCCCATCCTCCAGAGGATCGAATTCAAGATCCTTATCCTCACTTTCAATGCCATTCACGGCCTTGCCCCCTCCTATCTCTCTGACCTGCTGCCCGCTATGAACCTGCCCGCCCCCTCCATTCAGTGGGCTCAGGTCTGCTCCGTGTCCCCCGTCCAACCCACCCTACCATCGTCGGATGGGCTTTCAGCCTCTCTGCCCCCATTCTGGAATTTAACCCCACAGTCCCTTCACCTCCTCCCTCTCTTGCCTCCTTCAAGGCCGGTCTCAAGACCCTCTTCTTCGTTCGTGCCTTCTGCTGCCCTCCCAACTCTCTCCCTCCCCTCCTAACTCTCTCCCTTTCCTCCTCCCTATCCTGCCCATCTCCCTTGCTCGGGTTCCGACCCGACTGTCCAGCGACTTGAGACGTCCTCCCGACGTGAAAAGCGCTCTATAAATGTAATTTAGTTGTTTTGCTGTTGTTGCTGTAGCAGTAATATTATTACTATATAGCATAAGGTGTGTAACCATTAGCAGTAATATTATTGATATATGGCAGTGATGGAATGTTATTATCGGTAATATTACTATTACTACTATCAGCAGCTTGGGACGTCCTCCTTCATGAAAGGCGCTATACAAGTCTAATTTTGTTGTTGTTGTATATGGCAGAAATGGGAGTATTATTATCAGTAATATTAGAAGTACAGTATACGGCAGTATTGGAATATTATATTACTATACGTCCCAGATGGACTAGTATTAGCAATAATATTGTTAGTAGTATATGGCAGAGGTGGAGTATTATTAGCTGGAACATTATTAGTATATCACAGATGGAATATTATTAGCAGCAATATTATTAGTATTTACATAAGGAGTATTACCAGCAGTAACAGTATTAGTATAAGTCTCAAGACCTTCCTCTTCAACCACGCCTTTGGCTCCCCAACTAACTCTTCCCCCTCTCTTTCCCCCTACCCCGACCCTCCCCCCACCCCGCCCAGAGCCCGACCTGACTGTTCAGCGCTTTGGGACGTCCTCCCGATGTGAAAGACACTATATAAGTGCAATTTTGTGCTTGTTGTAGTATGTGGCACAGATGGTGTATTATTATGGAGTATATTATTAGTATATGGCACAGATGGGAGTATTATTAGCTGTAATATTATTAGTATATCACATAAGGAGTATTATCAGCATTCTGGGGTACAGTATGATATTATTAGTGCACGGTAGAGATGGTGTAGTACTGTATTATGATGTAGTATAATATTATTAGTATATGGCAAAGATGGGAATATTATTAGCAGTAATATTGTTAGTACAGTATATCACAGGTGGAGTATTATCAGCAGTAATATAATTAGTTTATCACAGATGGAGTATTATTAACAGTAATATTGTTAGTATATGGCAGAAATGCGAGTATTATTAGCAGTAATGTTATCATATTACATAAGGAGTATTATTAGAAATAATAGTATTAGTATAGAATCATAGAATCATAGAATCATAGAATTTTACGGCACAAAAGGAGGCCATTCGGCCCATCTAGTCTGTGCCGGCTCTTTGAAAAGAGCGATTCAATCCCACTGCCCTGCCCGCTCCCCATAGCCTAATAGACCCGTTCTCCCTAAATAAAGATCTAATTCCCTTTTAAAAGTTGTTATCGAATCAGCCTCCACCACCTTTTCAGGCAATGCATTCCAGATTCGAACAACTCGCTGAGTGAAAAAATTTCTCCTCAGCTCCCCTCTACTGCGCCTTGAAACTATTTTAAAACTGTGACCACGAGTCACAGATTCACCCACGAGTGGAAATAGTTTTTCTCTATTTGCCCTGTCGAAACCCCTCATGATCTTATAAACCTCTATTAGGTCTCCCCTCAATCTTCTCTGCTCCAGAGAGAATAACCCTAGCCTATCTAGCCTCTCCTCATAGCTGAAGTCCCTCAATCCTGGCACCATCCTAGTAAATCTTCTTTGTACCCTTTCCAATGCCTTCACATCCTTTCTGTAGTGTGGTGACCAGAATTGAACACAGTATTCCAGCTGAGACCTCACCAAAGTCCTATAGAGGTTAGTCAGCACTTCCTGACTTTTGTACTCTATACCCCTATTTATAAAGCCTAGTATCCCATATGCCTTCTTAACAGCCTTGTCTACCTGTCCTGCCACCTTCAACGAGTCACTAACACAAATCCCCAGGTCTCTCTGTTCCTTTACACCATTTAAAATTGTACTATCTAGCCTATATTGCCTCCCTTCATTTCTTCTCCCAAAATGCATCACCTCACACTTCTCTGCATTAAACTTCATCTGCCATGTGTCTGCCCACTTTACCAATTTGTCTATATCCTCTTGCAGATGGCTACTATCCTCCTCACTGTTTACTATTCTCCCTAACTTAGTGTCATCTGCAAACTTGGAAACTGTACTCCGTACACCCAAGTCCAGATCATTGATGTAGATTACAAACAGCAATGGTCCCAAAACCGATCCCTGTGGCACACCACTGCTCACTTCCCTCCAGTCTGAAAAATAGCCGCTCACTACAACTCTCTGCTTTCTGTCTCGCAGCCAGTTGTGGATCCACGCTGCCACTGTCCCTTTTACGCCATGGGCCTTTAATTTCATAATAAGTCTCTCATGTGGCACTTTGTCAAATGCCTTTTGAAAGTCCATGTAAACTACATCAACTGCGCTACCATTATCCACCCATTCCGTTACCTCATCAAAAAATTCTATCAGATTTGTAAGGCAAGATTTGCCTTTAACAAATCCATGTTGACTGTCCTTTATTAGCCTATATCTTTCTAAGTGAAGATCTACCTTGTCCCTGATTATGGACTCTAGAAGTTTGCCCACTACCGACGTTAGACTGACTGGTCTGTAGTTACCAGGCTTGTCCTTCTGCCCCTTTTTATACAAGGGAGTAACATTAGCTATCCTCCAGTCCTCTGGCACGACCCCTGTGTCCAAGGAAGATTGAAAGATCGTGGCCAGAGTCCCTGCTATTTGCTCCCGTGCCTCACTTAGTAACCTAGGGTGCATCCCATCCGGACCAGGTGACTTATCCACCTTGAGCGACGTCAACCTTTTTAGCACTTCCTCTCTGGTTATAATTATTCTATCCATTTCTCCTACCCTCTCCTCTAATACCATGGCATTGGCTGTATCCTTTTCTTTTGTGAAGACAGAGGCGAAGTACTCATTCAGTACATCAGCCATGCCCTCTGCCTCCACAATGAGATTTCCTCCTCGGTCCCTAATTGGCCCCACCCTCTCCTTGACCAACCTTTTACTCTTAATATGTTGGTAAAAAACCTTAGGGTTCCCCTTAATCTTACTCGCTAATTGTTTTTCATGCAGTCTCTTTGCCCCTCTAACTTCCTTTTTTAGTTCTATCCTACACTTCCTATATTCTGCTTTGTTCCCTTCTGAATTTTGAGCCTGACACTTATCATAAGCCTCTTTTTTTTGTTTGATTTTGGCCCCGATTTCCTTAGTCATCCAGGGAGGTTTGGATGCCTTACATTTCACCTTTGTGGGGATGCTTTTGACCTGTGCCTGAACTATCTCCTCTTTGAACGCTGCCCACTGCTCGTTAGTTGTCTTACCTGCCAATTTTTCTTTCCAATCCACCTTGGCTAGGTCCCACCTCAACTCATTGAAATTAGCCCTTTTCCAGTTGAGTGTCCTCACCTGTGATCGTTCCTTATCCCTTTCCATAATTATTCTGAATCTAACGATATTGTGGTCACTATTCCCTAGATGCTCACCTACAGAAACCTGTTGAACTTGCCCTACCTCATTTCCCAAAACTAGATCCAGCAATGCTTCTTTCCTCGTTGGACTGGAAACATACTGATCAAGAAAGTTGTCCTGCACACACTTCAGGAATTCTTCTCCCTCCTTGCCCTTTACTCTACTATTCTGCCAGTCTATGTTGGGATAGTTGAAGTCACCCATTATCACTACTCTATTAGTTCTGCATTTCTCCGTGATACGCTTGCAGATCTGCTTGTCTATCTCCTCCCCACTATTTGGTGGTCTATAGTATACCCCTAACAGTGTAACTGCACCTTTTGTATTCCTCAATTCTAACTAGATAGATTCGGTTTTTAGTCCTTCTTCCACCTCGTTCCTTTCTAAGGCAGTCAGTATATGGAGTAGTATAATATTATTAGTATATGGCAGAGATGAGAGTATTACTAGCTGTAGTATTATTTGTTTATATAATCCTTGCATTTGATATAGCACTTTTCACATCTTGTAGACATCTCAAAGCACTTCAATATACTGTAAAGTGAATTGACTGTATATTGGTGGGTGAAACGCGGCAGTCAATTGCGTACAGCAGTGTCCCACAAACAGTCGTGGATTGAAACGATCAATTTACTATTGTGTGAATTTTTGGGGATGGATTATTATTAATAATAGTACTGTACATCGGTTTGCTAAAACAATGCTAAAGGTTAAATAGCTATTTACATCTCTCTGTGCTGACCTACACACTTGGTACACACACTCCTCTCTCGTGAAACCAGTTTTAAAGCTTTTCTCTCTCTCTCTCTCTCTCTCTCTCTCTCTCTCAAGGCTAAACTGAAACCGGCCATCAATAACATACGGGTAATTTAATGCCTCTGACCTAAGGAGTCTTATCAGCATTCTTCAGTAGTATAACATTATTAGTATGTGGCAGAGATGGTGTAGTATTATTATGTAGTCCATGCCTTTGTCACCTCCCGGCTGGACTACGCAAATGCCCTCCTCACTGGTCTCCCCTCCACCACAATCCAGAAAATCCAGCTCATTTAGAACTCTGCTGCCCGCGATCTCACCCGCACCAAACTTCGCTCTCCCATTACTCCGTTCCTTGCCAGACTTCACTGGCTCCCTGTCCCGGAGAGGATCGACTTCCAAGATCCTCACTGTTGCTCGGGCCTGGGATCGGTTGAAGCGCTCTGAGACGCCATCCGGCGTGGAGTGAGAGAGGGCGCTATTTAAATCCAAGTTGTTATTGTTGTGGTATAATATCATTAGTGGTATAATATCATTAGTGTCTGGTAGAGATGGTAGTATTATTAGCAGTAATATTATTAGTATATCACATAAGGAGTATTATTAGCAGTAGTATTATTAGTATATCACATAATAATAATAACAATAATAATCCTTGCATTTGATATAGCGCTTTTCACATCTTATCGACGTCTCAAAGCGCTTCACCAAGTGTACTGTAAAGTGAATTGATGGTATATTTGTGGGTGAAACTCGGCAGCCAATTGTGCACAGGAGTATTATGATCAGTAATATTATTAGTGTATGGCAGAGATGGTGTAGTATTATTATGTAGTATAGTATTATTAGTGTATGGCAGAGATGGTGTAGTATTATTATGTAGTATAGTATTATTAGTGTATGGCAGAGATGGTGTAGTATTATTATGTAGTATAGTATTATTAGTGTATGGCAGAGATGGTGTAGTATTATTATGTAGTATAGTATTATTAGTGTATGGCAGAGATGGTGTAGTATTATTATGTAGTATAGTATTATTAGTGTATGGCAGAGATGGTGTAGTATTATTGTGTAGTATAGTATTATTAGTGTATGGCAGAGATGGTGTGTGCTGGGACTGAGTGAGTGATCAGTGAGGGGGGGAGGGCGCGGTTGCCATGGTGACGGGCTGGAGCCGTTTGTCCGCCTGAGGCCGCGAATGAGGAGGTGACGGGGAGGCGCCAGACGTCAACCCACCCAACAGCGTCCCGTCCATGTCGAAGATAACGTGAGTGACCGGTCGGTAACGGGCGCCCGCTTCCCCTTCCTTAGCCATGTCAGGACGGGGTCTGTCAGCCGTCAATTGGTGGCGGCGGCCGGGGGTACGGGGACAGAGGAAGTCAACCGGCGGCGGAGGTGAGTGTCAGGGAGTGAGTGAGCGGTGATGATAATGGCCGACCATCCACCCACACGGAGTGACTACCCTACATCCCCCAAACCCTCTCCTCTCCAACCCACCCACTCTACATTACTGTGCACATTGCAGTTTCGCTCACTGATAATAATAATCCATGCATTTAACACAGCTTTTGTATTCTACCCACAAATATATAGTCAATTCGAGATGTGAAAAACGCTATATCAAATGCAAGGATTATTTTTGTTATTATATTCTATGAAGCACTTTGAGACGGTCTAGAAAACGTGGGAAAGGCACTGTATAAAAATGCAAGGATTATGTCTTGTCACGTCTTCTAGACTGTGTCTCCCAAAGTGGTTTATGGAATAAGACTGTTAAAGTGAATTGACTGTATATATTTTGTGGGCAAAACGTGGCAGCCAATTGCGCATTTCCAGTCATGGGTTGAAATTTATTAATTGGGTTTTTTCGAGGCAACTTGCCCGAGGTTTCGCCCTGACTTGCCGGGAATAAAACCCAGGTCTCTCGCTTCTAAGGCGAGTGCTCTAACCACTGAGCTACAAGACTCCACAGGGCTCAAATATGCAGTCAATTCACTTTACAATATATCCTGTGAAGCATTTTATCACACTTTTGATAAGGCCTTGTATCAAATGCAAGGATTATTTATTATAATTATTTTATTCATCCCCTCCACCCATCCTTTGGTTTAAAAAAAATTGAAACCAGGAACTTCTCTTTTTAACAGACAGGGCCTTGAAAATAAACACGCACACACACACACCGGAGTAACTTCAGTGATTGTCCACACTTCAGTCATATCCTGTGAATAGCTTTTGAGACGTCTCGGAGACGTGATGAAGCGCTGTGTCAAATGCACGGAACATTGTAGTTATTATTATGTTATTATTTAGTTCCTGTGCGGTTAGTGAAATGGAGACTTAACAGAAAAGCACTTGGGAGTGACACACAGGGAACAACATTCAGAGTTCAAATTGCCAGAGGATTTGAGCAGATCGCTTTTTCAGGGGTAATTATCCCTTCAAAAAAAAGATAATTTGGTCATACACAGCTGTTTGTGAGATGTCACCGGAAGCCCACGTACCGTACATCCCCGAATTGTACAGTCAATTCACTTTAGAGTATATTCTGTGAAGCGCTTTGAGACATTGATGTGAAAAGCGCTATATCAAATGCAAGGATTATTAGTATTATTATTATTAAGGCGCTGTACCAAATGCAGGGATTATTATTTAAGTGGCAAAACGGTTAATATTCCTCTATTGTACAGAGGAAAGACGGAGAGGGGGGGGATTGAACTTAAACTTGAAGTTACTCTGCCTCTTGTTCACTGGTCTCTCCAAATGTGTTTTTATATGCTGTCCTATGGAAAGGTGTTAGGTGAAAGTGACCTTTGGGTTTTGTCCACTCCCCCTGTTGTGATACTCTTACAGTTGGCCATCCCCACCTTGTTTGTAGGCATCTGCAATTGGGAGGGGGGGGGAGTGTGGAGTGGGGGGGAGTGTGGAGGGGGGGAGTGTAGGGGGAGAATGGGAGAGTGCGGAGAAAGAAAGGGAGAGAGGGGGGGAGAGAGTGGGGAAGGGGAGAGGAGGGCGGAAGGGTTACAGTGGGTGGTGGGGGAGGAAGGAGGATGAGAGTGAGGGAGGGAGCAGAGAGAGTGGGAGGTAGGGGGTAGAATACCTGGATATATAAACATGGCTGTTTATAGGCTGATCAGCAGTTCAACTCCAATTAATCCCTTTCCCAAAATCACATAATAATACTTGCCTTTGATATATTTGATGTAGGTCTCATTGGGCAGCCGATGGCGAGTGTCCCCACAAACAGTCGTCGTCGGAATAATCAAATTGTAATTTTTTGAGGGGTTAAGTGTTCATTATCCCCTTAAAAATGATCCGTCAATCGACAAACAACGGATCAGCGGATCGACTTATTGCTAAGTAAACAGAGAGGCTTGTGGAGTAAGGAAATTTGCCTGATGTGTTTTTCCCTGCCCGTGAATCAAGCCAGGCTCCTCATTTTGAACATGAGTGCTCTAAACCTCTAAAGTTATCTTGTTATATAAGAAAAGCTTAGTCATAAAATGCAAGTGGCATGTGGGTGGGTGGGGGAGTTGGTTCTGTTTGTGTATATGTGGTTGGGTGGGGATACATGATAATGTTGAAAATTAACCAAGGGGTACATTACTGAAAATGTTTGAGAACCACTGGTCTAGAAGACGTGAAAAGCGTTGTATCAAAATGCAAGGATTATTATTAAGTGCATATGTATGATTCACTGTATATTTGTATGTCAATCCAAATTTAAAATTTGACGTGGATAAATATTTGTTAGGCAAAGGTATAAAGCTTGTTGGGAAAAATAAGTTTAGACATAACATGTGTCTGTATGTATCATTCTGTATCCAAATAAAACAACACAATGTATAAACATTGTGAAAGTACTGTATTTTCGGCCAGGACCAGACTGTATTTCGCAGTGAACGACTGGAGTATGGGACCCTGACCCCGGTTGATAATCAATATATAGTGAGGGTCGAAGTCTGGGAAAAAGAGTATAATTGGAGAAAAGTGGAGAACGAGGCTCGAGGAGCAGGCAAGAGTGCAGTGCTATAGTTTAGAGCAGTGGTTCTCAACGTTTTCAGCAATTTTTTACATGGACTTTCAAAAGGCATTTGACAAAGTGCCGCATGAGAGACTTATTAGGAAATTAAAGGCCCACGGCGTAAAAGGGACAGTGGCAGAGTGGACCCACAATTGGCTGCGAGACAGAAAGCAGAGAGTTGTAGTGAGCGGCTGTTTTTCAGACTGGAGGTAAGTGAGCAGTGGTGTGCCACAGGGATCGGTTTTGGGACCATTGCTCTTTGTAATCTACATCAATGATCTGGACTTGGGTGTGGGGAGTACAGTTTCCAAGTTTGCAGATGACACTAAGTTAGGGAGAATAGTAAATAGTGAGGAGGATAGTAACCATCTGCAAGAAGATATAGACAAATTGGTAAAGTGGGCAGACACATGGCAGATGAAGTTTAATGCAGAGAAGTGTGAGGTGATGCATTTTGGGAGAAGAAATGAAGGGAGGGAATATAGGCTAGATAGCACAATTTTAAATGGTGTGAAGGAACAGAGACCTGGGGATTTGTGTTAGTGACTCGTTGAAGGTGGCAGGACAGGTAGACAAGGCTGTTAAGAAGGCATATGGGATACTAGGCTTTATAAACGGGTATAGAGTACAAAAGTCAGGAAGTGCTGACTAACCTCTATAAAACTTTGGTGAGGCCTCAGCTGGAGTACTGTGTACAATTCTGGTCACCACACTATCGAAAGGATGTGAAGACATTGGAAAGGGTACAAACAAGATTTACTAGGATGGTGCCAGGATTGAGGGACTTCAGCTATGAGGAGAGGCTAGATAGGCTAGGGTTATTCTCTGGAACAGAGAAGATTCAGGGAAGACCTAATAGAGGTTTATAAGATCATGAGGGGTTTCGACAGGGCAAATAGAGAAAAACTATTTCCACTCGTGGGCGAATCTGTGACTCATGGTCACAGATTTAAAATAGTTTCAAAGCGAAGTAGAGGGGAGCTGAGGAGAAATTCTTTCACTCAGCGAGTTGTTCGAATCTGGAATGCATTGCCTGAAAAGGTGGTGGAGGCTGATTCGATAACGACTTTTAAAAGGGAATTAGGTCTTTATTTAGGGAGAACAGGTCTATTAGGCTATGGGGAGCGGGCAGGGCAGTGGTATTGAATCGCTCTTTTCAAAGAGCCGGCACAGACTAGATGGGCCGAATGGCCTCCTTTTATGCCGTAAAATTCTATGAATCTATTCTATGTACCCCTTGTTAATTTTCAACATTATCGTTAATGTTACCCCTACCCAACCACATACACACCACCCGCCTCATTCCACTTGCATTTTATGACCAAGCTTTTCTTATATAACAAAATAACTAGCACATACATAACATGGGGAATAACAATTAAATATACAATTTGGTTGGCTATAAAACGCTAAATAAAAAAGCTAAATAAATCAATGTACCGCATTGAGAACCACTGTTCTTGACATCTCAAAAGCGCTTCACAGAATACAACAACAAAATTACAGTTGTACTATATAGCTCCTTTCATGTCAGGAGGACGTCCCAAGGCATTGAGGAAGTGAATTGACTGTATATTTATGGGCGAAACCCAGCAGCCAATTGCGCACAGCAGTGTCCCACAAACAGTCATGGATCCAAATGACCAATTTTATTATTATGTTTTTTTTGGACAGATTATTATGAGGCGCATGGAGTAAGGAAACTTGCCTACGGTTTCGCCCTGATTCAAACACAGGCCTCAGGCTTGTAAGGCGAGTTCTCTAACCACTGAGCTATAGGACTCCACTTACCTTCTACCGTGCTTGAGGAGCGCTATATCAATGCAATGCGGGTGGTTTTTAGGATTGTTGTTAACATCTGAAGGTCGTTTAGTTTTTGTTGGTTGTCCTCACAACATGAAAATCTATAGAAATGTAATTTTGTTGTCCAATGAAGGAAATGTTGCACTTTCGGTCATCATTCCACCCCCCCCACCCCCCCCCACCCCTATCCCATCCCCTAGCTCAAAAGCCAACCCAGTTTTGTTGAGCATAATGGGAACGTCCTTCTTTTGAGGCTATATAAATTTGTATTGGATTGACTTTCCAACCTCCCCGTTTATTTCTTCACTGACTATTTTTAGCTGGAATGGTCCGTGTGATGAACATGAGGATACTGTGGCTGATGTTCCTGCCACTGGTGTCTGGGAATCTGGAGCAGAGAGCAGATGTGCGTCCCAGCTACGTGCTTATCATGGCCGATGACCTTGGTATCGGAGACCTGGGCTGTTATGGGAACCACACTCTCAGGTACAGTGAAGTGTATAACAGTGTTTTTTTTGTATTACCTTGGCCCAAGTTTCCTTATTCCACACGTCGTCTCTGTCTACCTGGCAGTAAGTAGCAACCCGGTTGTTAGTTAGTTAATTGGTAAACAGCTTTCCAGGGAGGTAATAATCCTCTCCCCCCACCACTCCACCGAAAAAAAGGTCACTCCATCCATGATTGGTTGTGGGACGCTGCTGTGTGCAATTGCCTGCCACGTTTCACCTGCAAAATACACTTGTCACTACACTTTCTAATATACTCCATGAATAATAATATAATCCTTGCATTTGATATAATGCTTTTCACATCCTATCAACGTCTCAAAGCGCTTCACAGAATACACTGTAAAGTGAATTGACTGTATATTTGTGGGCAAAACATGGCAGCCAATTGGGCATAGCAGTTTCTCACAAACAGTTGTGGATTGAAATATTATATTAGTGAAGCTCTGAAATTAGGCCTGGAGATGTCTGAATGATGAGATAAGGCGCTCTATCGAATGCAAAGATTATGATTTTTATGATTTTTATTATTCACCCACGTGTTAGGAACAACAACAAAAACTAGCATTTGAATCTTGCCCTGCAAGCAGGGTTGGCATCTCAGAGAACTTGAAAGTGGCAAAGGAAGAAGGAAGAGACGCAGTGGGTGGATGAGGATATAAAGGCATTGTTAAAATCTTGTCCCAACCTTGACCGACTTGCATGTTCCTGTATGCGTCTGCCTGTCACGCATGATTAATGGAGCTCATGGCGGCTTCAACTCCTCTTGAGAAGGTGATCAATAATCTGGATAATAATAATCCTTGCCTTATGATTTCACCTCATCAAAAAAAATATCTCCCAAGCGCTTCAAGGATTTTGCTGCCAATTGTGTGCTGACTGCGCATTTGCAGGCAAACACTTTGGTGAATTTGCAGACCATAGTTAGCTGCTTTTCGAGTGAGCGAAAGACTGTGAAAGTGTCTCCGTGACTCAACAGAAACTTCCAGCAACCAGTGGCACAGTGGCTTGAGAGCAAGTCTTTGTGTTAAAGAGGCAGCTGTTTAGTTTTGAACAACAAATAAAAGGAAAAATTCAAGCTGTTGCCTGTCCGATATTTGTACTGGCAGATTCCCATGACCACACCAGTCCCATCAAAAATTGAATCAACAATTTATATGTGTTAGCCCTGCTCAGTTGGCACTTAGTTGTGGTTCAAGCCCTCATGTCGGGACTTGACACTCAATATCTAATCGAAGTGGAGCTCCTGCAGCTCAGTGGTTAGAGCACTCGCCTTACAAGCGTAAGACTTGAGTTCGAATCCAGGCAGATCAGGGCGAAACCTTGGGCAAGTTTCCTTACTCCACACACACACGCGCCTAATAATAATCCGTCAAAAAATTATTGCACACAATAATAAAAATTGGTCATTTATGCTTTGTGTAATTGGCTACTGCATTTCACCCACAAATATACAGTCAATTCACTTGACAGTATATTCTGTAAATCGCTTTGAGACTTTCACAACTAGAAGATGTGAAAATCGCTATATCAAATTCAAGGATAATTATTATTACTGTTATTATATGTAAGGATTATTATAACACTTCCTTTTGATCTGGGCTTTTGTCCGGTTCTCTGTCCCCACAAGACAGAGTGAGCGCAAGTGAAACTGGTTTGTGTTCAATAGTATTCCTATGCTTATCACTAGCATTTTATGCAGTGCTGTCCATCTGAATTGAACAGTCCTAAGCACTTTACAATATATACTGTAATTGAAAAGTGAGGGGAGAGAGAGAGAGAGAGACTTAGAGCCCAGCCACCTCCCCCATGTATTTTGATGACACAACCATCGAGTATTCTCTCAACTACAATAGTCTGTGGGCAAGAAATATAACCTGTTCATCAGCATTCACCCGAGCTACAGGAGGAGAGCTGGGAATCTGTGATGAGTGACCCACCCCTAATTACCCCCAAGAGTTTTATTATTATCAGGGTATGGAATGAGGAAACTTGCCCACGGTTTTCCTTGCCTGGATTACTGTACTGCCCTCCTATCACAGCAATGAGGCAAGTTCAGTATTTTAGCCTCAACCACCCTTCCTTATAATCTACTCAGTGCTGCCGACTTGAAATTGCCTGTCCTGAAAATTGCCCTGAGCAACTCTCTACCCATGTCTACTGTCGTGGTCATTTCAATCCTCCGTTCAGCGGGCTCCGGTCTGCTCTATGTTCCCTGCCCAACCTGGCCTACCATCGGGGGACAGGCTTTCTGCCTTTCTGCCCCCCACACTCTGGAACTCCATCCCACAGTCCCTTCGCCTCGCTCCCTCCCTCCCTCGCCTCCTTCAAGGCCGGTCTCAAGACCCTCGTTTTCAACTGTGCCTTCTGCTGCCCTCCCAACTCTCTCCCTCCCTTCCTAACTCTCTCCCGCCCTCCCCCCTACCCTGCCCCTCTCTCCCTTGCTTGGGTCCCGTCCTGTCTGTTCAGCGCATTGGGACGTCCTCCCTACATGAAAGGCGCTCTATAAATGCAATTTTGTTGTTGTTGTTGTCTGCTATTGTTAGCTTCGATTGTGATGGTGTTCAGTATGTTCCCTGTATTGCAGAACTCCCCACATAGACAGCCTGGCCAAGGATGGAGTGATGCTCACCCAACATATAGCAGCGTCTCCTCTCTGTACCCCCAGCAGAGCAGCCTTCCTGACGGGCAGGTATCCAATCAGATCAGGTGAGACCACAAGAGGAAATTTAGGACCATGAGAATTGACTCCACACACACGCCTAATAATAATCTCTCCGCCCCCCAAAAAACCCACAATGATAAAATTGGTCACTTTCTACCCACAACTGTTTGTGGAGACCCTGCTGTGCGCAATTTGCTGCCACATTTCGGCCACATAGCCAATTCACTTTACAGTGTATTCTGTGAAGCCCTTTTTAAAACGTCTAGGATTAAATGCAAGGATTATTATTATAATAAATGTCATTTTATTGTTGTTGGTAGATGTTTTTCATTTGCACTCCGCGCTGTAGCATAGCTAAGAGCGAGAGAGCAGAATTGCGGTGGATGATTTGTAAAATCCCTCAGATAAAGTTGATCATTCACTTCAAGGCTGTCTATAGGACATTGCTGTGTGCAAATTGGTTGCTGCATTCGCCAGAAAAAAAAGCACAGTCAGTACACTTTACAGTAAATCCTATGAGGCACTTTGAAGCCCGACAGTATTGAAAAAAAATTGGTTATTCACTCATGGCTGTGTGTGAGACATTGATGTGTGCAAATTGGCTGTTAAATTCGCCCACAACTACATGGTCACTAAATTTAATAAAACTGCTTTTGATACAGCGACATGTCACGTCATTGATTTCCTAAATCACTTCATAGGATTTTTATTTTTGATTTACCTGTAAAGCGGCGTGACTGCGTATTTATGGGCGCACACGCTGCCAGTTTGCTGCTTCTTGCTGGTGTATGTGTGAGTATACAGGCCTGCAGTGTGGCGTCCTGTAACATATTGGTTAAAGAACTCCCCTCACAAGCGAGAGGACCTGGGTTCAATTCCCAGATGGGGCGAAATCTTAGGCAAGGAGGACGCTGCTGTGCGCAATTGGCTGCCGCATTTCGCCTACAAAATACATGGTCAGTTCGCTTTACAGCATATCCAATGCAAGCTTTGTTAATCTTATTGAGTTGTTGTGTACATGCCTTTCATTTACGCTCCGCTCTCAACCACAGCTGAGAGAACGAGAGCAGAGTGTGCGCTGAGAATGATTTGTGAACTACAGAGCTAATCTGTGTTCCTTTCTCAGGCTTCTCCTCCTCCTCCTCAGTCAGCAACAATTGTGCTAAGTACTGTGAGTGCACTTGGCACAGTGTGGTGTATAATCTACAGTAATCACACATACACATGGAAAACAGACGGCAGGATAGCGCGAATGACAAACCACCTCCAAAACACCCCTTCATTTACCAGTAAATTCTCACTGGGGGTAATTAAAATCTTGTCAGAGATAACCAGGGTTACACTTTAACTTTAATTACTAAATCACCTAATGTTCAGTTTTCTACTGACAATAGTTTAAACAACTTAAGTCAAAGCCTGGCACAGTTGGTAGTACTTCTCAGTTACAAAGTTGTTGGTTCAAAACTCATATGGAGACTTTGAGCTCATCGTCTACGCTGACTGTCCAGCTCATTGGCTGTATTGTTAGATCAGATGTAAATACAAGTACTATCTGCTTGTTCTACCCCACGTTAAAGATCTCAAGGCACTATTCCAAAAAGTGCCGCCCACTCTCACTTTTAAAGCCCTCCACACTCATGCTTCTCTACTCTGCCACCAGTGAAGTCCTGCAATAATAATAATACTTGCATTTGATAGAGCACTTTTCACATCTTATCAAACTTGTATCACCCTGACCTGACAGGATTCGAACAAAGGTCTCGTGCTTGTAAGGCGAGTGCTCTAACCACTGAGCTATAGGAGCTCCAAAAGTACTTGATTGTATTGTGTGTATGTCTTTAAATGTATTGGTGGGGAGGAGAGAAGGAATGTCTGTAGCTCAGCAGTTACAGCACTCACCCTGCAAGCGAGAGACCTGGGTTCAGTTCCAGGCAGGGTGAAATCTTGGGTTTCATTATTCCACATGCCCAATAATAATAATCCCTGAAAAAATCAGTTATTTCAATCCACAACTGTTTGTGGGGACGCTGCTGTGCGCAATTGGCTGCAGTGTTTCGCCCACAAATATACAGTCAATTCACTTTACAGTATATTCTGTGAAGCGCTTTGAGACGTCTAGAAGACATGAAAAACGCTATTTCAAATGCAAGCATTATTATTATTTAAAACCGGAACAACTTATCCACTCTCACTACACCCTGGCCTACTCCATAGACCCCAAAGATTTATCTTTTATTGTTGTTGTTGAGGTGCTGTGATCCTTGTGCAGGTATCAGTCCCTGAAAGGTGTTCATAGGAACATGAGGAGGCCATTCAGTCCCTCCAGCCTGTTTCCCCCATTCTATAAGATCATAATCTGTCCCTCAACTCTCAATTCCCCACCCTTGTCCCATATCCCTTGATACCCTGACCTAACAAACATCTTAGCCTGGACAATGGGAATGGATCCAGCCATAACCCACAGCCTTTTGGGGGAGGGAAGGCGGGGGGAGGCTTCTAGAATTTTATAGCCGTAGTGATTTATGTTGTCACGAAGAGATGTTGGTCCCCATGGTGACACTACTCTGCAAGATGGGTTGCTGCATAGCTTTCAGCAAATTGTGTGTGTGTGTGGTGTGAGAGGGAGAGAGAAAAAGAGACTGCCTGGTAATGTTGTTTTCATTTTTAAAAAACAAATCCCCTTAATAAAGCCTTAAATGGGTAATTAAGAAAATCTTTGTAAAATGGAGTGACTGCATTTGTAGACAAAAGCATCAGGCACAAAGGCGCTCATTAATATCCAACCGTGAAACCAGTGACCAATTTTATAATAAGAACCCTCGCATTTGATACAGTGCCTCATCACATCTTTGAGGCGTCTCAAACTAAAGTGTAATAACAATAATCCTTGCCTTTCTATAGCGCTTTTTCACGTCTTCTAGACGTCTCAAAGCGCTTCACAGAATGTACTGAGAGTGAATTGACTGTATATTTGTGGGCGAAATGTGGCAGCCAATTACACATAGCAGCGTCCCCACAAACAGTCGTGGATTGAAATTACCAATTTTATTATTGTGGTTTTTTGGGGGGAGGAATTATTATTAGGCGTGCGTATGGAGTAAGGAAACTTGCCCAAGGTTTCGCCCTGACCTGCCTGGATTCGAATACGGGTCTCACGCTTGTAAGGCGAGAGCTCTAACCACTGAGCTACAGGACTCAACAACAACTTCAATTTATATCGTGCCCTCCACACCGGACGGCGTCTCAAAGCGCTTCACAATAGCAGATCCCGGAACCGAGCCAGGGGCAGGGGCAGAAAGGTGACCAAAGGCGCGGTCGAAGAGTCTTCCGCTGGGACCTGAAACTGGGAAGAGAGAGGGCGAGGCTAAGGGAGTGAGGAAGGGAGTTCCAGATCCTCGGGGCGTAATGTCTGAAGGTATGTCCGCCGAGAATGGAGCGGAGGATTCGGGGGACAAGAAGGAGGCCAGACCCGGTGGAGCAAAGACAATGGGTGCTGGTTTGAGGAGACAGGAGGTCAGAGAGATAGGGGGGTGCAGAGGAGTGGGATTTGAAGACAAGGGTGAGGATCTTGAAGTCGATCCTCTCTGGGATAGGGAGCCAGTGAAGTCTGGCAAGGACTGGGGTAATGGGGGAGCGAAGTTTGGTGTGGGTGAGAACGTGGGCAGCAGAGTTCTGAATGAGCTGGACTCTGTGGATTGTGGAGGAGTAGATACCAGCGAGGAGGGAATTGGAATAGTCCAGCCGCGAGGTGACAAAGGCGTGGACCAGGTCTCCAGTGTAATGCCTGCATGTAGCCTAGTGGTTAGAGCACTCACCTTGCAAGCAAGAGGACCTGGGTCTGATTCCCGGGTAGGGTGTAACCTTATTTTGCCCACAAATATACTGTCATTCACATTACAATACATGCTGTGAAGCGTTTTGAGAAGGCATGAAAAGCACTATATCAAATGCAAGGATTATTAGATAATTATTAGGCAAGTTTCTTTACTCTGGGTTTCATCTTGTGTCAAACTCCCGGCTGGCCAATAATAAATCTGGTTGCAAAAGCAGAAGTTGCTGGGAAAACTCAGTAGGTCAGTCAGCATCCATGGAGAAAGGAAAGTGAGTCAACATTTCAGGCCCACGACCCTTCGTAAGAACTGGGGATTGTTGGGAGGGAGAGGTTTTTGACAAATTAGGGAGGGGGAGGCAGAACAAGGAAGACAAAGGAGACAAAGAAGACAGAAAAAGAAGACAAAGGAGAAAATGTGTTAATTGATGGGTTAAAGAGTTGATAGCGCTGTGAAACAAAAAAGGGTGGGTTTAAACAAAACTGGGGAGAAGAGGTGTTAATAGTGAAGAGCAGGCAACACACCAGAGAGGCAAGGGGTGTTGATTGTAATGGGGGAGGGGGAGCTTTTATGGTCTGAAGTGACTGAAATCGATGTTGAGGCAAGGGATGTTGGGTTCCAGATAAATAAGGTGCTGTTCCTCAAGCTTTCACTATGGGTCATTGGAACAGCACAGGAGATCATGGATGGAGAGATCAGCCTCTGAATGTGAGTGTGAATTGAAATAAATCCGGTTGGCCTTTCCGAACACCAGCAACTGAAATATATTTCCTCTCCTCCTCAGGGATGGTATCCTACGGGTCAGTGGGAGTCTTTTTATTTGCAGCTAGTTCTGGAGGACTGCCTGCCAACGAGACAACTTTTGCGAGTCTGGTGAAGGAGCAAGGCTACGCCACGGCTCTCATTGGTAAGATGGACTTTTAATCGGGTCATAGGACCAGAGACAGTGTAGCTCCTGTAGCTCGGTGGTCAGAGCACTCACCTTACAAGCATGAGACCTGTGTTTGAATCCAGGCAGATCAGGGCGAAACCATAGGCAAGTATCCTTACTCCATACACATGCCTAATAATGGTCTCCTCCTTGTCCCCCGAATCATGCACTCCACCATTGGCGGCCGTGCCTTCAGCCACTACATCCCAAGACTCTGGAACTCCCTCCCTCACTCCCTTCACCTCGCCCTCTCTTGTCTTAGTTTCAGGGCTCATTCCATTGTATCCCCTTACCAAAGAAAGGTGAATTGACTGAATACGTGTGGGCGAAATGCGGCAGCCAATTGTGTACAGCAGTATCCCCACACACAGCCCTAGGTTGAAATGACTGATTATTATTCGGCGTTTGTGTGTGTGGAGTAAGGAAACTTGCCCAAGGTTTCGTCCTGACCTACCTGGATTCGAACACAGGTCTTATGCTTGTAAGGCACGTGCTCTAACCACTGAGCTACAGAAGCTCCAAAGGATTCTTGGCTCTCCAACTCACCCTTTCTTGCCCCTCCTCTCTGCGGCACTCATGTATCAACATAGATCTCTTTCCAGAAAGAGAGAACACGTTAGATTTTTCTGTGGCTCGGGAAAGCGATCGACCGCAAAATAAAAATCCCTGCAGGTTCCTGATCCAATGTTCAAATCTGTATCGTTCAATTATGAGGCTGCAATCCTGCAAGAACTCGAGGTGGTTGATGTGTGGGGACAAATGGGTATCAGGAAGCTGATTACGTTGGTGGAATCTAGCAAGGGGGAGTTCAGACCATTTCAATACACAACCATGGGTGCCTGGGCCTTTGGAGTAATGAATGCCTGGGAGCCCTCATAAAACAGGTGTTCAGTTCTGATCCCACAGAGACAGACTGTATCCCTTTACCAACCTGCCCATTCCCTCCGCTCAGCAGGCCTGCTCCCCCCGGCCCACTCACCTGCCCCACCATTGGCAGGCGAGCCTTCAGCCACTCTGTCCCCAACCTCTGGAACTCCATCTCGCAGTCCCTCCGCCCCGCCCTCTCCCCAGCCTCCTTCAAGTCTTGCTTCAAGACTCTCCTCTTCGATGGCCCCATTGACAACTCCTAATAGGCCCCTTCTCTCCCTCCCCCCCCACCACCACTGAGCTCGGGTCTGAAACAGTGACTGTCCACTGCCTTGGCTCGTCCTCCTGACATGAGAGGCACTGTATATACAAGTGTAATTTTGTTGTTGGTGTAGGTAAAGTTTACTGTACTGGTTTTTTAAAAAGAACCCACTCAAATGCGTATATTTGTTTCCTGCGATCACCCAAGGCAAGTGGCACCTGGGTTTAAACTGTGAAACCAGCGAAGACCAGTGCCACCACCCCCAGCGCCACGGCTTCGACTACTTTTATGGCTTCCCCTTGACCAACCTGCGAGACTGCAGACCTGGCCATGGCAGCGTGTTCAAAGTGGGGTTACGGACCTTTTTGGAGAAAGCTTCCTGCGCCCTGGTCATTCTTCTGGTCACCCTGGTGCTGCTTGACTCCACCAACCGACTGGCCGTGCCCTGGAGGGCTGTGGCTTGCATCGGCCTGGCCACCGCCATGCTCCTGGGACTGGGAGCGCTCTTCGTGACCAACGTCCACCTCCTCAACTGCATCCTCATGAGAGACGGCGACATCATCCAGCAACCGTTCTCACACCATAACCTGACTCAAAGGATGATCCACGAAGCTGTGGGCTTCATGGAAAGGTAATAATAATACTAATAGTAATAATTATAAGAATCCTCGCATTCAATCTTGCCCCCTATCACGTCTTTGAGACGCCTCAAAGCACTTCAAAGGATACACTGTAAAGTAAATTGGCTGTATATTTTGTCAATGCGGCAGCCAATGGCTCACAGCAGGGTCCCACAAACGATGGATTCAGTGAGCAATTTATTATTATCCAGTCCCTCCACCTCGCCCCCTCCCTGTCCTCCTTCAAGTCTCGCCTCAAGACTCTCCTCTTCGATGGACCCATCGGCAACTCCTAATCCCCCTCTTCCATTCCTACTTGACCCACCGTTTACACTTTGTATCTTCCAATGGTTTTCCCTTGATGCGTCGCAACCATCAAGCTATCGACCCATCTCCAACCTCCCGTTTTTATCCAAGGTCCTTGAAAGAGTGGTTGCCTCCCAGCTGCGCTCTTTCCTTTCAACTCACTCACTCCTTGAACCCCTCCAATCAGGTTTCCGCCCTATTCACAGCACAGAAACTGCCCTGGTTAAGGTTACAAATTATATCCTAACCGCCTGTGACCAGGGCTCCCTTTGCCTCCTCGTCCTCCTTGACCTATCTGCTGCGTTCGACACAGTCGATCACACCATCCTCCTCCAACGTCTTTCCTCCCACCTCAACCTTCAAGGCACAGTCCTTGACTGGTTCCATTCCTACTTGACCCACCATTTACACTTTGTATCTTCCAATGGTTTTTCCTCAAACCCCCGCACAGTTTCTCACGGCGTCCCTCAGGGCTCTGTCCTCAGCCCCCTCCTTTTCACCATTTATACGCTCCCTCTGGGCGATGTCATCCGCAAACATGGGGTAAATTTCCACATGTATGCGGACGACACCCAGTTGTACCTTTCTACCTCATCCCTCAACCCCCACACCATCGATGTTCTGACAGCATGTCTGTCCGACATCGAGTCCTGGACGAGGGAAAACTTCCTGCAATTGAATGTGAGTAAGACCGAGGCCCTCCTGATCGGCTCAAGCCAGCGCCTCCGCACATCGGGCGCTGCCAGCCTCAACATCCAAGGCTGTACTCTCCACCTCACAAAGCCAGTTAGGAACCTCGGCATCACGTTCGACCAAAAACTCTCCTTCCTCCCCCACATCCGTGCCTTGACCGGCACCGTTTACTTCCACCTGCGCAACATTGCCAGGCTCCGCAATTATCTTACCCCCCACGCTGCCGAAACACTCGTGCATGCATACATCACCTCAAGGCTGGACTGCGGAAACTCTCTCCTCGTCGGCCTCCCCAGCTCCTCCATTCACAGGCTGCAGGTCATCCAAAACTCTGCAGGCCGTACTATCCCGCACCCACGACCATATAACCCCCACCCTCGCCCGTCTCCACTGGCTCCCCATCCTCCAGAGGATCGAGTTCAACATCCTCGTCCTCACCTTCAAGGCCTTACATGGCCTTGCCCCACCCTATTTAACCAATTTACTCTCCCCCTACAAGCCCACCCGGACCCTCCGTTCAGCAGGACTTGGCCTGCTCCAAGCCCCCCGCCCGAACCGCCCCACCATCGGAGGCTGGACCTTCAGTTTTTCTGCTCCGACCCTATGGAATTCCATCCCCCAATCCCTCCGTCTCGTTTCTTCCCTTTCCTCTTTCAAGGCCGGTTTGAAGACTTTCCTCTTCGACTATGCCTTTTGTTCCACCCAGAATTCTTCGACCTCCCCTACGTGTTTCACCCCTCCCCGTACACTCCCCTCCCAGCTCGGGTCACACGCCTCCTGTGCAGCGCCTTGGGACGTCCTCCCGACGTGAAAGGCGCTTTATAAGTGTAATTTGTTGTTGTTGTTGTTGTTTGTTGTTGTTGTTCCCTCCCCTCCCACCCCCACCTGTCCTCAGCTAGGGTCTGAAGCAGTAACAGTCCATCCCTTTGAGATGTCCTCCTGACATGAAAGGAGCTATACAAGTGTCATTTTGTTGTTGTATAGAGATATAGGACTCCACGCCTTATGGCACCTTATCACAGTGTTGCGATGTCTCTACAAGGTGAGTCTGCTAACCACTAAGCTACAGGTCTCTCTTGAACCCATGATGGACTCGCCTAAGACAGTTCCTTCCTTGAGTTTCGCTTTAAAACTCATTGGTTAGAGCAGTGGTTCCCAACCTCGGGTCCCGACCCAAATTAGGGTCGCGGGGTTTCCTCAGTAGGGTTGCAAAGGGTCATCAGAATTTTTTTAAATGTTGAAAATGCTTTTTTAACGCTAAAAAAAAGCTTTTAACGCTAAATAAATGCAACACCGCCGACCAATTTGTATAAAGAGTGTACTTACGAGTTGTGCTGAGTCCATAAAACAGACAGAGATAACGTTTTGGGTGAGCTGAGCTTCAGTTGCGATATCGCCCTAGTGGTGGGAGGACCGGTTGAAGGCTAATTTGGGTCGCAGCAAAAAAAAAGTTTGGGTCGCGAGGACCTGCTGGTGGTTAATTTGGGTCGCAGCAATAAAAGGTTGGGAACCACTCGATTAGAGCATCCACCTTACAAAGAGACCTGTTTTCGAATCCAGGCAGGTCAGGATGAAACATGCCTAATAATAATCCGTCCAAAAAGAACCTACAATAATAAAAATTGGTCATTTCAATCCACGACTGTTTATGGGGACGCTACTGTGCGCAACTGGCTGCCGCGTGTCACCCACAAATATGCAGTCAATTCACTTTACAGTGTACTCTGTGAAGCGGGCGGAGGAACGAGCGCGTGTGAGTGAGTGGATGGGTGGGTGGGAGGCTAGAGGGGCTGATGGTTAAAGACTGAGAGGCTGTTTGGAGGAGTTATTATGGTCAGCAATGCGAGCAAACTGCATTAGCCACGGCAGCCGGACTCATTATACAGCAGCAAACACTTCAGTGATTTGGGCTGACGCTGCTCATTGACTTTCCCTGAATGGAACCGTGTAACCTCTCAGAGGCCATGAAGCAATGATTTATTGGCATTCACTTTTAGTTTTTTTGTGTTACGTCTCCTCTCCTCTCCTGAAGCCAGGCATCTAATGCTATCAGCACATAACTAGATAAACTGTGGCCCTTTTCAAAGAGGTGACCACGGAGGGAAGCTGGTAGAGAGAGTAAATGGGATTGAGAGAGAGTCAACACACTATAATACTTCCAAGGATCAGCTTGGCTCATATTTGTTAGCGCCCTTGCCTCTGAGTCCCCTCCGTTCAGCGGGCTCTGGCCTGCTCCATCTCCTCCTGCACGACCCGCCCTACCATCGACAGACAGGCTTTCAGCCTCTCTGCCCCCCACACTCTGGAACTCCACCCCACAGTCCCTGCCCCTCTCCCTTGCTTGGGTCCCGACCTGACTGTTCAACGCCTTGAGACGTCCTCCCAATGTGAAAGGTGCTCTATAATTGTAATTTTGTTGTTGTGAGTCGGATTTTGGTTTTTGGTTCAAACCAACCATCAATGAGCTCAGTGTAGGCTGACACTCCATTAACAGCACCCATTGCATTCGGTCTACCGGATCAGGCCTCCTCCTTGTCCCCCGAATCCTCTGCTCCACCATCGGCGACCATGTCTTCAACCACTACTTCCTGAGGCTCTGGAACTCCTTCCCTCACTCCCTTTGCCTCTCCACCTCTCTCTCCCCCCCCACCTCCCTTCCTCACTCCCTTCACCTCCCCCATCTCTCTTCCTACCTTCAGGTCTCGGCTAAAGACGTTTCTTTTCGACCGTACGTTCGGTCACCTTCCCCCATCCCCCTGGCTCGGCCCCGGGATCCATAATTGGGAAGTGCTCTGAGACGCCATCCGACGTGGAGTGAGGGCACTGTATAAATCCATTGTTGTTGTTATTTCTGGACTGGGGAGTTTCTGAATTGCTGAAGGTGCAGACCTTCAGATGAGTTGTGATCCTATCTTCCTGGTTAAGATGGCCAATAAAGGTCTCATTGCAATAATAATAATAATAGTCCTCCCAATGTGGAAGGCGCTATATCAATGTAATTTTGTTGTTATCATGGTGGTGATCCTTGCATTTGATATAGCGCTTTATCACGTCTTCGAGACGTCTTAAAGCGCTTCACAGAATATACTGCAAAGTGAATTGACAATATTTTATGGGCGAATCTAGTGGGAAAGAAAAAGAGAGTTTCTCTCACTGACCTGGCTAACAGCTCAGTCGCTCTCACATCTAGAAGATGTGAAAAGTCCTATACCAAATGCAAGGATGATGATGATTATTATTTTTATTCTACAGAAACGTAGACCGTCCATTCCTGCTCTTCCTGTCTTTCCTACAAGTTCACACAGCGCTGTTTTCTTCAGAGGAATTCCGAGGGAAAAGCAACCATGGCTTATACGGAGACAGCGTCCAGGAGATGGACTGGGGTGTCGGTACGTGGATGTGGAGAGTCCTGCAGCTCAGTGGTTAGAGCATTCCGCTTCCAAGCAACAGACCTGGGTTCAATTCCAGGCAGGTCAGGGCTAAACCTTGGGCAAGTTTCCAAAAAATAATAAATTGATCATTTCAATCCACGGCTGTTTGTGGGGGACGCTGCTGTGCGCAATTCGCTGCTGCGTTTCGCCCACAAACACACAATCAATTAACTCACTTTACAGTATATTCTGTGAATCGCTTTGAGACGTCTAGAAGACGTGAAAGGCGCTACAACAAATGCAAGGATTCTCTCTCTCTCACATATACACGTCCCTTTCTCTCACTCATCCTCTTGTCTTTCTGTTTCATCCACACTCGTTTGCAGTACAGTGTTTAAGAATCACGCTAGACTTGCGAGTTCAACGTCTTGTTTTACAATCATTCCTATGAAGTGCTTTGATACTGTTGACGAGCTTCCGAAAAGTGCAAAGAAAGAGAGTGTGTGAATCACATGCATAAAAATTAAAATGCTCAGTAAATTACGTTCTCCTCCCCACAACTCTCTCCAAACCCGCATATCCGTGAATATTTATCTGCCAAGAGTCAGGAAACTAAGGGAAAATGTTTTAGACCTGTTGATGTAGTCATCATTAAAAACCTTTTCAGTCACCCCAGAGACCACAGTTATATACAGTCAATTCACTTTACAGTACATTCTGTGAAGCGCTTTGAGACACAGACTAGTAGATACAAAAAAGCACTATATCAAATGCAAGGATTATTATTATTATTATTGCCCAACGTGAAAGGCACTCTATAAATGTAATTTTGTTGTTGCATAACCATCTTTACTTTCATCCACCCTCTTTTATTTTCTCCTCTCTCTTTCTCTATCTCTGGCTCTCACCAGCCTTATTTTTGTCTCTTTTTCTTTTCCTCTCTCTTCCCCTCTCCGCCCCAGGTGTCATCAGTTGGTAACACAGTTGGAGGCGATAGAGAAACCAACTTAGATGAAAGGTGGCAAGGAAAAAAATATTGGCCAATTTCAGAGTGGCCAAGGCTGGAGCCTTGGACTTTTGAAATACAGATGTTTTGCGTTCCAAATTGAATGGGTTGCAAAAGGAGTCTTAATTAAATCCAAAGTACAGAAACATATGGTGAAAATTCAATAAGAATTAACTAGATTTCAAAGCCCTCCTTGTCAGAATTGTTCACACGCAGAAGGCTATTGAACGCAGGGATTTGGTGCAGATGGAATGCACCAATTCCCTGCTACACCACAGACAATTCTCTGTTCAACAACCTACTTGTGGAGTCCTGCAGCTCAGTGGTTAGAGTGCCTGCCTCGTAACTGAGAGGAGCTGGATTCGAGTTCCTGGGCCGGGCGAAACCTTTGGCAAGTTTCCTTGCTGCACATATACACCTTTGTTTACCTAGTGATAAGTAGGAACCTGCTTGTTAGTTGATTGACAGATCACTTTCCTAGAATAGTAATCCCTTCAATAAAATAAAACATAATTTTATACTCAGCCCACAACTATCTGTGGGACGCTGCTGTGCGCATTTGGCTGCCACATTTCTCCCACAAATATATTGTCGATTCACTGTAACACATATTCTGTGAAGCATTTTGAGACGTCTCAATGACATGATAATACTACTAATAATAATCCTTGCATTTGATATAGTGCTTTTCACATCTTATCAATGTCTCAAAATGCGTCACAGAATATACTGTAAAGTGAATTGACTGTATATTTGTGGGCAAAACGCGGCAGCCAATTGCGCACAGCAGTGACCCCACAAACAGTCATGGATTGAAAATGACCAATTTTATTATTGCGTTTTTTTGGACATTATTATTTGGTATGTGTGTGGAGTAAGGAAACTTGCCCAAGATTTCCCCCTGATCTGCCTGGATTCGATCACAGGTCTCACGCTTGTAAGGCGAGTGCTCTAACCACTGAGCTACAGGAGCTCCACAATGACTATTGAAATCCAAATGTATAATAAGGTTTTACAAAGGATTGGAGATAAGGACTGCACGGAATTTGCAGGTCTGACTGAGTTCCACCAAATTGGTCTGTCTCCCTGAAAGAGAACAAAGTTAATTCTTAATAGAAAACTACTGTTAAAAGGTGAGATGAAAGAAAGATATTACCTGAAAGAAATAGCAGCGAATAAGATTAGAGAGTTGTAGTGTATTGTTCGGTATGGTGGAGTCCCACAGCACAGCCGTTAGAGCGCTCATCTCACAAGTGAGAGGACCCAGTTTTGATTCCCGGGCAGGGTGACACCTTAAGCAGGGTTCCTCGTTCTGTTTACCCAGCAGAAAGTAGGAACCCAGTTGTTGGTTGATCGCTTTCCAAGGGTAATGATCCCGTAATAATAATTTGATCACTCAACTCACGAATGTTTGTGGCTATACGCAATTGGCTGCCGAGATTCGCCCTCAAATATACACTCAATACACTCTACAGTCTATTCTATGAAACTATTTGAGACGTCTCAACGATATGACGAGGTGCTATATCAAATGCAAGTATTATTACGATTATTAATATAAGTGTAGCTCAGTGGTTAGAGCACTCGCCTTACAAGCATAAGACCTGTGTTCGAATGCAAGCAGGTCTGGGCGAAACCTTGGGCAAGTTGCCTTACTCCACACACACACATACTTAATAATAATCCGTCAAAAATATTTAAAAAACTATAAGAAATTGGACATTTCAACTCACAACGGTTTGTGGGGACGATGCTGTGCGTAATTGGCTGGCGCGTTTCGCCCACAAATATACAGTCAATTCACTTTACAGTATATTCTGTGAAGCGCTTTGAGACGTCAATAAGATGTGAAAAGCGCTATATCAAACGCAAGGATTATTTATTTATTATATTCTGTGAAGTGCTTTGAAATGCACTATATCAAATGTAATGGTTATTATTAATGATTATAATTCCAATACAGATTCTTTTAAATTTCAGGACAGGTTCTGACAGCACTAGAAAGGCTTCAACTCAGTAACCGGACTCTGGTTTACTTCACGTCAGATCAAGGTCCTCACCTGGAGGAGATCACTGACAACAACGAGGTCCACTGTGGGTGGAGCGGCATCTACAAAGGCAAGTTACTTTCCATTGGTTTATAAAGCATTGTCCCATCAGCCATAACAGATCTGAGCTTCAGAGGATCACTGCCAACTCTCGTCCATTGTGAAGTCCCACAGTGCGGTAGTTAGAGCGCTTACTTGGCGAATGATAGGACCCGGGTTCAATTCCCAGGGCGGGGGCGAAACCATAGGCAGGTTACTCACTTACTCCCCACATCTCTATTTACCCAGCAGTAAGTTAGGAACCCGGTTGTTAGTCGATTGGCGGATTGCTTTTCAGGCAGTTCCTATAGCTCAGTGGTTAGAGCACTCGCCTTACAAGCGTGAGACTTGTGTTCGAATCCAGGCAGGTGAGGGTGAAACTTTGGGCAAGTTTCCTTACTCCACACACACACCTTATAATAATCCCTCAAAGAAAAGCACAATCATACAAATTGGTAATTTCAACTCATGGCCGTTTGTGGGGACGCTGCTGTGCAGAATTGGCTGCTGTCTTTCGCTCACAAAATATACAGTCAATTGACTTTACAGTATATTCTGTGAAGGGCTTTGAGACATCGATAAGATGTGAAAAGAACTATATAAAATGCAAGGATTATGATTATTATTTTATTATTATAATAATCCCTCCGTGAAAGATTTTAATTTAAAAATAATTTGGGAGTGGTCACTCGATCCACAACTGTTTGTGGGGACGCTGCTGTGTGCAATTGGCTGCCGTGTTTCGCCCACAAAACATGCAGTTAAATCATTCGCCGGGAAGCGCTTTGAGACATCTGGAAGACGTGACGAGGCACTGTATCCAACGGCAGGTTTATTGTTATTATTATCACCAGTGGGTTTGGCAACGCGGCTATTAAAGCAATAGATGAAAGCTGCCTCTGTATCTAACAGGGAGCCAGTGATTAGACCCTGCGCAGAATTTTATTGTGTAAGGAAGCGAGGGATATGCAATGATCCGCTAACTCACCGTCGTAAAAAAAAAATCTTCGGTTTTGAAGGATGTTCATTAATTTGGGAGTGTGAAGTGCTTCGAACAAGACAAGCCAGCTTGAAATATAGGCACTGATCCCGCGCTATCAGATTAATGTGTGCTTAAAAGCAAGGTTGCAATTTGACATGCCTCATTTGAATACATCGCAGCTAAAAGTTAACGCTAATTGGCACAAGCAGCACTTTGTGCGTGTGTGCGTGAGGGGGGATGGGGGGGAGAGGGGAGGGGGAGCTCGGAGAAGAAAAGAGAAAAAAATTACATCTTAATTAGGGCTGGTTCCTCTCCCAGAGGCCTAGGCTCAGAATGTGCTGCATAATTTTAACACAGAGAATATTTTGGGTCAGAGCCAACTCGGTTTTCACCCCCCACCCCCTCTCCACCTCTCTTCCTCTCCTCTTCGCTCCTCCCTCCTGTCTTCTTGGGTTCCCATGGTATCCTTCATGCAAAATTTATTTGGACGCTGAGCTAGACTCCCGCCCTCCCACTTTCCCCCTCCCCCTCCCTCCCTTCCCCCTCCCCCTCTCCCTCCCTCCCTAAAATGTGGCTCTGCTCCGCAGGGCAAAGCCTCTATCCTACCTGCCCGCCCCATCATCCAGTTTTAAGTTACATTAAATGATGTTTCCTGTTCGCACTGGCTACCTCTGTGCTGGATTATGCATTTCATTAAACTCTCAGACACTCTGTGTGGTGTCTTATATGTTAATTATGAAGCTGTGAAATTCAGCCATTCTGCACACACTTGTGCGTGCAGACACGCACACACAACTCCAAAGATGGAGCTCCTGTAGCTCAGTGGTTAGAGGTCTCGCCTTGCAAACGAGGCATTTCGAATCTAGGCAGGTCAGGGCAAAGCTAAATTTCCTTACTTCACACACACACCTTCTAATAATCCGTCCCCAAAAAAACACAATAGATAAAATTGGTCATTTCAACACACGACTCTTTGTGAGGACACTGTTGTGCGCAATTGGCTGCCACGTTTCATCCACAAAATATACAGTCAATTCACTTTACAGTATATTCTGTGAAGCGCTTTGAGACGTCGATAAGATGTAAAAAGCGCTGTATCAAATGAAAGGATTATTATTATTCCAAGTTGACACCCCAGGATATTTCCTGCGTGTAGAGCCAGCAAAGCCAACACTTACAATTTTGTCTCCTCATAATTAACCTTTGATGGGTTACCTTCAGGCAAGAGAGAGAGTGAGCTGTATTTACTATCTGGAGCTCTCATAACACACACATCAATCCAACTGTACCCTGTCTGTTGGCGACAATGACTAAGAATAGCTTGTACGCAGTCTTCTAAGTAAAAATAAACTTCTTGGCAGCCTTCCACGACAATCAGATTGATCCGGAATCAAGTGCCTATTTCTTCACTCAGCAAGTGCCTGCTGCAGGTCTCTTTCCCCCGCCATCAGTCAGCACCTGATCTCTGGTCTCCGTTCCTGACTCATCCCGCACCAGGTTCCGTGACCCCCCCCCAACCCTCTTGCCCAGCTCCACTGGCTCCCCAGCCCTCAGAAGAAAGAGTTTCAAAATCCTCGGCCTCTCCTTCAAAGCTTGAAGCTCCTGTAGCCCAGAGGTTAGAGCACTCGCCTTACAAGCGTGAGACCTGTGTTGGAATCCAGATAGATCAGGACAAAACCTTGGGCAAGTTTCCTTGCTCCACACACACACCTAATAATAATCGTCCAAGAAACACACATAATAAAACAATTTGTCATTTTCAATCCACGACTGTTTGTGGGACACTGCTGTACGCAATTGGCTGTCGCGTTTTGCCCACAAATATACAGTCAATTCACTTTACAGTATATTCTGTGAAGCGCTTTGAGACGTCTAGAAGACATAATAAGGCATTATATCAAATGCAAGGATTATTGGCAGCCAGTTGCGCACAACTTTATTTAAAGTTGGCCAATCCACGGCTGTTGTGGGGACACTGCTCTGCACCATTGGCTGCCGAGTTTCGCCCACAATTATACAGTCAATTCACTTTACAGTGTATTCTGTGAAGCGCTTTGAGACACCGTCTAGAAGATGTGAAAAGCGCTATATCAAATGCAAGGATTATTATTAATAACGGATCTCAGGGCCGAATCAGGGGAAGGGGGAAAAAGGCGACCAAAAGCAATGTCTCACAAAGATCCATGGACAATTCTTATCTTTCGCTCACAATATACACAGTCGATACGCTTTACAGTGTATCCTGTGAAGCGCTTTGAGACGTCTCGACAACATGATAAGGCGCTGGGTCAAATGCAAGGATTATTTTTATGTTGCTGGGGGCGGGAATTGTTGGCCTATGCACTGGGAGACAGAAACTTCTTTTTGAACTCTGCTGCAGTAACTCTTAACATCCACGTGAATAGGTATAAACAGGAGCTTGGTTTGTCTGAAGGACAGGTGATAGATACCTGCAGCTCAGTGGTTAAAGCGCTCGCAAGCGAGAGGACCTGGGTTCAATTCCTGGGTCAGAGCGAAAAATGTTGGGCAAGTTTCCTTACTCCACGCACACGCCTCTGTTTACCCAGCAGTCAGTAGGAACCCGTTAAATAATAATATAATAATCCTTGCATTTGATACATCGCATTTCACATCTTATCGACGTCTCAAAGGGCTTCACAGAATATACAGGTACCTCTCCCCAACCGCGGGGGATTCGTTCCTGAAAACCCCCGTGGTTAGTAAAACCGCGGTTGGTGAATACAATGGGAAAAATGGGGTTAGGGGGAGTAAGTTGCTTGTTCTTTTACACAAAAAAACACAGTAACCCAACAAAAACAATAACTGTTGAAATAACACAATAAAAAAGAATATAAAGAACAATAAATTCATGTTTTTTACCTTAATCCTAAGAGAGAAGCGACATCGTGGCTGGTTGATGCAACAGGGTCCTAGCGCCAAAAGCTAGTGTTAAAACCCGTAGATACACAAAATTCACTGCCGCAGTTGGCAAAGTTGTCGCACAGTAGAAACCGTGGATACTTGAAATCCGCGGTTGTCAATACCGCGGTTAGAGTGGGATGCCTGTTGTGTGTGTGTGTGTGGAGTAAGGAAACTTGCCCAAGGTTTCGTCCTGATCTCCCTGAATTCGAAACACAGGTCTCACGCTTGTAAACCGAGTGCTGTAACCAGGAGCTCCACAATTACCTTGGGTTGCAGGCAGGCACCAGCCAGCTGCATTTTGACTGATAGAGGTGTCTCACATCGCTTCACAGTAAAGTGAATTGACTATGTTTTGTGGGCAGAACGTGGCAGCAGTGATCCCACAAACAGTCGTGGATTGAGTGATCCCATTTTTGTTTCAAGGGATTATTAATATTATGCCTGGAAAGCAATCCGCTCCTGTAGCTCAGTGGTTAGAGCACTCGCCTCACAAGTGTGAGACCTGTGTTCAAATCCAGCCAGGTCAGTGTGAAACCTTGGGCAAGTTTCCTTACTCCACAAGCCTAATAATAATCCCTCCTCCAAAAAACCACAATAATAAAAAATTGGCCGTTTCAATCCACGACTGTTTGTTGGGATGCTGCTGTGCGCTATTGGCTGCCGCATTTTGCCCACAAATATAGTCAATTCACTTTACAGTATATTCTGTGAAGCGCTTTGTGACGTCTAGTAGATGTGAAAGGCGCTATATCAAACGCAAAGATTATTATTTATTATATCTGCTGATACACAGCACTGCAGAGAGCAGCTACAGCGATGGCTCGTCTTGTTTGATCGTGTGTGACCTGGTTTAAAAACCTATTGGTACAAAAAAATATGCTACATACACGGTTTATACCCAGAGCCCATTAACAATCTCAACAGTGAAACTAATGCATTCTGAAGGATTGTTAGAGAGAGAGAGCCTTAAGATATTAAGACAGCGCTGTCTACATTACAGCAGTAAATCACTGACTTTAATACTTGATTGTGGGTTGCCTTGCTGTGTGTGCAAATTGGCATTTTTTTTAAAAAGTGGACAATCCCGTGACATTATTGTGGGGTGGAGGGTTCCCCCAGGACTGGCCTTCAAACCTCCTCTCTCCACCCCTCCTCCGCCAAATTAAATAATAATAATTCTTGCATTTGATATAATGCTTTTCACATCTTATCGATGTCTCAAAGCGCTTCACAGAATATACTGTAAAATGAATTGACTGTATATTTGTGGGAGAAATGCAGCAGCCAATTGTGCACAGCGTCCCCACAAACAGTCGTGGATTGGAATGACCCATTTTTATTATTGTGTTTTTTCATGGACGGATTATTATTAGGCATGTGTGTGTGGAGTAAGGAAACTTGCCCAAGGTTTGGCCCTGATCTGCCGGGATTCGAACACAGGTCTCATGTTTGTAAGGCGAGTGCTCTAACCACTGAGCTACAGGAGCTACTTAATATGGGAGGTCATCTCAAAGCATATCAGGATATTACTCTATTGTATTTTGAGGGCTTTATATTCTGTGAAGTGCTTCGAGACTTGAAAAGGTACTACATCAAATGCAAGGATTATTATTTTTATTTAAGAATCTTCCTCCCAACCCAGCTCGATACACATTGGTCAGTCACTTTGTGGCTCTTTGTAAGATGCGCGAATTGAAACGCAAACATTATTATAATTATTGTGGAGCTCCTGTAGCTCAGGGGTTAGAGCACTCGCCTTACAAGCATGAGACCTAGGTTCAATTCCAGATAGATCAGGGCAAAACCTTGGGCAAGTTTCCTTACTTCACACACACACACCTGATAATAATCGCTCAAAAAAAACCACAATAATAATTTAGTCATTTCAACCCACGACTGTTTGTGGGGACGCTGCTGTGCGCAATTGGCTGCCGCATTTCACCCACAAATATACAGTCAATTCACTTTACAGTATATTCCGTGAAGCGCTTTTTGAGATACCGTCTAGAAGACGTGATAAAGCGCTATATCAAAATGCAAGGATTATTATTATTAATATTTCTGGGTAGGGTAGGGTAGGGTCTCAGAGTGTAGGAAATGAGCTTTTAAGCAAATCCTAGCATCTTGTTCTGGTCGGGATATTATTTTAAAAGCTCTTCAAGATGTTTGTTTTAAGTGAAGGGCAACGCATTATTTCAATAAAATTCCCTGTGTTCGCTCTAGCGAGTGAGAGCATTGAAACATCTCAAAGCATTTCACAAGAATCTGCTGCCATCGCAGCGTCTGTATTTGTAGGTTGAATACTGGCTGATTTGCGCAAAATATTCCATATACAGTAGTATGTGTATAATTATGTACTCAGCGACCAAACAGTTGTGATGCCACTACAATGTCTAATAAATCTTAAAGAAATGATGATTATTTTTAGATAATACAGTTGTTCTCACGACTTTTTGGTCACTCAAATCGCTTCACAAAATATACTGTAAAGTGAATTGACTGTATATTTTTGGGCGAAACATGGCAGCCAATTGCGCACAGCAGCGTCTCCACAAACAGTCGTCGATTGAAATTACCAATTTTTTTTATTATTATGTGTTTTATGGAGGCATCATTAGGCATGTGTGTGAAGTAAGGAAGCTTACCCAAGGTTTTGCCCTGACCTGCCTGGATTTGAACACGGGTCTCATGCTTGTAAGGCGATTGCTCTAACCACTGAGCTACAGGACTCCACAGTCAATTCAATTTAACAACAACAACAACTTCGATTTATATAGCACCTTCCACGCCGGACGTCTCAGAGTGCAATTTACAGTATATTCTCCCACGCTCTGGAACTCTGTCCTGCAATTTCTTCGCCTCGCTTCCTCCCTTTCCTCCTTCAAGGCCGGTCTCAAGACCTTCCTCTTCGACCATGGCCTTCTGTTGCCCTCCTAACTCTCCCACCTTTCCTATTCTCCGTCCCCCTACCCCGCCCCATCCAGCTTGGAGGGCTCTATATAAATCAAAGTTGTTGTTTTGGTTACCCTGACCCTTCTCTCCCCCCCCGCCCCCCTGCTCGGATCCCGACCTGACTGTTCAGCGCCTTAGGACGTCCTCCCGACATTAAAGGCACTCTATAAATGTCATTTTATTCTTGTTGTTGATTGACGGTGTGTGTTACAGGAGGGAAGGCCACCAATTGGGAGGGTGGTATCCGGGTTCCAGGGCTGCTCCGCTGGCCGGGGGTGCTGCCCGCGGGCGTCAGGGAGAACCGGCCCACCAGCAACATGGACATCTTCCCCACAGTGGTCAACCTGGCCAGGGCAGCCATGCCAACCCACAGGTCAGAGCAATAGGAGTGAGAGGTCACTGGCCTTGAGTTAAGATCACTGGATTTAATAATAAGAATAATAATTGCAATTGATATGGAGCAATACCATATCAAATCATATTTATAGAATACCTTTCATAATAATCATAATAATAATAGGCGGGCAGAGAGGTTAGGGGGACAAGTCGGAGAGGAAGGTCTTGAGACCTGCTTTGAAGGAGGCGAGGGAGGGAGCGAGGTGAAGGGACTGTCAGATGGAGTTCCAGAGTGTGGGGGCAGAGAGGCTGAAAGCCCGTCCGCCGATGGTAGGGTGGGTCGGGCGGGGGACATGGAGGAGGCTGGAGCCCACTGAACGGAAGGGGCGGGGAGATTCATAGGGGGACAGCAGGTCGGAGAGATAGGGGAGGGTAAGACCATGAATGGCCTTGAAAGGGAGTATGAGGATCTTGAGTTGGATCCTCTGGGGGATGGGGAGCCAATGGAGCCGGGCGAGGGTGAGAGTGATGTGGTCACAGAGCTTGGTGCGGGTGAGGACATGAGTTGCAGAATTTTGGATGATCTGCAGCTTATGGAGGGAAGCGTTGGGAAGGCCGACAAGGGAGTTGCCATAGTCAATCTTAGAGGTGACAAACACATGTATTATTCATACTTATTAATTATTATTGATAACTTGTCAAGAACATCTCAAAATGCGACACAGGAATTCACTGTAAAATATAATGATTGTGTTTCTCGCTAATTAATTTAAGTTAGTCAATTGGCAGATTGTTTTTAGAGTGGGGTGAGAGTTGTGTAATTATCCCTTTAAAAAGTATAACCCACGGCTGTTTGTGAGGACGTTGCTGTGCGCAATTGGCTGCCGTGTTTCAACAACAACAACAACTTTGATTTATATAGCGCCCTCCATGCCAGATGGCGTCTCAGAGCGCTTCACAACAACGGATCCCGGGACTGAGCCAGGGGTAGGGGTAGAAAGGGGACCAAAGGTGTGGTTGAAGAGAAAGGTCTTCAGCTGGGATCTGAAACTAGGAAGAGAGGGGGCGAGGCGAAGGGAGTGAGGAAGGGAATTCCAGAGCCTTGGGGCGTAGTGGCTAAAAGCACAGCCACCGAGGGTGGAACGGAGAATTCGGGGATACAGAGGAGGCCAGACTGTGTGGAGCGAAGGTAATGGGTGCTGGTTTGAGGAGAGAGTAGCTCGGAGAGGTAGGGGGTGCAGAGGAGTGGAGGGATTTGAAAACAAGGGTGAAGATCTTGAAATCGATTCTCTCTGGGATAGGGAGCGTGAAGGTTAGCAACGACTGGGGTAATGGGGGAGCGAAGTTTGGTGTGAGTGAGTATGCGGGCGGCAGAGTTTGGAATGAGTTGGATTTGATGGATTGTAGTGGAGGTATTGCCGGAGACGGGCGATCCGTCGGAGGTGGAAGAAAGCGGTGCTGGTGATGGACTGGATATGGGGGAGGAAGGACAGTTGGGGGTCGAACTTGATGCCTAGATTGCGCACTGGTTCAGAGAGTTTTAGGCGCAGGCCAGGAAGGTGGAGGAGGTGAGAGCCGTGCGATTGGAGATGTTGACAAGAGCCAAAGATGGAAAGAGTATGTCTTCCGTCTTGTCAACATGCAGCTGTAGGAAGTTTGCGCTCATCCAGCTCCTGATGTCTGACAGGCAGGCTGACAGAACATCAGGGGACTGGGGGTCACAAAGTGAAGTGGAAAAGTAGAGTTGGGTGTCATCCGCTTACATGTGGAAGTGTGCCCTACGTCTGCGGATGAAATCCCCAAGAGGGAGCGTGTAGATGAGGAAGAGCAGGGGGCCAAGGATGGATCCCTGGGGTATCCCACAGGTAACTGGGTAAGAGCGGGAGGAAAAGCCATTTGTGGAGATGTACCGCTAGTGGTTTGTGAGGTAGGACTCGAACCAGGTGAGTGCGGTCCCACTGAGGTGGATGACGGGGACAGGCGGTGGAGGAGGATGGTGTGGTCGACTGCGTCGAACGCAGTGGACAGGTCCAGGAGGATAAGGAGGCAGAGGGAGCCCTGGTCACTGATAGAGAGGACATTGTTTGCGACTTTCACAAGCACAGTCTCTGTACTGTGGGCAGGGTGGAAACCAGACTGGAGAGGTTCGAAAATAGATTGGGAGGAGAGGTGGGCAGAGTTGTTTGGTTTCACCCACAAATATACAAAAAAAAACACAATAATAAAAATTGGTCATTCCAATCCACGACTGTTTGTGGGTATGCTGCTGTGTGGAATTGGCTGCCGCGTTTTGTCCACGAATATACAGTCACTTAATTTACAGTATATTCTGTGAAATGCTTTGAGACACAGTCTGGAAGACTTGAAAAGCGCTATATAAAATGCAAGGATTATTATTATTATTAATAATAACATTGAGATGATTTGTCTTTGTGTCTCAGACTGATCGATGGCCGAGACCTGATGCCTTTGCTTTTGGGTGACCTACAGCATTCGGATCACGAGTTTCTCTTCCACTACTGTAATGCCTACCTCAGTGCCGTGCGCTGGCAACCGAGGAACAGTGAGTCTCAACATTTCTTACTAATAATAATATAACAATAATAACCATGGCGTTTGATATAGCGCTTTTCACATCTTCTAGACTGTGTCTCAGAGTGCTTCACAGAAGAAACTATAAAGTGGATTGACTTTGTATTTTGTGGGTGAAACTTTTGTGGGCGAAACCTGGCAACCTATTGCGCACAGCAGTGTCCCCACAAACACACGTGGTGGGGTTGAGTGACCAAATTATTATTATTTTTCCAAAATGAGTCGATACCTCGGGCAGGTTTCTTCACTCCCACACGTCTCTGTTTGCCTTGATTAGGAATCCGGTTGTTAGTCGATTGGCTGGTCACTTTCCAATGGTAATAATCCCTCCAAAAAATAACAGCAGCTACAAAACAATGTGGTCATTTCAACCCATGGCTGTCTGTGGGGACACTGCTGTGCGCAATTGGCTGCCAGGTTTCGCCCACAAACCAACAACAACAACAAAATTATATTTATAGAATGCCTTTGATGTCGGGAGGACATCTCAAGGCACTGTCCCAAATATACAGTCTATTGATATGTTCTGTGATGCGCTTTGGGGCATCCTCCTGACGTGAAAGGAGCTATATAAATGTAATTTGGTTTTTGTTGTTGAGTCAGTGATGTGATGAGTTGCTATATCAAATACAATGATTATTATAATAAATAATATTATCTTGCGATGCAGTTTGTGTGGGGGTGAGTGTGTGTGAGTGTGGGTGGATGGAGAGGGAGGGAGGGTGGGTGGTTGAGAGTGTATGTGGGTGAGTGTGGGAGTGGGAGTGTGTAACGAGCTGTATGTGGTTGTGTTACAGGCTCCGCAGTGTGGAAGGCCCATTTTTCCACACCAAACTTTAACCCCGAGGGAGCCCAGGGCTGTTTCCACAGCCACGTCTGCTTCTGTTTTGGGAGTTCAGTCACTCAGCATCTCCCTCCCCTCCTCTACAACTTGGCCACAGACCCCTCCGAGACTTCAGCCCTGACCCCCAGCACAGACCCCCGCTACCCTGAGGTGCTGGAGGGTATACGGGCCGCGGTGGAGCGACATCAGAGGACATTAACCCAGGTCCCCAACCAAATGTTACCCCTCAACTTGGTGTGGAAGCCTTGGCTCCAGCCTTGCTGCAGCTCCATCAGTCAACTCTGCCGCTGTCATCGGGACTGAGGTCACACAGGAACAGGAGTTAGGCCATTCAGCCCTCCCAGCCTGTTCCCCCATTCAATTAGACCATGGCTGAGGGAATGATTTGATTGAGGTATTTAAGATGATAAAGAAATTTGATGGGGTAGAGACAAAGAAGCTATTTCCTCTGGTGGGGGGATCCTAAACACGGGGACAATATTCTTAATATTAGAATCAGGCCATTTCAATCAAAATCAATCAATCAAAACTTACATTTATATAGTGCCTTTCGCGTCGAGAGGACGTCTCAATGCGCTGTACAGTCAGGTAATTTCAGAGTGAAATCAGTAGCATTTTCTCACTGAAAGGGTTGGTAGAAATCTGGAATTCTCTCCCCCAAAAGGCTATGGATCCTGGATCCATCTACACCTTCAATAGTGAGGTTGAGAAATGTTTGGGAGGTCAGGCCAGGGGATTAAGTAGAGTAAGGAAACCTGGCCAAGGTTGCCCTGACCTGCCTTGAATTGAACCCAGGTTTCTCACTTATACGGCGAGCGCTCTAACCACTGAGCTACAGGACTTATAATATACAGTCCGTTCACTTTACAATTTAAGAAATACTGCAATTTAGGCCCAAGTTATAACATTCACACACAGACATATACAACAACAACAACAAAATTGCACTTGTATAGCGCCTTTCACGTCGGGAGGTCGTCCCAAAACGCTACGCTAAAAATCACACACACATACATACATACACATACACACACTTACACAGACACACACTCACATACATATATACACACCCATATATACGCACACACATAGGCCAATCCTGTTACTAAACACATTGGTTTATAAGTCCAGTTGCTCAGGATGACTGGAAATACATTAATCTTCAGTTTCCTGTCAGTGTAATCAGGGAGTGTGGGACTAGTGGCTATTTTTATTTGCTCTCCCTTTAAATTGAGAGCTTTAAATTCATTTATTTGGCCAACTCCTGGTGTCAGTGTTGGTGGGGGGTGGGGGCATCATGCTGTATTACAGTGTTTATGGACTATATTTGTGGTTTCATACTTCGTTCGCTGCTTGAGGGATATTTACAAAAGGCGGGGAATAAAAATCATGCGTAGATTCTGAAAAGTGAGACAGAAATCGCTCTTTGATATACACATCAAGATCGCGTGCAATAAACAGACTCACTTTACACCTGATTTGTGAATCCTTGATACGTCTCACAGTGTGTTGCTCTCTCTCGCTCTGTCTCCCTCGTTCTCTGTCCCAGTGTCCTTGTATCGATTTCAAGATCCCCACGCTTGTGTTCAAATCCCTCCACTCCTCTGCACCCCCCTACCTCTCTGACCTCTCTCCTCATAACAGCACTCGTTGCTTTTGCTCCACCGGTTCTGGTCTCCTCCGAATCCTCCGCTCCACCATTGGCGGCCGTGCCTTTAGCCACTACGCCCCAAGGCTCTGGAACTCACTCCCTTTGTCTCTCCCACCTCTCTTTCTTGTTTCAGGTCTCAGCTAAAGACTTTTCTTTTCGACCGTGCTTTCGGTCACCTTTTTCCCCCTCCCCCCGGCTCGGCCCGGGATCCTTTATTGGGAAGCGCTCTGAGACACCGTCCGGCGTGGAGTGAGGGAGGGCGCTATGTAAATCCAAGTTGTTATCCTGGCCGACAATCCCCCAGATGAGTTATTCTCTCGCTCCACGGCTGTTTGTAGGGCCGCAGCCGTGCGCAAGTTTGCTAGCACGATTCTCTTCAAAACACAGTCAAAATCCTGAAGTGCTTTGGGACATCCTCCTAACATTAACGTGTTAAACACAAGGGATTGCTGTTATTTAGCAAAGCAGTTAACCAATCTGGCTGAGCTGCGGCTAGGTATCTGACAATATACACACAGAAACCCATCAACATAGCTTAACAGTCTCCAAACCAATCATCCCACCCATACATGGAAACCCCAGAGAGAGATTATCTCTCTCTCTCTCGCCCTGGAGAGACGCATCCTTTTTACTGAATTCTAGAGAGTATTAGGCACAGGTTGGCAAGAGCCAAGGTTTAGTGTGGGGGGGGGGGAGCCCAGAGTGTGTGTTGGGGTAACTGCTGAGTCTACCAGCTAAACCCACACAATAGCTTGGCCATTGATATCACTGTCTGGCCAAGCTTTCCCACTGCTTGTCCAGCTAGGACCACACTCCCCGTTAGTTAGTCAGTTACAATAACATCAACAACAACAAAAAATTACATTTATAGATCGCCTTTCACGTCGGGAGGGGCACTGAGCAGTCAGGACGGGACAATTAGTTGGTTAGTTAGTTAGTTAGTTAGTTAGTTAGTTAGTTAGTTAGTTAGTTAGTTAGTTAGTTAGTTAGTTAGTTAGTTAGTTAGTTAGTTAGTTAGTTAGTTAGTTAGTTAGTTAGTTAGTTAGTTAGTTAGTTAGTTAGTTAGTTAGTTAGTTAGTTATGGGGAGAGAGAGGAAAGACGACCAAAAACGTGGTCAAAGGTATATTGTGAGACGTCCCTCGGCCCTGGGGTGAGATGTCAGACCTGGGGGCAGTTTGAAAATGATTATTAATAAAGTAATAAAGTTTTCAGAGTGTTGGGGAGACGGGAGGGCAGGCTTTCCGGGAGGAAAGAGATTAATACCAGGACCTGCTGCTCCCAATTGGATGGATCTTGTGATATCTCACAAAGTCTTACAGCGAAGGACGGCAAGATTGATGGCTTCAGAGTTAGCAGCGAGAGAGAGGCTTTGTCAAACATTCGGGAGATCAGCGAATGATTCAGGTGTCATCAAAGGCACAGAGAAACCAAGTGTGTTTACAATAATCCTTGCATTTGATATAGTGCTTTTCACATCTTCTAGACGGTGTCTCAAAGCACTTCACAGAATATACTTTAAGGTGAATTGACTATATTTGTGGGTGAAACACGGCAGCCAATTGTGCACAGCAGCATCCCCACAAACAGTCGTGGGTTGAAATGACCAATTTTATTATTGTGGTTTTTTTTAAGGATTATTATTAGGCGCATGTGTATGTGTGAGAGAGGGTGTGTGAGAGTGTGTATGAGAGTGTGAAAGAGAGTGTGTGTGTGAGAGAGAGAGCGCTGTAAGGCGAGTATGTTTGTGTGTGTGTGGAGTAAGGAAATTTGCCCTGATCTGACTGGATTCGAACACAGAATAAGGCGAGTGCTGTAACCAGTGAGCTACAGGAGCTTTACATGTACACCATAAGTATAGTTATATACACACATACATAAGATATACAATCAAGTGTTTCCGACAGTGGTTAGAGATCTCGCCTTACAAGGATGAAACCTGTGTTCGAATCCAGGCAGTTCAGGGCCAAACATTGAACAAGTTTCCTTACTCCACATACACATAATAATAATCCGTCCAAAGAAAAACACGATAATAAAAATTGGTCATTCGAATCCACGACTGTTTGTGGGGACGCTGCAGTGAGCAATTGGCTGCCGCGTTTCGCCCACAAATATACAATCAATTCACTTTACAGTATATCCTGTGAAGCGCTTTGAGACGTCTAGAAGGCGTGGAAAATGTGCAATATCAAATGCAAGGATTATTATTATTATTAATGGTGGGAAGCACTTTATAAGGTGAGAATGGTGAAGCTATAAGCCATTACCGCGTGATAGAGAAACGGGTTAAGATCCATCTGCACACAAAACACTGAGTGCAATAAGGTGAGCGTCTGTGCAGATACTGAACTGGGGGGATCTGAGCGCTAACAATGCACCAGGGAGCGCTTTGATTAATGCTTGTTGTCTGTAGCGCTTTGGTTGCTTAAGGGAGATGTTTTGAGATAAGGAGAGAGAGCAAAGTACAGGCAATGTCTGTACACACACAGGTCGTAATGAGGCAACGCTGGCTCATCACTCACTCAGCCACGTGTGGTTTAAATATTCATTACCCGCACTCAACAGTTTCTGGTGGAAACTGCGCAGCCGCTTTTGTAGAGAATTTTACTAAAAATACCTGAACGAGCCCTCCCCAGCCACCGCCCCCCCCCCCCCCACCCCAACTCCCACGCACTGTCATGAGAGAGGGGGTGAGGGGTACATGGAGAGGTACAGAGAGAGAGACACACACACACAGGGAGAGAGACACACACATATATATACAGGGAGAGAGATACACATACACAGAGGGAGAGAGAGACACACACACATACAAGGAGAGGGAGACACATACACATACATAGAGGGAGAGAGAGACACACACTCACAGGGAGGGGAGAGACATACACACATACAGGGACACAGACATACACACAGAGAGAGAGAGACACACACGGACACAGAGCAACACACATACACAAGGCGAGAGACACACATACACACGGAGAGAGACACACCCACAGGGAGAGAGAGACACAGAGAGAGACACACACACAGACAGACACAGAGAAAGAGACACACAGGGGGAGAGAGAGACACATGTAGAGAGAGGCAAACACAGGGAGAGACACATACAGGAGAGAGAGAGAGATGCACGCACACAGGAAGAGACACACACAAGCACAGAAAGAGCAGATATTAATAATAATAATCCTTGAATTTGATATAGCGCTTTTCACGTCTTCTAGACGTCTCAAAGCGCTTCACAGAATATACTGTAAAGTGAATTGACTGTATATAATCGACCCCCAACTGTCCTTCCTCCCTCACATCCGGTCCCTCACTAGCACTGCCTTCTTCCACCTCCGATGGATCACCCGTCTCTGGCAATACCTCACCTTAAAAGCCGCCGAAACCCTGGTCCATGCCTTTGTCACCTTACGGCTGGACTATTCCAATGCCCTCCTCGCCGGCCTCCCTTCCACCACAATCCAGAGTCCAGCTGATTCAGAACTCTGCCGCCCGCACTAAACTTTGCTCCCCCATTACCCCAGTCCTTGCCAGACTTCACTGGCTCCCTATCCCCGAAAGGATCGATTTCAAGATCCTCACCCTTGTCTTCAAATCCCTCCACTCCTCTGCAGCCCCCTACGTCTCTGACCTCCTCTCTCCTCAAACCAGCTCCCATTGCCTTCGCTCCACTGAGTCTGGCCTCCTCCATGTCCCCCGAATCCTCCGCTCCACCATCAGTGGCCGAGCCTTCAGCCACTATGCCCCGAGGCTCTGGAATTCCCTTCCTCACTATTTTCGTCTTGCCTCCTCCTTTCACAGTTTCAGGTCCCAGCTGAAGACCTTTCTCTTTGACCGCGCCTTTGGTCACCTTTCTCCCCCTGCCCCTGGCTCGGTCCTGGGATCCGCTATTGTGAAGCGCTCTGAGACGCCGTCTGGCGTGGAGGGCGCTATATAAATCAAAGTTGTTGTGTATTTGTGGGTGAAACGCGGCAGCCTATTGCACACAGCAGTGTCCCCACAAACAGTTGGGGATTGAAATGACCAATTTTTCATTTTTGTGTTTTTTTTACAAGGGATTACTCTCATCTGATTATCATTATGGAGGCTAAGTAAGGTTTATTATTTTTATTATCAGCGACCCTTTACTCCTTTAAACAAGGGTCAAGAACGAGAGAGAGAGAGGGGGGGGTGGGGTGCGGAGGAAGCCAATGGAATAGGCAGAGCAATGTCCGACTACAGCACTGGGCAACAGTAATGGGTGCTAAAGCAAATATATAAGCAATTGCGTAACGATTGAATGAATAAGTCCACAGTGTGTGACAGTCAACATGTTATTTTACCTTTCCTGACCCCCTGCTTTGAGAAACAGTTTATGAGCTGGTGAAGAAACTCGCTTCCCTTAATTACAACAAGAAGTTACGTTTCTAAATCACCTTTCACATCGGGAGGACGTCCCAGATAACAATAATAATCTGTGCATTTGACACAACGCCTTAGCACATCTTATCGACGTCTCAAATCGCTTCACAGGATATACTGTAAAGTGAATTGACTATATATTTGTGGGTGCAACGCAGCAGCCAATTGCGCACAGCAGTGTCCCCACAAACAGTCGTGGATTGAAATGACCAATTTTTATTATTGTGGGTTTTTTTGGAGGGATTTTTATTAGGCGTGTGTGTGTTTCGCCCTGACCTGCTGGGATTTGAACACAGGTCTCACGCTTGTAAGGCGAGTGCTCTAATCACTGAGCTACAGGACTGATTTTCCGCCTTACCATATTTTAAGATGTTTTAAAGCGCTTCACAGAATATGCTGTAAAGTATAGTGACTGTGTTTTGTGGGCAAAACACGGCAGCCAATTGCGCACAGTTCTGTGGATTCAGTGACTAAAACATTTTGTCCTATAGGTGGTTAGAGCACTCGCCTTACAAGCGTGAGACCTGTGTTTGAATCCAGGCTGGTTGTAGTTGTAGTTGTAGTTGTTGCTGTTGACTGGAGTGCCGGGCTGTGTGAACGCTCTCCTCTGAGTATTCAGTACGTTAAGCTATTAAGTACGTTAAGGGATTACGTTACATTAAGTGTTAAGTACGTTAAGGGAATCCTCTCCAACTACAAGGACATTCTATATAATAATCCAGGGAATTAGGCTGTGAGATAAGAGAATAATTATTTTTCCTCTCGTGGGAGTGACCAACTGTAGCATCATCTTAAAAGTAGTGCTAAGGATCTTAGGAGCAAACAGATGAAATGTGGCTTACCAAAAAAAAGGTTTCTTAAAATATGGAACTCACGCCAATTAGTTTGAGGTCTGTGAGGCCACTTAACGGCTGCTGCGTAATGATTGTAATTCTTTTGAATATTATTGTAACATTTATCATATCACCGATATAATAATAATCCTTGCATTTGAAATAGCGCTTTTCACAGCTCGAACCCATTGTGTAAAGCACTTTTTTTAAAATCAAACCGAGAAGCAAATTAAAGCGATTTATCCTTCATATCGAAACTTTCTGCTAAATGTTTTCTTTCATTTGATCCCAGATCCCATATCTCCCAGATAATAATATTATTAATAATAGGGGAGTCCCGTAGCTCAGTGGTTAGAGCGCTCACCTCGCAAGCGAGACGACCAGGATTCGATTCCCCCGTCAGGGCGATACCTTAGGCAAGTTAACTTACTCCACACACACGCCTCCGTTGACCAGCGGGAAATAAGGGATAATAATCCATCCACAAATACAAAAAATAATGATTTGGCCATTTCAACCCACGACTGTTTGTGGGGACGCTGCTGTGCGCAATTGGCTGTCGCGTTTCGCCCACAAATATACAGTCACTGCACTTTACAGTATATCCTGTGAAGCGCTTTGAGACATCTCAAAGACGTGATAAGACTCTATCAAATTATTGTTTGTCAGAATTAGTTTAATATTTCACATCAGGAGGACATCTCAGAGCGCTTCACAGGATTCTCTTAAAGTGCAGTGACTGTGTTTTATAATAATAATCCTTGCATTTGATATAGAGCTTTTCACATCTTATCGACATCTCAAAGCGCTTCACAGAATATACTGTAAAGTGAATTGACTGTATATTTTTGGGTGAAACGCAGCAGCCAATTGCACACAGCAGCGTCCACACAAACAGTCGTGGGTTGAAATGATCAATTTATTATTTTTTTTACTTGAGGGATTATTGTCAGGTGTCCGTGTGTGCGTGTGTATGTGGTGTGTGTGTGTGTGTGTATCTCTCTGTGTGTAGTGTGTGTGTGTGTGTGTATATGTGTGTGGAGAAAGGAAACTTTCCCCAGGTTTTGATCTGCCAGAAAACGAACCCAGGTCTCTCGTTTGAGAGTGCTCTAACCACCGAGCGACAGAAGCTCCACAAACTCAAAAGAAATATTTAAATCAAAATAAATCTAGACTGTTACTAACTGGTCGAAGACTAAGTAGGTTTGTTCTTTACTCGTTAATGGAATTTTATTAAAAATCCTAGGGTCCCTGTGAACTCCTTAGTTTGAGCCTTGGGGTGATATGGAATGATTTCCTGTAAGAATATAACATTAGCTCTCGTAACTATAGGAAAATAAAAGCTGTTTAACAGTATGTGTCAGGCACTGGATGTCACCGATTTCCTAATGGAAGTATTGAATCCTACATCTGAAGAAGGCCTTTCCAAACTCTGAGACCCCCTCCCCGATCATCTCCCCCATCCTCGCCTGATTCCACTGGCTCCCCATCACCCAGAAGATCCAATTCAAGATCCTGGTTCTCACATTTGAAGCCCTCCACAACCTCGCCCCATCCTACATCAGTGACCTGCTACCCCCTTATCAACCTGCCCCCACCCCCCCTTCCCTCCACTCAGCAGGCTCTGGCCTGCTCCACATCCCCCGACCCACCCGCCCCACCATTGGCGGGCGAGCCTTCAGCCACTCTGACCCCAACCTCTGGAACACCATCCCGCAGTCCCTCCACCTCGCCCCCTCCCTGGCCTCCTTCAGGTTTCGCCTCAAGACTCTCCTCTTCGATAGACCCATCCGCAACTCCTAATCCCCCCTTCCCCCTCACCCCCTACCCCCGTCCTCAGTTCGGGTCTGACACACTGACTGTCCAGCATCTGAAGACATCTTCCTGACATGAAAGGCACTATACAAGTGTAGTTTTGTTGTTGTTGTTTGAGTTCAAGATCCTTGTCCTCACCTCCAAGGCCCTTAATGGCCTTGTCCCCTCCCTCCACTCAGTGATCTGCTCTATGATCTGCTGATCCCATTTCAAACTGTCCTCTCCCTCCACTCAGTGGGCTCCTGCTCCATATCCCCCGCCCCACCATCAGCAGTTGGGCCTTCAGCCTCTCTGCCCCCACATTCCCTCCTTCGCCTTGTTCCCTCCCTCACCTCCTTCAAGCCCCTTCTCAAGACCCTCCTCTTTCACCGAGCTATTGTTCAGCCTCCTGACCACACAGACCCTCGATTATGGAGTCCTGTAGCATAATGATTAGAGCATCTGCCTCGCAAGCGAGAGGACCTGGGTTCAATTCCCGGTCAGGATGAAACATTGGGCAAGTTTTCTTACTCCACACACACACACATGCCTCTGTTTACCAGCAGTAAGTAGGAACCCAGTTGTTTGCTGATTGGCGGATCGATTTTTCAGGAGTAATAATTCCTTCAAAAAAAAATAATGCGCTCACTCAACCCACGACTGTTTGTGGGGACACTGCTTATGCGCAATTGGCTGCTGCATTTCACCCACCGCACACACAGTCACTCCGCTTTACAGTATATTCTGCGAAGCGTTCTGACACATCTAGAAGACATGATAAGGCTGTATCAAATGCGAAGGTTATTAAATGATTATTATTACGATGTGAGCTGTTAACCTGTGTTTGTGAATGGCTCAGTGTCTGTGTCAGGCTGGAGGAAGCTGTGTTATTGATAAGCTGGGCCTCTGCGTTTGTGAATTTGTTGAGTCTGAGGACCTGACGACAGCTGATTGACGTCAGTAGAAGGTCCTGTCCACCCACCAGTCCATCGTCAAACAGCCATCTTATTGATGTGGAGCTCATTTATTAGAGCACTCGCCTTACAAGCGTGAGGCCTGGGTTTCACATCCAGGCCAGTCAGGGAGAAACCTTGGGCAAGTTTCCTTACTCCACACACACACTTAATAATAATCCCTCCAAAAACAACCACAATAATAAATTGGTCATTTCAAAAACGCCATGTCAAATGCGAAAATTATTATTATTATTCCTGTTTGATGGTGTTTACAGTCACTACCCCCACCCCCTCCTTCGCCCCCACTGGCTCAGGCTCAGATTCCATCACTGTGACCTGCTCCGGGGCCCTACCCCACTCGAGGGGGTGCTGTGTAAAAGTAACAATAATAATCCTTGCATTTGATATCGCGCCTGATCACATCTTCTAGACGTCTCAAAGCGCTGCACAGAATATACAGTACTGTAAAGTGAATTGACTGTATATTTATGGGTGAAACGCAGCAGCCAATTGCGCACAGCAGCGTCCCCACAAACAGTCTTGGGTTGAAATGATCTATTTTGGGGGGGACAGACTATTATAGGCGTTTGTGTGTGTGTGTGTGGAGTAAGGAAACGTGCCCAGGGTTTCGTCATGACCTGCCTGGATTCGAAACCCAGATCTCACGTGTTATGGCGAGTGCTCTCACCACTGAGCTACAGGGACTCCACGGATGGACCTGTGTTAAACGCAAGTTGTTGTTGTGCTGGAATGAATTTAAAGCCCCTGAGGTGGATCTGTGGCTGGGGAGGTGAGAGTGTTAATGACTGAGCCAGGCTGACGCTGAGTAAATAAATCACAGAGGGTCGGAGGTGGGGGGAGGGGGAGGGAGAGGGGGCTGGTAGAGAGGGGTCGAGAGAGAGCGAACCAGTTTGCATTTGCCAACATTACTATTAATTTTTGTTATATATATTAATGCGGTTTCCGGGGTAGTGGAGATGGATGGCGCGGCCACCAGCTAATAGAAAAGAGACCACCAAATGGTTCAATTAAGCCGCAAAATAAATAGAAAGTCGCCGTTAAAACATCATTTCTCCCCCATTTAATTTGCCCTTTCGTTTCCTGACACGGCCTCCGCATTTGTACGAGGCTGCATCAAGCCGCTGAGCTATAAATTACACTCTCCCTCACACACATACACACACACACGGTCAATGCTGTTTTTTTACACACACACACTGTTTCAGCGCTTTCATTATCCACTCCCAACTGCGGAATCCCCTGCAGCTCAGCGGTTAGAGCGCTCGCCTCGCAAGCCAGAGGACATGGGTTCAATTCCCGAGCCAGGGCAAAAGATTGGGCGAGTTTCTTTTTCGCACACGCCTCTGTTTACGTAGCAGTTAAATAACTGTTTGTTGGTTGATTAGTGGATCGCTTTCCGGGGGGGTAATAATCCCTTAAAATAAAATGTGGTCACTTCAATCCATGACTGTTTGTGGAGACGCTGCTGTGCGCAATTGGCTACCGCGTTTCGCCCACGAATATACAGTCAATTCACTTTACAGTCTACTCCGTGAAGTGGTTTGAGACACCGTCTGGAAGATATGAATATCGCTATATCAAAATGCAAGGATTATTATTAGGATGGAAAATAGATTGGAGCAACAATAATAATCCTTGCATTTGATATAGTGCTTTTCACATCTTCTCAACAGACGTCTCAAAGCGCTTCACAGAATATACTGTAAAGTGAATTGACAGTATATTTGTGGGCGAAACGCGGCAGCCAATTACGCACAGCAGCGTCCCACAAACAGTCGTGGATTGAAATGACCAATATTTTATTATTGTGGATTTTTTTGGACGGATTATTATTAGGCGTGTGTGTGGAGTAAGGAAACTTGCCCAAGGTTTCACCCTGCCCGGGAATCTAACCCAGGTCCACTCTCTTGCGAGGCGAAGGCTCTAACCTCTACACCGTACAGGATTGCACAGAATGTGGACACACTGAGTGTTATGGTTATGCCGAAGCCCTTACTAGAGAGAGTTCCGTCTCATCGTGTGAACAGTCGGATGATGTGACTGACTTGGGCAGAGTGAAGCCATACGTAAAGTACAAGCAAATGTTATCTGATGGGTTCTAAACTCAAACGCAATAGTTTGTGATGTCATTGGCACTGTGTGTGGGCAGGAAAGTCCCATCAGCTTCTCCTCAAACCCACCTCCGATATCCCACCCAGGGGCACAGGCCTGTCAGCAATACAACAACAATAACAAAATGACACTTGTATAGCGCCTTGTATGTCAGGAGGACATGCCAAGGCGTTGGACAGTCACTGCGTCAGACCCGAGCTGAGGATGGGTGGGGGGAGGGAAAGGGAGGGATTGCCCCCGATTCCTGAGCCAGGCTGAGGTCCACAGTATACCCAGGTCTCTCTCTCTCTGTCTCTCTCTCCCTCTCTCTCTCTCGCTGCTGATGACAGCACAGCCCCAGCCCAGGCTCAGCAGGACCTGGAAGGGCAGCCCAGTCACTGGGGGCAGGGTTGTATTCTCTCCTCTGAGGCAGGTTGAGGGTTTATGCCCCAAGTTGGGACTTGGAACTTATACAATCCAGTGCACTGTTGGGTGTGTGGGATGTGGGGGGGTGGCAGGAGAGGGGAGTGGACATTAAAGATCTTATTAAAAGAGAAGGGGTTTTTTTCTCTCTCTTTCTCTGGATTACCCCCTTCCCCCCCACTCCTACTCCTGCCCCCCCAGTGTCCTGGCCAAAAATCCTCCAAATATAATTTTTTTGTTTGACTTGGTGGCTGTTTGTGGGGATGTCGCTATGCGCAATCGGCTGCCGCGTTTCACCTACAAATCACAATCAACTCACTCTACAGTGTATCCTGCGTAGCGCCTTGAGACATCTCGAAGGCATGATGTGGCTCTCAATCAAATGCAAGGCTTATTATTCTGATTATTGGAGTCCTTGTAGCTCAGTGGTTAGAGCACTCGCCTGACAAGCAACGAGACCTGTGTTTGAATCCAGGCAGGTCGGGGCGAAACCTTGGCAAAGTTTCCTTACTCCACACACACACCTAACATTAATCCGTCCAAAAACAAAACCCACAATAATAAAATTGGTCATTTCAATCTACGACTGTTTGTGGGGACGCTGTTGTACTCAATTGGCTGCCGCATTTCGCTCCCACAAAAATATATAGTCAATTCACTTTACAGTATATCCTGTGAAGTGCTTTGCGACACCGTCTGGAAGACATGATAAATGGCTGTATGTATCGCAAGTGAGGATTATTATTCTGATTACTATTGCTGGCGTGAGTGCCGGGCGGCAGTGGACGGGGCTTGACAGAGCAGATGGGAAATGAGTGGAATATTGAGTTGTTTGTGTGTGGGGGCTGGTGTGGGCTGAGATGTATAGTTGAATTGAAGGTTAACGTGTGTGTCTGTTGCCCTGACTCGCAGCGGGACGAGCGCTCGGGCTGTCTGGATGCACGACTGAACCTTTTTGAGGGTGAGATGGACTGGCGGGCCATTCCATCGATGTCAACTTCACTGTGTAACCCCCTCAATCCTGTGTGAAAAGCAGACATAATGACTACAAATGGAGGGAGAGAGGAATGGTGTCCACAGTATATATACATGGTGTACAAGAATCCTTACAGGCCTGGCCTCACTCTCTCGCACGCCACAGTCCTGTACCTCAGTGGTTAGAGCCCTGACCTCGCTCTCTCACAAGCCACAGTCCTGTACCTCAGTGGTTGGAGCCCCGGCCTTGCTCTCTCGCAAGCCACAGTCCTGTAGCTCACAAGTTAGAGCCCTCGCCTTGTAAGCAAGAGACATTGATTCCTGGCAGACAAAACATTGAGCGAGTGCTCTAACCACTGAGGTACAGGACTTCATATCCTGCTGAAAGCTTGGGGGCGTCTGGATGATCTGTAAGGATTATTATTATGATTATAAAGTGAGCGAGAGGTGTGTATAAAGCCAGAGCAGCAGAACAAGCAGCGAATTGTGTTGGCCATTCCCCAGCCTCAGTCGTTAATGTTAAAGATTTTAAAATGGCTGGTGGGAATGGTGGTCAGGGAGAGATCTGAAATCCCAATCTCACTTTCCACTCTGTTGCTAATCATCTCATTTACTCATTTCCATATTCCTTACCTTTCAAAATCCTCCCTCCCAGCTCTGCTGGTCGGCCTTCCCAATTCCTCCCTCTACAAGCTGCAGATAATCCAGAACTCTGCGGCCCGTGTCCTCTACCTCTCCAAACTCCGTGATCCCATCTCCCCCATCCTCGCCCGACTCCACAGGCTCCCCTTTATCCAGAGGATCCAATGTGACTGTCCAGCACCTTGGGAAACCCTACTGACGTGAAAGGCACTATATAAGTGTCATTTTGTTGTTTGTTCTTTAACCCTGCAGCCAAAGCCCTAACTAACTGACCAATTGACTGACCAACTCACCAACCAATCAACCCACCAACCAACCCACCCACCCAACCAACTCACCAACCCACCCACCAACCAACGGGGAGGGTGGACAAGCAGCAGGAAAGCTTGGCCAGACAGTGATATCGATGGCCAAGCTATTGTGTGGGTTTAACTGGTTAGACTCCAGCAGTTACCCCAACACACAATCTGACACACTTGCCAACCTGTATCTTAACAGTGAGAGCACTAGCCTCGCAAGTGAGAGGACCTGGGTTCGATTCCCAGATCAGGAAGAAACCTTAGGCGAGTTTCCTTATTTCATCAGTAAGGAATACTCCCTTGAAAAATATAGTATATTAATAGTGTGGTCACTTAATCCATGGGGGTTTGTGGGGACGCTGCTGCGCACAATTGGCTGCCACGTTTCAACCACAAAATATACAGTCACTGCACTTTACAGTATATTCTGTGAAGCTCTTTGAAGCATCTTGAAGACTTGATAAGGCGCTATGTCAAGTGCGAGGATTATTTGTGGAGATCCTGTAGCTCAGTGGTTAGAGCACTCGTCTTACAAGCCTGAGAATGTGTTTGAATCCAGGTCAGGATGAAACCTTGGGCAAGTTTCATTACTACACACACACACACACACAGACACACACACACGCCTAATACTAATCCCTCCAAAAATAATAAAATTGGTCATTTTCAATCCACGAATGTTTGTTGGGGACGCTGCTGTGCGCAATTAGCTGCCGTGTTTCGCCCACAAATATACAGTCAATTCACTTTATGGTATATTCTGTTAAATGCTTTGAGACACTGTCTAGTCTGGAAGATGTGAAAAGCACTACATCAAAAGTGCAAGTATTATTATACAGAGAGAGAGAGAGAGAAGTGTGTGGATGATGTATTGAGTGGGGCGGCTGTAAACATTACTGAACAGGAGTTGGAATGTAGAGAAGGTATTAGCTTCACAAGCGTTGGCAAAAGGTCTGACTGACATGATTATATACCTCTGTGTGTGGAGTCAGTATTTATCCCTTTAAAGGCAATCCTGATGATGACAGCTGCCATGACAGACGATTACATTCCTAAAGCCACTCACATCCTCATGCCTTTGGTCACTCCACAGAACATTATCACAGGAACCATTACTGGCAGGCTCTGGGTTGACTGACAAGCCACAAAGTGTGTGAGAGAGACAGCCTGATAGACACAGGAGGGACACACACACACACACATACACAGACTGGGACAGGCACAGACTGACTGTGTGTGCAGATAAACTCTGTGTGTGGGTGGGTGTCACTGTGTCTGTCTGTCTATATAAATCGAAGTTGTTGTTGTTGTGTATGTGTCTCACTGTCTCACTGTGAATCTGTGTCTCTCACTGTGTGTGCGTGTGTGTCTCCCTGTGTATCTGTATGTGTCTGTCTCACTGTGTGTGTGTGTGTGCGTGTCAGTCTCACTGTGTATCTTTGTGTGTGTGTGTGTTTGTGTTTATGGTTGGTATCTGTATGTGTGTGTATGTCTATATTGGTGTGTGTGAATCTATAATAAGTTCTTACATCAGGAGGACTCCACAAATGTCTCGCAAGATATAATAATAATAATAATACTTGTTTTGATAAAGCATTTAATGATGACGTCTTCTAGACGTCTCAAAGCGCTTCACAGGATATACTGTAAAGTGAATTGACTGTATTGTATATGAGCCAATTGCCCACAGCAGCGTCCCCACAAACAGCTGTGGATTGAGTGAGACGCTTTGAGACATCGATACGATGTGAAAAGCGCTATATCAAAATGCAAGGATTATTAATGTTAGTACTGTACTGTATTATTATTATGTGTGTATCTATGTGTCTGATCTATGTTTCAGCGTTTTGGGACGTCCTCCCAACATGAAAGGCGCTATATAAGTGCAATTTTGTTGTTGTTGTTGATACATGTGTGGGTAATGGTAACTCGATGATGGTGCCTGCCTGCCTGCCTGCCAAGCTGTGGTATTTGATATACTCTGTGGGTGAAAGCGACAGCTAATTTGCACTTTGCGGCAGCAAACAGCAGAGCAATGTCTCACTGACAGCCCAGAGGTGAGTACATTTACCTGGAGTGTTGCTGCTGAGTAGGAAAACCTTTCTCTTTTCAAGTCTGTTCTGTGGCATTCCTCGCGCCCACAGGAAACAAGTGCAAACAAGACCTCAGTTTAACATCTCATTGGCAGGAACATTCTGCGCCAGCTCTGTGCCTGGTCTCTAACCTCAAAGCCCTCAATATGGTGGTTGGTTAGAGCGCTTGCTTCACAAGCGAGAGGACCTGGGTTCGATACCCGGGCATGGAGAAACCTAACAACAAAATTACTGAATGTACTGTAAAGTGAATTGACTGTCTATTTGTGGGCGAAATGCGGCAGCCAATTGCGCACAGCAGCGTCCCCACAAACAGCCATGAATTTAAATGATCAATTTTATTAATGTAGGTTTTTTGGGGGATGGATTATTATGCGCGCGCGCGTGTGTGTGTGTGTGTGAAGTAAGGAAACTTGTCCAAGGTTTTGCCCTGATCTGCCTGGATTCGCACACGCTTCGCTTGTAAGGAGAGTGTTCTAACCACTGAGCTACAGGGGCAGGGAGAGACCCTAAGCAAGTTTCCTCACACCACACACACGCCTCTGTTTACCAGCAGTCAGTTGGTTGTCAGTCGACTGGCGGATCACTTTACTGGGGAGGTGATAATCCCTTATAATAATTGATCATTCAATCCTGGGTGTGTTTGTGGGGACGCTGCTGTGTGCAATTGGCTGCTGTGTTTCGCCCACAAATATACAGTCAATTTACGTTACAACGTAATCGGTGAAGCGCTTTGAGACGTCTCGTGATAAGGAGCTACAGGAAATGCAAGGATTATTATTATAAGAAGAGCTTTGAAGTGTTTGTGTGACCTGATATATTAAACGCAACTACAGTATTATTATAATGATTTTCATAACCTGAGAAAAATAATAATAATAATAATCCTTGCATTTGATATAGCGCTTTTCACATCTTATTGACGTCTCAAAGCGCTTCACAGAATATGCTGTAAAGTGAATTGACTGTTTGTGGGCGAAACACGGCAGCCAATTGCAAACAGCAGCGTCCCCATAAACAGTTGTGGGTTGAAATGATCAATTTTTAACTATTGTGTTTCGTTTGGACAGGATTATTATTAGGTGTGCGTGTGGAGTAAGGAAACTTGCTCAATGTTTCGCCCTGATCTGGCTGGATTCAAACACAGGTCCCACGCTTGTAAGGCGAGTGCTTTAACCACTGAGCTACACTGAGATACAGGAGCTACAAATTTCTCTGTCCTCTTATCCTCTCTCTCCCTCTCTATCTCATCACCATCTCTCTATCTTATCTCTCTATCCACCTCATCTATCTCATTCATCTATCTTACCTCTCTCTATCTCATCTCTCTCTCTCTCTCTCTCAATGGTGTTTGAGTGAGTCGCTGAGAGAAAGAAAGGAATAAAGTATCCAGTGTGAGAGTTAAACGTTCCTGTGATCAGCCTCTCGGGTTCCTTGATCAGCAGATATAATACGGTTTGTGACGTCTAGAAGATGTGTAATAGCAAGGATTATTATTATTTTATATAACACCTTATCACGTCTTCTAGACGTCCCAAAGTGCTTCACAGAATATACTGTAAAGTGAATTTAATGTACATTTGTGCACAAAATTGTGCACAGCAGTGTCCCCACAAACAGTCGTGGATTGAAATGACACATTTTTTTATTTTATTTTGAAGGATTATTATTAGGCGTGTGTTTGGAGTAAGGAAACTTGCCTAAGGTATCGCCCTGCCTGGAGTTGAATCCAGGTCTCTGGCTTGTGAGGCGAGTGCTCTAACCACCAAACTCACTGGTCTATTCATTATATTTGGATATACTGTATTTTTCTTTGCTCTTAACCAGCGAATGTTGGGTTGTAGATCTCGAACAAAGATGCGTTGGAAGAAAAACAAATCAAACGAGGATTTATGGAGGTTTCCGCTCAGCTATCTCCTCCCAATCTGCTGATACAGTGAAACCCATTGGCCCTGATGAGATAATGTTGTTCCTGGTGACACATTCCCACTGTAGAGCACAGCAAAATACTAAGCAGAACAAAATACATTTTTATTTGCTGTCGGCCCCTTTTCGCCTACAAATATATAGTCAATACACTTTACAGTATATTCTGTGAAGCGCTTTGAGACGCAGTCTAGATCTAGAAGACGTGAAAAGCGCTGTATCAAATGCAAGGATTATTATATTATTATTTATCTCACTCAGAATCTCACCCAGTTTTTACTGTAATATTTTTCCCCCAATATGTTTTGTCCACCAGCTAATTTGTCCACCAGCCTCTCTGCCCCCACATTCTGGAACTCTATCCCACAGTCTCTTTGCCTCACTCCCTCCTTCGCCTCCTTCAAGGCCGGTCTCAAGACGCTCCTCTTCGACCGTGCCTTCTGCTGCCCTCCCAACTCCCTCCCCTACCTCCCAACTCTCTCCCTCCCCTTCCAACTCTCCCCCTCCCCTCCCAACTCTCTCCCTCCCCTCCCAACTCTCTCCCTCCCCTCCCAACTCTCTCCCTCCCCTCCCAACTCTTCCCCTCCCCCCTGCCCTGCCCCTCTCCCTTGTTCGGGTCCTGACCTGACTGTTCGGCGCCTTGGGACATCCTCCCGACGTGAAAGGCGCTCTATACATGTAATTTTGTTGTTGTTGTTTTGGGGGAGGACAAGGGAGTTTGTCTCTCTCTCTCTCTGTCTATCTCCTGGTGTCCTGGCCAACAATCCCCCCAATAAAATCAGTCTCTCACTCCACGGCTGTTTGTGGGACGCTGTTGTGCACAATTGGCTGCTATGTTTCACCCACAGCCAAACCACTTTCCAGTATCTTTTGTGAAGCGCTTTGAGACGTCTTGACTACGTGATAAGGCACAACATCAAATGCAAGGACTATTGCGATCATGTTGCACGCAACAACAACAAAATTACAAAGTTAGGAGGCGAGGGAGAGAGTTGGGAGGCGAGGGAGAGAGTTGGGAGGGGAGGGAGAGAGTTGGGAGAGGAGGGAGAGAGTTAGGAGGGGAGGGAGAGAGTTGGAAGGGCAGCAGAAGGCATGGTCGAAGATGAGGATCTTGAGACCGGCCTTGAAGGAGGCGAGGGAGGGAACAAGGTGAAGGGACTGTGGGATGGAGTTCCAGAGGTTGGGGGCAGAATGGCTGAAGGCTCACCTGCCAATAGAGGAGTGGGCTGGGAGATGTGGAGCAGGCCAGAGCCTGCTGAACGGAGGGGGCGGGCAGATCGGTAAGTGGATAGGAGGTCACGGATGTAGGCTGGGGAGTGGTTGTGGAGGCCTTTAAATACGAGCGCTTTTCACATCTTCTAGACGTCTCAAAATCACAGGGATTCAACCAATTTCTAATTCAAATAATAATAATAATAACAATCCTGGCATTTGATACAGATAAACGTCCTAATGCGCTTCTCAGGATATACTGTGAAACGTAGGGGGAGAGAGAGAGAGAGCCAGGGTGACACCTACTGTGCTACTGATGTGACCAATCTGTAGCTCTTGTGTGAAAACTGCAGTGTTGATTCTGACCCGGAGAGAGTCTCGCAGCCTCTGAGACATGGAAGCAAAGCACCACCTCATGACAGAATAGGGACATTACAGAGAAGCTCCTGTGGCTCAGTGTTTAGAGCACTCACTCGCCTTACAAGCATGAGACCTATGTTCGAATCCAGGCAGGTCAGGTCAGGGTGAAACCTTGGGGCAAGTTTCCTTACTCCACACACACACACACACGCGCCTAATAATAATCCCTAAAAAAAAAACACACAATAATAAAAATTGGTCATTTTCAATCCACGACTGTTTGTGGGGACGCTGCTGTACGCAATTGGCTGCTGCGTTTCGCCCACAAATATATACAGTCAATTCACTTTACAGTATATTCTGTGAGACGTCAATAAGATGTGAAAAGAGCTATATCAAATGCAAGAGAATTGACTGTATATTTGTGGACAAAATGCAGCGGCCAATTGTGCACAGCAGCGTCCCCACAAACAGTCATGGGTTGAAAATGACCAATTTTTATTATTGAGTTTCTTTTGGACGGATTATTGTTAGACGCGCGCGCGTGTGTGTGTGTGTGTGTGTGTGTGGAGTAAGGAAACTTGCCCAAGGTTTTGCCCTGACCTGCCTGGATTCGAAACACAGGTCTCACGCTTGTAAGACGAGTGAGTGCTCTAACCCATTGAGCCACGGGACCCGAGGAAAGGGTCTGGAATATTCCACGTGTGGAATATTCCCTTCCCCCCTACCTACTGCACGATCTCGGCAGCCACAGATGGAGCCAATGTGAAGAAGTTGTGATTTGCAGCCCCGCAGCAGACATCCCGTCCCTTATTTATCAAACCGTGTTTTTAACTTGTCCCATTCCTCAAAATATTTAATACCACGTGTTTGGTTCGTCAACAATAAATAATTGGGAACTTCAGAATTACCCCCCCTTCCCTCAAATTCCTCCTTCCTCCTCCTCGAATTCAAGATCCTCATCCTCACTTTCAAGGCCGTTCATGGCCTTGTCCCCGCCTATCTCTCCGACCTGCTGTCTCCCTATCAGCCTGCCCGCACCCTCCACTCCGCGGAATCTGGCCTGATCCATGTCCTCCCGCCCGAACGTCTCTACCATCAATGGCTGGGCTTTCAGCCTCTCTGCCCCCACACTGTGGAACTCCATCCTACAACCCCTTCGCCTTGCTTCCTCCCTTTCCTTCTTCAAGGCCGGTTTCAAGACCTTCCTCTTCGACCGTGCCTTCTGCTGCCATCTTAGCTCTCCCCCCTTTCCTACTCTCCCTCCCCCCCGCCGCTACCCTGACCCTTCCCCCTTGCTCAGGTCCCGAGCTGACTGTTCAGCGCCTTGCGACGTCCTCCCGACGTGAAAAGCGCTCTATTAATGTTGTTGTTGTTGTTCCCCTTCCGCCTCCCCTCCTCCCCCCTCCCCTCCCCTCCTCCCCCCTCCCCTCCCCTCCTCCCCCCTCCCCTCCCCTGACGCTCAGTGTATCCAATAAGAATTAATTGAGTGTTTCACACGCAGAGCCTCAGGGAGACACTGAACCATTTGTTTCACAGAGCAATCAATATTTGGCTACTAAGTGTGGCAACGGGTAGAGTGAGATTAGTAAGACAACACTAATTCTGCTTTTTCTCTCCCGCACTCTCTCTTGCTCAGTCACTCACTCACTCGCTCTCTTTCTCTTGTTCTCACTCACTCTCCCTCACTTACTCACTCTCTCTCTCTCTTTCTCTCTCAATTGCTCTCTCGCTCTCTTGCCCTCATCCATAACAGTACAATAATAACCATTGCATTTGATATAGCGCTTTTTCACATCTTCTAGATGTCTACAATTCTGTAAAGTGAATTGACTGTATATTTGTGGGCGAAACAAGGCAGCCAATTGCACACAGCAGCGTCCCCACAAACAGTCGCGGATTGAAATGACACATTTTTATTATTGTGGGTTTTTTTGGGGAGAGATTATTATTAGGCGTGTGTGTGTGTGTGAGTAAGGAAACTTGCCCAGGGTTTCGCCCTGACCTGCCTGGATTCGAACATAGGCCTCACGCTTGTGAGGCAAGTGCTCTAACCACTGGGCTACAGGACTCCACGGGTGAAGTTTAATGCAGGAAAATGAGAAGTAATTCGCTTCAGAAGGAAATATAAAGAATATTGCTCTTGAGGAGAAAATCAAGGTCGCGTCTGTACCTGTTCAGGTGGATGTTAAAGATCCTGCGGGGCTGTTGAGGAAGAGAAGGGAGTTTCTCTCTCTCCTGGTGTCCCGGCCAACAAACCCCCCCAAAATCAGTCTCTCACTCCACGGCTGTTTGTGGGACGCTGTTGTGTGCGATTGGCTGCTGAGTTTCACCCACAGCCAAACCGCTTTACAGTATCTCTTGTGAAGCGCTTTGAGATGTCTTGACTACGTGATAAGGCAAGACATCAAATGCAAGGACCATTACGATCATGTTGCACACAAAACAACACAATTACAAAGTGAGGAGGGGAGGGAGAAAGTTGGGAGGGTAGGGAGAGAGTAAGGAAGGAAGGGAGGAAGACTATTGGAGTCCTGTAGCTCAGTGGTTAGAGCACTCGTCTTACAAGCGTGAGAGACCTGTGTTTCAAATTCAAGCAGGTCAGGGCAAAACCTTGGAGAAGTTTCCTTACTCCACACATACGCTTAATGATAATCTCTCCAAATAATAAAATTAGTCATTTCAACCCACCACTGTTTGTGGGGACACTGCTGTGCGCAATTGGCTGCTGCGTTTCACCCACAAATATACAGTTAATTCACTTACATTTCATACAGATAGACAGATATACTAATGCGCCTCTCAGGATATATGTGGAGACCTGTAGCTCAGTTAAGGCACTTGCCTTGCAAGCGAGAAATCTGGGTTCGATTCCGGGCTGGATAAAAACTTGGGCAAGTTTCCTTACTCCACACGCCTGATAATAATCCCTCAAAAACAATAAAATTACTGCAATCCACGACTGTTTGTGGGGATGCTGCCGTGCGCAATTGGCTGCCGTGTTACGGCCACGAAATATACAGTCAATTCACTTTACAGTATATACTGTGAGATGCCTCAATGACGTGACAAGGCTCTGTATCAAACACAAGGATTATTATTGACCTCTGGGTCTAGTTGGGAAACTCTTAAGCAACAAGAGCAGTGAAGAGTTTCACATCTTGACAGACATTCCCTTGGCAAGTTCAATTTTTTGTTTCTCTCCACTCAATGCAACAGACCCGTGGAGCGTGCCAGGAATATTTATTTTGGTAATTATGGAGTAATTACCTTCAGTGATGTGTATCCACATTAATGTTTAAGTAAGTATTTTTTTTCCAAGCGGTGCATTAGTCAAATGTGAAGAGTACAGCTTGCAATCGCTCTCAAAATAGCCTTAACCCACATCAACCTCCGCGTTCTCCATTAGGCCTCTCCCCCCCCCCACACACACTCCCCCCCACACACTCCCCCAGTTCTCACCAGCTCCACTACCTCCCGCCTCCCAGCAGATTGATTTTCAAACTGTTCCCCCACTCGCTAAAAATCCATCACTAACCTGGAAACCGCCACCCAACTCCAGTCACTGGGGGCAGATAATCCTCCCACTGCGGCTCCTGTTAACCCTGCAGCCACAGCACTAACTAACTAACCAACTAACTGCCTAGCAGGGAGGGTGGTCCTAGCTGGACAAGCAGTGGGAAAGCTTGGCCAGACAGTGATATCAATGGCCAAGCCATTGTGTGAGTTTAGCTGGTTAGACTCCAGCAGTTACCCCAACACACACTCTGGGCTCCCCCCCCAAAAAAACTATGTGTGGGTTTAGCTGGTTAGCGCTTCACAGAATATACTGTTAATATGTGAATTGACACATATTTGTGGCAAAACACGATGGCCAATTGCGCACAGCAGCGTCCCCACAAACAGTCGTAGATCAAAAATGACCCATTTTTATTATTGTGTTTTTTTTGAGAGATTATTCTGAGGCATGTGTGTGTGTGTGTGTGGAGTAAGAAAGCTTGCCCAAGATTTCGCCCTGATCTGCCTGGATTCGAACACAGGACTCACGCTTGTAAGGCTTGTAATTATTTGGGTTTTGCTAACATGGGGAATGAAAACTGTGGTTAATGGCCTCTGACATTACCTTCACTTGTTCCTCATTATCCCACAGACGCATAAAGAGCCGCAGATGGCATAAATAATACATGGGAGCGGAAAAAAAAGACGTTGTAACCGATTCCCTTTGCGGTTATTGCACTGACTGGGTATTTTGTCAGTGTCCTCTACCATTCCAAACTCCATGACCTCATCTCCCCCATCCTCACCCGACATTGGCTCCCCATCATCCAGAGGATCCAATTCAAGATCCTGGTCCTCACATTTAAAGCCCTCCACAACCTCGCCCCACCCTATATCCGTAATCTGCTATCCCCTTACCAACCTGCCTGCCCCCTCCCTCCGCTCAGCAGGCTCTGGCCTGCTCATGTCCCCCGACCCACCCGCCCCAACATTGGCAGGCGAGCCTTCAGCCACTCTGCTCCCAACCTCTGGAACTCCATCCCACAGTCCCTCCGCCTCGCCCCCTCCCTGGCCTCCTTCAAATTTCGCCTCAAGACTCTCCTCTTCCACCCACCCACTGTCCCCAGCTCAGGTCTGACACATTGACTGTCCACCGCCTTGGGACGTCCTCCTGATGTGAAAGGAGCTATACAAGTGTCATTTTGTTGTTGTCGTTCTGTGGTATCTTACCTTGCAATGGCAAGCCACACGGTTTTGCTTGTCAAACTCCAATGATTATTCCTCCACGAGCCTTGGCTCGCACCAACCTGTAGCTAATAATCTCTGCGGGTTGGTAGGGAGGGGGTACAGGGTGGGGGAGTGTCAAAGCACTCGGCAGCTAATTTGCACAACAGTCGTGGAGCGAGAGACTAATCTAGTCCGAGGGATTGTTGGACAGGACACCGCGTGAGAGAGCGAGAGAGAGAGAAACTCCTCTTCCCCACTAGCCCCACGGGATCTTTAACATCCACCTGAACAGGTACAGACGGGACCTGGGTTTAACGTCTGATTTGAAGGACGGCCCCTCCCACAGTGTAACACCCCCCAGCATTGCACTGGAGCCTCAGCTTAGACTGTAATTCCAAGCCCTCACCTGGGGACAGAACCCACAACCTTCTGCCTGAGAGACGAGAGAGAGAGAGAGAGAGAGAGAGAGCTAACACTGAGCCAGGCTGACACAGGTCATCTAAGTTTGGTGGCTACAATTGGCTGTAGTTTGACTGGGAAAGACAAAGTTTCTGGGACTCAATCAAACAAACACTTTGAGGTATTGCTTTCCCTGGAGAATCCCATTGCCCCCAAAATCCTCCCCAGCTCCCAAAACAGCTGATATCAGGATCCGGATCCTCACTCACAAACTATAGAATATTACAGCACAGAAGGAGGCCATTCAGCCCCTCGAGCTGTGCTGGCTGTTTGGGAAGAGCTGCCCACTCTCCCGCGCTCTCCCCAGATCCCTGCAAAGTTTCCCTTTCCAAGTCCCTATCCAACTCCCCTTTTAATAATTATAATAATCCTTGCAACTGATATAGCGCTTTTCACATCTTATCGACGTCGCAAAGCGCTTCACAGAATATTCTGTAAAGTGAACTGACTATATTTGTGGGTGAAAAATGGCAGCCAATTGCGCACAGCAACGTCCACACTAACAGTCGTGGGTTGAAATTACCAATTTTTTTTATTATTGTGTTTTATTTTGGATGGATTATTATTAGGCTTGTGTGTGTGTGTGTGTGTGGAGTAAGGAAACTTGCCCAAGGTTTTGCCCTGACCTGCCTGGATTTGAAACACAGGTCTCACGCTTGTAAGGCAAGTGCTCTAACCACTGAGCTACAGGACTCCACAAATGTTCTGTTACATAAGAACATAAGAATAAGGAACAGGAGTAGGCCCTTCAGTCCCTCGAACCTTCCCCCTGCCAATTCAATATAATCATGGCTGATCTTCTAATCTAACTCCACCTGCCCCCACTTTATTCCCATATCCCTTAATCCCTAAATCCATAAGAAATCAATCAATTTAACAACTTTTGAAAGTTGTTATTGAATGTGTTCCCACTCTGTCAGGCTGTGAATCCCAGACCCTAACAACTCTCTGGGCAGATACAAATGACACAGAAACTTTAATATCCTCTGCCCCTCGGGGATGGAGTTTATTAAAACTTTCAGTATCTCAAAACCTGGACTCAATATGACTTTATTATTGCCTTTACCGATCGCGCAACTTAGATTTTTTTGAGCGTCAAGGGACCTTTAACATCTGTCTAGACAGGGCAGAGAACATCTCAGTTTCGCAAGACGTCCTGTAAAGTGTAATGACTGTGCATCTTGGGCATGTTTCTTTACTCCACACACACGCATGCCTAATAATAAATAATCCCACCCCCCAAAATAACACAATAGTAAAATTGGTAATTTCAACCCACGACTGTTTATGGGGACGCTGCTGTGCACAATTGGCTGCCGCCTTTCACTCACAAATATACAGTCAATTCACTTTACAGTGTATTCTGTGAAACGCTTTGAGACACAGTCTAGAAGATGTGAAAAGCGCTATATCAAATGCAAGGATTATTATTATTATTATTTTGCGCCCGATTGCAAAGCCAACAGTAATCCACAAACACCGGGGTGAATGACATTTGATATATTGCTTTTCACATCTGCTTGACGTCTCAAAACGCTTCACAGAATATACTGTAAAGTGAATTGACTGTATTTGTGGGTGAAACGCGGCAGCCAATTGCGCACAGCAGCGTCCCCACAAACAGTCATGGATCGAAATGAACAATTTTTATTATTGTGTTTTTTTGGAATGGATTATTATAAGTGAGCGTGTGTGGAATAAGGAAACTTGCCCAAGGTTTCGCCCTGATCTGCGTGGATTCGAACAAACTTGTAAGGCGAGTGTTCTAACCACTGAGCTACAGGAGCTCCTGATGTGTGTTTCCAAGTCCTGACATAGATCATCCTCGGGCCGTTGGCTTGTATAACACTGGCTCAGAAAAGGTCACCGGTGTCACCAACATTTACAACAGTCAGATAATGTACCAGCCGTCAGCAACACAGTTTATTGAAGCTTTCACCATCTCAAATACATTGTGATTTTCTTCTTTTTTGTAACTGCAGTGACCTGACCAGAATGTGTCATATATATAAATTTTTTGAAATAATGAAAGCAGCTGATTGATAAATAAGCCTGGAAACGACTGGATATTTCATGGGCGAAACACGGCAGCCAATAGCGCTCAGCAGTCGTTTTAAGTGACCAATTATTTGCAAAAAAAATTTGAAGGGATTATTACAATTGACTCGATTTGAAGATCCTCACTCTTGTTTTCAAATCTCTCCACTCCCCTGCACCCCCTCCCCTACCTCTCTGATTTCCTCTCTCCTCACAACAGCACCCGTCACCTTCGCTCTACTGGGTCTGGCCTCCTCCTTTTCCCCGAATTCTCCTTGTTCCCCGAATCCTTCGCTCCACCATCGTCGGCCGTGCCTTCAGCCACTGTGCTCCGAGGCTCTAGAACTACCTTCCTCACTCCCTTCGCCTCGCCCCCCTCTCTTCCTACCTTCAGGCCTCAGCTAACGACCTTGCTTTTCAACTGCACTTTCGGTCACCTTCTTTCCCTTCCTCCCTGGCTCAGCCCCTGGATCCGTTATTGGGAAGCGCTCTGAGATGCCATCGGCGTGGAGTGAGGGTGCTATATAAATCAAAGTTGTCGTTGTCATCCAGAGGATCCAATTCAAGATCCTGATCCTCACATTTAAAGCCCTACACAACCTTGCCCCTCCCTACATCCGTGACCTCCTATCCCCTTACCAACTTGCCCACCCCATCCATTCAGCAGGCTCCGGCCTGTTTCACATCCCCCGCCCCACCATTGGTGGGTGATCCTTCGGCCAATCTGCTCCCAACCTCTGGAACTCCATCCCGCAGTCCCTCCACCTCGCCCCCTCCCTGGCCTCCTTCAAGTCTCGCTTCAAGATTCTCCTCTTTGATGGACCCATCGGCAACTCCTAATCCCCCCATTCTCTCTTCCCCCCACCAGCTCGAGTCTGAAGCAGTGACTGTCCAGCAGCTTGGGATGTCCTCCTGACATAAAAGGCACTATACAAGTGTAATTTTGTTGTTGTTGACTAACAACTAGGTTCCCATCCCAACCAGGTAAAGTGTGTGTGTATGTGGGGTGGGGGGTGGGGGCAGTAAGGAAACTTGCCTAAGATTTATCCCTAGCCAGGAAATCAAACCCAGGTTCTTCTCACTTTGCGAGGCGAGCGCTCTAACTGCTGAGCTACAGAAACTCCGCAAGAAGTGCTGGCAGTAAAGAACGCAAAGGTTGAGGATGCGTTCCCTACTGTGAGAGGGAACGCATCCTAATTGATGTTGTGGTCTAGTCTTTCAGCACTAAAACACGCCGGTTTGAATCTCTGCCTTCATTACGTTTCCTTGGAATCCGTTCCCCCTCACGAATTGACTAATTCATTTGAACCTGCCTGAGAAACAGCCAACAAGCCAGCCAGGAGAGAGGGGTTTGATTAACAGACTCCACTCGCTGCCAAGTCAAATACAAGCTCCATTAAGGGAGCTTTCCTTCCCTTCCTACCATTACCCGCTGTCTCCGCTATCTACTGATTCTGGCCCGAATCCTCCACTCCATCGGCCGTGCCTTTAGCCACTACGCCCCGAGGCTCTGGAACTCCCTCCCTCAATCCCTTCGCCTCGCCCCCCACCTCCTTCCCCATCTTCAGGTCGTGCCTGAAGACAACAACAACAAAATTACATTACATTTAGAGAGCGACTTCCATGTCGGGAGGACGTCCCGAGGCGATGAACAGTCAGGTCGGGACCTCTCTCTTCGACCGACCGCTCCTACGTTCACTCTCTTGACCCGTCCTCCTGGCTCGGCCCCGGGCACTGTCCGTGTGAAACTCTGAATAGGTACAGATGGAACCTGGGTTTAACATCTCACCTGAAACATGGCATCTCTTGATGGCGTAGAGGGCACGAAATAAATCAAAGTTGTTGTTGTTAATAATGAAACACCCCCGCAGCACTTCAATGGATTGTCGTCATAAGATTACGTGGAATTTCCTGACCTGGCTCATTGAGGTGAGTGTGCCATCACTGAGCCAGACCGACAACAATAACAAATAATACTAATAATAATAATCCTTGCATTTGACATGGCGCTTTTCACATCTTATCGACGTCTCAAAGCGCTTCACAGAATATACTGTAAAGTGAATTGACTGTATATTTGTGGGCAAAACGCGGCAGCTAATCGTGCACAGCAGCGTCCCCACAAACAGTCATGGATTGAAATGACCAATTTTATTATTGTGTTTTTTTTAGGGGAGAAATTATTATTAGGAGTGTGTGTATGGAGTAAGGAAACTTGCCCAAGAATTCGCCCTGACCTGCTGGGAATCGAACCCAGGTCTCTGTAAAGCAAGTGCTCTAACCACTGAGCTACAGGAGCACCACAATAACAACAACAAAATTACCCATGTATAGCACTTCTCACGTTAGGAGGACTTCCCAAGGAGCTGGACAGTCATTGTTTCCGACCCGAGCTAGAGTTGGGGACAGGGAGGTTGGAGGCAGGGAAAGGGGGGGATTTGGGGTGACCCATGGGACCAGTGAAGAGAGGGTCTTGAGGCGGGACTTGAAGGAGGCCAGGGAGCGGGCGAGGCGGAGGAGGGAGGGAGTTGAGGTGGAGCAGCTCTGGGATGGAGTTCCAGAGAGTGGGGCAGAATGGCTGAAGGTCTGACCACTAATGGTGGGGCAGTGGGGCGGGCGGGGAGTGGGGGGAACAGAAAGATTTGCCCTTGTGTTGAAGAATACTGTCTGTAACCAGCGTTGGAACTATCAGACATGGGGTGAGTGACTGGTATCATCTGCCAAGGGGAATGTTGGCGGGGACGCCAGGAGAGAGAAATAGAGAAACTACTTCCTTCTCTTGTATGACAGATTGTCTGTCCACCTGAGCAGACATGGGTGAAACGTGGACAGACAGACATCAGGATTTACACTCGCCCAGTGTTTCATTATCTATTTTATTTAATTTTATTTTTATATCAATATATTTTCAAAGGGAAGCTCTCTAAACTATCCTCGTCCCATTTCACCTCGAGCTCGGAGCAATCAGACAAGCACTGGGATTTTGGCCAGAGTTTGTGTGTTCCAATTAGAATGACTGGCTGGTTTATCAATTGCCAGAGACGCAGAGAAAGCGAGAGAGATAGAGACAGGGAGAGATAGTGAGGGAGGCTGACAGTGAAGGGGGAAATGAGAGGGGGGGGAGAGAAAGTGGGGTGAAAAGAGACAGAGAAAGAGAGGAGGGAGAGAGATGCAGGAGTGAGAGAAAGGAATAGAGAGGGGGAATAGAAAGGTTTAGAGGGAATGGAGGAAAATCAGAGAAGGTGAAAGATAGGATTGACGGAGTTGAGGGAGGGAGGGAGGGAGGGAGGGAGGGAGTCAAAGAGCGACTTAGATAGTGTGAGAGAGGGATAGAGAGAGCAAATTGTGCACAGCAGCGTCCCCACAAACAGTCGTGGATTGAGTGAACACATTTTTTTTAAGGTATTACCCCCCGGAAAAGCGATCCACCAATCGACTAACAACCGGGTTCCTACTGACTGCTGGTAAACAGAGGTGTGTGGAGTAAGGAAACTTGGGAAACATTTCACCCAGGTCTCTCACTTGCGAGGCCAGCGCTCTAACCACTGAGCTACAGGTGTTAATAATAATAATAATCCTTGGATTTGATATAGACGGTGTCTCAAAGCGCTTCACGGAATATACTGTAAAGTGAATCGACTGTATATATTTTGTGGGCGAAACCCGCCTGCCAATTATGCACAGCAGCGTCCCCACAAACAGTCGTGGGTTGAAAATTACCAATTTATTACTGGGTTTTTTTGAGGGATTATGATTGGGCGAGTGTGCGGAGTAAGGAAACTTGCCAAAGTTATGACACGAGGCACACACGCCCCTGTTATCTCTCTCTCTGTCTCTCTCTCTCTCTGTCTAGTCCAGCCACCTACTCCTCCTCAGGAATCTCACAGCATCGTCAAACCCATTGTGACACAGAATCTCCATCTTCTCTTGACTTGGTGGAAAGAAGGCGTGGTTCACCCTGACAAAGTTAGCCCTGGACAGCTGTAATTAAACAACAACAACATTACATTTATAGAGCGCCTTTCACATCGGGAGGACGTCCCAAGGCGCTGGACAGTCACCTCTTCAGACCCAAGCTGAGGACATGGCGTGGGTGGTGAGGGTGGGGCGGGAGAAAGGTGGGGATTAGGGACCATCGAAGAGGAGGTTCTTGAATCGAGACTTGAAGGGGGCCAGGGAGGGGGCAAGGCAGAGGGACTGCGGGATGGAGTTCCAGAGGTTGGGGGCAGAATGGCTAAAGGCTCGCCCGCCAATAGGATGTGGAGCAGACCAGAATATACTGTAAAGTGAATTGACTGTATATTTGTGGGTGAAACGCGGCGGCCAATTACACACAGCAGCGTCCCCACAAACAGTCGTGGGATGAAAATGACCAATTTTTATTATTGTGTTTTTTTTGGAGGGATTATTATTAGCCGTGTGTGTGTGGAGTAAGGAAACTTGCCCAAGGTTTCACCCTGATCTGTCTGGATTCGAAACCCAGATCCCACGCTTTTAAGGCAAGTGCTCTAACCACTGAGCTACAGGAGCTCCACGATATATAACTTGCATTCATACAATGTATCAAATGCGAGGATTTTTTTTTTTTTTGCAGTGGTAGGCAGGTAACGTCAGTTCCTGGTGAGTTTTGTGTTTGATCTGTGGTGGGTAGTTTTTTTTCTGCTTAATTATTTACGACGCAAACTGATGAACTATTCAATCGAGAGCATTTAATTTTATTTGTTAAAAAAAAGTTGGCCACTTATCCAGCCTGCCTGCCTGCCTCCCTCACCACCCCACCCAACTCCCACCAGACGCCTGGGTCAGTGAGCAACACTCTCATAGCTCATCCACAAAATTGTGAGTTAAACCCCCCAGGTCAGGGACTGAGAATTTTTCACCCACAAAACACACAGTCAATTAACATTACAGTATATTCTGTGCAGTCCTGTATCTCAGTGGTTAGAGCACTCGCCTCACAAGCCAGAGGGACCCAGGTTTGATTCCCGGTTGGCGGATCGTTTTCCCAAGAGTAATAATCCCTTCACATAAGAAGTAACAATAATAATTTGGTCACTCAATCCATGACTGGATGTGGGGGACACTGCTGTATGGAATTGGCTGCCACGTTTCGCCCACAAAATATGCAGTGAATTCCCTTTACGGTATATTGTATATATTGTTTGAGACTTCTTGAAGACATGACAAGGCGCTGTACCAAATGCTAAGATTATTATCTATATATTTTGCTAGCCAGCTGCAGTGTGTAAGTGCAGGACTTTTGTTGAGACACCAAACTCTCCTAGCTTTGTATCTGTTAACATTAAAAGACAGGGTTGGTTTGATGGACAGTTATAAAGGATTAGGGGCTAGTCTCTCCCTCTCTATATATCTCTCTGTAGACGGATGGGAAGATTAACCTTACAGTGTGTGACCTAACGCAGTACAAGGCCTCAGACTTTCCTGACATGAAACTGCACTAAAAGACATTAAAAATGTATGTTTAACAGACCGTACAGGATTTTCAGGACGGTTTTAACACCAACTCATTCCATGGATCACCGCATGATTTGCAATTATTTGCAACCAAAATGCTGTCTTGGAAACGTAGGAGCAGGAGGAGGTCATTCAGCCCCTCCAGTCTAGCCTGTTCCCCCCATTGTATAAGATCATGGCTGATCTATCCCTCAACTCCACAATTCCCCGCCCTTGCCCCGTATCCCTTGCTTTCCTGACCTAACAAACATCTCCCCACCTCAGCCTGGGCAATGGGAATGGATCCAGCCATAATCGACAGCCTATTGGGGGAGGGAGGAAGAAAGGGAGGGAGGGGGAGAGGACAGTTGTGGAGTGATTCACCACATTTTTGGTGGGGAGCGGGAAGAGGGATTATTATCCTGTGAAAGCGAACCGCCAACTGACAAACAACCAGGTTCCTACTGAACTGTTTGTGGAGATGCTGCTGTGTGCAATTGGCTGCTGTGTTTTTGGCCACAAATATATACAATCAATTCACTTTACATTATATTCCGTGAAGCGTTTTCAGACACAGGAATCGAACCCGGGTCCTCTCGCTTGCGAGGCGAGCGCTCTAACCACTACACAACAGGCAGTAGTATGGAGATGGGGGGGCAGGTCCATTGGTGGGTTTCAATGAGAGCCAGTGCAGGCTAGATGGGATAAATGGCCTCCATCTTTACAACAGCAACAACAAAATGACCCTTGTATCGTGCCTTTTACGTCAGGATGACTTCATAAGGCGCTGGACCGTTACTGCTTCCAACGTGAGCTGGGGTCGGGGACAGGGAGAGTGAAGGTAAAAGGGGGGGATTCGGAGTGGCCAATAGGGCCGTCGAAGAGGAGGGTCTTGAGGCGGGATTTGAAAGAGGCCAGGGGGGGGGCAAGCGAGGCGGAGGGACTGCGGGATGGAGTTCCAGAGGATGCGGGCAGAGTGGCTGAAGGCTCGCCCACCAATGGTGGGGCAGGTGGGTGGGTTGGGGGATGTGGAGCAGGTCAGAGCCTGCTGAGCGGAGGGGGCGGGCACCTTGGTAGGTGGGTTAGGAGGTCACGGATGAAGGGTGGTGCGAGGCCGTAGAGGAATCAGACTATTCAGAAATTGGAGGACAAATTATCAACCTCCTACAGAAATCTGTGCTGTAAAATGTCTCTCTGAGCCCATGAACCCTGATACTCACTATGAAGTCCTGCTTTGCGATCCTGATGGACGGACGCTGCTTCCCGTCACCTTCCGGGCAGATGTCAAGTTTGCCGTCAAAGGGTGACACGGTTATAGTCTGGCCGGTGGGCAAGATCGGGAGCCTGTTGGTTAACCCCCCATCAATCCAGGTCTGGAGAGGAAGAGAGGTTCCATTTTAACAAGGGATTCATTACTAATTCTATTATTAGTGGAGCTCCTGTAGCTCAGTGGTTAGAACATTCGCCTGACAAGTGTGAGACCTGTGTTCAAATCCAGGCAGGTCAGGGCGAAACCTTTAGCAAGTTTTCTTACTCCACACACACACGCCTAATAATTCCTCCACAAAAAGACACAATAAAAATTGGTCATTTTCAACCCGCGACTGTTTGTCGGACACTGCTGTGCGCCATTGGCTGCTGTATTTCGCCCACAAATATACAATCAATTCACTTTACTGTATATTCTGTGAAGCGCATTGAGATGTCGCTAAATTGTGAAGACTGCTATAGATCGAATGCAAGGATTATTATTATTAATAATAATCCCTGCACTCAATACAGAGCCTTGTCACTGAGCACTTCACAGGATACACTGTGAGCTGAATTGACAGTATATTGTGGGTAAAACACAGCAGCCAATTGTGCACAGTAGAAGCCTTTTTTTTATGAAAGGGATTATTACCCCTGGAAATCGACTAATCGATCCGACTGACTACAGTACAGATATTAGGGAAACAGGGATGTGTGTGGTAAGGAAACGTGCAGAAGGTTTCACTCTCCCCGGGACCTCTCACTTGCGAGGCGAGCGCTCTAACCACTATACTATTGGACTCCCCTGAGTTGCAAATGGTAATCTTGTAGCTGCATTTTGCTATAATATAATAATAATAATCCTTGCATTTGATATAGCGCTTTTCACATCTTCTAGACTGTGTATCAAAGCGCTTCACAAAAATAAACTGAAAAGTGAACTGACTGTATATTTGTGAGTGAAATGCAGCAGCCAATTGCGCACAGTAGCGTCCCCACAAACAGTCGTGGATTGAAATGACCAATTTTATTACTGTGTGTTTTTTTGGGGAGGGATTATTATTAGGCGTGTGTGTGTGTGGAGTAAGGAAACTTGCCCAAGGTTTCGCCCTGACCTGACCTGCCTGGATTCGAACACAGGTCTCACGTTTGTAAGGCGAGTGCTCTAACTACTGAGCTACAGGACTAATGAATGAACCAACAAGAGTCGAACGCCCTCTCCATCGAGATACTGTCAACGCACCTCTCCCTTGTACTTCACTGGCCTGACTCCAGCATAGATCGGCACAAAGCTACTGGCGAGAAGGATCTGCAAATAAATCAAATCATAATTCATAACAGTAACAATAATATTGATTCATTAATTTATACATAATATATATATTGTTTGATGTGGCTGCTCAAGTGAAATCAGAATAATTTATCAACCTACAAAGTGAATAATAATAATAACCCTTGCATTTGATATAGCGCCTTATCATATCTTCGAGAACGTCTAAAAGCGCTTCACAGGATACACTGTAAAGTGAATTGACTGTATTTTGTGGGTGAAATGCGGGCATTTGTGGGAATGTAAAATAAACATAATTCCTATAATCATCAGTGCAACTGACTGTTAATAACAACAGCACCAAAATGACACTTGTATAGCGCCTTTTACGTCAGGAGGATGTCCCAAGGCGCTGGACAGTCATTGTTTCAGAGCTGAGCTGGGGTCGGGGACGGGAAGGGTGGAGGGAAAGGGGGGGATTTGGGGTGACCGATGGGACTGTGGAAGAGGAGGGTCTTGATGCAGGACTTGAAGGAGGCCAGGGAGGAGGCGAGGCAGAGGGACTGTAGCTCAGTGGTTAGAGCACTCGCCTCTCAAGCGAGAGACATGGGTTCGATTTCCAGTAAACACGGCGAAACCTTGGGCAAGTTGCCTTACTCCACACACACAAGCGCCTGATAATAATCCCTCAAGGGAAAAAAAAAAAAAAAATTGGTCATTTCAACCCACAACTAGTTGTGGGGACCTTGCTGTGCGTAATTGGCTGCCGCGTTTCGCCCACAAATAGACAGTCAATTCACTTTACAGAATACAGTATCCTCGACCTCTCTACCGCCTTCGACCCTCTCTGGACATCTCAATCCTCCTCCATCTCCCCTCAACCTTCAAGGTTCTGACCTTGTCTGGTTCAGGTCCCATCTCTCACACTGTCTCCACTTTGTCTCCGCTGATGGTTTCTCTCCCAGCCCCCACACCGTATTGTGCGGTGTTCCTCAGGGCTCTGTCCTCGGTCCCCTCCTCTTCACCCTCTACACGCTCCCCCTCGGTGACATCATCCACAGACATGGGATAAATTTCTACAAGTATGCGGATAACACCCAACTCAATCTCTCTGCCTCTACCCTCAACTCCAGGACTACCAGCTCCTGACTACGTATCTGTCTGACATCAAGTCCTGGATGAGGGACAACTTTCTGCAGCTGAAGGTCAGAAAAACCGAGGTCCTCCTGATTGGCTCGCACCAGCGCCTCCGCATCTCGGTCACTGGCAGCATCAACCTGCAAGGCTGATGGGTTTTCGTGTGTGTCGGAGGACTTACCGTGATGAAATCCTCTCTGGTAGCAAAGGAGGAAACCAGGGAGTTTTTCAGGGTATTGATGTTTGTGACGGAGACGTGGAGCCTGAGGTGAGCTTTCTGATGAGCGTCAGCCGAGAGGATCAGCTCCAGACCTTCCCTTCAGGGGAGAAAGACAAAGGGCAGCGATCAGCATCCGTGCTCTTAACACACACGGAAATCCGTCACAGTGATCAGCCGAATGTCTGTCTGTCTGACACACATGGAAGCCTGTCAACTCAATTCAATCCCATCAGTAGTGCTCTGTACAGACCTGTCCTCTCCCTCCACTCAGCAGGCTCCGGCCTGCACCATTTCCCCACCCGCACCCCCACCTGCCTTCAGCCTCTCTGCCCCACTCCCTCTGGAACTCCATTCCCCAGTCCCTCTGCCCCACTCCCTCCCTCCCTCGACTCCTTGAAGGTCCGTCTCAAGACCCACCTCGTTGACTGCGCCTTTGGTCACCCTCCTAATCCCCACTCCCCAGCTCGGGCCCAAATATCTCACTGTCCAGCACTTGGGGCGTCCTCCCGACATCATAGTCTTTAGCAGGAGCCCTTAAACCAAAGTCCTGTCTGTGTGCTGTTCAAATGGAGTTCCTGCAGCTCAGTGGTTAGAACACTCGCCTTACAACCGTGAGACCTGTGTTCGAATCCAGGCAGTTCAGGGCGAAACTTTAGGCAAGTTTCCTTACTCCACACACGCGCGCCACAAAAACCACAATAATAAAATTGGTTATTTCAATCCACGACTGTTTGTGGGGACCCTGCTGGCGCAATTGGCTGCCGCGTTTCGCCCACAAATATGCAGTCAATTCACTTTACAGTATGTTCTGTGAAGCGCTTTGAGACGTCAATAAGATGTGAAACATGCTGTATCAAATGCAAGGATTATTATTATTATTATTATAAGTGGCCCCAGTGTCTTGAACCCAAATAAAACAAAGGCTCTCATTTCACCCTAAATTTTCAAGTGGAACTTTCAAGACAACAACAAAATTAGATTTGTGAAGCCTTTCAAATCGGGAGGCGTTGAACAGTCAGGGGTCAGGAACTGAGCATGGCCGGGGCGAGGGGGTGGGGAGGGGAGTGTGGCACCGTTGGGATGAGGGAGGGCAGAGAGGTAGGATGGTGACGGAAGGCACAGTCGAAAAGGAGGATCTTGAGACAGGGCTTCAGGTTGCTGTGGGCAATAATAATCATAATAATTTTTGCATTTGATAGAGCGTCTTATCACGTCATTGAGACTTCTCAATGCGCTTCACGGAACTTACATAGCGTAAAGCCAATTGTGCAAAACAATGTCCACCAAAAGCCATGGAGCAAGTGACCAATTTTATCTGTAGGATTGTTGGCAAGGCCACTGAGAGAGAGAGAGAAAGAGAGAGAGAGAGAGAGAGAGAGATCTTTATCGGTTTAATGCCTCATTCAAAGGACAGGATCCTAGATCCTCACGCTTGTATTTAAATCCCACCGCTCCTCTGCACCCTCCTACCCTCTCTAACCTCTTCTCTCCTCGCAACAGCACCTACTGCCTTCGCTCACTGGGTCTGGCCTCCTCCTTGTCCCCCGAATCCTTCACTCCACCATCGGCGGCCGTGCCTTCAGCCACTTCGCCTCGAGGCTCTGGAACTCCCTCCCTCACTCCCTTCACCTCGCCCCCTCCTTTCTTATTTGCAGGTCTCGGCTAAAGACCTTTCTTTTCGACTGTGCTTTCAGTCACTTTCTTCCCCCTCCCCCTGGCTCAGCCCCGGGATCCGTTATTGGGAAGTGCTTTGAGACGCCATCCAGCATAGAGTGAGGGAGGGCGCTAGATAAATCCAAGTTGTTGTTTTTGTTGGCAGCAACAATCCGACAATGCAATACCCCCCAGCGCTGCACTGTAGTTTCGTGAATGACAAGATAAGCGGTGGGTGGGGGCGGCGGCTCTATCAAGTTCCATTTTCCTACCTCAGTTTCCTCATAAAATCGAAGCCTGGTGTCATAGCCCCGAATCTCTGCTTCCTCACATCAGCCGCAAACCTGTAAGTGAATTGTTTGCAAAGCTGTGTATGCGGAGGGTGGGGTTGAGGGGGTGGGGGGTGGGGAGGGGAGGAGAGGAGGATAGAAGAAATTAAAATTATAATAATAATCCTTGTATGTGAAATTGTGTCTTGTCACGACTCCGAGACTTTTCAAAGTGCTTCATAGAATGTAATAATAATCCTTACATTTGATATAGCGCATTTCACATCTTCTAGACGGTGTCTCAAAGCACTTCACAGAATATACTATAGAGTGGCTGAAGGCTCGCCCACTAATGGTGGGGAGGGTGGCTCGGGGGACATGGAGCAAGCCTGCTGAGCGGAGCGGGCGGGCAGGTTGGTAGGGGATCAGGAGGTCACAGAGGTAGGGTGGGGCGAGACCGTGGAGGGCTTTAAATGTGAGGACCAGGATCTTGAATTGGATCCTCTGGATGATGGGGAGTCAATGGAGTCGAGCGAAGATGGGATACAAGAACAACAACAACAACAATTTATATAGCGCCCTACACACTGAACGGATCCCGGGACCGAGAGATGGGGGAGATTGGAGGATACGGGCCACAGAGGCCGCCGAGTTCAAGTTATATAAGTGCAAATTGTTGTCATTGAGCCAGTGTGTGTGAGTGAGAAAGAGTGTGAATGAGTGAGTGAGTGAGTGAGTGAGTGAGTGAGTGAGTGAGTGAGTGAGTGAGTGAGTGAGTGAGTGAGTGAGTGAGTGAGTGAGTGAGTGAGTGAGTGAGTGAGTGAGTGAGTGAGTGAGTGAGTGAGTGAGTGAGTGAGTGAGTGAGTGAGTGAGTGAGTGAGCGAGCGAGTGGGGGGTGTCTGTACCTTGAGTTTCTCGGGCTCTGACAGCAGGATGGCAGCGACGAGAGCGCCTCCTGAGGCCCCGGTGTAGTTGCCCACTCTCCCCAGCAGTTTCCTGCCGTGCTGGTGGAGGGCAATGGCAGCTCCCAGATGATAGATCCCCAAAAACCCACTGGCACTAAACGTCAGGTTCAGCCCCATCACCTCACCTGCCACAACAACAACAACATTTACACAGTGCCACGGAATACCTTGACACTGAGCTGGGGGGGGGGGGGGGAGGTTGAAGTTGAAAGTCTTGAATTGTGATCTATAATAATAATAATAATCCTTGCTTTTGATAGAGAGCTTTTCACGTCTTCTAGACAACAACAACAACAAAATTACATGTATAGAGCGCCTTTCACATCAGGAGGACGTCCCAAGGCACTGAACAGTCAGGTCGGGACCCGAGAATGGGGGGTAGGGGTGGAAGAGAGTTGGGAGGGGAGGGAGATAGGTGGGAGGGCAGCAGAAGGCACGGTCGAAGAGGAGAGTCTTGAGACCGGCCTTGAAGGAGTCGGCAACGAGATGAAGGGACTGTGGGATGGAGGTCCAGAGTGTAAGGGCAGAGAGGCTGAAATAACCTCCACTGTTGGTAGGGTGGGTCGAGCGGGAGACATGGAGCAGGCCGGAGCACACCAGGAGGTTCATAGGGGGACAGCAGGTCGGAGTCTCAAAGTGATTCACAGGATATACTACAAAATGAAGTGACTGCCTACTTGTGGGCGAAACGCGGCAACCAATTACGCACAGCAGCGTCCCCACAAACAGAAGGAGAAAATGGGGGTAAACTGAGGGATTGGTCAGAAAGAATCAGTGGTGATTATTCTCCTTGACAAAAACAGAACTGGCTGGGAACAGTCAGCAGGTCAGGCAGCATCTATAGAAAGGAAAAGTGAGTTAACGTTTCGGGTCCACGACCCTTCGATAGAACTGGGGCATGTCGGGAGGGAGAGGCTTTTAAGGATTAACAGAGAGGGGGAGAGGCAGAGCAAGGGAGACAAAAGAGAAAATGGGGTAGAGGCAGGAGATAATGGGTCAAAGAGGTGTTAATGTTGTGAAACAAAACGGGAGTGAAATTGCCAAAGAACAGGTAGATCAGATGGTGGCAGAAGAGGGGGAAGGGGAGCTGTACCTCGGCTATATTCAACTAATCTCTTTGGTCTGAGACGGTTTTCTTATGGATGAAGGGATTTATGGATACGGGGATAAGGTGTGGCAGGTGGAGTTAGATTAGATCAGCCATGATTTTATTGAATGGCGGAGCAGGCTCAAGGGGCTGAATAGCCTACTCCTGCTCCTTAATTCTTACGTTCTTATGTAAAGTCAATATTTTGTGGTTGAGTATTTCTTGATTCACGGCGTAATTTTAGGTTATTCCGGTCCTTCTGTTGGTCAATCAAAGATGGTCTGGTGGAAAGAGAGCCTTCTTTAAAGGGATTAAGGGATATAAGGATAGGGCGGGTAAATGGAATTAGGTTAGAACATCAGCCATGTTCTTATTAAATGGCGGGGCAGGCTCAAGGGGCTGAATGGCCTGCTCCTAACGAACACTCAACCCATCAGCATTGCCCCAGTGTCCTGACCTTCCTAGTAACCCTGTCCCAGTCACTAATTACCCTCTTGAGTAAATGAATACTTCCTGGTGTCTGCCCCGAATACAACCATAAACACATGACCTACGGTATCACTGAAAACGTTGGTAACTACAGTACAATCCTTGCATTCGATGCATTTTCATTGTGGACCTACTGCAGCGCAGTGGTTAGAGCACTCGCCTTACAAGCAAGAGAACCTGGGTTCGATTCCAGGCAGGTCAGGTCAGGGCAAAACCTTGGGCAAGTTTCCTTACTCCACACACACACACACACACACAATAATAATCCCTCAAATAAAACAATGATAAATAAATTGGTCATTTTCAACTGACCAGTTTATTGGTCACAATAGGAGTTTGTGGGGTCGCTGCTGTGCGCAATTGGCTGCCGCGTCCTTACAGACTTTGCTGTGTGAGAGCAACAGAGATACCATCACTGACCGCCAGGGGGAGATGGTCCATCAGACCGCTCTCCAGTTCAATCCGCCTGCCCCGAGGCCATTGGCCACTCCACCTGTTCTTTAACCCGCCCCCGAGCTACCATTGGTCAATTCGCCTGTCCATCAAACGGCCCCGCGCCACTGTTAGTCAATATGCCTGTCCAGCAGCCCGCCTCCGAATTACCATTGGCCGATCCATTCGTCCCTTTCTGTCCTTCCAGCCGCGCGCGCAGTGGGCCAATAGGAGCTTGGGTTGCCAGTCAGACAGGCCGTCCAATGGGAGTTATAGTTTGCATTGACCGACAGGCAGCGAGTCAATTGGATCGCAATGTGGGTCGGATGGATAGCCCAATAGCAGCGCGGGACGAGTTGACGGACAGACAGAGCAGGTCAATAGGAGCGCTGAGTTGGATGACGGACAGGTGGACGGGCCAATGGGAGCGCTGGATGTGGGCGTTGTGATGCCGGTGACGCCCAGCAGCGTGTTAGTCGGTCGTGGTGGTGGGGCCGGGCCTGAGCTAAAATAACGGCGGGAGCGAGAAACAAACGGAGACAGCCGCTAACTCGAGGCCGAGGATTCGCTAGGCCTGTGTTTCCCCCTCTCTCTCTCTCTCTCTCTCTCTCTCTGCGGCGACTTGTTGAGGGGAAGGCAGACATTTTGTGAAGAGAAAAACTGCTTGAAAACCTCGGCCGCCGCCGCCTGACCCCAGGCCAGGCCGCCTCTCCCCCCGGGAGCAGAGCCCGCGGCTGGAGCCGGAGGAGCCGAGGCCTAGACACTGAGCAGGGGATGGTGGTCCTGACCTGTTTCCCGCCCCCCGAGCAGGGAGTGCGGCTCCGGCAGAGCGACACGGCGGCGGTGCTGGGCGGCCGCGGCCTGGGCTCCGGCTCCGGCACCTTGTACATCACTGAGAGGTCAGCACCTCCCCCACCCCACCCCACCCCAACACACACACACACACAGACTGACTGACTGACACACACACACACACACAGACTGACTGACTGACACACACACACACACACACAGACTGACTGACTGACACACACACACACACACAGACTGACTGACTGACTGACACAGACAGAGATACAGACTGACACACACACACACACAGACTGACTGACTGACACAGACAGAGATACAGACTGACACACACACACACACAGACTGACTGACTGACACAGACAGAGATACAGACTGACACACACACACACACAGACTGACTGACTGACACACACAGAGATACAGACTGACACACACACACACACAGACTGACTGACACACACACACACACAGATACAGACTGACACACACACACACTGACTGACTGACACACACAGAGATACAGACTGACACACACACAGAGATACAGACTGACACACACACACAGACTGACTGACACACACACTGACTGACTGACACACACAGAGATACAGACTGACACACACACACAGACTGACTGACACACACACACAGAGATACAGACTGACACACACACACATACTGACTGACACACACACACACACAGAGATACAGACTGACACACACAGATTGACTGACACACACACAGATACAGACTGACACACACAGACTGACACACACAGACTGATTGACACACACACACTGACTGACTCACAGAGATACAGACTGACACACAGACTGACTGACACACACACACACAGAGATACAGACTGACACACACAAACACACAGACTGACTGACACACAGATACAGACTGACACACACACTGACACACAGAGATACAGACTGACACACACAGACTGACTGACACACACAGATACAGACTGACACACACACACACTGACTGACTGACACACACAGATACAGACTGACACACACAAACACACAGACTGACTGTCATACACAGAGATACAGACTGACACACACACAGACTGACTGACAGAGATGCAGACTGACACACACACACAGATACAGACTGACACGCACACAGACTGACACACACAGATACAGACTGACACACATACACAGAGATACAGACTGACACACTTACACAGAGATACAGACTGACACACACACAGAGAGATACAGACTGACACACACACACACAGATACAGACTGACACACACAAACTGACTGACACACACAGAGATACAGACTGACACACATACAGACTGACTGACACACACAGAGCTACAGACTGACACACAGACTGACTGACACACACACACACACAGAGAGATACAGACTGACACACACACACTGACTGACTGACACACACACACACTGACTGACACACACAGAGATACAGACTGACACACACAAACACACAGACTGACTGACACACACAGACTGACTGACTGACACACAGATACAGACTGACACACACACACTGACTGACTGACACACAGAGATACAGACTGACACACACAAACACACAGACTGACTGTCGCACACAGAGATACTGACTGACACACACACACAGATACAGACTGAAACACACAGACTGACACACACACACAGAGATACAGACTGACACACACAAACTGACTGACACACAGAGATACAGACTGACACACATACAGACTGACTGACACACACACTGACTGACTGACACACACACACAGAGATACAGACTGACACACACACACAGATACAGACTCACACACACACACTGACTGACACACAGAGATACAGACTGACACACACAAACACACAGACTGACTGTCACACACAGAGATACAGACTGACACACACAAACACACAGACTGACTGACACAGAGAATGCAGACTGACACACACACAGATACAGACTGACACACAGACTGACTGACACACATACACAGAGATACAGACTGACACACATACACAGAGATACAGACTGACACACACACACAGAGATACAGGCTGATACACACAGAGATACAGACTGACACACACAAACTGACTGACACACACAGAGATACAGACTGACACACATACAGACTGACTGACACACACAGAGCTACAGACTGACACACACACAGACTGACTGACACACACAGAGCTACAGACTGACATGCACACAGACTGACTGACATACACACACATAGAGACACAGACTGACACACCCAGAGAGACACAGACTGACTGATACACACACAGAGAGGCACACAGACTGACACACAGAGATACACACACAGTCACAGATACACACGCAAGTCACAGACAGACACACCCAGAGAGACACACTGACTGACACACACTCCCACAGACACACAGACTGACTGACACACACACAGACAAACACACCCAGAGAGACACACTGACTGACACACACACTCCCACACACAGACAGAGATACACACAGTCACACCCACACACCGAGACACAGACTGACACTGATAGACACACACAGACAGAGATACACACCGAGACACAGACTGATTGACACACACTCCCACACACAGACAGAGGGATATACACAGTCACACCCACACACCGAGACACAGACTGACACTGATAGACACACACAGACAGAGATACACACCGAGACACAGACTGATTGACACACACTCCCACACACAGACAGAGGGATATACACAGTCACACAGACAGAGAGGTACACACACAGAGACACGGATTGACTGACACACACACACACAGAGACACACCCAGACAGACACTCAAAGAGTCACAGACAGACACACACACACCAACACACAGACACCCAAATACAGTAACTAGGAACCCGGGAGTGGTGGGAGGTAATCCTCGCAAAAATTAATAATAATAATTTGGTCATTTCAATCCACGGCTTTTTGTGGGGCCACTGCTGTGCGCAATTGGCTGCCCCGTTTTGCCCACAAACATACAGTCAACTCATTTTACGGTGTATTCTGTGAAGCACTTTGAGACGTCTAGAAGATGTGATATAAGGATATATCGTTGCTGTGTACAAAGCAGCTGCTATGTTTGTCCATAAAACACAGTCACTGCACTTTACAGAGAATCTTAGGAAGAGCTGTGAGATATCTTGAAGATGTGATCAGGCTATATAGTAAATATAGTATTAATAATAATCCTGGTGTTTAATATATAGTGTTAACAAGGTTATAATAATGATTTTTGTATTTGATATTATACAGTGTTAACAGAGTTATAGGAGTTAAAAGTTCCACCAAGCTCTCTGCGATGGACGTGTACATGGCGGGTGAAGGGCGGTATATAAATGCAAGTTGCTGTAAAAGTTCTAACGTGGGGGCTTGAAGCTATAACCTTCTGAACTTGGAGGCGAGGGTGCTATAAGCAGAGCCAGGCTGACATCTGTGTGAAATACACTGATTCTACTGTACTTTAAATGCATCGAAAACACAAACTTGAATTTTCATCAGGGAAAGATTGAGTCTGGGGCTAATGGAGACAGACTACTGTAGTTGCATTCAAATCTACAGATGAAATTGCTTTCCTGAGTTCAATTGAATTTTTCAAAGCTTGGCAACTCTACATCTAATCTGTATGCAATGTGTATGTGTGTACAAATTCCTTCACTTTGGCACCTCCTTCCCTCTCCGGTCTCCTCACTCCCGAATCCACCCGCTTCGTGCCCTCCGCTCGACTGGCCCCAGCTCCTGCTCGCCCCTCACACCCTCCGCCCCACCATCGGAGGTCGTGCTTTCGGCCATTACGTCCCTAAGTTCTGGAATACTCTCCCTCAGTCCTTCTGCCTACCCACCTCTGCCCTCTCACCCCTTTTCACATTCCACCTGAAAGCCTTCATTACGACCATGCTGACAGCCACCTGCCCCCATCGGCTCGGAGTTAGACCTGGTCACTGATAAGCTTTGAGATGCTCCCCTGCAGAGGGGGCTGTCTATTATAAATGCCAAGTTATTGTTGTGTTATCTACTTGCTTGTTAAGATTTTTTGTCTTGAGCAAAATGTGGCCTTTCACTCCATTCCCTGAAAGATTCGTTTTTTAAAACATTTGTTTTGTGAAAGGTCCGAACCTCTGCCGCCTGCATATTCACCCACGCTCGACTCGTACCCCCAATCACCTCAGTCCTCGCCAGGTTAGGTGTATGGCTGAATGGAGTGATTTCAAAATCTTCACACTAGTTTTCAAATGGTTTCACAATCAGGCACCTCCCTATCTGTCCCGACAGGCTTACTCCCCAACCCACTATCCGCTGCCTGCGCTCAACTGCCACTGACCTCCTTGTCCCTCCTACCCTCCATTCCACCAGTAGCCACGCTTTCAGCCACTAATGAAAACTGCAAAACTCTGTCACGCTCTCCCTCAACCCCTACCATCCCCATCTTCAGGTCACGCCTGAGGACCATCCTTGGCGACCAAGCTTATGACTCTGTGTCGTGCTCCGTCACTCCGCTACAGCCTCTGCCCCCACTCTCTGGAACTCCATCCCACAATCCCTTCGCCTTGCTGCCTCCCTTGCTTCCTTCAAGACCGGTCTCAAGACCCTTATTGACCGTGCCTTCTGCTACCCTCCCAACTCTCTCCCTCAACTCCTAACCTACTCCGTCCCCTCTCCCTTGCTCGGTTCCCACCCCTGGCTATTCAGAGCCTCGGGATGTCCTCCTGACATGAAAGACGCTCTACAAATGTAATTTTGTTGTTGAGTCAGTAGGTTGCAGCCCCTACATCAGGATTGATAGTTTAGTCAGGAGCTCGGTTGCAGTGCTGGTGTGAGCTACATTATCATAGATGTCATCTGAAAAAGCATATAAATCAAAGTCCTTTCTGTACCTGTTGTAAAGATCCTGTGGCATTATTCAAAAATAAATAATTTCTCTCCTAGTGTCCTGGTCAACATTCCCCAAAATAAAATTGTTCCCTCACTCTATTTTTTGTTTGTGAGACATCATAGTGTGCAAATTGGCTGCCACGTTCGCCCACAAAAATTGTAAGTCACTTCCTAAGTACTTTGAGACATTTTGATAATTCTAATAATCCATTTGATATAGGACTTAGCACTTCTGGAAGACGTCTCAAAGCACCTCACGGGATATACTGTAAGGCAAATTGACTATATTTTGTGGGCAAAAAGCCAATTAAGCACAGCAGTGCCCCAGGAGCGGTTGTGGATTGAGTGATGTGTTTGCACCCTGTAATGAATTGCAAGATCTGCTGCTTTATTACAGAGAGCAGGAAATTTGTTCTTTGATGGGGGAGTTATTGTCCTTTCCCCCTAATTTAATTGCAAATCATTTGTTCTGTAAGCAGCAGATTATCTTGATGTTCAAGTACTGCTTTGAGGCAGCCCATATTTAACACAAATGCTTCGTTCAGAGCCGTGCAAAGGGCTTTCATATTAAATTGAGTTAGACCAGCAGCCTGAGATTGCACATTAATTGGGGCTGCCCACATTGTCAGTATGACAACAACACATACACTGTATCCCGTCGCTTTGTTTGTGTGCGTCTTTCTACTTCCCTAAGCTTGTTTATGTTGGCTTTCACATTTCGCCCACAAAATATACAGTCAGTTCATTTTACAGTATTTTTGTATTGAGAGCTTTGAAACGTTTGTTTGATATTGTTAGGCGCTATATCAAACGCAAGGGTTATTATTGTTATCATGTGTCCCTATATTGTGTGTGTTTCCAACGCTGGCTTATATTACATGTTACAAGGGCTTTCTGCATATCCCTCGATCCCTCTGCTCTACAATCTGGCCAAACTCCCTATTTCAATCCATTTACAGTATATTCTCTGAAGTGCTTTGAGAGCCTGGAAGACGTGAAAAGCGCTATATCAAATGCAAAAGGATTATTATTATAATCTTAACTCTACGTGCGTGTCTAACTCTGCGTGCTTATTATCAGATTTCTCCACTTGTTTCTGTTTCGGAGACCCACTTGGTGATAAATCACAAACATTTTCATTGGCATCACTGCACTTTGGTGTAAAGCCTGTGAAGCGCTTTGAGGCATGAGAGGCTCTGTAACAAATGTGAGGATTATTGCAAGTTGTTGTTAATTTTGGGGAGGAAGGGAATCAGCTGGTGTTTTCACTTGTTAATCTGGTGACCCTCCACTCTGGTGGAAAGTGTACATTTGCGAGAGTCATGCAGCTTAACACTTGCCTCACAAAAAAGACGACCTGGGTTCATTTCCCGGGAGGGTGAAACTTTAGACAAGTTTCCTAGCTTCACATGCCTCTGTTTACCTAACAGTAGGTAGGAACCACCCGGTTATTAGTCAATCGGCGAATTTCTTTTCGGCGAATCGCTTTCCTTAAAATGTATATCTATATATTGTCAGTCGATCAACAACTGTATAAGAGATAGTTACGCTTTCAGTTTATGGTTGCAGTTCCTTTAGCTCAGTGGTTGGAGCACTCACCTTACAAGTGTGAGACCTGTGTTCGAATCCAGGCAGGTCAGGGCAAAATCTTTGGCAAGTTTCCTTACTCCACACACACCTGATAATAATCCCTCAAAAAAAAAGTAATAAAATTGGTCATTTCAACCCACGACTGTTTGTGAGAGACCGCTTTGCGCAGATGGCTGCCACGTTTCACCCACAAATATAGTCAATTCACTTTACAGTATATTCTGTGAAGCGCTTTGAGATGCCAATAAGATGTGAAACGCGTTATTTCAAATGCAAGGATTATTATTATTGCAAAGTGTGGGATCGACAGTGACCTAACACTCACTGCAAATCATCACCGTTGTAGCTAACACACTTCCTTCTGATGGCTTTCAGCCGCCTGGCCTGGTTCGATGGATCAGGAATGGGCTTCTCCCTGGAATATCCGGCCATCAGTCTACATGCTGTGTCCCGGGACCTGACAGTTTACCCCCAGGAGCACTTGTACGTCATGGTGAATGGCAAGCTTGGAGGTAAGAGAAGCGATTTCCCTTCGTTCCTGGCGTGCCTTGCCTCGGGTTGGCTGAACTCTCTCTCCTCCTTAAGTGACTGCAACCGTTTTTGCAAAACCTACAGCAATGATTGACCAATATAGCAACTGTAGCTCAATGGTTAGAGCACTCGCCTTACAAGCATGAGACCTGTGTCGAATCCAGGCAGGTCAGGGCGAAACCACAGGCAAGTTTCCTTACTCCACACACACGCGCGCCTAATAATAATCCCTTCCCCCCAAAACACAATAATAAAAATTGGTAATTTTCAATCCACGACTGTGGGACGCTGCTGTGCCCAATTGGCTGCCACAAATATACAGTCAATTCATTTTACAGTATACTCTGTGAGGAGCTTTGAGATGCCAATAAGATGTGAAAAGCACTATATCAACTGCGAGGATTATTATAATATAAAGCACAGAATCTTTGCTGCTGTTTCTGGTACTGAGTGCAATGTGAGCTGTGAGCCGCACTAACCTGAGTGCCTCCTCCTGCAGCAGACGACAGTAAAGAAACCAACATGGACGGAAAGGGATCCGAGGAGGAGGAAGAAGAAGAGGAGGAGGATGATGGTACTGATCCTATCACAGAGGTTCGGTTTGTTCCTGCCGACAAAACAGCCTGTGAGTAACTTTCTGTAGCCTACCCAGCTGTCGACGGTGGGTGTAGCTCTTTGATCTAAGTTCAGATACTGTCCACCTACGGAATGGGTGTCCCGAATTCCCTTGCCTCGCCCCCTCCCTTGCCTCCTCCAAGCCACGTCTCGAGACCCTCCTCTTCAACCCAGCCTCCGCTGCACCTAAGATCCCAACCTCCAGTTGGGTCCAAATCTTAGACTGTCCAGCACCTGGGGACGTCCTCCCAACGTGAAAGGTGCTGTGTAAATGTAGTTTGCTGTTGTCAGGTGGCTCAGTTGGTGGCACTCTCATTTATGTCAGAAAGTTGTAGTTTCAAGCCTTGGGATTGAGTTACCAAATTGTTATTATTTTTTAATAGATTTTTGTTTTGAATGGATTGTTACCCGTGGGAATAAAAATCAACTACCAACCCGGTTCTTACTTACTGCTGGGTAAACAAGAGACTTGGGGAACTAAGGAAACTTGCCTAAGGTTTTGCCCTTGCCTGGAATGTAATCCAGGTCCTCTCGCTAGCGAGGCGACTGCTGTAACCACTGAGCCACAGGACTCCACGCTTGGGGCAGCCCATAAACTATGGCCACGAGCCAGTTGGGTCACCTTGTGTGTCCAGCAGTTGCTGTAATGCTGAGATGTTCCATTCCTGCACATTACGTGACCTCACTGTGCGAGCTGTACTGGGCTCTCACTGTGTAGGTGATTCTTGTAACTGCAGCAAGGCCTAGGACGTCCTCTCTGACCTGATTATACACTCCACTACCCGCTGCCTCTGAAGCTTTGGAATTCGTCCCCAATACCTCCACTTTGGTCTCCTTCCTTTCTTTATCATCATTGTAACTCGCTCCACACACTGCCCTGAAGAGCACTCTATTGATAGTAATAATCGTTGCGTTTGATATAGGCCCCCTAATCGTGTCTTCGAGGCATTTCAAAGAGCTTCACAGCTGTATCTCACCCCAAAAGCCACCGAAACCCTGGTCCATGCCTTTGTCACCTCTCGGCTGGACTATTCCAATGCTCTCCTCGCCGGTCTCCCCTCCGCCACCATTCATAAAATCCAAAATTCTGACACCCGCATTCTTACCAGAACCAAACTCCACTCCCCCATTACCCCATTCCTTGCCAGACTGCACTGGCTCCCTGTCCCGGAGAGGGATCGATTTCAAGATCCTCAATCTTGTTTTTAAATCCCTCCACTCCTCTGCACCTCTCTAACCTCTCTAACCTGCACCTCTCTAACCTCTCTCCTAACAACCTTCGCTCTACCAAGCCTGGGCTTTTTAAATGCTCTGAGACGCCGTCCAGCGTGCAAGGCGCTATATAAATCCAAGTTGTTATAGTTGTTGCTGTATAAATGCAAGTTGTTGCTGAGATGTTTGGTTGTGAAATGTGGTCTCCCGTCTCCAGTGGAGCCAATGTTTACAGCCATGTGTGACTGCCAGGCCCTCCACCCCGACCCGGATGACACCGACTCTGACAATGACTATCGGGAGGATGATGTAGAGGGTGAGGAGTACGATGTGGAAGCTCACGGTGAGTGATTCCTGCCAGATCTTCCCCTCCTCCTTTCCCGCCGCTAGCTCCAGTCTCTCTCTCTCTCTTGTTCTTATAAACATTTGTCATTTCAATCCACGACTATTTGTGGGGGACGCTGCTGTGTGCAATTGGCTGCCACGTTTCGCCCACAAATATATTTACAATCAGTTCACTTTACAGTATTTTCTATGAGGCGCTTTGAGACGTCTAGAAGACGTGAAAAGCGCTATATCAAAAAACAAGGATTATAATTATTATGAACTATTGTCTGCTTCTGAAGACTGCTGTAATCTAGTATCTCAGGTCCCCGTGTGTCAGCTTGGCTCAGTGGGCAGTGCTCTCGCCTCTGAGTCAGAAAGTTGTGGGTTCCAATCTCACGGTGGGACTTGACTCACACATTATAAGCTGACCCTCCAATGCAGTTATTTTCTACACCTGTTTTGCTGTTGGAGGTGCCGTAAAGCACAGTCCCATCTGCCTGTTCAGGTGGATGTTAAAGATCCCACAATGCTATTCGCAAACGGAAGGCAGTTTCTTTCTCCCCATGTCCTCGTCAACTATCCCCCAAATAAAATGTCCTGCAAACAACCACTATTTTTTCTCTTGTTTGGGACGTTCTCCTGATGTGGAAGGCGCTATACAAATATAATTTTTAGTTGTTTGTGGGACATTTCTATGTACAATTGTGGCTTGAAAATAATATTGAAATCCCTGTGTTTGATACGGCGTCTCATCACACCTTTAAACTATCTGAAACTGCCTCACAGGATATTTCAGCACCTTGGGACGTCCTCCCGATGTGAAAGGCACTCTAAATGTACTTTAGTTGTTATTGTATTTTGTTGTTGTTCCTGTAGTGATTATGTTCATAATAATAATCCTTGCATTTGATATAGCGCTTTTCACATCTTATCGACATCTCAAAGCGCTTCACACAATATACTGTAAAGTGAATTGACTATATATTTATGGGCGAAACACGGCAGCTAATCACGCACAGCAGCGTCCCCACAAACAGTCGTGGGTTGTGATGACAAATTTTTATTATTTTTTGAGGAATTATTATTAGGCATGTCTGTGTATGGAGTAAGGAAACTTGCCCAAGGTTTCGCCTGACCTGCCTGGAATTTTATATCAATACATGTAATAATTTTATTTATTCAGTTCGGGCTTGACTGGGTCACTTATAAACAGTCGGCAAAGTTCCCCCGATCCAACGTGATCTTGGGGACGGAGGCCAGGCTGGGAAGCAGCAATAATAACCCCCTTGTCAGCAATACAATAGATCTACACAGTCTGGGTAGAAATCAGCCAGGAGAAGAGAAACATTTCACTCGTTTCTCTTCTCCATTCACTGCAACTCAGCGGTTAGAGCACTGAACTCTCAAGTGAGAAGACTCGAGTTTGATTCCCGGGCAGACGTGAAACGGGGCGGCTGTTTGTGGGGACGCTGATGTGCACAATTGGTTGCAGCATTTCACCCACCAAATATACAGTCAATTCACTTTACAATATAGTCTGTGAAGCGCTTTGAGACGTCTAGACAACATGATAAGGAGCTATATCAAAAGCAAGGGTTATTATTATGAATGACTGGCATTATTGGCTTCAACCACAAGGTGGCAACACCTGTTTATAACCGTTGCTTTTTGAACTTAAGATGTGAAAAGCTCTATATAAAGGGCAAGGATTATTATTATTTATTATTGCAGTAAAAGCCCGTTTATCCGGCACCCTCATGACCTGGTCAATGTCGGTTAAAGCGCGCGCTGGATATTCGGCCGAAAACATGCCCCAAAAAATGCATTTTTCCGGATAAATTCCAGTTAATCAAATGCGGACTTTTTTGATGTGCCGGTTATACGGAAGTTACGGTTGATCAGGTGCCGGATAAACGGGCTTTTACTGTATTTGGATATCAACCTCGGTGCGCTATTTATTATGTGCGAGAGGGGAGGTTGAGAGAAAGGGAAGTGGGAGAGAGGGGGAAAATACAGCTTTTTGTCATTTCGATTGCGTGTGTGTGCGTGTGAAACAGAAACAGGATGAGGCCATCCAGCCCCTCAAGCCAGTTCCCCCATTCTATAAGATCATGGCTGATCTGCCCCTCATCTCCCCACCCTTGCCTCGTATCCCTTGATACCCTGACCTAACAAACATCTCCCCACCTCAGCCTAGACAATGGGAATGGATCCAGCCATAATCCACAGCATTTTGGGGGAGGGAGAAAAAGAGGGAGGGAGAGAGTGGGGGAGGGAGAGAGAGAGGGAGGGGGGGAGTCCCAGATTCCCACTGGCCTTTGGGTGAGTGAAAAACTGCCCCTGATTTGACTCCTAAATGGCCTGGCTCTGATTTTAAGATGATGTCCTTTGTTCTGGGTTCCCCATTAGAGAAAATGGTTTCGAATCCAGGCAGATCAGGGCGAAACCTTGGTCAAGTTTACTTACTCCACACAAACGCCTAATGATAATCTCTCCCAAAAAAACAACAATAACAAATTGGTCATTTCAATCCACGACTGTTTGTGGGGAGATTGCTGTGCGCAATTGTCTCCTGTGTTTCTCCCACATTTATACAATCAATTCATTTTACAATGTATTCTATAAAGCGCTTTGAGACGTCTAGAAGACATGAAAAGTCCTACACTGAATGCAAGGATTATGATTATTATTTCTCTGCGTGTGATCATGTGGGAGGTGAGTAGTCAGTCATCACTGATGATGCCTTTCCAACTTTTGCTTCCCCAACAGAACGAGGCCAGGGTGACATTCCCACGTTCTACACCTGTGAAGAAGGTTTCTCTCACCTGAACCCGGAGGGCCAAGCGACGCTGGAGAGGTTAGAGAGCATGTTAGCCAGGCAGCAGTCTGCTTTCCACATGGCAGGTGTACGGACTGACATGACAGCCACAGACTGCGATGGTAACGTAACTCCTTTGGCCTTTATACTTGGGGAGGGAGAAGCAAGTGACTTTCAGTTTATAACCTTTATATTTGACACAAGAGTCTTTCACATCAGCAGCAAGGCGGCCCATTGGATTTGTTTAGTAAAGTGTAGTGACTGTTTTATGGGCAAACGCAGAAGACAACTTGCAACGTGAGATATCTTCGCAAACATCTGTGAGGTGAGGCTCCTGTAGCTCAGTGGTTAAGGCACTCATTCGCCTTACAAGCATGAGACCTGTATCGAATCCAGGCAGGTCAGGGCGAAACCTTGGCCAAGTTTCCTACACCACACACACACCTGATGATAATCCATCCCAAAAAAACACATCAATAAATTGGTCATTTTAATCCAAGGCTGTTCGTGGGGACGCTGCTGTACGCAATTGGTTGCCGTGTTACGTCCACAAATATACAGTCAATTCACTTTACAGTATGTGAAGCTTCACAGCATATACTGTAAAATGAATTGACTATATTTGAGGGCAAAACACAGCAGCCAATTGCGCACAGCAGCGTCCCCACAAACCGTCGTGGATTGAAATGACCAATTTTAATATTGTGGGGCTTTTTTGGGGAGGGATTATTATTATTAGGCGTGTGGAGTAAAGAAACTTGCCCAAGGTTTCACCCTGACCTGCCTGGATTCGAACTCAGACCTCACGCTTGTAAGGTGAGTGCTCTAACTACTGAGCTCCAGGAGCTGCACATAATAATAATAATCCTTGCATTCGATTTAGCACTTTTCACATCTCAACGATGTCCCAAAGCGCCTCACAGAATATACTGTAAAGTGAATTGACTGTATATTTGTGGGCGAATCGCGGCAGTTAATTGTGTACAGCAGTGTCCCACAAACAGTCGTGGATTGAAATGACCAATTTTATTATTGTGTTTTTTTTGGGGGACAGATTATTATTAGGGATGTGGAGTAAGGAAAACTAGCCCAAGGTTTCGCCCTGATCTGCCCAGATGCGAACACAGGTCTCCCCAGTTAGGTCTCCCCAGCTTGCAAGACAAGTGCGCTAACTACTAAGCCACAGGAGCTTCATATTCAGTGATGCCAACTCAGCCATTTTGACCCACTGCCTCAGGCCTCATCCTTGTCCCCGAATCCTCTGCTCCACCATCGGTAGCCATGCCTTCAGCCACTACGCCCTGAAACTTTGAAACTCTCTTTCCTCAACCCCTTCGCCTCGCCGCCACCTTCAAGTCGCGCCTGAAGACCTTTCTCCTCGACCGACCGTGCCGACGGTCACCTTCCCCCTTTCTTTCCCTGGGTCAGCCTTGGCCTCTGCCATTGTGAAGCGTTCCGAGACACCACCCAGTGTGGAGGGCGCTGTATAAACGTAAATTGTTGTTGTTGTTTCACTTCAATAATTCCATGCATTCAACATTATCAAGAGAGTGTATCCGTGCAGTGTTATTGATTGGGGGTTGGCTTTCCCGGGGATATCATTCTCTCAAAAAAGATTGATCACTAAGTCTGCGACTGTTTGTGGGAACAGTCTATGTGACGGCTGTACTCAACTGGCTTCTGAGTTTTGAAAACAATATATACAGTCACTACACTTTACTGTATGTTCTGTGAAGCACTTAATCAGGAGCACTATATCAAATGCGAGGATTATTATAAATTGAAGGAAGCGATCTTTTTGATATCTAAGATTAATATTGTTTGTTATTTCTTGGCATGAGGATTTACATGTGACATTTATTTACGCAGTGACTTTTATGTGTGGAGGGCATCCCAAGGCACTGGACATTAAGGGTTTTGGACTCAAGCTAGGGGTTGTGATCAGGAGAAGGTGGAGGGAAAGGAAGGTGGGGTGTAGGAAGGTGTCCAAAGGTGCGGTCGAAGAGGAGGCTCTTATCATAGAATCATAGAATTTTACGGCACAAAAGGGGGCCATTCGGCCCATCTAGTCTGTGCCGGCTCTTTGAAAAGAGCCGGCACAGGCTCTTTCCTTCAAGACCCATCTTGAGAAGGGTCTTGAAGGAAGAGAGGGAGGGGCGAGGCCTAAAGGCCTGACCACCTTGTGATGCCTTCTGACGTGAAAGATGCTTTAGAAATGTGTTGTTGATGAGGCAAAGGAAATGTGGAATGGAGATCTCAAGGGTGTATGGCCTGAAGGCCTGACTGCCGATGGTGGAGCTATCATTTAGTAGCTTGCCCTTTGCATAAGTGCCCCCCCCCCCCCCCCCCCCCCGCCCTGACCTCCGGCAGCCCTCCTCTTGTGTTGTCTTCCTGCCAACTGGGTGCAATGATGGGTGACATGGGAAAAGGTCACGGCTGAAACCCAACCTGGACTCTTGTTTGTCAGCTTGAGCTCTCACCCAAACAACATGGATTTCAGTTGCATACGAACAGTCCTGTAGCTCAATGAGACGATCTGGGTTTGATTCCCGGGGAGAGCGAAACCTTACGCAAGTTGCCTTACTCCACACGCCTCAGTTTACTGACCAGTAAGCGGGAGCCCACTTGTTAGTCAATTGGTTGATTCCGAGGGTAAACCCTTAAAAAAAAACTTTTAAAAAAATTGGTCACTCAATCCACGACTGTTTGTGGGGACGCTGCTGTGCACAATTGGCTTCCTAGTTTCGCCCACAAATATATAGGCGATTCACTTTACTGTATATTCTGTGAAACGCTTTGAGACACAGACTAGAAGACGTGATAAGACGCTGCATCAAATGCAAGCATTGTTACTAAGTATGGCTGCCTGCTGTAAAGTGAAGTCATGGGGTTGAGGTGGGGGATGAACCAATTCTAGATGCCATTGTTGCCCAACACTGACCAGCCAGAAGCTGTGATAGTGGTGATCTTTGCCATATGGAGATCCTGTAGCTCAGTGGTTAGAGCACTCGCCTTACAAGCGTGAGTCCTGTATTGGAATCCAGGCAGGTCAGGGCAAAACCTTGGGCAAGTTTCCTTACTCCACACACACACCTAATAATAATTCCTCCAAAAAAAACACAATAATAATAATCCATGATTGTTTGTGGGACCCTGCTGTGCGCAATTGGCTGCCTCGTTTCACCCACAAATATACAGTCAATTCACTTTACAGTATATTCTGTGAAATGCTTTGAGACGTCGATAAGATGTGAAAAGCACTATATAAAATGTAAGGATTATTATTATTATGTGGATTGGAGGTGAGGGAGCCATCACAGACCAAGCTGTCCGATTGAGTGAATCACACATCACTGTATTGATGATCTGTCTTCAGCCACTAAGATAGGATGATAAGATGTCAAACTGAGGCGCAATCAGGTGGAAGTTGAAGATCCTGTGGCGTGTTGGAAAAGAGGAGGGAGTTCTCTATCCTGACAAGCCCCTAGATAAAATTGGTTTTGTTCACTCCTGACCTCCTACCAACCTGCCCGCCCCCTATCTCCACTCAGCAGGCTCCGGCCTGCTCCATGTCCCCCAACCCATCCACCCCACCATTGGCGAGCTAGATTCAGCCACTCTACCCCAACCTCTGGAACTCTATCCTGCAGTCCCTCCATCTCGCCCCCTCTCTGGCCTCCTTCAAGTCCCTCCTCTTCGTGCCTTGTCATGTCGTTGAGACATCTTGAAGTGTAGTGACTGTATATTTGTGGCACACACAGAAGGTATAGGATCTCAGAACGCTCGCCCTTGTCAAATTGTGTCAGACTGGGCCACTGTGAAGCGCTCCAGGACGCTACCCCACGTGAGGAGGGTAGAGGGGGTGTCGGGGGGGTGGGGTTGTGCTATATCAATGTAAGTTGTTGTTGTGATGGTGCCTGTCTGACTCTGGCCTATCTTGTCCCCAGATTCCATGGAGGTGGAGACTGCTCCGGTGGAGGCCGGGCAGTTTGATGATGCGGACGTAGATCACTGGTAAATACAGCAGCGAGGTTCTCAGCGGCCTAGGGCCCAGGATGCCAGTGTGTCTGTCTGTCTTATCTGCTCTGGGCCTGAGTTAGCAGTAACCTGGGACAGTGTAGAGCAGTGGTTTCCAAACTGTGGGGAGCGCCTCCCTTGGGGGGCACGTACCATTGGCTAGGGGGGGAGCGGAGCTTCAGAGTCTCGAGCCCCCGAGTGAGTGTGGAGCCGACGACCCGAGTGTGTGGAGCTGAGTGTGAAGCGAGTGGGGGGTGGGGTGCAACAAAAACTGCTGAATTAGGGGGCACCACTATTTTAAAGTTTGGAAGCCACTGATGTAGAGGGAGTTTCACTCACTGTGTGACCTGTGCTGCCCTGAGAGTGTTTGTTGATCACAGCAGAGCAGTAGAAGGAGGTTTACTCATTATCTAACCTGGGTTGTGGGTTGACCCTAGATTTACTGGCTGGGACAGTGTAGAGGTTCTGTTCATTCAGTTACGCTGGGAATGATATACTAGAAAATAATATTTGGGGGATACAGTATGTTTGGGACATAACGTGTCAAGCGACTGTCAAGATAGTGAAAGGTGAACTGATGGACCTTGATTTTCTTCGTCTGCAAATTCTCCTGTTGCTATAACTGCCTCTCAGACTCGCTTATCGTGTGTGAATGTTTTTTTTGTCCTGTGTCTTACACTGTTGCCTGCATATCTGATTAGCAGCTGAGATCGAGCAGCAGTTACCAGTGTTTCACAATGGGTTACTAACATTTATTATCTCTTCATGTGTTCAGAGCAAAGTACAGTATTGTTCAAATGTTTAACTTAACTCCATTAAACAGGTTTAGTTAATGCATGGCTTGCAAACAGTCTCCTGCAAGCTCACAGTTCCAGTTTGTCAGACAGGAAGGACAGTGTTATAATAATCCTTGTATTTGATATAGCGTTTTTTCACGTTTTCCAGATTGTGTCTCAAAGCGCTTCACACAATAGACTGTAAAGTGAACTGACTGTATATTTGCGGGTAAAACGCGGCAGCCAATTGCGCACAGCAGCGTCCCCACAAACAGTCGTGGATTGAAAATGACTAATTTTATTATTGTGATTATTTTGGAGGGATTATTATTAGGTGTGTGTGTGGAGTAAGGAAACTTGCCCAAGGGTTTGCCCTGACCTACCTAGATTCGGACACAGGTCTCAAGCTTGTAAGGTGAATGCTCTAACCACCGAGCTACAGGAGTTCCAGAGGCATGCTAGCTGAAGGGGAGCTCTAATAAATAATAATAATGCTGATGGTTGCATAGCGCTCTATCATTTTGTTGAAATGTCTCAAAGCGCTTCATAGGAATATACTGTAAAATGAGTTGACTCTGTATATTCTGTGGTGCGAAACGCAGCAGCCGATTGCGTGCAGCGGCGTCCCCACAAACGGTCGTGGGTTGAGCCACCGAATTTTTATTTATTTTTATTTTTGTTTCGAAGAGATTATTACTTACCCCCTGGAAAAGCGACTCAGCCCCAGGTTCTCTCACTCGCGAGGCGGGCACGCTAACCACTGCACCACAGGAATTCACAATAATGTAAGGAGTATTATCAAACTAAGCATTGTTTTGTAACAGTTTTATCATTATGCCCTTTGTTTTTGTCTTACAGATGATTGATCTCTGAAATTGATTGGAGCTAGCTGGCAGCAAGGAAAATATACCTCCCGTTTACTTCCCTCCCTCCCTCCCCCTCTCCAACCCACAGACTCAAATCCTCTAAAACAGCTTAACTAATGGGGGGGGGGGGGGTTAGGAAGAGAAGTAAAAGAGGGAGAGGAATTAAATCGAAAACCATATCAACTGGTTTGGTAAAGAGTTAAGATGTTAATAAGAAACATTTCTGGTGCGAAATTCCCCCTGTACCGAGGCAGACAGACCTTTTAGCTTTCATAGTGAGCTCTTCACAGCCCCCAGGATTACAATTTGTCATTTATATACACACACACACATACCCGTCGTTTTGTAAGAGTCCCGTTCTCTGTTGGCGAGTGTCACGAGATCAAACGTTTTGAGTCAATAAAAATAATTATTTCCTCTTTGTAACCAAACGGTGATCAGTTTTGTGTGTGTGTGTGCGTGTGGGGTTTATCAGATCTATTAAAATAGAGAGAGAGAGAGTGATAACATCAAATCTACAGACTATTTTGTCTCCAAACCCTTGTCTGATCAGTTTACCCTTTCGTGGCTTAGTTAATAAATTAACTTTTTAATAAGACGTTTTGTAACTTTGGGCTCTGAACTAACATTGGTGAGAGAGGTGGAGAGGTGCCCTATGGCGTGAATCGTAAACTTTTTACAGATAACAACTTTTAAAAGGGAATTAGATCTTTATTTAGGGAGAACGGGTCTATTAGGCTATGGGGAGCGGGCAGGGCAGTGGGATTGAATCGCTCTTTTCAAAGAGCCGGCACAGACTAGATGGGCCGAATGGCCTCCTTTTGTGCCGTAAAATTCTATGATTCTATGCCCATGTGTGCACGAGCGTGTGAATTTTTTTTCTAAAAAAATAAAAATATTGCAAAAATGTGTGGGATCTGAATTCAAATACAGAATCTTTTGATGCTTAGTCATCACTTTTCAGCCTTGTGTGGTCTCTTGATGATAATAATAAGCTTTGCGTTTGATATAGCAAATTATCACTTGCGATATGTTTCAAAGTGCTTGACAGAATATACTGTAAAGTGAATTGGCTATTTTGTGGGCAAAACACGGCAGCCGATTGCAACCAAAGTATTGTGACCAAGTAATCATATTATTATTGTTTTTTTTTTAGGGATTATTATCAGGCGTGTGGATGGAATAAGGAAACTTGCCCACAGTTTCACCCTGACCTGCCTGGAATCGATCCCAGGTTTCTCTCACTTGCAATTACACAGTGTCCTTAACGCGGGGGGAAGAGTCTCGCAGCGTTTAACAGCGGAGGAGTTTGCCACCGAGCCGGGAGAGGGGGAGGATGAGGTGACCATAAACGGGGTTGTAGAGGAAGGCTTTAGTTATGATCTAAAAGGGGGAAGGCGGAGGGAGGGTTAGAGATAATAATAATAATCCTTGCATTTGATATCGTGCTTTTCACATTTTATCGACATCTCAAAGCAGTTCACAGAATATATTACAAAGTGAATTGACTATATTTGTGGGTGAAACGCGGCAGCCAATGGCACACAGCAGCGTCCCCACAAACAATTGTGGGTTGAAAATGACCAATTTGGACAGATTATTATCAGGCGTGTGTGGAGTGAGGAAACTTGCCCAAGATTTCACTCTGACCTGCTTGGATTTGAACACAGGTCTCGTGCTTGTAAGGCGAGTGCTCTAACCACTGAGCTACAGGAGCTACAGTTCCAAAGCTTCGGGGGACAGTGGCTGAAAATGAGGCCGCTTGATAGTGAGGGCGGAGGGGACGGGGGGGACACAGGAGAGCAGAGCCAGTCAAGTGGGAGAGAGAGAGCAGGTCAGAGAGGAGATGAAAGGCAAACCAGAGCTGGCTTGTTGGGTTAAATGGCTGATTCCAGCACATGACATTTACAGGGAAGGAGTGGAATTCCATAATTGTTGTGTTATCACATTACCACACTGCCCGCTAGCCATCAACACATACACTGGATAAACTCACTGAGTTACAGGAGCTCCACATGATAATGCCTAACATTTGATACAGAGCCTTTTCACGTCGTTGAGACATCTGAAAGGGCTTCATAGTATATACTGTAAAGTGTAGTGACTGCCCTGTGCAAACCGTGGCAGTAAATTGCGCACAACTGTGTCTCACATACAGGCATGGATTGAATGACTACATTATTTTTTTGAGGAATTGTTGCCTCAGAAAGTGAATCACCAATCAACTAACCACTGGGTTCCTATTTACGCTAGGCAAACAGTGTGTGGAGCACGAAAACTTGTCTGAGATCTGTGTTTCGAATCCAGGCAAGTCAGGGCAAAACCTTGGGCAAGTTACCTTACTCCACACACACCTAATAATAATCCGTCCAAAAAACCCACAATAATAAAACTGGTCGTTTCAATCCACGGCTGTTTGTGGGGACGCTGCCGTGTGCGCCAATTGGCTGCTGTGTTTCGCCCACAAATATACAGTCAATTCACTTTAGAGTATATTCTGTGAAGCGCTTTGAGACACACTCTACAAGACAACAAATTCAATTCAAGATTTATGAATTGCTTCTCCCTCTTGCTTCAGGCTGTCAGTTTATGACGAGATTGTAATCTGAAGGTTAATCTGGTTTGTCTGACCCGGCTCTGTAAACAGCCACAGGGTTAAACACAGTTACAGAGTACAGTACACACAATCCTATGTGCTTCCACGTGAGTTAAAACACCCGCTTGCCCACCTGACCAAAAAAAACACCCTCACTTCAGACCCACTCCTGATTTTATGTGTGGAGTCCTGTAGCACAGTGGTTAGAACGCTCGCCTCGCAAGCGAGAGGACCTGGGTTTGATTCCCTGGGTTAGCGAAACCTTGGGCAAGTTTCCTTATTCCACACAGACGCCTAATAATAATTCTTCCAAAAAATAAACATTGGTCATTTTCAATCCACGACTGTTTGTGGGGACGCTGCTGTGCGCAATTGGCTGCTGCATTTTGCCCACAAATATACATCAATTCACTTTACAGTATATTCTGTGAAGCGCTTTGAGTCATCGAAAAGATGTGAAAAACGCTATATCAAATGCAAGGATTTTTATTTTAGCAAAGACAAAATAGCATTTGTGTAGCGCCTTTCACGTTGGGAGGACGTCCCCAAAACTGCTGCATTTGCCTTCCACTGACCTTGTGTCCCTGCTCTGAGTGGATTTATTCATTTGTCTGTACATAAGAATATAAAAACTTAAGATGTTGCTAGAGAGAGAAAGACCACAAAGTCCAACTTCAGTCCGCCTTCCACCCTCTGGTGGTCAAATGCACGTTCATATAATAATAATAGTCCTTGCATTTGATATCGTGCTTTTCACATCTTCTAGATGCTTCAAAGCGCTTCACAAAATACACTGTTAAGTGAATTGATTATATTTGTGGGCAAAATGCGGCAGCCAATTGCACACAGCAGCGTCCCCACAAACGGTTGTGGGTTGAAATTACCAATACTTAATGTGGGATGTATTATTATTAGGTGTGTATGTGTGGAATAAGGAAACTTGCCCAACCAAGGTTTCGCCCTAACCTGCCTGGATTCGAACCACAGGTCTCACGCTTGCTTGCTTGTGCAGCAAGCAACTAAGAAGGCAAATAGCATGTTAGCGTTCATTGCAAAAGGTTTAGAGTAGGGAAATTTTGCTGCAACTATATAGGGCCTTGGTGAGACCGCACCTAGAATATTGTGTGCAGTTTTGGTCTCCTTATTTAATATAGGACATACTTGCTTTAAAGGGGTTGCAGCGTAGATTCACTAGATTAGTTCCAGGGATGAGGGAACTGATCTATGAGGATAGGTTGAATAAACTGTATTCTCTAGAGTACAGAAGAATTGGGGGAGATCTTATTGAAACATATAAGATTCTTAAAGAGCTGGATAAAGTAGACAGTGACTTTCCCCTGGTGGGAGAATCTATAACCAGGCGTCATAATCTTAAAATTAAGGGTCAGCCTTTTAGAACAGAGTTGAGGAAACATTTCTTCACTCAGAGGATAGTGAATTTATGGAATTCATTACCCCAAGAAGGCTGTAGTTGCTCAGTCCTTGAACATTTTCAAGGCTGAGACTGAGATTTTTTTTACAATAGAGGGTTTGGGGATGGGGCAGGTAATTAGATTTAGGTCAGAAGATTAGCCATGATCTTATCAAATGGCAGGGCATTTGATCTTATCAAATCGAGGGGCCAAATGGCCTACTCCTGCTCCTAATTCTTATGTTCTTATGTAAGGCGAGTGCTCTAACCAGTGAGCTACGAGGAGTCCCATAATGTGTTTTTCCCCCCTCAAAAAAAATTAACGCAAATGTGTTTGTTTTGAAAGAATTAACATTTTCTGCTTCTACATTTTTGTCTCCCTGTTCCACAGGTTCACTATTCTCTCACCGAAATAGTTTTGGTGTAAACTTAAACAAAAACAGAAGTTGCTGGGGAAACTCAGCAGGTAATGGCAGCATCCATGGAGAAAGGAAAAGGAGTCAACATTTCAGGTCTACAACCCTTCATCAGAACTGGAGCTTGTTTGCAGGGAGAGGTTTCTTAAGGACGTTAAAGGGGGGGGAGGCAGGACATGGAAGACAAGGGAGAGAAAGAAGACAAAGGAAAAGGAAAAAAGAGTGTGTTAACTGATGGGTTGAAGATGTGTTAACGACTTCAGGGGGAGAAACACAAGGGGGTGGGTTTAAACGAAACTGGGGAGAAGAGGTGTTTAGTGGTGATAAAACAAAACAGATAAGCAGGCGGTGTCTGGAGTTATGATTGTGACGGGGGAGGGAGGGAGAGGTGGGGGATGGGGTATGGGGGGGGAAAGCTTCTATGGCCTGAAATGGTTGAAATCGATGTTGAGTCCAGTCGGCTGGAGTGTCTCCAGTAGATAGATGAGGTGCTGTTCCTAAAGCTTTCGCTGTGGGTCACTGGAAAAGCACAGGAGACCATGGATTGAAAGATCAGCCTCTGGGACACTACAGCCGTCTGGACTCAACAGCGATTTCAGGCCATAGGAGCTTTCCCCCCCCCACCCCCCCTTTTTTCTTCCCCCCCCATCACAATCATAACTCCAGACACTCCCTGCCTATCTGGTGTTTTGTTTTATCACCACTAAACACCTCTTCTCCCCAGTTTCGTTTAAACCCACCCCCTTCTGTTTCTCCCCCTGAAGTCGTTAACACATATTCAACCCATCAGTTAACACTCTTTTTTTTCCTTTTCCTTTGTCTTCTTTCTTTGTCTTCCATGTCCTGCCTCTCCCCCTTATCGTCCTTGAGAAACCTCTCCCTCCAAACAAGCCCCAGTTCTGACGAAGGGTTGTAGACCCAAAATGTTGATTCCTTTTCCTTTCTCCATGGATGCTGCCTGACCTGCTGAGTTTCCCCAGCAACTTGTTTTTGTTTCAGATTCCCAGCATCTGTATGTAGTATTTTGTGTTTTGTTTGGTGTAGACTTGTTGTAAATTAACTTCCCACCTCCACCCCCCCCACCCCCTCCCCACAAATCAATCGCAGGCCATCAGCTCTGGTTTTATTATTCTTCAGAGGTGGTATAAAGGGTAAGTGGCATTCTGTCACAGATTTACTTACTTAGTGACACAACAAGCAAGAGGGAGGGAGAGAGAGAGAGAATCACACAACACATTCACACACTCTCGCTTACACTGACACTAACACGCACTGGTAGGAATACAAGCACTGCTAAAACACACAATCACACTCTGAAACAAATAGACGACAACTTGCATGCGGAACCCTGTAGCTCAGTGGTTTTAAAGCACTCGCCTCACAAGCAAGTAAACCTGGTCAGGGTGAAACCTTCCTTACTCCTTACGCCTGCCCGATAATAATCCCTCGAAAAAACCCTATAATAAATCGGTCATTTCCAATTCACGGCTGATTGTGGGGCACTGCTGTACGCAATTGTCTACACAAATATATAGTCTAGGCCAGTGGTTCTCAACCTTTTTCAGTAATGTACCCCTTGTTAACTTTCGACATTATCGGATTCCCCCACCCAACCACATACACACACACACCACCCCCCTCATTCCACTTGCATTTTATGACCAAGGTTTTCTTATATAACTAGCAAATACAAAACAAGGGGAATAACCATTAAATATATAATTTAGAAGGCTATAAAACCCCAAATAAGAGAGCTAAATAATCAATGTACCGTCACATGTACCCACTGGAAGTAATTCTGAACCCCCTGGGGGAGAACCGCTGGTCTAGAAGCCGTGAAAAGTGCTACTGTATATCAAGTGCAAGGATTATTATTACATATATATACATATATAGCTTCCCTTTCACAGTAATAATAATAAAGAGAATAATACAAGATTCCAACATATTTACCAAGTGTTTTTAATACAATTTGTTTGATTTATCAAAATTCCTGGTCGGAGTGTGAGGAGCAAGTAACTGGCCAGTTACTTCAGGGTAACTGAAGGCACGGTCAAAGATCAGGATCTTGAGGCGAGCTTTGAAGGAGGCGAGAGAGGGGGTAAAGTGTGGGATGGAGTTCCGGAGGATGGAGACAGAGGCTGAAAGCCTGATCGCGGATGGTCGACCAATAATCAGCCTTATTCCCATCTCTCCACCACTCTCGTCTCCAATTTGTTGTCTCTTACCCACCTCCCTCTCCTTCCTGTATATTTTAACTCTCCTTTCCCCCCATTTTTCTTAAAAAGGCATTTTTATCCCCCCTCCCCTCCCCCCCTACGCATATATCACCCAGACTCCATCCTTATCGATCCAATCATTTTATTTGTGGAGGGGAGAGTGGGTTGTTGACGACTAAAAGTTGTTAAAAAAAAGTTATAAAGGAGTTACAAAATTAGGTAAATCCTCATTTACATAAAAAAAAGGTTTAGTTACCGCAGGACTGAGCTCTGTCCTTTACACAGCGGTGATTGTGGGGCAGATATCACCAAGGTAGAGCAAGCCAGGCAGAGGGTCACAGTATATCCAGGGCTCTCTCTCTCTCACAGCCTCAGGCCTGGCTCATCAGCAGGACCTGGATAGGACAGACCAATCACTGGGTGCAGGGAATCATCCCATTACAGCTACAGTTAACCCTGCAGCTAAAACACTAACAAACTAACTAACTAGCCAACCTCTGGAACTCCATCCCACAGTCCCTCTGCCTCACCCCCTCACTGGCCTCCTCAAGTCTCACCTCAAGATTCTCTTCGATGGACCCATCGGCAACTCCTAATCCACCTCACCCCCCAGTTCAGGTCTGAAACAGTGACTGTCCAGCGCCTTGGGATGTCCTCCTAACATGAAAGGCTCTGTCTTACAAGTTTCATTTTGTTGTTGTTGTAGCTAGTGAACTAACTAACCAATTAACTAGCTGGACAGTGTGAAAGCTTGGCCAGACAGTGATATCAATGGCCAAGCCATTGTGTGGGTAACTTAAGATTCCAACAGTTACCCCAACACAAACTCTGGGCTCCCCACTCTCTCCAAATTCTATCCCCTGAGGGATGAGGGGGAGAGCCAGTGGAGTCGGGCGAGGGTGGATGGTTAGGAGGGGGCGCGACAAATCAGAATAAGATGTTTGTTTGTGTGATGGGGGTGGGGGGGGAGGGGGGTGAAGGGTTCAATTAGATAATCAGCAGATATAGAGAGGCCACTGTAAAACTCTGTGCAGATCTGTGATGATGATGGTGGTGGTGATGATGGAGGGTAGGATGTCCTCTCGCTCCTTCTCTCAGTCAAGCTTCTCTCTCCCTTGTGTCCTGCTCTCGCCTCTAATCTTTTGGAACAGCAACAGCGCAGTGGCTACTCCTGAGGGAGGGCGTACGAGGTAGGGAGGGAGGTAGTGAGGGGGGGAGGGAGTTATAGGGGGGAGGGGAGGGCGGGGGAGGGATGGAGGGGGTGAGGGAGGGAGAGAGGGAAGGGGAGGTGGGGGAAGGGAGGGGAGGGTGTGGGAGAAAGAGAATCATTGGATCTTGGTTATTTCTCGTCCTTATTATCTCTACCCACCCCCCATCACACACACACACACACACTCACTAAAAAAACACACTCACTACAAACGCACACACTGCAATCCCATTGGAAAAGTTGTTCTACCAGTTTGTTGATGGGGAGGGGGGCTGGTTAAGGAAAATCCTCGGGTGGAAGGGGGGTGGGAGAGGTGGGGGCTGCTGCGAGAATGCGAAGGGAGGGGGAGAAGATGGGGTGTGTGAGGAGGAGGGTGGTGCTGTATGTGTTTGGGTGGATATTTGTGATTGTGCGTATGTGTTTGCATGTGTGTGTTTGGGGTGGGGAGAGGGTGTGTGGGAGATGAGGAGAGACAGACAGTAAAGGCAATCTCAGTAACAGTGTCCTTACCCATGAAGGGTCCGAGCCAGTACACCAGAGCATACTCTGCGAAGGTGGGACCTGGGCAGTGAAAGGTCAAGGAGTAGGCCAGAGCTGGGTTCAACATGCAGCCTGTCAGATCCCCGGCTGTCAGCACACAACACCCTCCATCAATACTCAATTATCATCCACAATCACCAGCATAATATATAATAACAATACTAATCCTCGCAGTTGATTTCGCGCCTTATTTATTGGGTAGAGTCCTGTCGCTCAGTGGTTAGAGCCCTGGCCTCACAAGCCACAGTCCTGTAGCTCAGGGGTTAGAGCCCTGGCCTCACTTGCTCACCGCAGTCCTGTAGATCAGTTGTTAGAGCCCTGGCCTCACTCACTCGTTCGCTCGCAAGCCACAGTCCTGTAGCTCAGTGATTAGAGCCCTGGACTCGCTGGAAGCCAGAGTCCTATTATGATAATAATTTGGTATAGAGCCTTTTCACATCTTACCGACATCCCAAAGCGCTTCATAGAATATACTGTAAAGTGAATTGACTGTATATTTTCTGGGCGAAACACAGCAGCGCAGCAGCCTCCCCATAAACAGTCATGGATTGAAATGAGCCAATTTGTTTTTTATTGTGGTTTTTGTGGAGGGAATATTATTAGGCGTGTGTGTGTGTGTGTGTGAAGTAAGGAAACTTGCCCAAGGTTTCGCCCTGACCTGCCTGAATTCGAACCACTTACAAGGTTTGTAAGGTGAGTGCTCTAACCACTGAGCTACAGGATAATAATCATAATAATATTAACAATAATAAAACACTCGGACGAGAGAGGGAGAGAGAGAGAGAGAGAGAGATAAATAAACTCCCTTCTCTTCCCCAACAGCTCCGCGGGATCTTTAACATTCACCTAAACGGGCACAGACGGGACCTGGGTTTAACGATGACGATAAAATGCTACTTGTCTGGTGCCATTTTTGAAAAAAAATCATGGTATTGCAGTTTGTGGGACACTGCTGTGTGCAATTGGCTGCCGCATTTCACTGTTATATTATTATTATTGTCACTGTTATCATTACTGTTATTATTGCTGCTGTTGTTATTATTGTAATTATTACTACTCTTGCTATTATTATTACTGTCATTACTATTATTATTATCACTGTTCTATCTCACGCGAGCCATAGTTAGTGAGTTGTTTGGTTGGTTGGCTGTTCAGTCCGTCGGTCGGTTAGTTAGTTAGTCGGTCGGTCGGTCAGTTGGTCGGTCGGTCAGTTAGTCAGTCAGTTGGTCAGTAAGTTAGTTAGTTGATCGGTTGATTGACTCACCCAGGAAGACGCAGCCGGTGACGACCCAGACCACCAGGTGGATCTTGTATCTGATCACTCGATCGTCCAGCCACAGCAGCACCATGAACAGAGCCGCGGTCAGAGCCAACTCCACAGCCGCCCCCTGGAGAGGGCTGACCTTCAGCGCCGAGGGGCAGGGGGGGGCGCCGAGGGCGAGGGCTCGGTGATGTTCCGACAGCTCCAGAGACCACAGGAACTCAGCCAGAACCCTGGCCAGCTGCGCCCCGACCAACTGGCTGAGCACGGCCGCTCCGGCGCTCACCAGGCTCAGCCGCCGGCGCAGGAAGCCCAGCAGAGCCGAGCTGGGGTTCATCAGCGCGCCGTCCGTGGTTAGCATGTGTACGGTGGTCAGGAAGTAGATGGCGGCCAGGGAGGCGGAGGGAGGCAGCACCAGGCTCCGCAGCTCGTGGCTGCACAGGCTGACCTGGAAGCTGGCAACCAACTCCCTGACCACCACCGGGTAAAGCCACCGGCAAACACCAGCTCCCCTTCCCCCTGCACCAGCCCCCCCTCCCCCCGATAGCCGGCACACTCGCCTGATCACCTCACAGTCCGAACATCACACACACCATCACCAACACCGACACACACAGCTCACTCCACACTACCTCCATCGCTGACTCACTAACTAATCCACTCACCAATTGATACACTCACTCACTCCCTAACTAATCCACTCGACACCTCACCCAGTAACCCACTCACTAACCCACTAACACCCCCCACATCACTCGTAGCTAACAACACAATGACCCCCCCTGTGTTGGCACCGTCCCCGACACTAATCTACCCAATAACCCTCCCAAACAGCTGCCCCCCCACCCACCCCAAACTAGCCCTTAGCCCTCACGATAACCCAACCAACAACCCTCCCAACAACTCACCCACCCAAACACTCACCCTGCCACACAGCCCCCACCCACCCAAACGCTAATCCTTCCGAAAACCCACAATAACCCACCCCTCCCCAACACTAACCCGAACACTCACCCTCCCAACCAGGCTCCCAATAAGCCACCCAAACACTGCCCCACTAACCCAACCACACCCCTCACATAGCTCCTGGCTAATATAGTCCCCACCCAACCCCAACAACCCTCCCACTAATCCACACACTCCCTACCCCAGGGGCAGGAGGACAGTGTGTGAGGGGATCTGTGTGGGAAGGGGGGAATCTGTGTGTGTGTCTGTGTATGTGTGTGGGGGGGGCCTGTATGTGTGTGAGGGGGTGCAGTGTGTGTGTGTGTGGGGGGGGGGGGCTGTGTGTGTGGGTCTGTGTGTGTCTGTGTATGTGTGTGGGGGGGTTGTGTGTGTGTGGAGCGGGTGCTGTGTGTGTGGGTGTGGGTGTGTCTGTGTGGGGGGGGCTGTGTGTGTGTGGAGGTGTGTGTGGGGGTGTGTGTGTGTGTGTGGGGGTGTGTGGGGGAGTGTGTGTGTGTGGAGGTGTGTGTGTGTGTGTGTGGGGGGGGGGGTGTGTGTGGAGGTGTGGGGGGGGGGGGGGGGGGTGGAGGTGTGTGTGGGGGGGGGGGGGGTGGGGGGGGGGGTGGAGGGGTGTGTGGAGGTGTGTGTGTGTGGGGGGGGAGGTGGGGGGAGGTGTGTGTGTGGGGGTGTGTGTGTGTGGGGGGGTGTGTGTGTGTGGGGGGGGGAGGTGGGGGGAGGTGTGTGTGTGTGGAGGTGTGTGTGGGGGGGGGGTGTGTGTGGGGGGGTGTGGAGGTGTGTGTGTGGGAGGGGGGGAGGTGGGGGGAGGTGTGTGTGTGTGGGGGTGTGTGTCTGTGGGGGTGTGTGTGGAGGTGTGTGTGTGGGTGGGGGGAGGTGTGTGTGTGTGGAGGTGTGTGTGGGGGAGTATGTGTGTGTGTGGAGGTGTGTGTGTGGGTGTGTGTGTGTGGGGGGGGGGGGGGTGTGGGTGTGTGTGTGTGTGGAGGTGTGTGTGGGGGTGTGTGTGTGGGTGGGGGGAGGTGTGGGGGTGTGGAGGTGTGTGTGTGGAGGTGTGTGTGTGTGGGGGGGGGTGTGTGTGTGTGTGGAGGTGTGTGTGGGGGGGTGTGTGTGGAGGTGTGTGTGTGGGGGTGGGGGTGGGAGGAGGTGTGTGTCTGTGGAGGTGTGTGTGGGGGGGGGGGGGGGGGGGGGTGGGGGGGAGGGACACTGTGTGTGTGTGTGTGTGGGGTGGGGGGAGACTGTGTGTGTGTGGGGGGGGGGGGACACTGTGGGGGGGACACACTGTGGGGGGGGGAGACTGTGTGTGGGGGGGGGAGACTGTGTGGGGGTGGGACACTGTGGGGGGGGGACACTGTGGGGGGGGGGGGGACTGTGTGTGTGTGGGGGTGGGACACTGTGGGGGGGGGGGGGAGACTGTGTGTGTGTGGGGGGGGGGGACACTGTGGGGGGGGGGACACTGTGTGTGTGGGGGGGGGGGACACTGTGGGGGGGGGAGACTGTGTGTGTGGGGGGGACGGGGACACTGTGGGGGGGACACTGTGTGTGAGGTGGGGGGGACACTGTGTGTGTGGGGGGGGGGACACTGTGGGGGGGGGTCACTGTGTGTGTGGGGGGGGGGGGGACTGTGGGGGGGGGGGGACACTGTGGGGGGGGGGGGAGATGTGGGGGGGGGAGAGACTGTGTGTGGGAGACTGTGGGGGGGGGGGGACACTGTGTGTGTAGGGGGGGGGGGACACTGTGTGTGTGGGGGGACACTGTGTGTGTGGAGGGGGGGGGGCACTGTGTGTGTGGGGGGGGGGGGCACTGTGTGTGTGGAGGGGGGGGGGCACTGTGTGTGTGGAGGGGGGGGGGCACTGTGTGTGTGGGGGGGGACACTGTGTGTGTGGAGGGGGGGGGGCACTGTGTGTGTGGGGGGGGGGACACACTGTGTGTGTGGGGGGGGGACACTGTGTGTGTGGAGGGGGGGGGCACTGTGTGTGTGGAGGGGGGGGGCACTGTGTGTGTGGGGAGGGGGGGGGACACTGTGTGTGTGTGGGGGGGGGACACTGTGTGTGTGGGGGGGGGGGGGCACTGTGTGTGTGTGGGGGGGGGAGACACTGTGTGTGTGTGGGGGGGGGGGACACTGTGTGTGTGGGGGGGACACTGTGTGTGTGTGGGGGGGGGACACTGTGTGTGTGGGGGGGGGGGGGACACTGTGTGTGGGGGGGGGGGACACTGTGGGGGGGGGGACACACTGTGGGGGGGGGGACTGTGTGTGTGTGGGGGGGACACTGTGTGTGTGGGGGGGGGGGACACTGTGGGGGGGGGGGACACACTGTGGGGGGGGGACTGTGTGTGTGTGGGGGGGACACTGTGTGTGTGGGGGGGGGGGACACTGTGGGGGGGGGGGACGACGACACTGTGGGGGGGGACACTGTCGGGGGTGGGGGGGGGGGGACGACACTGTGGGGGGGACACACTGTGGGGGGACGACACTGTGGGGGGACGACACTGTGGGGGGGGGACACTGTGGGGGGGGGACACTGTGGGGGGGGGACACTGTGGGGGGGGACACTGTGGGGGA